>CM060945.1:175235220-175860220 GCA_030765085.1 Allium cepa
TATTCTTGAGTTTGGATTTGATGGAAGTGTAGAAGTAAGTAATGGTATCTTGGTAACTGCGTGATGAGATGCAGTATTCTTGGATATTTTCTGAAGGTGTTTCCTCTTGAAGTAGTTTAGAAGTGGTTGAGGAGCAGTCTTTACCTGCCTCAGGGAAGACTCGTCTGTGTAGTAGTTATCTGGATCATCGGTGTGGAAGTTGGCTGTTCTGGAATATGAGACTAAGGTCTATTAGTTGCTTTGTTTCGGCATGGTCTCATTTGTCATTCCTTTAAAAAAGAGCGAGATGTTGATGCTTGGTTTGGAGTCCGAGTTTCTTTTGGGTTGTTTGCCATCTCGAAGGTTCTGTTGTGTGGTTTGTTGATGGTTTTGGGGTTCGAGGAGCCTTTGGATTGGAAGTATTGGATAGCTGTGGTAGCAGTTTCAACTCGAAGTGATCAGTGTGCTGACGAGAAGGTCTTTTGGCTTCGCAGTATCATCTAGGTAGAGTTTGGATGTAACATCCCGCCTTTTCGCACACTTTAAAACGACACACATGCCGATTCAAAGCATACGCAAGGGCGGATTGTTATGGGGGTAAATAAGAAAAAAACAAAGAAGAAATAAAACAAAATAGAATCTCACAGCGGAAGGATAAAATATAATAATAAATATACAATTCAAAACAGTTTACAAAATAGTTATTTCACTTATACAATGAACATCAGAGTCACACATACCAATACAACAATGCAGCGGAATATAAAGAGTGTGTGGTGCAATACTATATATAAATAATGCTGAATCTTCGTCTTCGTCCTCCAAGCTAAATCTGTTATCCTGAAATGCTCGGACTGACCCGAGCGAATTTGAAAAGACAAAAACACTCGAGTCAGACTAGAATATCTTATGTGAGTTAAATAAACAGAAATAAATATGAGTACAGTAACTCAAGAGATGCTCGGGATTTACATCTCCTAAGGATCCGTTAAACTATTTACTATGTAGTATATTGCGTTATTATAATAGTGTCTATTTATAAAATAAACTTACTTTTTAATAGCGTTAAGGGGTTACCCATATAGCCCTTAACACATAATAGTCCCAGTAGTCCGTCCAATATCATAGTCCCTCCTGATCGGGAAGCCACTAGAGGATACCACACGGGCTACGGGAGAAAACCAAACTCGTACAAGGCGCGATAGGGTAGGTGACACGGCACAACTAGGCAATGCCAGGGTAGATATACCAATTACGCTTCCGGGCCGATGGTAACGCGAAGCCGCAGCAACCGCCCACCTCGAAACAACTCCCCAAATCAAAAAAATAGAAGTGGCCACTGAATCAATCCAAAGTCATAGTATAATATCGAAGAGGAGTGTCCGATCAGAGGAATGACCTCATTAACCCGTCGATCGCTCCTGTTTTAGCCACCTTATGCCAACTCACGGGAGTCGGGTCCACGTATTTACCTTACAGGAATCGTCGCCACCAACCTACTTCATTCTGGAATCTCCACCGCGTACACGGTTAGTCAAAGTGGTTTTCGGTATCGACAGAGAGTATGTCCATATCCGATCCCGGTCTCTTTGCCAACCCATCGTTATTATAACACCGCGGTTATTTAAAACAGTTTATACTTTAAAACCAGAATATAATCCATTTCAAAACCATAATATTACGATATCATTCCAAAACCCAAAACCATATTTTACCACTTATTCCAAATATAATTCCTTTCCAAAAATTAAAAGGCTTTAGCTTCATAATATCTGAAAATCGAATATTTTCAAAGCTTAATATTTTTGGAAATCCATAATTTCAAACCATAACTTTTAAACTCGAATGGTTTGGATATTCAACGGTATGCGAATTAAAAAGGTTAACTTTACTGTTGCTTTATAAAGAAATAGATTACACGGCTTTCCAAATATTTCTTCTTTTAAAGTTAAACCAAAATCCAAAAATATTACCTCAAGTCCCAAAACCATTTCAATTTTATATATATTTATATCCATTTTTGAGCATTAATATTTCAACTAAAGTTGGATTTTTTTATCCTTTCAAAATCAATATTCTATTAATTAATCTTGACCATTCACATAAAATCCATAATTAATAAAACTTCAATTTCTAGTAAAATATATATATAAATTTTCCAATTCAATATTTTTTTTTTTTTTACTAGAATATCCATTTCTATTTATTTTGGGAAAATCCAATTTCAAATATCATCTCTTAAATTTCCAAACTTAACATTTAAACATAGGATATAAATTTACCAACTCCATTTTCTAAATTTCTTCCATTTCAATAAAGAAATCTATCCACCTTTTAAATTCCTAAATTTTAACTTCATAAGTATATAAATATGGAATAAAATATTTATACAATATAAAATTTAAGATTTATAAACCGTATTCAATCCAAACCATCGAAATCACATTAAAATAGTTATATATAGACCGCGGTGCCTGTATATAATTTTCTATCCTATGGTCAAGTGATACGGATATTTATCATTTCAATCCGCAATTTAAAAATAAAACTTTGCGGTTTTATCATTTCAAACCACAATCCCGAAAAATGAAATATGCATGATAAATTTTCAATTTAATGATATGAAATAAACATTCATTCATCAACAACATCCATCATCCAATCGCAACCATCAACCAATATCAATCAATAACAATATATATATATATATATATGATCATATATAACAGGGGATAACTGGCAGTTTATTCAAATTAAATTTATCAACGATTAATCTAACAGTTATTCAGTAATAATTAATACAACTGTTAACTAGCAATTCATATGCAACAAAAATTTCTAACAGCTAATTAACGCGCAATAAATCAATTAAATTAACAGTTAAATTCAATAAAAGGCAATTAACCAGATATGAATGAAATAAACATGCCAAATACCCATAAATAAATCTCTATTCATTTCTAAAATTTATTTAACAAACATAAAAGCTTCTAGTAATTGTGAGTGGGTTAAAACACTCACCTTTGGAATTTAAATCGAATTTAAACTCGATTTAAATTCAAAAATTCGCCCGTCTCAGAATTCGTCCAAACCAGCGTCATCGAGTCCGGAATTAAATTACGATCCTAACGCAAAAAAAATCGTGTGAATCCGATGTAGTATGACAAAGTTATGATGAAAAATCGAATTGCAAACGAAATTAAATATAACAAAATATTACCAAAACATACCACTCCACGTCACGAGGCATACACGCCGCGTCCCTTCACGCGCAACCATCCCAGAACACGCGATCATCTTCCCATTCAAACCCTAACGGCCGCCAGAAAAGCTGCCTCTTCAACCAATTTTTATCACCAATCTGAGCACGGCCGAGATGATCAGAGATCACCAACTTCCTGCCCTCCCTCGGCCGCCCCTCCTGGTACTGCCGTGCCTCGCGTAAGGCACCCAGGCCGTGACGAATCTCGTGCCCAAAACCCCCAAACTGCCACGTCTCCGATCATCTAGATGATGATGTAGCCGTATGGATCTGGCCTACTCGACGTCCTCTACACAACCGTACCCCCCGATCGAGCTATCGCTGAAGATCTACCGTTGAAATCACCAAAATCCAAAACGAACGGCCGGCACTGTTTGAATATTTCTGAGAAAACGACAGCCCCAATTGAGAAACGAATTATACCAGTGGATTACGCGCTTCGAGAAGATCGACATATAATTTTTGTGGAATTTTCTGAATTTTTTTGAATTTTGGCTTTTGATTTTCCATTGAAACTGGATCTGAAGTGTATACATTTTTAGGAGGAGAAAAGAGTGAAGAAATGAACGTACAGCTAAAGAATATAGACTAGGGTTTGTAGCTGTATATATATATAGGTTGGGCTGGGTTAGAATAGATAGGCTAGATAGATGAACGTACGCAACAGATTATGGCCCAAAAAGCCCGCTATGCCTCCGGAACCGAATTTGTTAAAACTATATATCCAAATAGGTGTTTTAAAATATTCTGAACGCGATGGAAAAGGTTTCGCGACCAAATTCGATCGTATGAAGAAGTTATGCTAAAAACAAGATTTCCAAATTGATTTTCAAATTGATTTTAATAAAATTGATTTCAAGGCGTTTATCGTCCGTACGATCAAACGACAAGTCCGATCGATACGAAATTTGAAATCCTATAATAATTCACCGATACGGATCCGATGAAACTGGTTTCGTCGAAATCCGAGTCCGTGACAAAAATGGCTATTTTTAATATTATTAAATCAATTAAATAAATCATAAAAAATCAATTTTTATGTTTCAACTCCTATTATTGGCCAAATTTCATTACTTAGATAGTTCAATTAATCCCAATAAATTTAACAAGCTTGGATGTGAATAAAAATTTATAGGTATATAAATTTGCAATTTTAATTTCTGCACTTTCTTATTAATTGGGAATTATAAATTTATTCTCACAAATTACCTAATCTTATACTTATACACTCTCATCTTAAACCAAATTAAATAAATAACTTGATTTCCATCTCAACTTACTTTTAATTGCAGTTAACCCTTTTCACCGTAATTAAAATTCCAAATTATAAATAAATTTTTATTCCCATTCCTTTAATTTTCTTAACTATTTATTTATTCAAATTTTCAATATTCAACATAAATAGTTTGGTTAAGTTCATTTATTTACCTTCTTCCTATGATTCACAGTTATGGATGTCAATATGATGAAGTTTACATTAGTTAAGATTTCACTCAATTGTTCTCTAAGTCAAATGTTTACAGCTTTCATTTAACTTTAATAACGTACAAATTTACGTTAAATTCCATTTTTAAATGAAGTAATTACCATTCGTTGAATCAAATACTCAATTCATAAATAAAGTCTTGTTTTCAAAAAGTTATATCACAAATGGTCAACTAAAATTTGAATAAGCTTTACTAAATTCTATGGTATTAAATGTTGCAATAAATCCAAATTGCCATGTCTTAAATCCAAATTACTAATTAAGTCTTGATTCCTTTATTATTCCTTTGGTTTTCAAATAAGTTTTTATGATGAATGTGAATTCAAATGAACAATGGAAACCCATTCCCATTTGATTTCACTATTCCATTAAATATCTTCATATTCCAGCTAAATCAACTAACGTATGAATTAGCTATTTCAATCTTCATTAAATTGCGGTTTTTATACAATAGAAATTAAATCCCATTAACATATAAATAAAGGTTGATATCCATCTATTTACATTATATCACACTTGTGCTTCTATTTAGCTTTGTATAAATGTATGAATGCGGAGTCTTGCCTATTAACGTATTAAATAAGCCTTAAAATCAATTAATGCCCCTCCTTAGTTTAACCTCTTTTTATCCGTATTTATTTTTAGAGTAACCCTTGGATTAAATTCCCAAATCACCAATTCAATTAATTATACCTTTCAATCCAAATGTAAATCTTCCACCTTTGAATTCTTATATTAAATGAATTTTATTCTAGGCAATATTTTTTTACAAATGTTTACTGATTCCACATTTATAGGTTTCTTAAATTTTACTCCATCTAAATGTGACACATTTTTATTTCATTTCAAATCAATATATATATTCATTCCTATTCAATATATATATTCATTCCTATTCCTTTCATTTGGTTACTGCATTGAAATCTATTTATTAGCTAATACTACGTTACTATCATTAATTAAATTTTGGATTATATTCCAATTCCTATAACTAGGCCTTAAGTCACCATTTTACATAGTTTTAATTTAGCGTTTATTTAAATCTTCGTTTATCGTTTAGAATTTCTACTAAATTGAAATGCACAACTTATGAAGTTTAACCAATTTAGTCCACCTAATAAAATTTTCAAATGTTTGTGTGTATGTAATCCAATTCAGTTATTGTTACATTAATACCATTAAACCAACAAATTAAGACTTATAACTACAACACAACTTTCAGTTATTTTCAAATCTATGTCATATAACTTTTTAAATCTCTACCTGTAATTACAGTTACTATCTAACTCCTACATTCATCCTTTTAAAATCCTAAGACTTTAATTTTATACTGGATTAAATTAGCAAACATATAAATTAAATTTATAAAAATATCATAAATTTATCAGGTCGTTACAATCTCCCCCACTCAAAACTTTTCGTCCCCGAAAAGGAAAAAAGAAGGGAGAAGGAAGAATAAGCAGTACTTTTTATTTCAATTTTTAATTTATAAACAATATTTTCCTGGATTAATCCTCCTAAATGAAATACACTTGTTTTATAATCATTATACCCTTTGATACTTGAATTATTAAAGTTGGGAAAAATGTTTTCAACAAAATTCTAAGTCCAAAATTTACGGAAAATTTTGGCAGAGTCTCCTTTGTATGGAGGGACTCTGGAGAAAATATAATATCCAAATATACAAATATATTACATATATATCCAAAATAAAATATCCCACACGGAAAAATATATAAAATAGCGCTTTAAACGTAATCCGAAAACGTACCTATTTGTCGGGCAATATACGCTTATTATTTTGGAACCAAAAGCAGTAGCAGTTGCTTCCAACACCTGTATTCACTTATAAAATCTAAAAGGTTAAATATTTATTTTACAGTGAATGTTTAGGTGGATTCAATCATTCATATCCAATCAAATGCAACAACCATATATTTTAGCAAACAGCACACACCACAACAAACAATCATTAAATCAAACAAATAATTAGTTGTTCGGCTCAAATTCTGAAGTTGTACGAATGAAGAATAACTATCAAGTGCATCCGTTGCTCAACAGCCTTAGATGGAACAAAGATAGATTATTTGTTCATCCAACAACTCCACCATTCCTTACCCAACAATCATACATCAAACAATTCAAACCAACACCAAAATAGCTGATTATACATTCATTTCATAATTCAGTGTTTTGATTTTCTTCCCTTTATTTATGGAGGGATTTCTTTATTTCTTACAAGTTTTATTTTCCAATTATCACCAAATTCATTATATTTGTATTTCCATTTTTATTACTTAAGTTTCCTTTTATTACTTAAGTCTATAAAATAAATTCTCATTAATAACAACAAATATTTTGAATATCTTCTCTTGTAAGGTTTCCCTTAAATTCTTAATCTGCTAACATTCATTCCTATAAGTGGAAGTTTTTTATTTATCCATTAACTATTAATTGTAGACATTTCAATTTTTCCTACTTTCCATTATATTGGAATAGGGGAGATTAAAACATACTTAAGTGAATAATCATATAATAAATTCTTATTTTGAATTTCATGTTATATACTCAGGTTCATATCATCTATTAATAATTCTCAACTTTAATTTCCATAAAATTTCAATTATAACCTAAGTTTATACCATTAAATTCTTATTATAACAGTAGTTTATTGAATACTTCATTTTTCCTAAATTCCTACTTGTAAAACATTCAATTCTAGTTTCTGATTTAACATTTCAACTTTTATATTTGGGTAAGTTATTTATGTTAAAGAAATGCAATTGAACTTATACAAGTTAAATCTCCATTCTTTAATTAAATTTAATGTTTATCCATATTACTCTTTTATCTCATATGTTAAAAATTTCAAATTTCTCTTTATAATATTGCATTAATTCTCTTACTTAAATTAGAGGTTTCAACTTATTAATTACTTATCTTTTTATTCAACTAAAATAATTTAAACAATTAATTAATGGAAATTTAAGAATTAAATACCGGGTTAAATTTCAAATATTTCAAAATAATAGATAAATAAGTTCTTACAACTCAATATCTCTAATTATATTTAGAACAATAAAAGAAAATTTTAGAAATTTCAAAATAAATCTGCAGTAGAATTTTCTACAGTGGCCTTTCCCCTTCGAAACTCGAAAATGAAAGTCGATGATGCGGCCGTCATCACCGAATTTATTTTCCAGCGACAGAGAGGAAAGTACAGAATTTAAATTTTTCCAAAATCTCCTTTAAAACAATTCTTCCAATTTATACGAAATATTTATATAAGAAAATACTTATAAACCAAATCAATAAATTTCACAAATTCTTTGAAAGCAGATTTGGAAAAATCCCGGACTTAAGTTCTAAAATCTCCAATTTGATTTATCATAATTTCAACTTAGCTTCAGTTATTATAGATATTTTTATTTTCTAACACCCAATCTATAGCAACCAAATATATATATATCTTTATAAAACTATTTTTATATATAGAAAATATAATAGGCAAAATTATTTCATTCACCTATATTAAAAACAAATATTATGTCGGTCTGTCCTATTAAGTGTTTAGAAATCCCTATTGATGACATAGCGTCCCATGCATCAACCAGAATTTATAAATACAAAACGGAACAGATTAACACAATATAAAAAATCTTTTTATAAAACTAACAAATACGCTCTCTCATATATATACACTCAGCGACTCCCATAGGATATTTCTACCCTATTAACAAAGAGTCAAACCCCACAAAGCCAAGGTTTATCGCTAAACCAAAGCTCTGATACCAACTGTAACATCCCGCCTTTTCGCACACTTTAAAACGACACACATGCCGATTCAAAGCATACGCAAGGGCGGATTGTTATGGGGGTAAATAAGAAAAAAACAAAGAAGAAATAAAACAAAATAGAATCTCACAGCGGAAGGATAAAATATAATAATAAATATACAATTCAAAACAGTTTACAAAATAGTTATTTCACTTATACAATGAACATCAGAGTCACACATACCAATACAACAATGCAGCGGAATATAAAGAGTGTGTGGTGCAATACTATATATAAATAATGCTGAATCTTCGTCTTCGTCCTCCAAGCTAAATCTGTTATCCTGAAATGCTCGGACTGACCCGAGCGAATTTGAAAAGACAAAAACACTCGAGTCAGACTAGAATATCTTATGTGAGTTAAATAAACAGAAATAAATATGAGTACAGTAACTCAAGAGATGCTCGGGATTTACATCTCCTAAGGATCCGTTAAACTATTTACTATGTAGTATATTGCGTTATTATAATAGTGTCTATTTATAAAATAAACTTACTTTTTAATAGCGTTAAGGGGTTACCCATATAGCCCTTAACACATAATAGTCCCAGTAGTCCGTCCAATATCATAGTCCCTCCTGATCGGGAAGCCACTAGAGGATACCACACGGGCTACGGGAGAAAACCAAACTCGTACAAGGCGCGATAGGGTAGGTGACACGGCACAACTAGGCAATGCCAGGGTAGATATACCAATTACGCTTCCGGGCCGATGGTAACGCGAAGCCGCAGCAACCGCCCACCTCGAAACAACTCCCCAAATCAAAAAAATAGAAGTGGCCACTGAATCAATCCAAAGTCATAGTATAATATCGAAGAGGAGTGTCCGATCAGAGGAATGACCTCATTAACCCGTCGATCGCTCCTGTTTTAGCCACCTTATGCCAACTCACGGGAGTCGGGTCCACGTATTTACCTTACAGGAATCGTCGCCACCAACCTACTTCATTCTGGAATCTCCACCGCGTACACGGTTAGTCAAAGTGGTTTTCGGTATCGACAGAGAGTATGTCCATATCCGATCCCGGTCTCTTTGCCAACCCATCGTTATTATAACACCGCGGTTATTTAAAACAGTTTATACTTTAAAACCAGAATATAATCCATTTCAAAACCATAATATTACGATATCATTCCAAAACCCAAAACCATATTTTACCACTTATTCCAAATATAATTCCTTTCCAAAAATTAAAAGGCTTTAGCTTCATAATATCTGAAAATCGAATATTTTCAAAGCTTAATATTTTTGGAAATCCATAATTTCAAACCATAACTTTTAAACTCGAATGGTTTGGATATTCAACGGTATGCGAATTAAAAAGGTTAACTTTACTGTTGCTTTATAAAGAAATAGATTACACGGCTTTCCAAATATTTCTTCTTTTAAAGTTAAACCAAAATCCAAAAATATTACCTCAAGTCCCAAAACCATTTCAATTTTATATATATTTATATCCATTTTTGAGCATTAATATTTCAACTAAAGTTGGATTTTTTTATCCTTTCAAAATCAATATTCTATTAATTAATCTTGACCATTCACATAAAATCCATAATTAATAAAACTTCAATTTCTAGTAAAATATATATATAAATTTTCCAATTCAATATTTTTTTTTTTTTTACTAGAATATCCATTTCTATTTATTTTGGGAAAATCCAATTTCAAATATCATCTCTTAAATTTCCAAACTTAACATTTAAACATAGGATATAAATTTACCAACTCCATTTTCTAAATTTCTTCCATTTCAATAAAGAAATCTATCCACCTTTTAAATTCCTAAATTTTAACTTCATAAGTATATAAATATGGAATAAAATATTTATACAATATAAAATTTAAGATTTATAAACCGTATTCAATCCAAACCATCGAAATCACATTAAAATAGTTATATATAGACCGCGGTGCCTGTATATAATTTTCTATCCTATGGTCAAGTGATACGGATATTTATCATTTCAATCCGCAATTTAAAAATAAAACTTTGCGGTTTTATCATTTCAAACCACAATCCCGAAAAATGAAATATGCATGATAAATTTTCAATTTAATGATATGAAATAAACATTCATTCATCAACAACATCCATCATCCAATCGCAACCATCAACCAATATCAATCAATAACAATATATATATATATATATATGATCATATATAACAGGGGATAACTGGCAGTTTATTCAAATTAAATTTATCAACGATTAATCTAACAGTTATTCAGTAATAATTAATACAACTGTTAACTAGCAATTCATATGCAACAAAAATTTCTAACAGCTAATTAACGCGCAATAAATCAATTAAATTAACAGTTAAATTCAATAAAAGGCAATTAACCAGATATGAATGAAATAAACATGCCAAATACCCATAAATAAATCTCTATTCATTTCTAAAATTTATTTAACAAACATAAAAGCTTCTAGTAATTGTGAGTGGGTTAAAACACTCACCTTTGGAATTTAAATCGAATTTAAACTCGATTTAAATTCAAAAATTCGCCCGTCTCAGAATTCGTCCAAACCAGCGTCATCGAGTCCGGAATTAAATTACGATCCTAACGCAAAAAAAATCGTGTGAATCCGATGTAGTATGACAAAGTTATGATGAAAAATCGAATTGCAAACGAAATTAAATATAACAAAATATTACCAAAACATACCACTCCACGTCACGAGGCATACACGCCGCGTCCCTTCACGCGCAACCATCCCAGAACACGCGATCATCTTCCCATTCAAACCCTAACGGCCGCCAGAAAAGCTGCCTCTTCAACCAATTTTTATCACCAATCTGAGCACGGCCGAGATGATCAGAGATCACCAACTTCCTGCCCTCCCTCGGCCGCCCCTCCTGGTACTGCCGTGCCTCGCGTAAGGCACCCAGGCCGTGACGAATCTCGTGCCCAAAACCCCCAAACTGCCACGTCTCCGATCATCTAGATGATGATGTAGCCGTATGGATCTGGCCTACTCGACGTCCTCTACACAACCGTACCCCCCGATCGAGCTATCGCTGAAGATCTACCGTTGAAATCACCAAAATCCAAAACGAACGGCCGGCACTGTTTGAATATTTCTGAGAAAACGACAGCCCCAATTGAGAAACGAATTATACCAGTGGATTACGCGCTTCGAGAAGATCGACATATAATTTTTGTGGAATTTTCTGAATTTTTTTGAATTTTGGCTTTTGATTTTCCATTGAAACTGGATCTGAAGTGTATACATTTTTAGGAGGAGAAAAGAGTGAAGAAATGAACGTACAGCTAAAGAATATAGACTAGGGTTTGTAGCTGTATATATATATAGGTTGGGCTGGGTTAGAATAGATAGGCTAGATAGATGAACGTACGCAACAGATTATGGCCCAAAAAGCCCGCTATGCCTCCGGAACCGAATTTGTTAAAACTATATATCCAAATAGGTGTTTTAAAATATTCTGAACGCGATGGAAAAGGTTTCGCGACCAAATTCGATCGTATGAAGAAGTTATGCTAAAAACAAGATTTCCAAATTGATTTTCAAATTGATTTTAATAAAATTGATTTCAAGGCGTTTATCGTCCGTACGATCAAACGACAAGTCCGATCGATACGAAATTTGAAATCCTATAATAATTCACCGATACGGATCCGATGAAACTGGTTTCGTCGAAATCCGAGTCCGTGACAAAAATGGCTATTTTTAATATTATTAAATCAATTAAATAAATCATAAAAAATCAATTTTTATGTTTCAACTCCTATTATTGGCCAAATTTCATTACTTAGATAGTTCAATTAATCCCAATAAATTTAACAAGCTTGGATGTGAATAAAAATTTATAGGTATATAAATTTGCAATTTTAATTTCTGCACTTTCTTATTAATTGGGAATTATAAATTTATTCTCACAAATTACCTAATCTTATACTTATACACTCTCATCTTAAACCAAATTAAATAAATAACTTGATTTCCATCTCAACTTACTTTTAATTGCAGTTAACCCTTTTCACCGTAATTAAAATTCCAAATTATAAATAAATTTTTATTCCCATTCCTTTAATTTTCTTAACTATTTATTTATTCAAATTTTCAATATTCAACATAAATAGTTTGGTTAAGTTCATTTATTTACCTTCTTCCTATGATTCACAGTTATGGATGTCAATATGATGAAGTTTACATTAGTTAAGATTTCACTCAATTGTTCTCTAAGTCAAATGTTTACAGCTTTCATTTAACTTTAATAACGTACAAATTTACGTTAAATTCCATTTTTAAATGAAGTAATTACCATTCGTTGAATCAAATACTCAATTCATAAATAAAGTCTTGTTTTCAAAAAGTTATATCACAAATGGTCAACTAAAATTTGAATAAGCTTTACTAAATTCTATGGTATTAAATGTTGCAATAAATCCAAATTGCCATGTCTTAAATCCAAATTACTAATTAAGTCTTGATTCCTTTATTATTCCTTTGGTTTTCAAATAAGTTTTTATGATGAATGTGAATTCAAATGAACAATGGAAACCCATTCCCATTTGATTTCACTATTCCATTAAATATCTTCATATTCCAGCTAAATCAACTAACGTATGAATTAGCTATTTCAATCTTCATTAAATTGCGGTTTTTATACAATAGAAATTAAATCCCATTAACATATAAATAAAGGTTGATATCCATCTATTTACATTATATCACACTTGTGCTTCTATTTAGCTTTGTATAAATGTATGAATGCGGAGTCTTGCCTATTAACGTATTAAATAAGCCTTAAAATCAATTAATGCCCCTCCTTAGTTTAACCTCTTTTTATCCGTATTTATTTTTAGAGTAACCCTTGGATTAAATTCCCAAATCACCAATTCAATTAATTATACCTTTCAATCCAAATGTAAATCTTCCACCTTTGAATTCTTATATTAAATGAATTTTATTCTAGGCAATATTTTTTTACAAATGTTTACTGATTCCACATTTATAGGTTTCTTAAATTTTACTCCATCTAAATGTGACACATTTTTATTTCATTTCAAATCAATATATATATTCATTCCTATTCAATATATATATTCATTCCTATTCCTTTCATTTGGTTACTGCATTGAAATCTATTTATTAGCTAATACTACGTTACTATCATTAATTAAATTTTGGATTATATTCCAATTCCTATAACTAGGCCTTAAGTCACCATTTTACATAGTTTTAATTTAGCGTTTATTTAAATCTTCGTTTATCGTTTAGAATTTCTACTAAATTGAAATGCACAACTTATGAAGTTTAACCAATTTAGTCCACCTAATAAAATTTTCAAATGTTTGTGTGTATGTAATCCAATTCAGTTATTGTTACATTAATACCATTAAACCAACAAATTAAGACTTATAACTACAACACAACTTTCAGTTATTTTCAAATCTATGTCATATAACTTTTTAAATCTCTACCTGTAATTACAGTTACTATCTAACTCCTACATTCATCCTTTTAAAATCCTAAGACTTTAATTTTATACTGGATTAAATTAGCAAACATATAAATTAAATTTATAAAAATATCATAAATTTATCAGGTCGTTACATTGGAAGCTGCAGTGTTGGTTGTTTTTCCGATGGTTCGAGAATCTTGGTGTTTATTCTTGTAGCAGTCCGAGAAGATGGTGAATGTTTTCTTGAAGAGTTAACCTTGTTTGGAAAACTTTAAGCTGTTCTAATTGGTAAAGAGAGGACAGTTTCTTTAGAATCCAAACTAGGTAGGATCGCAAAAGTGACTTGCGATTAGTTTGGGAATTTATCTTTTGTTTGAGACTGAGGGTTCTCATGTGGTAGTAAGAACTACTAGGATAATCAGAAGGATTGTCTGCATCTGGAGTTGAGTTCCATATTGTTTTGGTTCCAGAAGTGATTTGGTAGTTAGCCTGGTTGTAGAATGGTTCTTGGAGAAGTAGAGATTGGTGCAGCAGCTCAAAAATTTATTTTTGGAATTTGGATTGGTCAGATCCAGTTTTGAATTGGATTTCTGTAGTAAGGTTGTGTGACTGAGTCAGATGAGTCATTCAGATTGTATGGATTTGATGAACAAAGTTTTCGAATTTAGTGGATAAGTTGTATTTGTGTTCATTTACAGTATTCTCCTCTATTTCAGAATCAGAGTTGTGCAGCGGAAGCGAGGTAGCAGCTGTGCGAGGAAGGAAGCAAGTTCAGTTTGCTATTGCTTGAGGAGTAGAGCATGTGTTCTAGATTTCAACGGATTATGGAAGGCTTTTCTGTTGAATAGAATCCAGAAGCTAGTTGCTTTGGTCTAGTTGTTTCTGGAAATATCAACATAGGTTGAGCTGATCAGGATGAGATTTGCAGCCCAGGATTTGTCTGTTGAGATATACAGATATGAGATAAGGAGTTTGGTATTCGAAGTTGGAAACTTCATTGTTGTTAGGATTTCTCTGGTTAAGAGAGTAGGAATTGGATAAGAATGGATGGCTAGTGCTTTGGCATTTGAGATTCCTTATCTGTGTTCTGATATGATAAGATTTGTTATCTATGAGATTGAATTGCCAGTTTGGATAGCTGGAGTTCATTTTATTTCACGTATCTCTGAGGAAATACGTGTATGATTCACTATTGGTTGTTGAATCTGTAGTTCAATTGGAGTTGGATGTTGAGCTGGATTTGAGAATAGTCTGATGTTTTGTTCAGATTGATGAATCTAGAAAGGAGAGAAGCTCTGGATTTTGGAAGTGTAGTTAGTTTGTTAGCTTCTGTAGAGCGAGTCTCCCGGTAATTTATACTTGGGAAACTCGAAATAGTATTAGAATTTTATTCTAACATATGTCAGGATAATTAAGTTTGTTTGTGTGATTGATTGCTTTGGTTGTTAGTTACTGGTTGTTAGGAATGCTTTGCTGATTGAAATTAAAATCTTTGTTAGATTATTAAATTAACTTTGCATCTAAATTTCGGGGACGAAATTCTTTTAAGGGGGGAGGATTGTAACGACCCGGAATTTTGGGCAATAACAATTTAATAATCTGTATAATAATTAAATTGGTTTGATAATTTTCTTTGTAATTTTAATTAAAAATTGGTAAATTTAATCTTTTAAAGGTTAATAAATTTTAATCTGACAATATTGATAAGAATTGTTTTTCAAAAGCTAATAAATTTTATTCTATTTATAATATATATGTTTGATATATATTGTGAATAGAATATCTATTGTTTTAAATAAAAGTTGAATTTTCAAATTGTAATGTATATGTATGTATATGTTATAATTTGAGTTGTTTGGAAATTTAATTTAATCTATTAATAATTGATGTATGAATGAATAGTAATTTTAAGCTTTGTTTTAATTTATATTTTCAGAAGTTAATTTAAAGATTAATTCATTTATTTTCAAAATGTAAAATAAATTGTTTGTTTTAAATAGAATAGTTTCAAAGGAATTTAAACAAGCTTTGTTTGTTTTCTTTTAAAATGTTTACATTAAAAATGAATGTTTAAGATTTAAAATAACATGTATAAGATTATATTTATATTATAATTAGTTTAGTATATTTCTTTTAAAAGTAAACTTATTTACATACATGTAAGTATTTATCAATTAAGAAAGTAAAATATGTAAATTTATATGTACATTCAAAATTAAATAAAATTCAAATTAAAAATACTTAATGACATGTGTAACTCCATTAATTATCTAAATAACACTTGTGAGTAGATTAAGGGGATAAAATGGCAAGTGTTAATCTTTAAAGAACAAGTGTCTTCATTTTTTTTTATATAAACCTAACTTTCTTTCATTTTTTTTCTTTTGTTTATTTTCTTTCAAATGTTTATGGCAAAAGTAGAAACAACTTCCAAAATCTGAAACTTGAATCAAAAGCAAATTAAAATACTGTAACTTAAATCTGCAAAGAAAGATTAAAGCCGCAACTTAAAATCAACTGCAATTCAAATGGAATTCAATCTTCAACCTGTTTTGAAGTCAATCTGCAAGATCAATTCTGCAACTAAATCAGATTACAACCTGAAAATCAAAGATTATTGAAGCATGCAAAGATTTCTACAGTAAAGCACTTTTACAGATCAAAATTTTAAGCCTGGGAAAAAGAAAACCTGTTCTGTTCTCTGCCTTCTTAAAATGGTGAGTAAATTTATTTTTTTAAAAAACAGATTTACTAATTTGAAGTTAGTTGTGTATGCATGCAATAAAATTAGGCTTGGATTATGAATATTAGTTACAGGAAAATGTGTTTGTTTGAATGCCTGAACATTTAAACATAGGTTATTTTGATCTTACCTCTCTCTAATTTCAATAAATCATTCTTATGCATTGATTATATGTAATTTGCAAGTTGGAGATGATTGAAATCATGAAGTTTCATTACTAAATCTTTCTTCGAGTTTAAATTAAATATTCAAGCTGAATTGTCTGTAAAATGGCAGTTGAAACTAAATTTGGATAAAATCAATTATTCTAATTTCTATCTTGGATTACATGTCTGTAATCACGAAGAGAAATCGTGAATTTTGATAGGAATATCATAATTTTTAGTTGAGGGATTATCATGAATTTTGGGTTTAAACATTTCTTGAGTTTTTGTTGATTTCAGATGAATCACTCGATGATTTGAGTTGATATTTGGTTCTAAGATAGCATTTGAGGTGTCGAATTTGGGAAAAATGCAAGGTAATTTTTTTTATTGAGTGGATTGAAGGGATTTGGATGAAATAGGGTTTTGTATGCCGTCGTTTTTAGTTTGAAGTATATGGCTGCAGCGTGTTGAATTTGGAACCGGAGTTGTTCGTATTTTGGGAAGAGTTAGTTTAGGGTCGTGGTGTTCGATGATGATGATGGCGAGTTCAACGGCGGCGAGGATGGTCGTTGGCGTGGGATATGGGTACGGCAGTTCTGGAATTTCGACCATGAGGTTCGAATTTTGATTCGAACATGTATGGTTGGATCTGGGTGGGATTTTGGGTTCGCATGGGAACGTGGGGATGTCGGAGACGGTCGCGCCGATCAGCATCGACCGAAGTTGTTGGTGCATGTGCACCATGATGATTGTGTGCACTGGAAGAAGGAGTTGGGGGGAAGATGAGTGTTCACTCGGGTAGGTGTTCGAGTATACTCGGGAATGACTCGAAGTAGGTGATGTTGGGAATTGACTCGGGGCAAGCATGATTTGCTTCGAGATTTGCTTGGGGGTTTGGTGAGTTTTACTCGGGTTTAACCCGAGATTTCCTCACGAGCAAGTATGCATGACGTTTTAAAGATATATGTTGCAGATTTACTCATTGATTGAATAATTGAATCAAGTTTTGAGGGAAGTTCTAAAGTAATGTTTTTAAAACTTAAGTTTCAAAATTTTATTCAAAATAAAGAAGTTTGAATTGGGAAAATTTAAGTGTTTTAGATTTTTAAAATTTGATTTCAAAATGCTTTATTTCCAAATAAAGTATAAGTTATAATTTTGTAATCCAAATAAATGATTTGTCTTCAAGTTATTTAGATTAGATTAAATTCAAATAATTTATTTATGTAGACAAATATGGTTAAATTATTTTTGATATGAACTTAAGAATTCTTGGTTATATGAATTGATTATAAGTAAAAGAAAAGGTTTAATTAAGAATAATGTTTTCTTAATTAAGGATTTTTAAATATAAGTAATTAATTAATTAATTGTTTAATTAATTTTAAATAATTAGTTAATTGTTTATTTAATTTTAAAATTATAACTTAATTATGGATTAATTAAGTGAAATTACTTAATGAAGTAATCAATGATTAGTTTTTGAATATAATTAGAATATTAATTACTTAGGGAAGTAATTAGTAGAGGTTACTCATGGAGTAATTTAAGTTAAGTGATTATTGGGTAATCATTTAATGATATTAATTAGGGAAATTGATTAATATAATTGTTTTAAAGTTAATTAGTTATGGAGTAATTAATTAATTAATCAAGATTTATTTAATGATGGAATTAATTATTGTTAAGAGAGTAATTAAGTTTTATTAATGAAAGTAATTAGAAATAATTACTTATGTAAGTAATTAAGAGTTAATTACTTAATTTATTTAAGTTAATTAATTAATGTGATTAATTAATTAAGGAATAAGATTAAATAAGGGTTAATTGCTAAGAGTAATCAATTTAAATTATAATTAATTATTAAAGTAATTAATTAAGGATTAATTATTGATTAATAATTACTTAATGACGTAATTAAGATTAATCAATTTGATTAATTAATCAAGGATTAATATAATTAATTTGGAAATAATTAATTAAGAAGTTAATTAATTAAGATAAGTAATTACAAATTGTTAATTACTGTTTATGATTAATTAAACGATTTATTACGAGTTAATTATTTAATTAATTAAAGGATTATTAATTAATAAAGATTATTAATTAATATAATTAATGTAAGTAATTAATTAAAGTAATTAATTGAAGTGTGATTAATTAATTGCAATTAATTAAAGATTATAGTAATTAATTATAGTTAATTAATTAATGAAGGATCATTAATTTTGTAATTAATGATAGTAATTAAAGGTTAATTACTGAATATGGTTAAGAATAATTACTTGAATGTAATTAAAGAAATTAATCTAGGAAGAATAATTAAAAAAGAAATCATTAAGAGATGATAATGAATTTGATTTGTAATAAATCAATGAAGCAGGAGTTAGGATAATCCAAATGATGAAAGGATAGTAATTAATTTAATTAGAGGTTAATTAAATTGATTAAGAGTTAATCAATTCTGCTATGGGTGATTGATTAATGTTGAATGGTTGATATTAGATGACTGATATTGGATGTTGAATGTTATGGGATGATTGATATTGGGTGATTGATTGATATTGGATGATTTGGATATCTATGTTGTGATATGCTGCATTATGGGATGAATGGTTTATATGAATTATCTATAGTGATAATGTTATTCATCTAGCTGTTTATATCATCCTGAATAAGTTAAAACTGTTTAAACCCTTAAGTATAACTTGGACATTAAAATGGCGTTTGGTTTCGGTGAGACCGGGATCGGGTTTCCATATTTGGATATCCGAAAACCACATCGATTCCAATTAAACGTTAGGTCGTTAATCCAAGTGGAGCAAGTGAAGACTCGAGGTGTAAGGGCTATACGTCAGTATAACTCTGTGGGTGATTCCGTAATGAGTTTGATGGAATAGTGCTTATAGATTCGAGATGGAGATTAGAGTGCAAGGGCTATGGTCGCTGACTCCGAGGGTGATTCAAATATGAGTGCAACGAGATAGTGCCTTCGGTTTCGTTCGAACCCGGAACGAACTTGTATGGATTGAATGCTTTCAGCACATCGTCAGGCGGACGATGAGCATTCTAAGATAAAAGTGTTCTATAAATGTAATCGCAGCCTCAAGCCTCATCAACCGAGAATGGCTAAAACAGGGGAGGTGCAGCAAGGCTTCGTGGGTCGCTCCCACTGGAGAGCAAGATTTACCCCTATCTAGAAGTCCCTTTTTATTCGGCTGTGTGGGGCGGTTGAATTCCGGACAACCTTCGGGGTTGTCTTGTTCGGGACTGTTCAGTAAGGAATGGTCCCGGCCTTGTGTTGCAGGGGAGTTAGGATGGCTCCTCGGTACGGTGATCTAGGCCACGTACTGTGACGGGCGGTACCCCAGTAGCCCTGCCATTGATGGAAACCCATTTTCCCTACGAGACCCTACGGTTTTGTTTGTATACCTATGTAGCTGGAATTTAATAAATGTAACAATTTCGGCTATTTCTTATTTACTTGAAAACCCTAGACACTATTATAATATCACTGGATTTCCTATCAAATGTTTTGGTTAGCGTAAGGTAAAAACTTTTCCATGTTTATGTGTGAGAAGTCTTACGTGATACCTTTTATTTTCAAAGGTTTTTCTAAAAGTTAAGCAATCTTAAACCGTTTACTCACACCAGACCCCTGTCTGACCCGAGTGTTTATTTTCTGTTTTATTAAACTCTTGGGTACTCATATTATGTATGAGTAGTCAAGTGATTTAGGTTAGCTTGACGAGTTCTGGAGGAGATATGGAGCAAGAGGCTTCCACGTGTAGATATTATGATTCCGCTGTGTATGGTGTATCTCTGTCTTGTATACTTGAGTTGTAAGAATTAGACAGATGTTTATAACTGTCTAATATGTGTTATAAAGTTGTGTAACTCTGATGTAATATGATACTATGAAATATTTTATGTGTTATATTATATTTTATTCGTTCCGCTATGAGTTCTCTGATGTTGTTTGTGTTCTTCTTTCTCTTTCTTTTCTTCTTCTATCCCTTTCTTTCTTCACTAGTGATGCGATTTCCTGGAGATAGGAAGTCGGGTCGCTATAATGGAAAGGTGAATTGAGTAAAGCATAGAATATTTTCCTTGTTTAAGTATGATTTAAAAGGATTATATCATTTTGAAAGAGAAGGTTTTCCTTGAAAATTTGTGGGTAGTTGACCCTATGTACAATGTCTCAGGTATTAGCAGACTAGATAAGACTAGTATGGGGTTGCACCCTATACTTTAGCTAGTAGCCCTAACTAATATAAGTCCAAAATTCCAGTATGTAGGGCTTTGTCACAGGTAAGACTAAGATGATGGTACACATAGAAAGGAATCTGTAGAGAATAGATAGGTTATTGGTGAGCCCGCAAAACCATTAGGATTAGTTGACCCTCTAGAACTAAGTTAGGGACGGGCCATCCAGAAGAGGAGTATCTGAAAAAGTTAGATTATTTTATTATTTCATCTTTAGGCCCGAGTGAGCCAAAGGTTAGTAGTTAGCCAAACAAAACTATATTGTTTGGACAGATAGTCCATTTGCTACCTGATTTATATTCTTATACGATATTGCTTTATTATTTTAACCAATTTTGGTTACAGGATTAAGATTTTTAAAAGATATGTTTTAAAAGGATATTGAAACCCATTCTGCTAAGTGGCATGGTCTCGCTTAGTATAAAATAACCAAGATGTATAGTATTATTCACACCAGGCTTTATGTCTGACTCAAAGTTTATGTTTTATCCTTAAACTCTAGGATGCTTAAAATTGATTTTAGTAGGTCGAGGGTCGAGGATTTTCAGGTTTTGTAGGTGGACAAATAAAGCTTTCAAAGACGAGCAGCAGGCTGATACTAGCTATATTTAGGCTTTGTTTTGTTTTATTTCTGATGTGTTGTATTAAGTCTGTTATGACTATTTAATACTTTGGTCAACCAAGTGGTCATCTTTTTATGTTGCTCTTGGCATATTTATGTAATAATTATATTTGATCTGAACCTGGGAAACGATTGGGATTATATAACTTGGATATGAAATTTTTGTTTTGAAATGTAATCAAAAAAGTGTTTTAATCTGTGATAATTTTATTTCATATTCAAGTACTTCTGATATTATGGATACCATTAACATTAGCATATTTGGTCACCGGAAGTTAATGCTATCATTGACTACAACATCTATAGTGCTTAGCTTCGAGCCTCCAGATATGGGATGTTACAAATTGGTATCAGAGCATAGGTTTATGAAAAACTTTAAAATAAAATGATTTTTGTAAACATAATCCAAAGGAATCATAGATAAGATCGGGGTATGAGATAATTCTATAGTAATGTACTTTTATTTGCTATATACTAGTATACACTATTTCTCTATTTTCCTATCTCTCTTTAACTATTTTTCTGTATCTTATGATGACTCAATGCAGATATGGATAATAGAAGTGGAAGATTTAACCTTGGAAGGGGGAGCACCATTATAAATGGAAATGCCAGACCAAATTCGAGAAGGAGCCAAGGTCAGGCATGAGCTGGAAATGTGGGTGCTGGAGTCTCGCAAGTTGACATAGGTGCAATGTATCAGTTCTTTGTCAACATGACACAGGCGGTTGGTGCTGCTGGAGTAGTTGGACTAGGAAACCAAGAAGCTTTAGTGGTGGATAACTATGCCATTTTGAGTGAATATTATGCTCGGTCAGGAGTAAAGCCATTTATTGGTACCGAAGATGCAATCAAAGTAGAAAAATGGTTGCTTCATTGATAAAGGTTTTTCACTAATCTAGGGCTCAATGATGAATAGAAGAGAAGACTCGGTTCGATACAGTTACAAGGAGCAATGTTGTACTGGTGGAGCAGCATTACAATAATAGTTAGTAAGGAAACAATGGCATGGGCTGAGTTTAAGAGGAGGTTTGCAGAGAGGTTTATGTCGGAGATTACTAAGTCTTCTCTGCTCAGAAAGTTTGCTGAGTTAGAACTTGGGGGGGGGGGGGGTAACTGTGATGTAGTATGCTACAACATTTGAGGAGTTAGAAAGGTATGGCTATGCTATGGTGGTACTGTTATTAAGAGGAACGAGAAGTTCATCAGGGGGTTGAAGCTTGAGCTTGCTAGGGCAATGTTACCATATATCAGGGATCTATGTGATGTTTTAGTAGAAATGGCTTTGAGGAATGAGGAGATGCTTGATTTTCTAGAGAGAAATAAGGCAAAGGAAGCCCATGGGGGCCAGAGTCAGAAAAGAAAGTTTTCCATAAGAAAGGAGCTCGGAAGGGTAGAGCTGCAAAGAAGGGGAAGTCAGACATGAATAATAGGTTACATCTCATATGTTTGATATTTTTGGTTTCCAGATCAGTTTCGAATATTCTGCAAAGTATTTTGCCATGTTTCTGATTGTTAAAATGAATATATATATATATATATATATGCTTCTTGATGACTTATGCTAGTTCATATAGATTTTATGATATGTTTTAATGTGAAAATCCTATTAAAAGACATCTAAATGCCTTGCACTTTTTGTGATAATGTCAGAAATAATAGAAATGGGTTTCAAATTTCATAATTCCTGAATTAATGTGGATTTATTATGAATTTTCTAATGTAAAAAAGTAATTTTGGGTTTGAAATTAATTACGGCTATCTTATAGTGATTTTGGGTCAGAAATTAATATATGTTAGAAAACATACTAAAAATGATTTATAGGAATTTTTATAGATTTCTCCTAAGTGTTTTAATAAATATATAAAATTATTTTAGGTGTGGGACTTAAACTTTTTATATATTTATAAAAGGAGAAAGGGTATTTTGTAAATAATTTAAATTGTTATTTCTGAAATTTCGGCATTACTTTTAGAAAAGAAATTAGCAGCCAATCATATTTTGACAAACAACGCAGGTAAGTTGAAAAGAATTGCTTTAAAAGGTTAAAAATCAGTTTATACATGCTTTTTTCTTGTTTTTCCACTTTAACCACCAACTTTCGACCATGTTCTTTTGCCTCCATCGCCATCAAACCAAAGCGCATGGAATCACAGACTTGGTACCCAACGAATTAGACATAGGCGAATGGTATGTAGTCGATACATTGGGTTCCGAAGGTGTCAAAGCTTTGCTTTGTTTTAAAAGAAAGTGCACCTGATTTGCTTTCAAAAGGAATGCTTTCGACTTAGTTAGGTTTCGACTTAAATAAATGATCTTAAGGAATGGTTTTGAAAAAGGTTGCGCCTTTTGTTTTAAGCAAATGCTTTCGAAGGGGCCGAAACCCCTTGCTACTGCATCTTACCTTTCGAACCAACAGTTTTGAAAGGGTTTCTTTATTTTAAAACCTAAGCCACTTCTCCAATGCTTTCCAAGGGTTTGTTTCGACACCATCACTTTTGTACTTAGGAATTAGCTTCTGAAAGTGTGCTTTCGACTTAGTTGTTTTATGACCCTTTTGTTATATTGAAAGCTAAATCCAAAGGTTTCGATAAGAATGGTTTTAATTGGATTCATAAGGTTGTTCCACATGTTTTAGTTGAATCCAGATGCGTTGGAAAGGTTTGATGAATTTATTGTTTCCTAAAGGTTTAAGAATAAAGATTTCAAAGAGGTGGTTCTCTAATGTTTTTGAAAGGCTATAAACTGAAGGTTTCCAAAGGTTTTCGAAAGGCATATTTAAAGTGTTTTGAGAAGAGGATGCTTAAGGTTTTAAAAGGCTTTCGAAAGAGTTGTTTTGAGTGTTCTTGAAAGGTTCATTAAGAATGGTTTTGAAAGGTATTTTTTGGCCTTTCAGCCTAAGGTTATGAAGCAAAGTAGTCACCTGGTTTCGATAGGGTACTTTCAATGGATTTGAAAGGCATAATTTCAAAGGTTTAAATGTTTTCATCAACAAAGTTTTGTGTAAAGTATATATAACATGACAAGGTGATTTGAGTAAAGCATAGAATATTTTTCTTGTTTAATTATAGTTTAAAAGGATCAAATCATTTTGAAAGAAAATGTTTTTAAGGAAAATTTACGCGTAGCTGACCCTTTGTAAAATGACTCAGATATTAGAATACCAGATAAGACTGGTATGGGGTAGCGCCCTATACATTGGCAAGTAGCCCCTAGCTAATATAAGTCCAAAATTCCAGTATGTAGTGCATTGTCACAGGTAAGACTAAAATGATGTTACACATAGAATGGAATCTATTGAGAATAGATAGATTACTGGTGAGCCCACAAAAACCATTAGGATCAGTTGACCCTGGAGAACTAAGTTAGGGACAGACCATCCAGAAGAGGAGTATCTAATAGAAGTTAGATTATTCGTTTATTTTGTCTGGTAGGCCCGAGTCAGCCAAAGTCTAGTAGTTAGCCAAAGAAAACTATATTGTTCGGACAGATAGTCTATTTATTACCTGATGTTTGCTCAAAAGTTGGATAAAAACCACTAAAATTGATTTTTTAGTTAAGTCTCATTTGATTTGATTGATTTGGGGTTTTTAAATGTTCTAACACGTAATGGAATGAATTTCAGCAAGTGCATAGACAGTTTACAAGTTCAAAGTTCGGAAAGTAGATAAGGAAAGTAAGTAACACAAAGTTTTATAGTGGTTCAGCCTGAATGAACCTCCATCCACTTTCCATTTTATTATTCTCTCTTTGATTTGATTACATATACAAGAATATTAAAAAAGAGTAAAAACTTTAAGTAGCCGAAGTGATGCATTTTCAGTAGAGTTTTCTCTCTTTTTCTCCAAAAAATCTGTCCCCCTTATTGTTGAGAAGCTTGGTATTTAGATAGCGGAGTTCTAAGGTGTGGAGGAGAAGTTATAGCTTCTTGAGTTTGGTTCGACAAATGTGTCATGGATAGTTGGATCGGCATTTAAGTTAGGAAGGATGCCTGGTCCGGTGGGCCTTTTTTTCTTTGGTTCGGTGATCCTGCCTTAGAGTACCTTACTTGCCAGTCCAAACATTTGATTCGGCATGTCTGTCATATCGGACCAAATGTTTGGTCCAGCAATTGACGTGTTGCGAATACTTGGTCCGACATATCAGAGAATGTCCGACCAAATGTTTGGACTGGCATTTTTAAGGATACCAGACCAGATACTTGGTTCGGTATACCATAGATTGTCGGACCAAATATCTGGTCCAGCATGTCGGTCTATATGTTTGGCTCGGCATTTTTGCAAATGTCGAACTAAGCATCTGGTCTGCTAATTCTGTTTCCTATACTGTTGCTTGCTTTTGCATCCTTCTTCCTTCGCTTGATAGAAAACTAAGCCAACACTTGCCCCTTCAAGTACGTTGTGTAACTGCACTTCTTGCTTTGTTTTTGGTTGGGCGTTGAGCTTCCACCACCGAATGAGACCGGTGATCGTTCGTCTTTCCCTCCTTTTCCTTTAAATACGCCTTCTTCCCTTCACTTTACTTTCACTTTTTCTTAATCAAATTTATTCAACTCACTTGGTCGACTCCAACTGAATTTAGAGCGTTTTCTTCTTGTTTGAATTTGGCTTTTCTCGTGCCGGCATAGCTTGAGGTAAGTCTGCTTTAATTTGATTACCTTCTATGAGTGTTCTAGGGTTTTGATGTGTAGGAGAGTTTTAGAGCTGGGATGGGTGATTTCAGTCTTGAATTCGTGAGGAGGCACTTCATTTTAAAGAGCGCCTGAATGATTATAGCATTTTGATGCCCGTGAAGATTGGTAGGTTGAGAGATGTTATTTGGTCGATAGAATGTGAGAGGCTGTGACCGATTTCATGCAGGGCCATTTGCCCATCAGGTGTTCGATAGATTGTTTGACCGACTAATGGTTATTACTTGGGTGTTGAAAACATAAGTTGGTTATATTAATCTATTTGCATTATGAACACTTATTGTGTATTGTCTGGGTATAATGTTAAAACTGAGAATAGGTAAGCCCGTAGGGGGATGCGTGCCTTGGGTCGACAGTTGAGGATTTTGGTTCGGCATTTGTCATAGGATAATACTGATCCAGATTTGTCGAGCGCATTATTTTTGAGTTTGCCGAGCCAAAAGTAGGTCTTCCCATGAGATTAGGCTAGGGGTATGGATTTAATTAGGCTAGACGATAGGAGATTTCCATGCATGTTTTAACTTCTATTTATGATTTTGACCTCCGCTTGACTTTCATTTTCTTGCATAGGAAATAAGTCTTCTGGACGTGAGCTTTGTTCTAAGTTTGTCGCTTCACAGCCTACCAGGGCTGGTCCATCTTCTTTTGATGTTCCAGCCAATCCTCCCAGACAACCCAGTTCCGCTTGCTCTGTGGTGGAAGGGTATGCTTCTAATCAAATGCTGGTTAGGCCTTTGGAGTGTTATCCCAGCGTGTTGGCGATAAAGAAGCTGAACTCTATAGCTACTGCATTTGGGATAGATCGTCGAGACATGATATTACCTGGTCCACATGATAAAGCATGTTTTCCTATAGGCATGTATATGGCATATAGCAAATATCATTGTATATGCGGGGCGATTCCTTCGCTTACCAACTGGAATGCTAACTTCATGATCAATTTGAAGGTCGCTCCCATGCAACTTTAGCCGAATTCTTATGCTATCCTGAAATGTTTATACCTGATATTCATGAAGCAGTATTGGAGACCCTCACCCATAGAGAGATCAGATATCTGTATAATGTAAGGAGTTATCAGGAAGGGAGTCCTTTTATCGGTTTGTAGTCAGCCCACAAATTCAAACCCATCTTGGATCAATATTCTAAGTTTAGTATGTTCAAGAGGGAACATTTCTTTATACGCGATGATACCGTGGCCCAACATGCTTCCACTTATGGCTGTAAGTTATCGTGTTATCTTTTCTAAGTTTTTTGTTGACGTGGCTTCTTATTGCTCTATAATTTTCAGGTTGTGTGAAGGCGGTGGAGGATGGAGGCTTGAAAAAGATAGCCAAGGTAATATTGGCTATCCTGGAGGTTGAGCTGGAAGCGTCATTCCTACTCAATGATGCAACCCTCCGTTTTTACAACTTGATCGGCCCCGGATAGTCCGTGTATAAGATTAGGCCAAGTTCGGCTAAGAGAGCAGCGGGAGCTGAAGGAGAAGGGGCGACGGAGACAAAAGGAAGGGCCCAAATGAGGAGGGTGGCATGGATGAAGCCCCAAAGAAACTGAGACATAAGAAGAGCGTGGTTCGTCCTCCCAGTTTCGGGAAATCTCTGCATATTCAAGATTCTCCTTTCCCTGGTGACGAGGGAGGTTCTCATTTGGGCGAAGAAAGTGAAGAGGAGGAAGGATCAGAGAGCAACTCTAAAGAAACAGAAGAGGATGTTCATGTATCTCCAGACGGGGATATTATAAGCAGCGAGGGATTGGGCATGGGTCCTTTAAAGAATGCCGAGGCTGTGCAAGAGTGGTCCGAAAAGTTGGAATAATCCGAGCCAGCCCTAAAGCCGACTCTTGCCACTGATCTTTTCCAGGAAAATGTGGCTCCGGATGATTTGAGTGGAATACCGCCTCTTCTAGTACAAGGTGGAGCAGGAATCGGTGAGGAATTTGGGCTTTTCCTAGGTACTTTTGGTTACTGTATGGATTTTGAGATACTCCTTGAGAACTTATTATTTTTCGGCGAGTCCCAGCCTCCACCAACTCCTGAATCCAATGAAGTCTGGTCACCGTATGTTCTCCTTCCTTTAAGTGGAATCCCGTCCTAGTGTATTCCCTTCTTGAGTGAGACCCCGCCCCGATCACATGATCCAGTTTGTCTTAAGAGTTTGTAGTAGCTTGTAGTGTCCTAGTGTCTTGAGTGTTTTCATTTTTGTGCTCTTTCCACTTCTTGGTTCTAATGTTGTTGCTTGTATTCCAAGGAAAAGGAAATCCCAAGGAGGAATGAAGTGTCCAGGCGGCTTGAGAAGTTCAAACAGACGAAAATGGAATCCATTTCTTCCAAGACGACTTTTCAGGAGGAAAAACATGTGCGAGAAAATATTAGGGAGACCCCTTCAGGCCTAGATAAGGGAGAGAGCCATTAGTCATCCTAGAAATATGCGAGGTCCTCTGATAAGAAAGCCACCTCTCCTGCTTTCCCAACTTCCTCCAGCAGTCGCCATCACTATCCGATGGGTTCTGAAGTACACGAAGTGCTAGATGAGTTGGGAGAAGGAAATATTAATCCTTTTTTCTCGGATTATCAACAGTCGATGCAGATTCTCTTTGAGAGTCATCCTAATAAAAATCCTAACTATGCGGGTAGGCTTGCGGTGGATTCTGACACCTAGTTCCATGTACCTCAAAGTCCTTTGGTCCGGATCCTAGATGAGGCGAAGAATCTTGATTTTTCTAACCTGAAAACAGGGATGGTTCAGATTACAGACGAGACCAAAAACATTGTTGATTATCAATACCGTTTTGCCAAAGCCAGTAAAGAAGTCGGGAGTGCCAATGTGTAGTTGCGTCTAGAGATGGAGGACCTTCGCAAGGCACTCGAGGAGAAAGAGGCTAAGTTAGAGAAAGTTAAAGCATCCCGGGCCTCCGAGATAATGACGGCCAAGGAAGTGGCAAGTGAAGAGGTTGTCGACTTATTCAAGACACAGATTGATATGGCTATCGATTTAATGGATGAGGCTCGACAGAAGGATCTGGAGCGAATCCTCTCCCTTAAGGGGAAAGTAAAGAAATCGAAAAAGGCCTTGGCTGAGCTGAAGGAGTCTCGGGGCAAGTGAAAAAAGGAGAAGGACTCATATCAGGCCGAGATCGACAGGTTGAAGGTGGAGCATGCTCAGTTGTGGAGAGATAAGGAGCAGTAGATGAATAAGGTGGTGGCCTCCAGACTAAAGTCGATAAAGCCAGAGATTTTTGTGACACAATCAACCAAATGCAGACGGATACTTACTATATGTTCTGAAAACAAAGGAACCTTAAGTTGATGGTTGATTATCCTTAGATGATGGCAGGAATCCATGCTCGGCTTATCGAGGAGACCATGGCCGTAGTCGTGGAGGAAGAAGGGGCTATGTACGATGTTGGGATGGTGAACAGCCAGTTCACAGCGGAGAAGACCAAAGCCATTGCCAAGAGTTATGAGCTACTGGCTAAGGACGAGGATGATGAGGACGACTCGGATCTCGAGGGGCTTAGTGATCCATGTCACAACACTGCAGGTATCTCGTCTTTTACTTTAGTTCTGCCATTACCTATTCTGGATTGCAAAACTTTTGATTATTTATACTTGCATTGTGCAGGGATCTCTTCGGGGCAAGTTGGGCCTTCGCGAAAGAAGGCGAGTCTCTTGAGCAATCCGAGTTCGCGAAGGACATGGTCGGAGGAAGAGAGCCGAGCGGCAAGGATGGCCCCCTACTTAGTCGAGGATATTTCATTTTCCCTTCTTTGCATGTATTTTTGGAGGTTGTCTGGACGTTCTGCATATGTATATAAATATAAGCGATAAGCTTTGTATGAGAAAATTTTAACGTTGTACTATTCAACTTTTGTTTTTTGTATGTTTATCTGGGATGACTTTTGTGATGCATGATTTTTACAGTCTTCTCTATCTATTTGTGAACTGTTTATGACTTAGTTATTTGTTATAGTGTTTAGAGACGCAGAGAACTATAAAAGCACGGTTAAATTCAAGGCTGATCGCGAATGATAACTACTCGGGCTAATGCCCGTGTCGTGAGTATTATTAGATTTATCGTTGCCAGCTGCCGATCGTCAAGTGCGAACTACCAAGACTATAGCTACGCCTTAATCGAGGGGCTTATAATCGGCTGGCTATTGCCACCGGCGAGTGTCTGCAATTTCTCGCGGCAGGAATAGTAATTAGATAAAATATTTAAGCGAAAGAACATTTAAATAAGATAAATAATGTAAAACACAAGATTTTTATAGTGGTTCGGGCGAACTATGCCTACGTCCATTGTCTTTCTTTTATTACTTTAGTACATGTTTCCTTACAACTCCAAAGAAGTAGCGGTGGATGTATTGGATATTCCATGCTTTCCTAATCACCTCTCCATCTACCATTGACAAGATGTAAGCTCCATTGTGAAGATCCTTATGAATAACAAATGGCCCTACCCAAATTGGATCTAGTGCTCCGGGTCGTGGGAAGACTCATTTGAGTACAAAGTCTCCTTCCTGCAGTGTTCGAGGCTTCATCTTAGAGTTGTACTACCTCGACACTTTCTGCCTATGGGTGGCGGCTTTGAGGGCGGCGTTGTTTCTTTTTTCCTTGATCAGGTCAACTGACATGTTCAAGAGCTCCTCGTTTTCTTTCGAATTGTAATGTATCCTGTGGTGCGAGGGGAAATTTTTTGATTGGGAACACGACCTTGGTTTCGTATGCTAATGCGAATGGTGTGTGCCCTGTCGTGGTCTTATAAGAAGTTCGATTGGCCCATAGGGCAGTAGGCAGTACGTCGACCCATGCCCCTTTGGACTTTTCTATCTTCTTCTTAATTATTGTCTTCAACACCTTGTTCACTGCTTTGACATGTCCATTCGCCTAGGGAAATATTATAGCTGAAAAGCTTCGGGAAATCCCATATTCATGGCACCAATTGAAGAATTATTCACCTTTGAATTGAAGTCCATTATCCGATATAACTTTCTACGGCACCCCGTACCCACACAGGATGTTACGTATTAGGAAGCTTATCGCTTCGTAGACGAAATTTTATTTAAATGCACTGCTTCTGAATAATCCACTACCGCTATAGCATATTTTGCTCCTCCTCGACCCATGGGGAGTTCCCCGATCAGATCAATTCCCTAGACTGCAAAGGTCCAAGGGCCGACCATCTAGATTAAACCGGTATATGGAAATCTAAGGATTTTGGCAATTCTTTGGCATTTACCACATTTCCTAGCAACAACGTCCTTGTTCAGTGTGGCCCAAATGTATCCATAATGTAGGATCATTTTGGCTAGAGTTTGCCTACGGTGTGGTTACCGCAACTTCCTTAATGTATGTTGTTAAGGATATCTTTTGCTGCGTTCCCGGCACTACACCTGAATAGCGGATTGGAAAAGCCACGACGGTAAAACATGCCGTTCTGGACGGTGTAGCAGGATGCCCTCCTCAAGATTCTCCTGACTTCGTTTCGATCTACTGGCAAGGTTCCTTCTTGTAATTATCTGATAATGGGGGTCATCCATGTCTCCTCCTTGTCTGTGATCGTTATGATTTGTAGACACTTGAAACTCGATGCGGATTGTCCCATGACTAGAATTGCTCCCAGCATTGGTTCGGTTCTTATGCTAGCCCATTTAGCAAGGACATCTGCCTCTTGATTTTTCCCTCGTGTGGTGTGTTTCATTACATAGTAGTCCAGCTCATCAAGGAAGGTTTTGGCCTTTTTGAGATAGGATGCAAGCTTTTGTCTGCGAGTTTGGAATTCTCCAAAGATCTGATTAACAATTAGTTGTGAATTGCTGTGCACACATACTGATTTAACTCCCATTTCTTTAATGATTTCTAAGCTAGCTATTATTGCCTCGTATTCAGCTTCGTTATTGGTTGTAGCGAACTCTAGTCTCAGTGCATAGCTTAATTTCCATCCTCGGGGTGTGACTATTATGACACCTACCCCCAAGTAGAGCTCGGTCGATGCTCCATCAACGAAAATATTCCATTTCCTCAATCCTTGCTGCATCCTCCTCGTCTCGCATTGTGAACTCAGCTACGTAATTAGCCAGAGCTTGTCCCTTAATTGCATTGCGCGGCTGGTAGGTAATGTCATACTGGCTTAATTGAATGCTCCATTTTAACAGTCACCCCGACGTGTTCGGTTCATGTAGGACAATTCTCAAATGTTGATCCGTTAGAACTTTAATGGAGTGTGATTGAAAGTAGTGTCGTAATTTCCTGGATGCTATCAGCAGATAGTAAGCCAATTTCTCGATCTTTGGGTATCTAGTTTGCCCCCGTGAATCTCTTGCTAAGGAAGTATACCAGTCTTTGGATACGATCATCTTCTCACACTAATGCATCACCTAGTAGGTGGGAGGATACAGCTAGGTATAGGTAGAGGCTTTCTTCATTTAGCGAAGTGGAGAGTACTGGAGGCTTTTATAGGTGTTCTAACACACTCCGAAAGGCTGAGTAGCACTCATCGATCCATTCAAAATTTCCTTTGTCCTTTTTAAGGGCTTCGAAGAATGGGACACATTAGTGCATGGCCTTAGATATAAATATGCTTAGAGTAGCTAGCTCCCCATTTAGGCTCCACATTTCCCACCGCATGGCTGGGATTTTGACGTCTTTCAAAGCTTGTACCTTTTTAGAATTTCCCTCTATTCCTCTAGCGTGCACAATGAATCCTAAGAATTTACCTGAAGACACCCCAAAAGAGCATTTCAGAGGATTCAACTTCATTTGGTATTTGCATAATATTTGGAACATCTCGTCTAGGTGGCTCAAATGATCTGTTGCTCTTCATGATTTGCCAACCATGTCGTCGGCATAGACTTCCATGGAGTGACCAATTTACTGCTCAAACATCTTATTAACTAGAGATTGATAGGTAGCGCCGATGTTCTTAAGCCCGAAGGACATGACCTTGTAGCAGTATAGGCCTAGATCCGTAATGAAGCTAGTATGTTCTTGATCCGGCACATGCATGGGGATCTGGTTGTATCCTGAATATGTGTCCATGAATGACAATAACTCATGTCTTGCGGTTTCGTCTACCAGTCGGTCAATTCAGGGCAAAGGAAAACCATATTTGGGGTAAGCATCATCGAGGTTGGAGAATTCAATGCAGGTCCGCTATTGCCCATTAGGAATCTTCACCGAAACCAGGTTGGAGAAACATTTTGGGTAAATGGCCTCGCGTATAAAATCGTTGACGAGTAGGTTCTTCACTTCTTCATTAAGAGGAGTCGACCATTCTATCCCCATGCTTCTTTTCTTTTGTTTGATCGGGATTTTGGCTGGGTCAATATTGAGGAAATGACAAGCTACTTCTGAGGATATTCACACCATGTCTTCATGGGCGCATGCAAATGCATCCAAATTCTTGTGCAGAAATCCTATCAGCTAGATTTTTAGGTTTTGGTTCAACTGAGACCCAATCTTTAAAAGTCTTGTTTTTTCGTAGTTTATCTACCATCACATGTTCCATAGCCTTCACGGGCTCGGCGTTGACCTCCTCCTCTCTATCTCTGGGGTCTAACTCATTAAAAGGGTCACTAGTATATTTGAGAGGAGGAGCCTACTTTGATTGTCACGCTTCTGCAGTTTTGGAGCAAAGGGTGACCCCTACGCTCTTACCTTTTTCCTATGTTTTATTTTGGTGGAGTTCTATCATGTAGCAATTGCAAGCTGCGACTTGGTCGCCTTCTACCTCTCCTATTCCATTACAAATTGGGAAATTCATCGTCATGCACCACGGGGCCAAGACTATCTAGAAATCTGACAATGCTCGCTTCCCTAAAAATGCATTGTAAGCAAATTGTCCATCTACCAATATGATTGTTTGCTTTCGGATGATGGTGCGGGGGTGACTTCCCAGCTCAACAAAAAGTCCTACTGTCTAAGTGACATCGTGCCATCCCCCGTGAACCCGCATAAGGACTTATTGCACGGGGATACATCTTTCATTGGTAACTTCAATTTGTTGAAGGCGCGTTTGAATAAAAAATTCACTGAGCTTCCTGTATCAACTAGGATGTGAAACACCTCTACAGAGCCGATCTGGGGAAGATAACCATGGGATTGGTATGCAGATACTGCTTTCCAACCAAATCTTCATCGCTGATGGTTATGTTGGTTTTTCTCTTAATTTTGTGATGTGTCCTTCAATAATGGAATGAACATATCCTTCCCTAACTTTCAAAGACCGTCTATAGCTCTCCATCTCAGCCCAACTTCCATCGGCTTCATGCGGGCCTCCTGATATGGTATAAACAACTATCTTCTCCTGGTTGGAGCATCTTGTTCTTGCTCCTTATTTATTGTATCCTTGCGGGTGCAGCCGAGGTCCCTCATGTACTGGAGCGGGAGAGTTGTGTCTTTGCTGCACGTACCATTCCAGTTTCTTTTTTCGGATGTACTCCTTAATAAGATCTCGCAAATGCTGACATTCTTTGGTGTTATGCCCATGAGACTAGTGGAAGCGATAATATTTTCCTATTCTAATTCTGGCTTCTGACTCTTTTTCATAGGGAGGGCATTTGTATTTTAATTCGTGTTGAGTAGTCAGGTAAATGTTCTCCACAGTGTCATTCAGAGGAGTGTATGAATCAAATCTCAGTCCAGGTCTATATCGTCGCTTATCGCCCTTTCCAGTTCCTAAGTTGCCTTGATGGTTACTTTTTCCTTTGTTGTTTGGCTTACTCCCCCCTCCTCAGGGTAGGGCCCTCATGTTTTCTTGGATGCTAGAACCCCCTGTGGGTTGCTTGCTATGTCGGTGAGCCACCGCGTCTTCCAATCTCATGTACTTTTCGGCTTCATGAAAGAATTTTCTTGAAGAGTTAAAGGATTTTCCTTCATCAACCTTTTTGCAATCTTTGAGTCGGGGTGTACGCCTCCGCGTAGTGCCATCAGCGTAAGCATTTCATCTGCGTTTTGTCCTACTACTGTTGCGATTCTCTAGCTTTCTACTTTACTTCTGACAAGGAATAAGCATCTATGGGCCATTCCACATGGATTCAGAATTGACTTATGAATTTTTCCTTTAACATTGCCCAAGAGCTAAAAGAGCCATGAGGCAGGTGACAAAACCATGTGGTTGCCAAGTGAAACGGGAATAGAGGAAAATATTTACACAGCACACCCTTTGTTGCTCCATTCATGATCATGTGCTGGGCGTAGCGCTGCGAATGGATGATTGAGTTGGATGTGCCTTCGTAGGGATCCATAGTGGGCATCTTCCATTCTTGAGGAGTGGTTGTTGCTTCAATGTCCCGGGTGAAGGGGCTGGACACCCTTTCCCCTATCCCTCTTTCGAGTTGTTCACGTCTGAGATATTCCTTAAAGAAGCATGCCATCCTCTCCTCGGATTCTAGGGCAGCCCTAAGAGAAGTTGGGGCTTCTTTTTGATGGCATGTAGAACCATTGTTAAGGCTGGATCAGCGATGATTGGCTCAACGCATGATAGGGTCATCCACAGTCGATCCTTTCCTAATGCCCCCCTTGATTGGGCCCATCACTTGATGCTCTTTCAGGACTGGCATTGGGTCGAGTCCTAGCTTGGCTTCGAGTTCTTTTATCTTCTTGATTGGGTTCTTTATTCGTAGAGGATCTGTTCCATCTACACGACTCTCCAGATTGAGACTCGCCTTGAGATTCAGTGTTGTGAGTGGATTCCTCCGTGCCACTTAAGCGTGTCATGAGTTCGTCCACTAAAGCTTTCTGCTGGGCAGCGGAGCGATCAGTCATCTCATTCACAACCCTATTTAAATCTTCTGGTGACAGCTGAGTTTGGATGTTCAGAGTAGGTAGCCAGGTTTTCTTGATCTCCCTGGATAGGGTTGATTTTAGTGGTAATGGCCGTGCTCTTACCCTTATTTGTATTGCGCCTAGAGGGATCCATGTTCTAATGTTAATTTAAGGTTTGAAAGGATGGTGGATAGAAGAGTTCGACACCCCACGCGGTTCGTCCTTAGTGAACGCACCAAAAATGTTTGCTTAAAAGTAACAAACACCACTAAAATTTTTTTTAGTTAAGTCTCGTTTGTTTTGATTGATTTGGTGTTTTTAAATGTTCCATCATGTAATGGAATGATTTTTAGCACATGCAGAGATAGTTCACAAGTTCAAAGTTTGGAAAGCAGATAAGGAAAGTAAGTAATGTAGAGTTTTGTAGTGGTTCAGCCTGAATATGCCTACATCCACTTTCCAACTTATTATTCTCTCTTGATTTGATTATAAGTACAAGATTATTCAAAAAGAGTAAAAACTTTAAGTAGTCGAAGTGATGGATTTTCAGCATACTTTTCTCTCTTTTTCTCCAAAAAATCTGTCCCCCTTATTGTTGAGAAGCTCCGGTATTTATATAGTGTAGTTGTGATGTGTGGAGGAGAAGTTCTAGCTTCCTGAATTTGGTTTGGCATTTGAGTCAGGGACAGTTGGATCGACATTTAGGTTAGGAAGTTTGCCTGGTTCAGTGGGCCTATGTTGTGCTTTGGTTCAGTGATCCTGCCTTGGAGTACCATACTTGGTGGCCCAAACAATTGATTCAGCATGTCTGTCATACTAGACCAAATGCTTGGTTCGACAGTTGATGTGTTGTGTCGGACAAAATACTTAGTCCGGTATATCAGAGAATGCCAGACCAAATGTTTTGTCCAGCATCTCTAAGGGTACTAGACCAGATACTTGGTTCGGTGTACCATAGGATGCCAAACCAAATATCTAGTCCGGCATGCCGGTCCATATGTTTGGTTCGACATTTTTGCAAATGCCAAACCAAATAGTCCGGTAGTTCTGTTTCCTATACTCCTGCTTGGCTTAGCCTCCGTCATCCTTTGCTTGCCAGAAAACCGAGCCAGCGCCTGATTTATATGCTCATATGATATTGCTTTATAGTTTTAACTAGTTTTGATTGCAGGATTAAGATTTGCAAAATATATGTTCTAAAAGGATATTTGTGAGGGTAAACCCCTTCCGCTAAGTGGTGTGGTCTCACTTAATATCAAATAACCGAGATGTATAATATTATTCACACCAGGCTTTATGTCTGACTCGAAGTTTATGTTTTTCCCCTTAAACACTCGGATGCTCAAAATTGATTTGAGTAGGCTGAGGGTTGAGGATTTTCAGGTTTAAGTAGGTGGACAAATAAAGATTCTGAAGGCGAGCAGGAAGTTGATGCTGGCTATATTTAGGAGTTGTTTTGTTTTATTTCCACTATGTTGTATTAAGTCTGTTCTGGCTATTTAGTACTCTGGTCAACCAATGAGGCATCTTCATATGTCGCACTTGGCGTATTTATGTAATAATTATATTTGATTTGAACTTGGGAAATGATTGGGATTAGGTAACTTCGATATGAAATGTTGTATTGAAAAGTAATCAGAAAAGTATTTTAACCTGTGATGATTTTGTTTCCTATTCAAGTGCTTCTGATATTATGGATACCATTAACATTACCGTATTTAGTCACGGAAAGTTAATACTATGGATGACTGCAACATTTGTAGCGCTTAGCTTTGGGCCTCCAGATAGGGGATGTTACAAAAATCCATCGATATTGAATCCCATTGCCATAGTGATACTTCTAAATGTTAAACTATTCCAATTGGTTTTTGATGTTCGACATTTACATGCTGGAAATCTAGACATTCCTTAAACTATAAGCCTATATCCCTCTTCATTCCTCCCTAAAAGAAACTCCTCTTCGTGTCATGATACTTCCGCGTACTTCAAGGATGAACGGTAATTTCGATCTATGACGGTCACTAAGAACTTCCTTCCTTAGATTTCTTATATTTGTAACACATAATCATCGCTTCTTTCTTAACTATCCTCTTTGATTTAGTGTAAAATCTTTCGAACCATCCATTGTGCTCGGTCAATAGATTCATACTAATAAGACGTTGGAGAGTACACTTCGAGTTAAGGGGACTAATGGGATGGGATGAAGGAGCGGTTAGTTATTTAGTAATCTATTATACTAACTAATTTACCCGCACAACTAGAGTTTCATTTATGACAGTACGCTACTTATATTACTTACAACTGTACACGACCATGGTGTACCCACTTCTAGTCTCTTAATCCATTCGGCTAATAATGGATCTTCACTTTGTTTTCTAGAAATTCTTTCATCGGTATTGGTTTAAATTTTATTCAAGAAACCATCACAATAAAATGACTAGAACTAGTCGTCGACCACATACGAAATCCACAAGAAGGTAATGCCTTCAAATCTTTTCTTTCTGACTTTTTCAACACTACATTATGATGTTCTCTACTAAATTCATCAGCTATCTTAATACCTTTAACTAGACTATTGTAATAATCCTGCTTTTTAAGACATAATAATAAAATAATTTAATTAGAATAATAACATTTGAACATTATTTTGATAATTATTATTTTGAATATAAATTCCTATTTGTTGAAGTCTAGTTAACGAAATATCATTTCCTTAATGAATTGAATAGGTAAATAAATACCTTTTGGATAATATAATATAATAGAATAATTTTTTTAATAAAAATGAAATATTTTGTATAGTGAATAATTTTAAAAAATAAAAATAGTTGAAAATAAATTCACTTTTCGTTAATACAAACAATAATTTAATAAAAATAAACAAGTATTGAATTGAAAGAAATTGTATGGTTATCAAAATATGTTGCATAACTAGTGTGTGAGTCAATTTAAATTAGATTGGAATTTAGCTAAAATAAATAAAAAGAATTCTAAAACAAAGAAAAGAAAATTCTCTTTAATTCTAGGAAACTCCCTTTCCTTCATTTAAGCCCAAACCATTCAAGTCTATAACACTTTCATTAACCCAAACTCATATATTACCATGCTTAAACTCTAATGCATGTAAGCCCCAAGTCAGGATTCTATTTAAAAAAATAATTATGGCCGTATATAAAAAAATGAAAAATCATGCGTGGTGGTCGAACGCTTGATGCCTAGAGAATCATCAACAACAATCGACATCATGGGGAGCTTGCATGTAGATTAGGCAATCGATTTTGGGCATAGGAGGTTGTGTCATGACCTAGGTGAATAGTCGATAAGAGGAGGTTCATACATTAAAGTGGATGTTGTCTTTAGTTGGAGGTCATAGGCAGTAATTGGTAGAGCATGTTAGGTAACGCCATGATGCAGGTGTGTGTTGTCTTAAATGGAAGGGAGGACACGAGTTGTTGATGGTGAGGGACATGGTGTTTTGGCTGTGATGAGTGATTTGCTGTTGAAGTATATAAAACAATTCAAGTACTTGTGGTCCAGTGGTTTACGACATGAGGTGAGTTGCTGCATCTTGTTGTGGTGGCACAGGTTCGATTCCCAGCGGCCACAAGTATGAGACATGAGTGTCTGGGCACTATAAATCTCAGTCTAACCAAAGGTCAGGGCGACATAGTCTCCCTGTCCCCAAAGTTTGACGAATAAAAATTCAAATCTTTCGTGTCCAGCAATTAAAATTATTAGTGCCCAGACCTTTGGTTAGACTGAGATTTTGGGGACAGGGAGACTATGTCGCCCTGACCTTTGGTTAGACTGAGATTTATAGTGCCCAGACACTCATGTCTCATACTTGTGGCCGCTGGGAATCGAACCTGTGCCACCACAACAAGATGCAGCAACTCACCTCATGTCGTAAACCACTGGACCACAAGTACTTGAATTGTTTTGGCTGTGATGAGTGACCACATGTAAATAAAGTTAAAGTACTATCCAATAATATATATTAAGAGTTTTTTATATTTTAGAATATGAAATTGATTTAAGAAATTTTATCTAAATTTATTGAGTTGTTGAAAAGTTAATTTTATATTTTGCTTTAATTAATTATTTAAAAGATGATAAAATTATGGAAAGTATGAAATATTTTTTGACTCATATTTTTTGAGTTTTAAAGTGTATTTCACTAATAATGCAATTACTTATGAAATATTAAAATTTACACTATATACACATATACAAATATATATACACACACATACATATATGAATAATTTATATAACCATTTAAAGAAAAAATTTATTATCATTTATTACTATTTCTTGTTTGAACTAAATTGGACTTTTTATGTACGGTTTCAATATTTTCTAATTTTTCATTGTCCTATATTGATTCTGATATTATGAATAATTCACCATTGATATTTATTTGATTTGAGATTTTTATATGATATGATGATCACTTCCTTCTTTTTTATTTTGAGATATTTAGTTTTGTGTGAAGAGAAGTCTGAATAAATGGAGTTATAATTCCCTTTGGGATGGGGGCATTCGGTAATATTTGTTTGGTTATTCTTTGGACTAATTATATAGACTATTGTGGAGATTTGAGTGTAATTTATTAGCAGTGAATAAATGATTGAGCATCTCGCGGTGGTATGGGACGTCGATGTGATACTTATTTTGTTATTCATTGTAAGTAGACATCACTCAAGTGGCGGGAACTTATGTGAGGTGATGCTCAGTGTAGAGAAAGTTTATATGTGAGGTATAGAGGAATTTTATGTGCTCGGTGTAGGGTGTTGACTCAAAAAAGGACCAACACCCTCGTTAGAGTTTGAAAGCACCAGCCCTATTCTAACAAAGCAATATAGAAGGTCATAGATATACAAAAAGAACATTAAAAGAAAGTAGATAGAGAATTTTTATTGTGGTCTGGCTATTAATGAAGCCTACGTCCACTTTATAGTTTTATTATAGACAGATTGCTTTTAACATAGATGTTTGATTACAAGGCTTTGATTGTATTCTAGCTAGATTGAATATCTAGAGCTTGAATCCACTAGAGAATCACAATGTATTCCTTTGGAGATTGTTGTGAGGGAGGTAGATAGTAAAGAATAATTCCAAAAGAGCTTTAGCAACCAATGTGGAGAAGATCCAGTTTATGATGTAGGTAGGATGGTATTTACATGGATCGGAGAGCTTCTGGGCTAGGCACTTCATCATCAGCTCGTCGGTAGGTAGGAAAGACCCAGGGAGGGTTTGGCTTGCAAAACAAGACAAGAAAATGGGTCGTTGGCGAACCATGGTCTATGGGTCACTGGCGACCCAAGGTCTATGGGTAGTTTGCGAGCCAATGTCTTGGACTCCTTTTTTAGTATTCCTTATCTAGCTCATTTGATGGTTTGAGGAGTGACATGGGTCATTGATGATCCAATCACTTAAGATTTTTCTAGAGTTTGGAACTAGAGATGTTTCCACAGTCTTTTATCATAGTTGTTTCATTTTGATAGTAGTTCACTAGTTGTTTGCACTCAACTACTGATTGGGTGGTAAGATGGTTGGTCCCTTGGTTTAATCGATCTTGGTTGTGGTCTCAATAATATAGCTTGGCTATCGTCCAATCCTTACCTTAGCCTTTCTGGTTAGGTTCTAAGCCATCCCGATGTTATGAGATCGTTTTCTTTCTAATGGGTCTTGTTGGGTTAAAAACATACATAACATTTTCCACGCAAAGTACGTCTTCTTTGGAAACGAGGCATGCTCTGGAAGTTATCAATTCTAGCATCTATTTACTGGGTTCCAATAATCGCATTAGATTCTCGAAGACACGTAGTAAGTTATGCTGTTGATCACCTAGTTTTGGTCTCGACTACTACTGCTCGTCGTAACGAAATAATCTCGATAGCTTCTTGGTGTACTTTGAAATAGTGGGTAAGTGTCAAGACTACCATGCAAATTTGGCTTTGGCTTTTCAGCCATCTGTTGAATTTTCAGTGTGAATTATCGAAGTTCACCTCAAGATGTTGTTTTTAACCGACTGACTTTTGATAGCTATTCGTTTTTTGATTTCAATCCGAATTTCAATTCCTGGTATTGACGATGCCATCTTTGCTTCGTAGTTTACGCAGGGTTTCGGTCGATAAGTGGGAGAAGGATATATGTTTGGAGTTTCCCCATATAGTTTTAATTTGACCAACGATGAAGCTAAGTTTGTATCGAACGATTGTACGCCGTTCTGGGGCATAATCTTGCTCTTCGTCTCTAGCCTTTTCTTCTTGAGAATTTGGTTAAGTTCCGGTTGATGTTTTTATGTTCCACTGTGACAATTTATTCCAAATTCAGATATACTGGAGGATTAAATCATATCGCTCTTCCTATTTCTGTATTCTAGTGATCCTAAAAAGAAAAGCTTCCCACGTCGCTTCAGCCAGCGGCTCTGTTATCGATGGTTGGTCGATAGCGGGTAAGTGTGGAAGAGATAATTTTAAAGCAAGATATGGATTTTTTTTTCAAATGCAAGCCAACTAGCTACACTGGATTGTTTGTTCACAATATTCAGGATATTGGTTTCCTCTCATGAAGATAACACACTGCATCTGCCACGGCCAACACTAAGGACCCGATTGGTCAACATAGGTTGACTTCCCTTGTATTCTGGGCATCGGTTATATAAGGATATTATTTAAAGTAAAACATACTTGGTAGGATTGAATGCCAAGTTTTGTCGTTGAAAATGATTTTTCTGTCATCTAGTCTTTAGTCTGGTGGAGGTTCTTCTACTCATCTAGAAGCTGGGTCCTTCACAACTTAGGCTTTGCTTATTACTCCTGTCATATTAGGAGGACTGATTGCAGTTAAATTACGAGGCACAGTTGCTCTTGTAGAGTTGTAGTTGAAGTTCATTCATGCACAATTTTTGCCTTCGGAAACTAACACATGGGTCGTTCAGTTGCGATTATCCTTCTCATTCGTTTTTCAAAATTCAATGCACACTAGCCTTTGTCTCCGAGACTATTGGCTTAATTGCTCGATTTCGAACATATCTTTTTCTCGTTGTTGCACTGCTTGTGCTCATGTGCAGCATACAAATTTACATTAATTCTATACATGTAAATAATACTTTTGCTGTCATTTCAACATATTATATTTCATGGCTTTGTTTGGAATAGCTTGGTCTAGCCAGTTCTGTAGCTAATCTATACATATGCTCAATTGAGTTAGTCTCAGCAAAGTGTTGATGTAAATGCCTTAGTCCGTAGGGCTGATTACTTTGACTACCAAGCCAACATGTTTTAGGAGACTAGGTTTCCTAAACAATTAGTTCGATTGCCCCAGTTTGATTGACACGATAACTTCTTTCTATGGGAAATAAGGACTTTGTTGATTGATGTCATGACCTGAGTTTTGTAATGATGTCGGCATGTATTAGAAAGACGCGTTTTTGGCATCTTTTGCTAAAGTAAATTATTCTAATTCCTACATTGAGACCCTAATCATGTGTTCATTTCTATATTTGAAAACTCATACGCGGATGACTCAACTCTGTATATTTTTCCTTGATGTTGTGAATCTTCAAATAGCATGATCGAACTTCGGTAATGGCATTATCCTACAAGTTGGAACCAAATGATATAGTCAGATCATAAGTAGGTCATCAATTCTTCTCGTCATCGCTAGGCTATGAGTGATAGTGGATTTCTGAATGTTAAATGTAACGATCGCGATTTTTCGTTGCCGAAAAATCAAACCGTTAGGGTTTAAGAAAAAGAAAGAGGTAGAAGAAGAGAGAAAAGAGAGAAGAAACAGAACAAACAATCAGAACAGGAAACAATAACAGAATCTCACAGTCGCAGCGGAACAATATATAATAGATAAATGTACATTCATTTAAAACAAAGAACTATACATTTTATATATCACATTACATTACATCAATCAGAGTGTACAACAACAACAGCGGAAAAGAAATACTATATATACAATAGATAATAGACTACGCTATCTGGCTCGCCTCCAGATCTGCACAGCAACTCCCGAATCCAGAATAACCTGACAACCTAACTCTAGACTGCCCGTGTGGAAAATAGTGGGCACCCAGAGTTTAGGAAAGGAACAATAAACTCCAGGTCAGTCATGGGACTGGTGTGAGAACTCAAAAACAGTTTATCTTTAAACAAGCAACAAGAAAATTTAAATTTTTAAATCCGCAATGCTTTTTGGAAAATGAAACTACCATAAGGCCTCCCGCCACACACACAATGCAAACGCAGAATTGGAGGAGATTTCTCCTTATGATAGTCAAAGATGCTTACTACGCGAAAATCAAATCATTTTTTGATATTATTACTAGTGCATAGTGTAGAAAACAATTTCGAAAGTAGAATATAAATCCTAGCCAACATAGACATTCCGAACTATGCCTACTATAGCTACCATCCAAACAGTGGTGACCACCATAAGTGAATGGCAGGTAATACAACTAAAACCGTACAAGGCGCGTATTGGAGGAATGGATTTCCAACAAATGGTCAGGCTAAGGAACTTCCTACTGCCACATGGGATCGCCTCTGGCGGGACGTCCCGAGAAACTAACGTTACGGTTAGATCTCTGCCAACACAAGGCCGGGTTACCTCTGTAACTAGGTAACTACTACACGAATATGTCATCCCCCGGTCCTTTGGGACCTTTATCCGAGCGCTCGCAACAACAACACCACACAGTAATAGGTATAGTGTATCAACATGAGTAAGTATCTGGGCTCCATACCATGATACCACCCTTTACCAGAAGGAAATGACATACCCTAAAGGGCGCGACCCTCATAACCTTGCCGCATATTCCTGTTTCGACCATTTCCGGGGAGTGAGGTCCTGACGAAATCTCGTCCACAAAGCTACGCTTTGTGTAACAAAGCCATGCTTCGGGTCCACAGATGACCAAAGCAATAATCACAAAGATAAATGATCAAACAAATGATCATATCACAAATGACCAACCAATGATCATCACACAGCAGCACTCAGCATGCCACATTACCAGATTGGGAAATATCGCTGATAACCTTCAACTACATAACCTCTGAGCTCGTACGTCTCAGAGAAGGGTGTTAAGCTAAGAGAATAAATTCTCCGCCACCAACAGAAATGTATTTGAAAGAAATCTGCTCTATCTCTCAAAATGTAATGTCAGACACGTAACCATACAAGTCTGTTCCGGGTTCGAACAGAACCGAAGGCACTTCCAAAGAAGCCCTTGCAATCCGGGTATTCACAATCCCGATAAAATTTCCCATCACAAAGGAAATCTCCATATCGTAGCTAACGATGCGGAGACAATCGATAGGTCATCCTATCGTTTTCACAAATACCCGGTCTTCAACACCGGTCTTCAAATGCAATCCAAACGACGTATCGCATATTCGGAATGGGATATATGACACAAAGGTCCTCTCCCGGCTAAACCAAATAGCGAGCGCTTATTTTTAAAAATAAGTGTGCATTCAATTCCAAACAAACACAATCAATACCATCCAAGGGTAAATATTGATAGTCGGTTATTTAACTATCAATAAAGATGCGCCACATCATCAGATTCCAAATAATTTTTCCAAAATTATTAAGTCCCAAAATATCTTTACAAGATATATATACACAATTTCCAATTAATTTCCCAAAGTTATTTGGTTTACCAAAACACCTTTACACGATAAAATTTCCACACTTAACCATTTGAAAACCCATTTCAAATTACACAACTCAACCATTTGAAAACAAATTTCAAATCCCACACCTTAACCATTTGAAAACAAATTTCAAATCACACACCTTAACCATTTGAAAACAAATTTCAAATCACACACCTTAACCATTTGAAAACAAATTTCAAATCACATATAAATCCTTACCGATTTATTTTTAAATTTTACGCTCCAAATTTGTGAATTATATTTCCATCTTTAAAAATAAATCAACATTTATTTTTAAACAAATTTCCCTTCCTATTTATAAATTCCAAAGTGAATTTCCAATTTCCCAAATATCTGCACATACACGATTTCAAATCAATTTCAAACTATTCACTTCGATTTACCTTTAAAAGGTGAATCCTCAAAAACGTTCCTTTTATATTGGAAAAAAAAACATTCCCATACTTATTTAATAATAAGTAATTCACAATTTAACTTATTTTCAACAATTTGGAAATATTCAATATACTTAAGTTACCGTTAAGTATTTTATTCCATTCTCTTTAAGAAAACATTCCTTTATTCACATTTATTTGGGTTAAAAACGAATGTTGCGTAAGACATCGTTACGACAACCCAAAAACACTAGTATATGGATTTGAAATAAAAAAATGGATACATAAATCCACTACTATTCAAAATATTCCCTTCTGTTTCTCGAAAACATCTATTTCAACAATCAATGTTGAAATCTATGTTTTCAATACTCAATACATTTTAAAACACCTTTAATTCGTTTTAAATTCCATTTAAAACATTCCTTTCCCAAAAACAAACCCATTTTATTTAATAATCTATTCAATATTCAAAATAGTGAATATAGCCCACTTAACAAATTCCCATATTTCAATTTATCAAATTCGATGAATTTCAAATTTATAAACATAGTTTATAAATTCCATTTCTATTATAAACCCCAATTTTATAAATTCCTTTATTAATCCGATGCAATTTACATAACCCAATTTCATACCCAAAAGCCATATTGTAAGTTAAATACTTATAATATTATTTATTTACCAAATCGTTCCTTTGAACTTCACCAATTTAAAATCTTATCACTTACAAGATTTCTTTATGGTTTATAATAATTTCAACTAATGAAATCTTCATTTATTAACAATTTCAACAAACCCCCTTTTTATGCCCCAAATTCATTTTTATAAGTCAATAACTTATAAAACTTCACTTCCCAATAACCATTCTTTTTATAAATTTCACAAATTATATATCTATAGATTTATAATGAAATTCATGTTATACATCAACTCAACACTTTATAAACTCATTTTATAATCCCAAAAATTCTATTTAAAAATATCAATTTAAAAAAAAATCTTTTATATTCATCCTTTATAAAAATTCAAAAATCTAAAATTTAACTATTTTATAAATCTATCTATTTTAAATTTCCCTTTTGTTTATATTCCATAAAAATCATAGTTTAATAATTTTAAAATTTTAAATCTTAATTTATTTTAAATTGCATCAAGTTCAAAATTTTACTAAAAACATATACTTGAAAATTTTCTTTAAAATCCCTTTTTAAATTCAAATCATTATTTTTAACTTAAAAATTTTGAATCCGATAATGCAACAGCATCATATGGTCAATTACGGGAACTAACAACATATGTCGATATGAACATCAACAATAACACAATATCAATAATCAAATAAATATGTGAGGAATCCAGTTGGATCCCTCCAACCTGTTTCCCTGCAACCACAGACGTTAGCACAATACCAATTCCACTTCGAGGTGGAATATCGCGGTATATGGGATTTTATAAATATCCGCTTAATAACGGCGCAATAGGGTCTCATCCGCTATACGAGGCGGGAAATCAAATCCGATATATACATATGCCAATATATATATATCGCTATATATAATATATATCCTATTATATCTACTACCACAATCAATCAACAATTATCGATCAATATTAACTATTTAAAATTTTAAACAAAACCTTTCGATTGAGTGAGGAGTTCTCACCTTGATTTTGTTTCCGTTTTCGCGTTCGTTTCGAATAAAATTAAACGAACGTTTAATTTTACCCGAAATTCATACGAGCTCCAATCGACTCCAAACCCGTTGCATTGCGAAGAGCACGACGATACGATTCCAATGCAAAAAATCTCGTCCGAATCCGACCTCGCATGCAAAAGTTATCGCAGTTTAAACGTTTCATGATTTTGAATTTCGAATTTAAACAAAAAAAAAAAAAAAAAAACATCTCACCTCCAACCCAAACGCACGCGGGGCCCACACTCTATCTCTCCCGTTCGCATTCTCTTCCCAGGCCAAAATACGTGACTTGAACCCATCAAGGCCGTTTCTAGGGTTTAGAAACGCCACCACCACGAACACCGATAACTCGATCGGAGACTACCATACTCTTGCTCGTCACAAACTCCACCACCACCAGGGATGCGGTCGAACTCGGCCCCCTTAGGCACCCTGAAAAATGTGCGCAACCGAGTAGCTTTAAGCACGAATTCCCATCAATCCGCAGCTCCGTTCTCCATCTCGACCGTTGGATCTGTAGTCCACACCATGCTCTACAACTTTCATGTTGTAAGTTTCTCGATTCGATGAGCGGATTTGGAGATTTTGAGAGGGGAAAATGGGATGATTTCGGCCATTGGACCTATAGGAGGCGGCTGGTGATAGTGATTAGGGTTTTGGAAAAGAAGATAACATATATGTTAATATTATTTTAATAATAAAATGCCCAATTTAACACTTTTGCAAACGAACTCCAAACGACGCGTGCCGCCAGGCGATCCTAAGGTTTTTCCACATTCCGGACGCAATGGAACAGGTTTCGGAAGCTAATTCGGAAGTATGTGTGAGATACGACTATAAATGCTCGATTTAAATTAAAACCGATTTAAGCGATTTCTAGGCGTTTTGGCTTGTACCGGACAAACGATAAATCCGATTGACTTGAAATTTGAAATCTTGCAATAATATCACATTACGGATCCGATGAAACTGGTTTCGTCGAAATCCGAGACCGTTTGAAAAATGGCTATTTTAACTCGCCGAATTAAAATTAAAACGATATTGATGCGTTTCGAGCTGCCACGGTCAAACGACAACTCCGATTGCTACGAAAATTGAAATCCGATAATAATTAACTATTACGGATCCAATGGAACTCGTTTCGTTCAATTCCGAGACTGTTCAAAAATTGGCTATTTTTCAGTCGATAATTAAATATTAAAATATTCAATTTTTACAAATTAACTCCAAATTCAATTTTACAAGTTCCAAAATATTTCTATAACTTCAATATGATAAAATAAAATTTCCCAAATCATTTTCAATCATATTTAACCCAATATTCAATTATCTACGGAATTTCGCTATTAATTAATCGATTTAAATGACCAATTAAATCCAATATTCAAGAAATAAATTATTTAACTTAAAATTTTCACTTATTAATATTAAAAATAAATTGAATATTCAAATTTAAGTTATCAAAAATTCTGGGTCGTTACAATCTTCCCCCCTTAAAAGAATTTCGTCCTCGAAATTACAAGTTAAGGAGAATGATCCTAAACCGTTTATTATTTTTCCAAAGCTAATCAGTTTTATTAACTTTCTAACCTAAATATTTTTATTAAAGATTCACTATTATTTCAATTAGCTTTCCAACTCCAATTATAAGTTTCAAACAACATTGTTTATTTGACAATTCAAATTTAAATTTAAATTCAAATTTCAAACTTTCAAAATTTCTCAAAATTTCTCTAACTCCCTAAATTTTCGAAAAATTTCGCCAGAGTCTCCTTTGCGCGGCTAGATCGGTACGACTACAAAACGTCTCTACGGCCCCTCAGAATCAAAAGAAAAGAGAAAGCCAAGTGGCTAGAGAAGGAAATCATCAAATCTCATATAAAAACTGAAATACGTACCTTTTTGTCGAGCCATTCAATTTTTAACTTCAAAATCAAAATTCCAATCCATTATATACCTGTATATCCTGCTAGCATAATATCCAATTATAATATTCAAACCAATTTGCCAATTCAATTATAAAATTTCCAATACATGCTTCTTATACCACTTTTAGTTTACTATTAAAGTTGCATATTCATTTTCATTCAACTTTGCATTCCAATTTTCATTTGAATTCAATTACATAGCTTTCAAATTTTACTAATTCAATTTCATTAACACTTAATGAATTTTCATACAATCAACCAACAAGCAAATAACAACCAATGGACATCCAATACAACCAAATTTTATCCATTTTACTTACATTCAATTTGGTTCAACTGTTTTAATTTCAATTGGTTTAACATTCAATTGATTTTCATTCTACTATTCAACTATTTTCAAATGAATTTACACTTGCATGCATCATTTCATATCAACTTATTCATATTCTATTGATTAACATTCAATTCATACTTTAACTCAATTGCTAGTTCTTTTTACAAATAAAATTGAATTTCATTTATATAACTTAAGTTCACATCTTTAACAATTTCATTTACTCACTTTATTCACTTACTTTGATATTAACATCAATTCTTTCAACATTACTTAACTTGCATTCCATTTCAACTTTATTTACCTCATTTAATTCACTTGATTATTTAACTTTGATACAAATATCAATTTTTATTCAACTTTGCTTAAGTTATTCCATTTAAACATCATTTGTTAATTAAACTTAAGTTTTACTTATCAATTCAATTCGGATTTTAAATTCCAAAGTAAATCCTATTTAACTTTTACTTAAGTCAAATTCATATCAATATTCAAATTCATATTCCATTTTACTTAACTTAATTGTTTAACCACTTCAACAACTGGTTTCACTTACATTTTCCCATTCTATAAGTTATAAAACTTATTATTCAACTTCTAACTTATATTATAAGTTCAAAACTTTTTTTCGCTTATACTTATCAACTTCAAATTGAATTTTAATTTCAAATTGATTTATTACAACAAAACTTCAATTTTAAATTCATTATTGTAGCAAATCCATCACATAGAAACTCGAAAATGATACTGATGATGCTGCAGTCATCACCCTTATTATTTCCCAGTGACAATAGTGAAATCAATGCTAATTATTCTTTCAAAAAGTTTTCTTTCTATTCATAAATCACTTTTATAACCCTTTTACTTATATAATTTTACTTCTTATATACATACATGATTATCTTACAATTGTAAATCATTATCAATTATAATTTCATCTTATGATTCATTGGTTTATACCATTATTCTTTTACAATAGTTGCTTTTATTAGCTTATTCAAACAACTTTTAATTATTTTATATATATATATATCATTTACAACAACCAAGCAATCAATTATATACACACTTCAATAATTCCTGAAAAATTATTTTCTTTTTATATATAAAATATAATCGAGGTAAAATTATTTCATTTACCCAATTTAAAACAATATTGTGTCGAATTGTTCTATTCAAGTGTTTAGGAACCCCTTCGATTCAGTTTTCGAGGCTGCGCCGACGAAGGTTCATATACCACTCAACAAACCAATCATCACAATATAAAACAATTTTATACTCACTAACAAATACGCACTCATATCTATTATTACACTCACACTCATTCTAGAGTACTGCTGACTCTATCTCTAATGAGTAACACCCAACAGAGCAGGTTGTCGCTTAACCATAAGCTCTGATACCAAATGTAACGATCGCGATTTTTCGTTGCCGAAAAATCAAACCGTTAGGGTTTAAGAAAAAGAAAGAGGTAGAAGAAGAGAGAAAAGAGAGAAGAAACAGAACAAACAATCAGAACAGGAAACAATAACAGAATCTCACAGTCGCAGCGGAACAATATATAATAGATAAATGTACATTCATTTAAAACAAAGAACTATACATTTTATATATCACATTACATTACATCAATCAGAGTGTACAACAACAACAGCGGAAAAGAAATACTATATATACAATAGATAATAGACTACGCTATCTGGCTCGCCTCCAGATCTGCACAGCAACTCCCGAATCCAGAATAACCTGACAACCTAACTCTAGACTGCCCGTGTGGAAAATAGTGGGCACCCAGAGTTTAGGAAAGGAACAATAAACTCCAGGTCAGTCATGGGACTGGTGTGAGAACTCAAAAACAGTTTATCTTTAAACAAGCAACAAGAAAATTTAAATTTTTAAATCCGCAATGCTTTTTGGAAAATGAAACTACCATAAGGCCTCCCGCCACACACACAATGCAAACGCAGAATTGGAGGAGATTTCTCCTTATGATAGTCAAAGATGCTTACTACGCGAAAATCAAATCATTTTTTGATATTATTACTAGTGCATAGTGTAGAAAACAATTTCGAAAGTAGAATATAAATCCTAGCCAACATAGACATTCCGAACTATGCCTACTATAGCTACCATCCAAACAGTGGTGACCACCATAAGTGAATGGCAGGTAATACAACTAAAACCGTACAAGGCGCGTATTGGAGGAATGGATTTCCAACAAATGGTCAGGCTAAGGAACTTCCTACTGCCACATGGGATCGCCTCTGGCGGGACGTCCCGAGAAACTAACGTTACGGTTAGATCTCTGCCAACACAAGGCCGGGTTACCTCTGTAACTAGGTAACTACTACACGAATATGTCATCCCCCGGTCCTTTGGGACCTTTATCCGAGCGCTCGCAACAACAACACCACACAGTAATAGGTATAGTGTATCAACATGAGTAAGTATCTGGGCTCCATACCATGATACCACCCTTTACCAGAAGGAAATGACATACCCTAAAGGGCGCGACCCTCATAACCTTGCCGCATATTCCTGTTTCGACCATTTCCGGGGAGTGAGGTCCTGACGAAATCTCGTCCACAAAGCTACGCTTTGTGTAACAAAGCCATGCTTCGGGTCCACAGATGACCAAAGCAATAATCACAAAGATAAATGATCAAACAAATGATCATATCACAAATGACCAACCAATGATCATCACACAGCAGCACTCAGCATGCCACATTACCAGATTGGGAAATATCGCTGATAACCTTCAACTACATAACCTCTGAGCTCGTACGTCTCAGAGAAGGGTGTTAAGCTAAGAGAATAAATTCTCCGCCACCAACAGAAATGTATTTGAAAGAAATCTGCTCTATCTCTCAAAATGTAATGTCAGACACGTAACCATACAAGTCTGTTCCGGGTTCGAACAGAACCGAAGGCACTTCCAAAGAAGCCCTTGCAATCCGGGTATTCACAATCCCGATAAAATTTCCCATCACAAAGGAAATCTCCATATCGTAGCTAACGATGCGGAGACAATCGATAGGTCATCCTATCGTTTTCACAAATACCCGGTCTTCAACACCGGTCTTCAAATGCAATCCAAACGACGTATCGCATATTCGGAATGGGATATATGACACAAAGGTCCTCTCCCGGCTAAACCAAATAGCGAGCGCTTATTTTTAAAAATAAGTGTGCATTCAATTCCAAACAAACACAATCAATACCATCCAAGGGTAAATATTGATAGTCGGTTATTTAACTATCAATAAAGATGCGCCACATCATCAGATTCCAAATAATTTTTCCAAAATTATTAAGTCCCAAAATATCTTTACAAGATATATATACACAATTTCCAATTAATTTCCCAAAGTTATTTGGTTTACCAAAACACCTTTACACGATAAAATTTCCACACTTAACCATTTGAAAACCCATTTCAAATTACACAACTCAACCATTTGAAAACAAATTTCAAATCCCACACCTTAACCATTTGAAAACAAATTTCAAATCACACACCTTAACCATTTGAAAACAAATTTCAAATCACACACCTTAACCATTTGAAAACAAATTTCAAATCACATATAAATCCTTACCGATTTATTTTTAAATTTTACGCTCCAAATTTGTGAATTATATTTCCATCTTTAAAAATAAATCAACATTTATTTTTAAACAAATTTCCCTTCCTATTTATAAATTCCAAAGTGAATTTCCAATTTCCCAAATATCTGCACATACACGATTTCAAATCAATTTCAAACTATTCACTTCGATTTACCTTTAAAAGGTGAATCCTCAAAAACGTTCCTTTTATATTGGAAAAAAAAACATTCCCATACTTATTTAATAATAAGTAATTCACAATTTAACTTATTTTCAACAATTTGGAAATATTCAATATACTTAAGTTACCGTTAAGTATTTTATTCCATTCTCTTTAAGAAAACATTCCTTTATTCACATTTATTTGGGTTAAAAACGAATGTTGCGTAAGACATCGTTACGACAACCCAAAAACACTAGTATATGGATTTGAAATAAAAAAATGGATACATAAATCCACTACTATTCAAAATATTCCCTTCTGTTTCTCGAAAACATCTATTTCAACAATCAATGTTGAAATCTATGTTTTCAATACTCAATACATTTTAAAACACCTTTAATTCGTTTTAAATTCCATTTAAAACATTCCTTTCCCAAAAACAAACCCATTTTATTTAATAATCTATTCAATATTCAAAATAGTGAATATAGCCCACTTAACAAATTCCCATATTTCAATTTATCAAATTCGATGAATTTCAAATTTATAAACATAGTTTATAAATTCCATTTCTATTATAAACCCCAATTTTATAAATTCCTTTATTAATCCGATGCAATTTACATAACCCAATTTCATACCCAAAAGCCATATTGTAAGTTAAATACTTATAATATTATTTATTTACCAAATCGTTCCTTTGAACTTCACCAATTTAAAATCTTATCACTTACAAGATTTCTTTATGGTTTATAATAATTTCAACTAATGAAATCTTCATTTATTAACAATTTCAACAAACCCCCTTTTTATGCCCCAAATTCATTTTTATAAGTCAATAACTTATAAAACTTCACTTCCCAATAACCATTCTTTTTATAAATTTCACAAATTATATATCTATAGATTTATAATGAAATTCATGTTATACATCAACTCAACACTTTATAAACTCATTTTATAATCCCAAAAATTCTATTTAAAAATATCAATTTAAAAAAAAATCTTTTATATTCATCCTTTATAAAAATTCAAAAATCTAAAATTTAACTATTTTATAAATCTATCTATTTTAAATTTCCCTTTTGTTTATATTCCATAAAAATCATAGTTTAATAATTTTAAAATTTTAAATCTTAATTTATTTTAAATTGCATCAAGTTCAAAATTTTACTAAAAACATATACTTGAAAATTTTCTTTAAAATCCCTTTTTAAATTCAAATCATTATTTTTAACTTAAAAATTTTGAATCCGATAATGCAACAGCATCATATGGTCAATTACGGGAACTAACAACATATGTCGATATGAACATCAACAATAACACAATATCAATAATCAAATAAATATGTGAGGAATCCAGTTGGATCCCTCCAACCTGTTTCCCTGCAACCACAGACGTTAGCACAATACCAATTCCACTTCGAGGTGGAATATCGCGGTATATGGGATTTTATAAATATCCGCTTAATAACGGCGCAATAGGGTCTCATCCGCTATACGAGGCGGGAAATCAAATCCGATATATACATATGCCAATATATATATATCGCTATATATAATATATATCCTATTATATCTACTACCACAATCAATCAACAATTATCGATCAATATTAACTATTTAAAATTTTAAACAAAACCTTTCGATTGAGTGAGGAGTTCTCACCTTGATTTTGTTTCCGTTTTCGCGTTCGTTTCGAATAAAATTAAACGAACGTTTAATTTTACCCGAAATTCATACGAGCTCCAATCGACTCCAAACCCGTTGCATTGCGAAGAGCACGACGATACGATTCCAATGCAAAAAATCTCGTCCGAATCCGACCTCGCATGCAAAAGTTATCGCAGTTTAAACGTTTCATGATTTTGAATTTCGAATTTAAACAAAAAAAAAAAAAAAAAACATCTCACCTCCAACCCAAACGCACGCGGGGCCCACACTCTATCTCTCCCGTTCGCATTCTCTTCCCAGGCCAAAATACGTGACTTGAACCCATCAAGGCCGTTTCTAGGGTTTAGAAACGCCACCACCACGAACACCGATAACTCGATCGGAGACTACCATACTCTTGCTCGTCACAAACTCCACCACCACCAGGGATGCGGTCGAACTCGGCCCCCTTAGGCACCCTGAAAAATGTGCGCAACCGAGTAGCTTTAAGCACGAATTCCCATCAATCCGCAGCTCCGTTCTCCATCTCGACCGTTGGATCTGTAGTCCACACCATGCTCTACAACTTTCATGTTGTAAGTTTCTCGATTCGATGAGCGGATTTGGAGATTTTGAGAGGGGAAAATGGGATGATTTCGGCCATTGGACCTATAGGAGGCGGCTGGTGATAGTGATTAGGGTTTTGGAAAAGAAGATAACATATATGTTAATATTATTTTAATAATAAAATGCCCAATTTAACACTTTTGCAAACGAACTCCAAACGACGCGTGCCGCCAGGCGATCCTAAGGTTTTTCCACATTCCGGACGCAATGGAACAGGTTTCGGAAGCTAATTCGGAAGTATGTGTGAGATACGACTATAAATGCTCGATTTAAATTAAAACCGATTTAAGCGATTTCTAGGCGTTTTGGCTTGTACCGGACAAACGATAAATCCGATTGACTTGAAATTTGAAATCTTGCAATAATATCACATTACGGATCCGATGAAACTGGTTTCGTCGAAATCCGAGACCGTTTGAAAAATGGCTATTTTAACTCGCCGAATTAAAATTAAAACGATATTGATGCGTTTCGAGCTGCCACGGTCAAACGACAACTCCGATTGCTACGAAAATTGAAATCCGATAATAATTAACTATTACGGATCCAATGGAACTCGTTTCGTTCAATTCCGAGACTGTTCAAAAATTGGCTATTTTTCAGTCGATAATTAAATATTAAAATATTCAATTTTTACAAATTAACTCCAAATTCAATTTTACAAGTTCCAAAATATTTCTATAACTTCAATATGATAAAATAAAATTTCCCAAATCATTTTCAATCATATTTAACCCAATATTCAATTATCTACGGAATTTCGCTATTAATTAATCGATTTAAATGACCAATTAAATCCAATATTCAAGAAATAAATTATTTAACTTAAAATTTTCACTTATTAATATTAAAAATAAATTAAATATTCAAATTTAAGTTATCAAAAATTCTGGGTCGTTACATTAAATCCTTCATGTCCTTTATTGGTGATTTTTTTGCTAGAATGCTCTGCTTTGTAATACATAACCGTTATCTAACCAACCTCATTGTTATTCGCGTTCGGAGTTTTGAAATATTTCTTTCGATCAAGTGTCTATGCTTCTATCCCTTCTTGAAGGACTAGCTATTTTGAATGCCTATATTTGGACGATTGTGGGAGATGGAAATCTATGGGGCAAATTACTCAATTGACCCCAGTCTGGCTCTCAATGCCATTCTGGAATTGAGGATGTCCGGGGTTGTTATTTTCGACCTTCCATGATTGTTCCCGCTTGTTCTTGGCCATGCATGCTCTTCTTGGTTGCTGATATTGTCGTAGATGTTTTGTTCATACGTCAACTCCTATCTTTGAAAATTGATAACCTATCTTTTTGGTTCCAAGCAACATTTCCTCGAGGCTACCAATCTTTCGGCTGTGTCTAGATTCTTTCTAAGCTGAATTTTGGAAATTTGGTTGTGCACTAGCTTCCATCCCTAGAAACTAATACATGGGTAATTCAATCCTAGGATTTCCTTTCGATGCTGCTCTATTCCTGTGTAGCGGCCAATTCCTGTGATGAAAGGTCAACCCATCCGGTTGACCTTTGAAAGGATATGTCTTTTAGTCACTGCCTGTCATTGGGCAATAGTAGTTTTATGAAAAGAAGGTAGAAATTCAGTTGAGGACTGAATTCTGTCTCTGAAAGATAGTTCATCGATGGTTCACTGCGATGAGTTTTTCTCATCAGCCTAGCATTGCTGGGGCAACTCCGAAACTCAAGAGATTAGGATTGATGTAACTGTCGATTAGACAGTGCTCTTTATCCAGTTGGGTACTGGTTTCGGCCTTCGAAAACTAGCACTTTGATGGTTGGATTGTAGAAGTATTTTCTTTGTGCTACCTGTCTTATGGTCAGTGTTAAAGTCATGTTGGTGATGGTCTTTAATGGATTGCACTTCTCTTGCCGATTTTAGGTTGGAATTACTAGAATAGGGGGCGGTTGAAACCCACTCATCGGTTCATGGTGTTTGCATTCTAGTCCGCATTCTAGGAACTTAGAGTCAATCTGTGAGCGATCAATTCACGCTCGATTTTTGTTCATACTTCGGTCCTATTCGGAGGATTTAGAGTTCTTTCGTAGGCAGTCACACTTTTGCTAAATTATTTGTACTCCAGTTCATAGTCGAGGACAGGGAGATTTCTTTGAATCATTTATACTCTAGTCCACGTTCCGGGGACTTAGAGTACTCTAGTCAGCACTTCGGGGACTTACAGATTTTTGTGGATCGTTTATACTCTAGTTCGTGCTATGGGGACTTAAAGTACTCTACTCCGTGCTTCGAGAACTTAGAGATTTTTGTGAATCGTTTATATTCTAGTCCACACTCCAGAGACTTAGAGTACTCTTAGTCCGCGCTCCGTGGACTTAAATATTTTTGTAAATCGTTTATACTCTAGTCTGTGCTCCGGGGACGTAGAGTACTTTAGTCCGCACTCCGAGGACTTAGGGATTTTTGCGAATCGTTTATACTCTAGTCCACACTCCATGGACTCAGTTCCAGTTTGGTGATGGTTGAATCATTCATCCAATCCTATAGAGTTAAGTAGATTCCGGTTAAACCAATGAGGTCGTTTTCTCAACGTTGTTAAAATTCGGGATGCACCGTATGCTCTAACGACCCAAGCATTTCCGTTGCCTGGCTTTGTTTATAGCTGTCAAGTGTTAACCTTGGAGATGCAAGGCTATTGCTTAAACAATTCCATAGTTATTCTTATTCATAAAAAATCAAATTTCCTCCAATCGATTTTTGTTATTTTTGATGAGTACCTGCGGTACCCTTCATTTCCAGGTGCCAAATTTCAGATTCTTATAGAAAATCTAGAAGTAAGGAGCAAGTTATCACATTGCCCCCAATATGACCACGTCCATTCCTACACTGACCGTGGACCAGTAAAGTTTGGTAGTGTTTGTCTTGAATACTGGCACTTAACCTTGCTTGTTTCAGGCCATATGCATTATGGTAGGTTAATAGCATTATTGCGGATATCAACCTTATTCATTGGTTCTAATCTTCGGGAATCAGTGCTTTAGCTGCTCGATTTAGAACGTTCTCTCCTTGCCATGGGCTGTCTTTAGATAACACCTGGTTTTCTGCAAGTTAGGATTTGAGACCTTAGTGAAGCACCTACTTCTGTTCTTTAGAAACTGGTGCATTGATGATTTGATTTTGGAACAACCTTCCATCGTCTTCTATCTCTGGAAGATGGTAAATTCATCCTTTAATTACAAGTTCGAGCAATCTTTTATCATGACCAATTGTTAATGTGTTTTATGCTCCTCGGTCCACAGAGCTGATTATTCTAAACAATTGATGTGAGATGACATCCTGGTGGCTCCCTGGATGCCCCATTCAAAGGTATATCACAGCTCCTATCTCATGGAACCCGTGACTTGGATGTCTTGAATTTTAACATTTTGTACATTAACATTGGTCAGAAATAAGAATTATTTGCCGACTTCTTGGTTTGCGATCTTTGTGGTACTACCGAAGTATTGTCGGTTCTTTCGGGTAGTGGGGGTTGATCCTTGTTAATCAAAGTGCCTGGATTTTGAAAATGCACGGCTTATGAAATTCCTTTGTATTGCTATCTTCAGGCAACATGAGGGGTTTGTATTTTAAAAGTTAGTGCACGGCTTATTGGTTGCACGGTTTTTATTTTAGTCAGTATTGCATATCTTCAGGCAAAGTGAGGAGTTAAGCTCTTTAAGAGTTTGCACGGCTTACGAAATGCATGGCTTTCCATGCTCATTGATGATGTCTATCTTTGGGCAATGTGAGGAGAGTATATTTTAGGAGTTAGTGCGTGGGTTTTGGTGCTCCTTGGCATTGCCTATCCACAGGCAACGTGAGGAGCATATATTTTGACGTGGCTTATGAATGCGCAGCTTTTGGCACTCCTCGACGTTGCCTATCTCCGGATGACACGAGGAGTTAGTCTTTTAGTGCTCGTCGACATTGCCCATCTTCGGGAAACTCGAGGAGTTAGGTTTTAGTGCTCCTCGACGTTGCCTATTTCGGGCAAAGCGAGGAGTTAGTTTTTGATGTGCGGCCTACAAGATGCATGGGTTTTGGTGCTTCTTGGCGTTGCCTACCTCTGAGCAATGCAAGGAGTGTTAGTTTTGATGCTCCTCGGCGTTGCATATCTTAGGGCAAATGTGAGGAGTTAGTTTATTAGCGCTTCTCAGCGTTGCCTATCTCCGAGCAACGCAAGTAGTTAGGTTTTGATGCGCAGCTTTGGTTCTCCTTGGCAATTCCTACCTCCATGCAATGCAAGGAGTGTTAATTTTGATGCTCCACGGCGTTGTCTATCTCCGGACAACGCGAAGAGTTAGTTTATCAGTGGTCCTCTACGTCGCCTATCTTCGAGTAATGTAAGGCGTTAGTTTCCGAAGCATGGCTTATGAGATGCATGGCTTTTGGTGCCCCTTGGCGTTGTTTATCTCTAGGTAATGTAAGGACTGCAAGCTCCTCAGCATTACCTATCTCAATACAATGAAAGAAGTTAGATTTTTAGTTCTCCTCGATGTTTCTCATCTCCAGGTAACGCGAGGAGTTAGTTTTTTATACGTTGCTTACGAGATACGTTGCTTTTGGTGCTCCTTGGCGTTTCCTATCTCCGGGCAATGCAAGGTGTGTTAGTTTTGATGCTTCTTGGCATTACCTATCTCCGAGCAGCTCGTGGAGTTAGTTTGTTAGTGCTCCTCAATGTTGCCTATCTCCGGGCAATGCAAGGAGGTAGTTTTTGATGCTTCTCGGTGTTGCAAATCTCCGGGCAATGCGAGGTGTTAGTTTTTTGATGCTCCTCGGTGTTACCTATCTCGGGGCAGCATAAAGAGTTAGTTTTCGATGATCCTTGGCGTTTCCTATCTCTAGGAAGAATGAGAAATTGGTTTTTTTGGTGCTTCTCGATGTTGCTGAGGCAACACCAGTTTTGAGAAGGCACGGATCAGGTTCCGCCGATCCATCGGTTTGAGTCGATTTGCTTCCGTTGACCAGGCGGGTAGTTATTGTGAGCACAATTTTGTTGGTTCAAATGGATAATTAGTTTTTTTGATAAGGTAACCGTGGCTTGGGCGATCCTCCTGTATTTTGGGAAGATGTGTACGGTCAAACAGATATGGTTGCCATGGTGGAGAGATCGACAGCTAATTGCATAAAGATGGATTGAAGAAAGAGCCTATGGGAGTTCAGGGCATGACTCTTAATCTTGGTCCAAATTGCCTTTAGAGAATTGGTCTTTGACTGGCATACGATCTAAGAGGAAGATGAATTGGTCACTAGGAGTGATAAAATAGTAGTTGGAATAAAGTGGGCAAGTATTATGCTAGTATTTCATTTGTTGCACTAGCTAAGTCATTAAGTCCGCGGTTTTCAGAATCCCAGAGTTTTGATTGGGCATAACAAAACTATGGTATGATTAGTCCCGGCATTTCTTATGGCTATTCAAGTGTGCGTAGTGCCCCCATCCCACAGGGCTGTTGGTGCACTTAAACTGGATCCATGGTCTCTGCACAACTCGTTTTGTTTGCCCCGGTATAGTGGGTGTGGTTTTCCCAGATGTCGAATCTTGGCTTGATTGAGTGGCCTATGATTGATCACAAGGTCAGTTCAATTTTGGCTTAGTTTCTTTAAGCGACTTTGAAGCTCTGGAATTTAGCACTGTTCGTCTCATTGGTTGTTGGAAGTGATTCCATTAATTTTTTGTAGTGACTTGTATGATTGCTGAATTGCGACCCCAAAGCATGACTTCATTTGCTTTAGAGAGCTCTAGATCGGATGATTACTGATCTTCCAGTTCATCTTCGTGGATATCAGTCATACATAAATTTCACTGATCTACCAATTCGGCTTCACGACGCTTTAGTTCATGAAAGACATTCCAGTTCCAGAATTTTTTTTTAGATCAGATGACTGCTTATCTACCGGTTTACCTTCAAGACACTTTGGCTCGTGAAAGACTTTCGCATTCGTAAATGGTTTTTTTGATCAGATGACCCATGATCTACTGGTTTACCTTCACGACATTTTGTTTTGTGAAAGACCTTCGCATTGGCGAAGGGTTTTTTGGATCAGATGACCGCTGATCTACCGGTTTACCATCATGATGCTTTAGTTCGTAAAAGACCTTCGCATTCGCGGAGGGTTTTTTTGGGATCAAATGACCACTGATCTACCAGTTCACCTTCATGATGCTTTATTTCATGAAAGACCTTCACGATCACGAAGAGTTTTTTTATGGTCAGATGTCCAACGATCAGGCTGCATTGGAACGATAATTTATCGATTCCAAGGGGAGTTTTGGGTCGTGTTTTCGATGGCCCGACGGTCTTAAAGTAATGATTCATCGACTTCATAGGGAGTTTTTCAAATGTAGCTCGAGGGAACACGGTTTTATCGGTTCCTGTAGGGTATGGTGTTGGATCTGTTTATTCAACGATCCTTTGGGAAAGACCTCTCGATGCCACCAGCAACACCGGTTCTTAGAAGGGGGATTGGCTGGACTCGTTGAGGGCATAGAAGCATTTCTTTCGCCATGCTTCGTGCAATGCCTTTAGTGTCTCGGTATGGCTTATTTGGAAAAGGAGAGTGGACAAGGATGGATGAGAAGGTATCGCTTTAGGTTGTGGTCCCATTACTTAGTTTCTAACTGGCAAGAGTGTTATTTGATAATCATCTTTTTGTCCGATTTTGTCAGTTAGCTGGGGTGCTTTTCTACTAGGTCTTAGTAGCCCTGCTTAGGCCGAAGGTCCCTGAGGTCCTATAGCACCTTCATCGTTTGGTATGTTCTTTAGCATACTACCAGGTTTTCCTTTTGTTAATTTCATTACTTCTAGACTTTTGAACCGGTTTGCCATCCCATAGAATTGTTCTAGGGTAGCAGGTTGTTTCATTCGTTAATGATTCCCAAGGGCCTTGCAGCAGACGACATCCATGGCCCTTGCTTTGTCCATATGCGAGTCATACCTATAAAGTAGAAATTTCGAATCAGTTTTACGATTCTATAAAAGGGATAGTTGTCCTGATAAACTTCTTTGGATCTTCCGCATGTTGAACGGCTTCGGTGAATGGGTTTCGATTGGGAAAGATATTCTAATTGTTAGATTGGTCTATTTTCAAGTTACGAAAGAAGATGATACTTGAGAATGATAGATGCGTGATTGTCCATGCTTGAATGATCGGAAATGCCGACTCAGTGATGAATGGCTTATGATGAGGTCATGGATCAGGGACGATCCCAAGAATTTTGAAACCAGGTGAGGTTTGTCTAGGGTGACAAAGAAGGCCTCATAAAGTTATATCCCAAATTTAAAGGTATTCAAAGTTCGTACTTTCGAGCTATGGACAAAAGAAGGTGGATTGGTATTGATGGATCGGTGGTATTTTACTTGCAGTCCTACCCACGAAAATTGGCCATTTGATTGGTGTCATTACATGATTCGCTTGGAGTTATAGAATTTGAAATGCTGGGTTGGCGAAAAACATTGCTTGAAACCGTTTGCTTGTTTGCTTGGAGAAAATATAGGTTTTACCTGAGTTTGATTTCGAAACAAAATTTGCTTGGTTTACTTCGGGTCAAATGAGTCATTATACGAGTTTGACTTTAAGTTATGACTTCCAGAATCCGCTTTGAGTCAAATAGTCGATTACTCGAGTTTGACTTCGAGTCAACCCTGAAGTGAGTTTTTCAATGAATATTTTAACGATTTTTGATGATTTTCGATGACGACCATTAATGATTCGATGATGTGAGCTCCATGATGGGATTGCAAGATGGTCAGTTGGGAATGGTTACAATATACCAGAGGAGCTTGGCATTGTAATTGATCTCAGTTTGTATCATATCTTCTTGGTCCTCCGACTCTAAGAATTCATCTGAGTAGTAGTTCCTCATCCATTGCTTGGTGGCACGGGTTTTAGAGCTTCTTCTAGAATTTTGCACATTGGCATTTTCATCTAATTTATTTTCCTCAAATTGTTTGTCACCTTCAGAGTCGGATAGAGCCATCGTTATATCCTTCCGTGGTGTATTCACTCCTAAGCGGGTTTATCGTCGGTGCTTTTACAGTAGGTGGAGTGTTAAAATTTTCTCCTACCATGATTCTTAGAGCTCCACCTATTGCTTCCTTTCGATTATATCCCCTTCGAATGACCTAGATGGCGGTCTCGCTGGCCAGTCCGTGAGTTGGGTTCCAGGGGCGAGGCACCCTGGTTTGGGGTTCGAGTGCAATGCCCCCGAGGTTCACGGTATATGCAAAAATCATCACAAATCGAGCTGGCGACCTAGCAAAATCGTATGGATCGCTGGCGATCCATAATACATGGATCGCTAACGATCCAAGTACTTAAGTGATTTCAAACTTTATGGTGACATGGCAAAATAGTATGGATCGCTGGCGATCCATAATACATGTACTTAAGTGATTTCAGACTTTGTGGTGACCTGGAAAAATAGAATGGATCGCTGGCGATCCATGTACTGAATTGTTTTCAGTACTTTGTCTTCTGGAGCTTATGGTAGTCTGGTGAAAAGGTATGGATCGCAGCGACCCATAGACATAAGTGATTTCTGAGCTTTGCCTTTTGGATCACGTCTACTATCTCAAATTGATGTTCTCTATCACCTTAGCATGTGTTTTCTTGCTTTTTCTCCGATCCTTCTTGGTTGGTTCTTCTATTCTCTACAATAAACCTTCCAAGCAAAGAATGAGGATCTAACTTATGGAACTACGGGATCCAACATAGAGAGCTATATATGAACCCTGAGTTGGAGTTCTCAATGAAAGCACCAAAATGTTGACCCAAAAGTGGACCAATACCCTGGTTAGAGTTTGAAAGCACCAGCCCTGTTCTGACAGAGCAATATCACAAATCACAGATATAACGAAAGAATAGTAAAGAATGAATACAAAGAAATTTTATAGTGGTTCGGCTGTTAATGAAGCCTATGTCCGCTTTATAGTTTTATTATAGACTGATTGCTGTTACAATAGAAGTTTGATTACAAGGCTTTTATTGTAATCTAACTAGATTGAATCTTTAGAGTTGGAATCCATTAGAGAATCATAGTGTATCCCTTTGGAGATTGTTGTGAGTGAAGTAGAGAGTGAAGATTAATTCCAGGATAACTTCAACAACCAATCAAGAGAAGATCCAGTTTATGCTGCAGGTAGGATGGTATTTATATGGATCGGAGAGCTTCTGGGCCAGTCTACTTCATCATCAGCTCGCAAGTAGGTAGGAAACGACCCAGGGAGGGTTTGGCTAGCAAAAATAGACAAGAACATGGATCGCTGGCAACCCATGGTCTATGGATCTCAGGCGACCATGGTCGATGGGTCGTTGGCCACCCCTCGTCTATGGGTCTCTAGCGACCCATAGACTTGGGTCGGTTGCGAGCCAATGTCTTGGCCCCTTTTTTAGTACTCCTTAGCTAGCTTGTTTGATGGTTTGAGGAGAGGTATTGGTTGCTGATGATCCAAGCACCTAGGATTTTTTTGGAGTTTAGAATTGGAGATGTTTCCATTATCTTTTATCCTAGTCGTTTCGTTTTGATAGTAGTTCACCAGTTGTTTTCACTCAACTGCTGATTGGGCTGTAATAAGGCCGGTCCCTTGGTTTAATAGATCTCGGTTGTTGTCTCGGTAATCTAGCTTGGCTATCGTTCACTCCTTGCCTTAGCCTTTCTGGTTAGGTTCTAAGCCATCATGATGTTACGAGATTGTTCTGCTTTCTAGTGGGTCCTGCTGGGTAAAAAAACCCAGATAACATAAGGAAACCTTATATGCTCGGTGTTGAGCAAGTTTATAGATATTCAGCTATGTAGGGCACCCATTTGTATATATATTTATAGATATTATCTACTTGTTTATCATGAAGTTCTCCTGTAAATAATTAGGAGTTAGTGGGAAACAGATTGGCTAGTGTCAATACATGAGGTCTGATTATGGGGTCACGCCCCAGATCCGTGACACCACTATAATACTTTAGATGTGCATCATGGGATTTTATTGAAGAGCATGTTGCCCTTTCCCCTTTTTGTTACCTCGACGTATAGTGTGTTACCATAGGGGCATGATCCAGGTCGTAAGTATGAGTCCTCAAATTGATGATCACATTATATGGATATAGTCACGATACTAAGGAGGTAACTGAAGACTGTTGGATTGTATCCGAACGGAGTAGCCCTAGGCTCCTTGAGTAGGCAGCGCAGTTGTTTGTCTCCCGTTTGGTTCTTTACTAAGTGATAGATAAGTACATATTATTTATACACCTCACCTAAGTATTATTAGCAAATCCTGGTGGATAACCTAGTTACTCTTAGAAATGTGGGATAACCATATTGTTATATGACTCTAGTTGGGACGTTGTGTCTATCATACGGTCATTTCCCCATCATGATTTATACTATTTATTTATATATGAGAAGATGCGATTATACCTATAATGTGATAAGTGTCCACAGTATAGTGGCTTCTCATTTTTTTTTATTTTTTATGGTTCTTTAATAGGCGGCCAATATCTATATTGATGTTGATATTACATTATTGAGATTGAGAGGTATATTTGCATAATGTTATATGTTAGCCTATTATACTTTAGGACGTCTCATATTTGTTGATTTATGGACTTTGATGATGATTTTGGATATGGATGATTCACCCATTCAATATTGCTTCGGTTAGATAATATTTGATGTGATATATATATGGGTGATGACATTTTTTTACACTTGGTTTCATGATTATTGTTATTCTATTACACTGTAGTTTGTTTATCCTCATTATTATACTATGCATATTATATATATATATATATATGTATTTGTGTGTATGTGTATTACCCTTTGATTTGGATATAGTCTGACCCGTGTGTTATTTATATAATACTTGAGTCAGTCTGAGACATTTTTTGGTTTAGGGACGACGAGTCCAGCTTGTGTTTCTTGGCATACAGGAGATTAGATATTTAGTATTGCAGATTATCACTAGTATTATACTGTCAGTTGTGTGTGTATCATTATGACATGCATTGGACATTATTTGAATATTGCATATTATATATTATCATTGCAATTCTGACTCTATATTCTCTGATATTTACTATATATTGTGTATTAGTGTATCCTATAGGCACACATGTAGTTACCCTATATTAAATGGATGATAGGAGTGTACAATGATTATTGGAGTAATCATCCGGGGACGTACTTTTTTCCCTAATGTGTGTGTATATATATGTGTATATTATTTTATTCCTTTAACTTTTGTGTGTTTATCAAATTTAAGTTATTGATGAAGCTAGCGAAGACAGAAGTAGTTAAGCCAGATTAGTATTATCGGCATTGTTGAAGGTGAATAAACCTCTATGTGGCAAGTTGAGTAGAAGGATCTAGTAATGATCAGAGCTTATAGCGAATACTGATAATGGCTTTTCGCTGTAGGCATATGTTTGTTTGATGTGTGCTTGGTTGTATTAGTTATTGTTTTCCTTTGGCTTAATACCAAATGTGGAAATTGAGATGGATCTATCACTCAAATATTTGAAAACCCACTTGAATCTAGACGAAACCAAATAGTAATATGAGCCAGAGGTTTATCCAAATCTGAACAACTAAGGGATAATAAATTCTATTTAAGAAATAAAATGGTAGTAATAAAATATAATTCAAGATGTGGAAGAAAAATTAAATAAATTTATTAAATACTTGATTGTTATTATGGGGTGATTTGTATTATTATTATTAATGGTTGCTGAATTCAATATAAGTATGAATTTTGAAATTTAATATCTTATTTTAAACAAGCATATGGTTTAACAAAATAGGAATAATATTTATATAGTGATTGAGGTATTTTATTAGTTTATTCTAGTCTTTGATTGTCCATAGAGTGATCTAAGAATTACGGTCGATACATTTGATAAGCGTTGTTGATAGAGATTCCTAAACACTTATACGAGGCAGTTTGACACAATATTATGGAAATTGTATAAGAAATATTTTACCTAAAATCGAATATTATTTTATAAAGGAATATATTATATTAGAAAATGAGAAATATTAAATTTTCTAGATTTAAATATTTTTGAACAACGTATGCAACCATGGGATATTTGTGTGAAATTAAGATCATTAGCGTGGTAATGTTGATATATTATCCTAAGCAGTTAATATTATAGCCAACTAATGAAATGCATTATTAAAATTTATGGCATGGAAGTGTTTGTATGCCTTAATATAAATTAATTTATGGATTCTAGTGTATAAATATAAATATTTCTGTGCGCATTCGAATATTTGATTTAATAGTTTAAAGAAATTTTTTGTTGAAATTTATTATTATGGGGTTTTTAGGCTAAAGGAAAAAGTTGGAGAAATTTTTTTTTATAGGGACAAGAAGTTTGGTTTTTATGCTGAAGGACGCCTTTTATTGTAAATCACAGATTGATAGTTGTAACTATCATTTTCAGTTTACACTAAAAAATGTCCTTCGGACTAAAAAACAAACTTGCCGGCTCTGAAACTAATTTTGTTTGCAACTACTTCCTTGTATCTATTTTCCTGTATTATCATTTTGTTTCTGTATTAAATTTGGATTTTACGTATAGTTTCTTTATTTTATGATTTTTCATTTTCCTATACTGGTTTCGATATCATGAATGATTCACCATTGAAATTGATTTTATTTTTGATTTTGACATGATACGATGATGACTACCTTCTTTATGACATTAAGATAATTTGTTTTGTGTAATGAGAAATCTAAATAAATAAAGTTATAATACTATTTGAAATGGGGCATTCGATAATATTTCTCTTATTATTCCTTAAACTCATTATATAGAATATTGTGGATATTTGAGTATAATTTTTGAGCAGTGAATAAATGATTAAGCATGATATGGTGGTATGGAACGTCGATGTAATACTTATTTGGTTAATCATTATAAGTAGATGTCACTCAAGTGATAGGAACTGGTTTATATTATGCGAGGTGATGCTCGATGTAGAAAAAGTTCATATGTTTAGTGTATATCAAGTTTGTATGCTTGGTGTAGAGCAAGTTTGTATGCTCAGTGCAGTGCAAGTTTATAGAAGTCGAGCTATGGGGCGTACCCACATGTACATATATATTTGTATATATTATCTAATAGTTTGTCATGAAGTGTGGGATACGATTAGGAAATAGTAAGAATCAGGTTAGTTAGTGTCCACCCTGGCGGCCTGATTGTGGGGTCGCACCCTAGATCTATGACACTTGTATTATACCTTTGATGCGCATAATGGAATTTTAGTGAACAGTGGTGTAGCCCTCTGGGCGACGTAGCCTTAGCCTCTTCTTTTACCTAGGACAACAGTCTGTTACCATTGTGGCACGATCCAGGTCGTGACTATGGGTCCTCGTGTTGACGAGCACATTATGTGGATATAGTCACCATAACAGGGAGGTAGCTGAAGATTACATGAGCAAATCCTATTGGAGTAACTCTAGGCTCCTAGAGCCGGCGGTGTAGCTATCAGTCTCTTATTTGGTTCTATAATTTATGGTAGATAAGTACATACTATATGCACACCCCGCCTAAGTATTAGGAACAGATCCGAACCCAGGTACTCTTGAGATGGCATATAGCCATAATATGATATGACTTTAATTTGGACCTTGTGTCCTTCGTGTAATCATTCCCTCATCATGATTTATACTATTTATTTCTAAATATGGAGATGAGATTATACATGTGATGTGATAAGTGTAAAGCTTATAGTGGATTCTCATATCTTTTATTATTTATGATTCTTTGATAGGCGGCCTATATTCTATATTGATGTTGATATAGTATTATCGAGATTGATAGATATATTGGGTAAGGTTATATACTTGCTTATTTATACTTTATGACATCTCATATTTTTTTAATTTATGGTCTTTGATGATGATTCTAGATATGGATGATTCACCCATTTAATATTTTTTGAATTATATAATATTTGATGTGATATACATTGGTAATGACATCTTTATACTTGGTTACCTGGTTATTGCTGTTTTGTCACACTATTGTTCGTTTGTCCTCGCTATTATACAGTGCATGTTATACACACACACATCTATGTGTGTATAACCTCTTGATTTAGATATAGTCTGTCACGATAGTTATTTATATAGTACTCGAGTCAGTCTGAAATATTTCAGGTTGAGGGATGACGAGATCAGCTTGTGTTTTCTAAGCAAAGAGGAGATTTGATATTCAGTATTGTATAGTCTATTGTGTGCATAGATTATGATGTGTTTTGGACATGTTTTTAATATTGTATATTATATATTACCGCCGTAATTCTGACTTTGTGTTCTTTGCTAGTCATTGTATATCGTGTATTGTTCTGCCCGTAAGAAGTATGTTGTGACGAACAACATTTTTGACCCTCGAAAATCGACACTAATGCGTCCACTGTATTACGTACCGAGCAATCTAATGCCATAAAAACCGATTGTCATGGGGAAGAAAGAAGAGAAGAGAGAAGAGAGAATAAGAAGATAGAAAAAAGGGGAAAAGGAACAAGAGAAACAAAAGAAACTAAAAATAATTAAAGAGTCCCACAATCGCAGTTGAAAACGTATGATATCATATTTGCAAAGCAGAAACTGTAATATACATACATCCATCTGAATACAACAATCAATCACTTAATCATCAGCCTGAACAGCTTTAATAATCTATCCTTACAATTGCTGATAATTTAATAACAAGTAGTGGGAAATAAACATATACAAATAATGCGAGTAGAAGACCTCCAGCTCGTCTCCTGATGTTCTAAAAGCATTAAATTTGAACTTGTAAATATAGTCGGTCTGACCCGAGCATTGAAAGGGAAGAACGTCCGGATCGGTATGGTAAACCAGCGCAAGAAAACACATCTCAACTGAATTTTAAACTTATAAGCCTTTCTTTATCAAAACAAAGGTATCTCATAAGGCCACACCGATAAATAAACACAGATGATTTTTTACCTTATGATAACCAAAACATTTCATATCATATCCCATTATGTTACACTAGTGTCTAGTACACAAGTAATATGAATCATAGCCGAAATTGTTACATTATTAAATTCTAACATACTAGCCACAAACGTGGGTTCTACAAACAATATGGTGGGCACGTAGTGGAGACAGGATTACCATACAAATGACTAGATGAAGGGACTACCTTCTGGTAGTACATCTTTAAGGGAATGTACCGAGGCCCAACTGATGGTACTCTACGAACACCAGACCGACCTATCTCTAACTAGATAGTACCGAATATGTCATCACCCCGGTCGTTACGGACCTACTCGAGGGCCCTCATAGCATACATCCATAATAATTTAAAACCGGAACATCATAGCAGGAAAAAAATATCTAGAAGGGGATTATTATATCCTAATGGTTGCGAACCACAAAGCCTTGCCGCATCTACCATGTTTCGGTCATTTTCGGGTGTGGGGCCTAAAGTCACGTTTACTTTAACATCGCATGTCATCTTTCCTCTTTGAGTGCTACATTGCCAATCCTTTGATCACTATTGAATTTCACAAACATACAACTCCTGAGCTTATACGTCTTGGAGAAGGGTGTTAAGCTAAGAGAAGTTGCCTTCTCCGCCACCAAACAGATGTACGTTTATAAAAATAAACGATGTAAACTCAAGAATGCACTGTCAAACATTCATCAATAAAACTTGTCCAAGAACATGTCAAACTGAAGGCACTTCTTCTATCACATCCTATGGGAATTACCTTTAGGATTAGCAATTAGTCCTTGCATTGGATATTTCATAATGAAGAGACCACTACTACTATATGTATATTAGGAGTTTATCCACAAATGATCAACAAGCAGTCTTTCATTACGAAAATCCCAAATATCAATGTCTTCCAAAACCTGCACATTTGAAAGCATATATGTTGGTCCGAAGTGGTTCTCGGATGAATTCCACACTGGTCTCTCCAGATTAACAATTATAAAAAAGGCCAATATTTCAGTCGCTTATCTGACTATCAAAGCAAGCAAAAAATATCTAGCACCATAAGCAATCGCTAGGCCCATTTAGTAAATCCATCATTAATTAAAGAAATCTCTAAATATTTAGTTCAAATTATCTATAAAAAGATATATCCTTTAAAACCATTTCAATCTTTCTATATTGGAAAACATTTCCATATACTTGTATCAACTGTATAATTATATTTAATAACTCTACCATTTAGAGACATGCCAAATAGATTTCTATAACCGTACAACTCCAAAGTTCATACGTCTCCAGATGGGTGTTAAGTATAAGAAGCAATGCTCCTACACCACCAAACCTTTAGTACGATCGTAAGAACCGATTCGTGTATTTCACGATGGAAAGTCAAAGCATAATTTTTTGGGTCAAAATGATTGTTGCGTAAAACATCGTTACGACAACCCAAAAACATCATTATAGGGATTCGATTAATATATATATATATATATATATATATATATATATATATTAAATCCCCTATACTATATAAAACATTTTCTTTTAGAAATCATTTACTATAACAACAGTGTTATAGTCCTTGCCTTCCATACTTTCTTGAAAATGTCTATTACAACAATGAATGTTGAAATCTATGTTTCCATTACTTATCACATTTTAAAGCATTTTCAAAACCATTAGATTCCGTTTGGAATTTATATTTCCAAAACCTTTACTTCCAAAAGATAAATTTGCCACTAAAACCATTAACTCCATCCAAATATTTCTTTAAATATTCCTCTAAGTAAAAATCCATATTTACGTCTCAACATAAAATCATTTCCATATTTATAAAACCTTTTATAAATCTCCTTTCGATTTTATAGAAATTCTATTTATAAAATTCCTTTATTTGCAAAATTCTATTTATAAATCCATTGTTTTATAAAAACTAATTGTACCATCAAAATCTATTTGTAAATCCATTTCTTTAAAAATCAAATTTATTTATAAAATCCATTTACATAACAAACTTCAAATTCATTTACTAACATTTATAAATTTTGATTATAATTCTATTTCTTTATTTATAAAATATCTCTTTTATAAATCGTATATATAAACTTACTAAAAATCTCAAATCGAAGTATTTCTCAAATTACATGTTTATAACATCCAAAATCTTAACTTTTTATTTCTTTTAAAAACAATATCATTCCTTTAATGATTTAGAAATTATTGAAACATACATACCTTCAAAATCACTTTGAAATCCTTCACAAATCAAAATAATCATTTTTTTAGTATTTTCAAAATATCAAAAATAAGGCCCAATGCTACCATAGCTCTAAATAAGTCAAATCAAATAAAAGACATCAATATGACATCCAACACATCATATTTAAATATGTATATGAAAATAGAATCAACAGCGATTTGGAATCCTATTGGATCCTTCCAACCAGTTCCCTGCATCATGGACAACATATAATCATAAAAATATAAATCAACCGCTTCAAGGCGGGATTCGTACACAAAAGGTCATCTGCTCTTATATGGGAACGTAATAGGGTCTTATCCGCTCCAATAAGCGGGAATATATCCAAATCAACTAATATATATATATATAGTATATCATCCAAATAAGCAACAATCACCATAAATAAAATATTCTCACTTATATAAGAATATAAGTATGCCAGAGGGGTAAGTTAACTCACAAAAAGGCCAGAAATCGCCTAAGCGCTCCGGTTTGAATTAAAATTGTCATTCAATTTAACTCAAAATTCCAGTTAACCCCAAATTTTTTCAATCCAATTCAAAAACGTAGTGCTCGCTGATAATAACACAACGTAACTTCTCGCGCTTGAAACGGACCTCATATGAACAAGTTATGAATTATTAAACATTCGAATAATTAAAACTAAAATTAACAAAATAAATTAACATTTTAAATAACCTTTCTCTCGCGTCTTCCTCCTTCCCAGGCACCAGGCCTACACACACATTTTTAATTTTAATTCTTTTTCCTCTGCTCCTAAACTGTTCACTCATGCCCAGACTCCATAAAACACCGACGTCGCCAGACTTCCACATGGTGCCACCTCAACTGTGAACGCCTCCCGCCTGCATACGCCTACGTGCAACCAAACCGAAGCCACGGAACTCATGAAATTGTGCTCGAACGCAAGGCGATTTCGCCTACCATGCCACACCGAATGACATTCCCATCGTTGTTCAAGTTCGTATCGACGTGCTCTACATTTCTCTAGTTGAAGTCGTTGGCTAATTTTGTTACTAAAGGCTCCGATCGACGACGACCATCAGATGGATTTATTTTAATTGCAACTGAAATTAGGTTTAGAGTTTTAGTTTGCAAATGGAGGAAGTTTAGGGTTATTTGTCGGAAACTCAATTTCTCATTGTTTTGATTAATGACAAGTTATATAAAATATTCTATGTGTACTAATCATTTATGTAGGAGATTTGTTGCAGATTCATATTCAGAGTATTTAAAGCTGTTAATTTCTTGTCTAGTGTCTGTATATCATTTAGAAATTTGTTAAAATATCTCCTAAATCGATATTCGATAAAATCATAGACAAGAATACATAGCAGGCTGAAAACAGCCGGCTGAGTGCATTCATTCAGCCAGCTGAACACTGAAACAATTTAATTGTTTCATAATATTTTGCCGGCTGAATGAAAAAATTCAGCCGGCGGAGTCTAGCTAAAATTAGCCTATTTTCTTACTGTCTTCGATTTGTTTCAGTTTAGATAGGTTGAATGTTTCTAACTGCTATTTTCATGAATATATGCTTCTCTTCATCGAAGAGTAACATCTTCAAAATCAAGGGTTGCACCTGTTCTTTTCCAAATAATTTTTCATCTATGGTTGCAACCTTTTACACTCTATAAATAGATTTCATAATTCAAAAAATAATTCACCAAAACTGATTTTAATATTCTTGAATTCTTATATATTCTCTATTTTCAAACTGCACTCGAACTGCTTATCATTGATCACTCTATCTTCCATAATTCTCAAGGCACATTACATTATATATCATAAAGTAGAAGATTATAGGACGATTTTACTTAATTGGCTTATCAGTGCTATTCAAAGAGCACACTATAGTAAGATATTTTTTGTTATTTTAAAGAAGTCCTGTTCGGTTGCTCAGACGGTAGAAGTCCTATTCGGTTACTTAGGTGGTATAAGTCCTGTTCGGTTGCTCAGGCGGTGTAAACATATTCCTCCAGGTACAGTGAGGGTTGCTAATTTAAATCCAGAAGGAGTCTGGGACTGGACATAGAATGGGAGTTCGAACCAGTATAAAAATCTCTGGTGTCATTTACTTTACTGCTCTTACTATTTACTTACCTATTCCACACAAGTAGTTTATTTCCATATTACTCGATCCTATAGCACATACACTTTCATTTGGTATCAGAGCAAGGCTATCATATAACGGTAACATAGTTGTCCGATATTATTTTAATATGGAAAATAACGTCAGCACTGTTATTAACTCTACCTTCCTAGAAGGACAATCTACTGCACGACCACCTATATTTAATGGAATGAACTATAACTATTGGGCTATTAGGATGAGAAGCTATATACAAGCAAGTAGTTATGAAACCTTGAACACTATGCAATCTGAACATATTATTCCTACTACTAAATATTCAGCATGGTCTAACACACAAAAATTAGATGCTACTATAAATGCTGAAGCTACGAATATGTTGTATTGTGCATTAGACAAAAATGAGTTTAATAGAATAAGCTTGTGTAAAATTGCTGATGAAATTTGGCGTACACTTAAAGTTAACATAAAGGAACTAACAAAGTCAAACAAAGTAAAATTTCTATGCTCAAAAATCAGTTCCAGAATTTTAAAATGAAGCAAGATGAGACTATAAATGAAATGTACTCCAGATTTCAAGATATACATTGTTCCTTAATAACATTAGGAGAAACTTACACAGATTTTGATATTGTTTCAAAAAACCTCAACTCACTAATGGACGAGTGGAAACGAAAAGTCTTAGCAATCAAAGAAGCTAATGACATTTTGACCATAAAACTAGAAGAGTTGATTGGAAATCTAATGGCTTATGAAGTTAATCTCAAGGCAAAACGAGTACAAGCTAAAGATAAGAAAAATATAGCATTCCAAGCAGAAAAAGATGAATCATATTCAGATGAAGAAGATATGGCGTTCATTGGTAAAAATTTCAAAAAGTTTTTGAAATTTAGAAAGAGCAACATATTTAGATATAACAAGAACAACTCTAGCAACAATAACAACACAAACAAACCATCAACATCTGCTCTAGAATGTTATGAATGTCACAAGAAACGTCACATCAAGAAAGACTATCATGAGAAAAAGAAAGGCAAGTATAAGCACAAGAAAGACAGATTCAAGAAGAAAGCTTTCTCAGTCACATGGGACGATACAGAATCATCTTTATCATCGAAAAGTGACTCAGACAGTGATTCGAAACAAGCCAACATTTGCTTTATGGCTACAGAAGACGAGATACCATCCAGAAAGAGAGGAAAATGGATACTAGATAGTGGTTGCTCAAAACACATAATGGGAAACAAAGGGATGCTAATAAACAATAACTACTCAGATGGAGGTTCTGTCACATTTAGAGATAATTTCAAAGGATATGTCATCGGCAAAGGTGATGTGAGCAATAACACCAAGTGTTCTACCACTTTACTACTCCTTTCTTTTTTAACTTTAGATAGTTTGCATTTTTTTTATTCACCTTACATTTGTTTTCCTCCAACCAAACTTTTCTCTTGCTCTTATAAAACTAACCACAAATCTACTCTCTATTTATATATGTCTTCACACATATATACATCTACTAATCTTCTTTATTTTGACATTAGTTTTAAATATTTTTTTATAAATTTTCAAAAACAGTTCATAAAATATCTTTCCAGCATAACTCCGAATCCTATGATCTATCTTATACTTCTTCTAGTTCAGGATCGACGAATTTACCAACTGCAACACCGATTTACGAACCAGTTCCAATTGTTCCTCCTTCTACACATACTTTTCATACTCCACATATTAAAAGAACGAGACGACCTCTATTTTTTGGTTCGCCATCTACCAAAGAGAAAATAGAAGATATTCATCAGTACCAAAGCGAAACAATGGAATTACAGTGCAAACTTTATTATGAACAAAAAGTTAATGCCAAGCGTTTAAGCTTTTTGTACAAGTCGCTTTAAAATTCTATGGTACTTCCACCAAAAATACATTTCATCAACCGTCTCATGTCCGTTCTCCAATTGAACACAATCCTTGAGAACCATCACCTCAGCATCCACCAATATGTCCAAATTCTTAGGAACGTGGCAATAGATGGTCACCACTTCAATCGTTTCAAGAGAACACAAAGATAGAACCAGATGAATATCACATTCCAAGCGCATCTTTCAAATCTATTTAATTTTTTTATATGCTGTTAATATGTATTTTTAATCTAAATTTTTCAAAAGTTATTTACATTGTTTATATATATTTCTGTTTGCATCAAACGGTTTTATAAGTTTCTGAAAAAATTCAGCCGGCTGTTTGTAATGAAACAGACGGCTGAATATTGTGGATGAATAATTGTTTCCTCAGATTCAGACGGTTGAATCAATGCAAACAGCCGTCTGAATTAGTTCAAAAATGAACCATTTCCTTACGGGTTGAGGTCCATATCTTATCAGACGGCTGATTCAAATTATTCAGCCGGCTGAATTCCTTCCGAGACATTTTTTTCTCTTAGACCTACATTCTTTTCTTCCACTTTTTCCCTTACTATTTACCTACTATATATTCATCTTTTCACTTCATATCCATTCAATTCGGAACCCTAGCCATTTTTTTCAAAACTCTACAACTTATCTCCCCAATATTACTCTCTAACTGCTCCAAGAACCAAACGCAAAATAGAATCCACTTCCGATCCATCCGAAGATCAAATTCGATAATGGCTTTGGAATGATGTTGCAATGTTCCGATTCAATTCTATGAAAAACTCCAACATCTTTGAAGGGGCTTCCATGAAGTTTTCGATTTTACGGCTTATAGAATTAGAGAACTGGCGGAGCAATTTCACTTTCATAATCTAATAAGGTATGCTTCAAATAATGTCAAAATTAATCATGTTTTGATCAAACTCTTTCTTGCTTATCTGAATTTAGATCACCATAATCCACAAAATCTTCAAGATTGTGTTTGGTCAATAGTTTGTGGCGTTAAAATTTTCTTGCCTTTACAACGATTAGGCAATATTTTAATTTGTCCCTATCAAGGTGTTGAGATTGATGATATTGAAGTTAATATGGATCATAGAGATGAAGTTTCACATCGTTTCTTATCCGATCAACTTACAAATTTGAGTGCTTTAAAAGCTAGCAACTTACGGCCTCAAGCACGCCTTATTCACCATGCATTCATTCGTTCTCTACATTCTCAAACGGGAAGTTATGAAAAAGTCTATAAAAGAGATTTTCAAGACGTCTATTCCATCTATTCCAACCAACAAGTGAATTGGGGTAAAATCATTTTAGATGAGTTTCAAGACATCACAATCCGAAGAAAATATAAGACCATTCATTACGGTGCTTATATTATGCGTATCCTTCTCAACCTTGGAGTTCCAATGCCGGACTCCGAATTTTCGTGCATTAGTGAGTTAGATGCAAAAAACTTAGGATTGATGGGTCTTCCTCAACGGCCTCCTCCACAACAAATCATCTCTTTTCAACAATGGTCTCAAAATATTCAACAAGGTGTTAAATAACCTCGTGACACTAATTTTGCTTCCTCTTCACACCAGCATGAAGAAGAAGAAGAGGACGATGATTCAATTCAATAGATTGGTTGTGACACTCCCTCCAAACAAGCTATCATCACTCTGTCCCAAAATCAATCCAAACTCCATCGGGATATTAAGGCCCTTGAAACGAAAACGGAGAGGAAATTCAACTCCATAAAAATGTTTTTTAAATAAAATATGGGATAAAATTTCTTGCTCCGGATCTACATCCACCGAAGTTCGCAATCCATCTCCTTTTCAATGGTCATCTTCAAGTTCTAATTCAAATGATAATCAGCCTTCTCCCTCTACCTAGTTTTAATTATTATTGTTTCTATTTTTTTTAGGCAAACTTCTATGATGCTTTATCGACTAATTTATGTAATGACTGTATAAATATTGTTATTTTTAGTGATAACATCTCGAGTATGAGTTATTGATATAATGTAATCTTTATTTGATTCTATGGGTCTCTTTTTATTTGTCGATGATAAAGGGGAGAAAGTTAGTTAAATATTTTAGCATATTGACAGGGGGAGTAACAATGTTAAGTTAAGAACTTCTCCAAATATACTATTTCTACCTATATAGTTGTCATCATCAAAAAGGGGAGAATGTTGGAAACTCAATTTATCATTGTTTCGATTAATGACAAGCTATATGAAATATTCTATGTGTACTAATCATTTATTTAGGAGATTTGTTGCAGATTCATATTCAAAGTATTTAAAGCTGTTAGTTTCTAGTCTAGTGTTTGTATATCATTTATGAATTTGTTAAAATCTATCCTAAATTGATAATAAAATCATAGACACACATGCACAAGAATGCACAACAGGCTGAAAACAGCCGGCTGAATGCAATCATTCAGCCTGCTGAAGACAACAATTTAATTGTTTCTCAATATTCATCCGGCTGAATGAAAAAATTCTACCGGCTGAATCTGGCTAAAATTAGCCTACTCTCTTGCTGTCTTCGATTTGTTTTCGGTTTAGACAACTGAATTACGGCTGAATGTTTCCAACTGCTACTTTCATAAATAGACGCTTCTCTTCATAGAAGAGTAACATCTTCAAAATCAATGGTTGCACCTTTTATTTTCAATATAATTTTTCAATTATGGTTGCAACCTTTTACACTCTATAAATAGATTTCATAATTCAACAAATAATTCACCGAAACTGGATTTAATATTCTTAAATTCTTATCTATTCTCTATTTTCAAACTGCACTCAAACTGCTTACACTCTCTAATCATTGATCACTCTATCTTCCATAATTCTTAAGGAACATTACACTATATATCATAAAGGAGAAGATTGTACTTAATTGACTTATCAGTGATATTCAAAGAGCACACTACAGTCGGATATTTTTTGTTATTTGTAAAGAAGTCATGTTTGGTTTCTCAAGAGGTAGAAGGCATGTTCGGTTGCTTAGGCAGTAGAAGTCCTGTTCGGTTGCTCAGGCGGTGTAAACCTATTCCTCCGCGTTAAGTGTGGGTCAGTAGTTTAAATCCAGAAGGTGTCTGGGACTGGACGTAGAACGGGAGTTCGAACCAGTATAAAAATCTTTGATGTCATTTACTTTACTGCTCTTGCTATTTACTTACCTATTCCGTAGAAGTAATTTATTCCATATTACTCGATCCTATATCATAGACACATTCCTAATTTATAGAGAATAAATTCAACACTATTCATCCGTGAAAATTTCGAACTCCAAAAGAAGCGTGCCGCTTGGCATTCTATATGTTATACCCTTATTTCGAACACAATGGAATATATATCGGGAACCAAGTCCATCATATTCAGTAGAAAGCTTTTCAAATCGAGTTACTTTAATTGAAATTTCTTTACTTAAATTCTAGGCATTTCGAACTCGCATGATCAAACGATACGTCCAATCGACCCGATATTCGACAACATACTATAATTCACTATTGTGGATCCAATTAAACTGGTTTCGTCGAAATTCGAGACAGTGCTCAAAAAGACTATTTTTACATGCTAATTAAAATATAAAATTTCCAATATCCGTTTAAATCACTTTTAAATCAAATCAAAAGTTTATTACCTTCATTCTTATTCAAATATAATGTAAATCAACTTCTGAAATCGTTTTTTATTCACATTAAATTCAAGATTCAATTATTTAAACAATTTCCAAAAATTAAATTTAACAATTTAATTATCAAATTAATCGTTATATTTGAGATATAAGTTATTTAACTTATAAAGTAAACTTCTCAATATACAAATTTTAGGTCATTTCATTCTCCACTCTTTAAAAGAATTTCTTTCCTAAAATTACCAGGTATGAAAAATGCCACAAAACCCATTAACTTTTCAAAGCCAACTAGTGGAAACTTTGTTATCACATTTTCTCAATCTTTAAATTCATAAATAAATTCCAAAACCAACTAATACGATTCCAACTTATAACTCAAAATCAATTTTTTTTTCAAAATTCTCAAAAAATTTCTAACGCCTTTAATAGAAGAAAATTTCACCAATGTCTTCTTTGCATGGTTCGATCGTAGTCAATCATTATATATATATATATGTGTGTGTGTGTGTATCACAAATATACATCTCATCTTCAAGGATGAGGGATCATGTTGGGAAAAATTATAAAAGTACAACATGTAATCCGAGATATCTACCTTGTATTATATTATCGAGCATATACAATATATTTATCGTGAAAGCGAGCTCCAAATGCGAAGCGTACGCCATTCGCACCTATTAATCACTCAATAACCAATGAGAACATGTATAGGAAAACCATACCCAATCGCCAGCTCGATCACACAATTTCACTTCCCAACTAGTATCGTTCACAAGACCACTCTTGTGCGGACCCAGATCCAGTTCCTTGATTAGAAAACTGTCATTCTCCTTACATAGCCATATACTATAATAGAAATTATCAACATCAATCAAAAATCCATATCCAAGGTTCGCTGTTAAGAAATCGATGAAAAATCCTAAATTGGACCAATGTAAATCACCTCGAAATCGTATGTTCGAATTTGGATCAACGGCTATGCAAATAAAATAATTTACAAACAATTTACGTATTTATTTCAATTAGTTTCTTATTATATCCCATTTCTGTTTTTTCTCAATTCTTTTATTTACACTCAATTCCTTTTACATTCATTCGATTCATACTCAGTTTAAATCCTAATTAATTTGTTTGCGCCAAAATTGATCACAAACATCGAAAATCGTGAATGCACCAATATACGAATACAAATCAACAATATCCAAACACAAATCTCAGATGCAGATGAAACAATTGGAAAATAATGAACGGAAACACAAGATTTATAGTGGTTCGGCTATCTCCGGCCTACGTCCACTCCAAATGTTAATCTTTTATAGACTTTTCTTGTTGGTTACAATTGATTACAACGATTATAATAAAGAAATTCAAGTACAACAGTAGATTAATAGTGCAAAAGTGTTTCCAGCAGAGTCTGTACGTCTGATACCCAAAAGATCCCTTTTCTATAGGCTCCGGGGCTCTATTTATAGGTGTAGGAGGCAGATACCTTGCTCAAACTTCGGAGGACTTCTTCTGGCACGTGAGTGGGCCCATGCGATCGATCCCGCGAAGTTTCGACTCGATCTGTGATCGATGCAAACCAACTTCGTATCGAACAAGAATTTGCCCAATCGATTCGAAACTTGGTGGGAACATTCTTTAGCTCGTACGCAAGCTCCTATGAAAATTTCATAGCATTTAGACTTATGGTTTAGGAGATATGATTGATACAAGATAGATTTTTTCGTAGGCAGTGTAGTTTGAATCGATAAATTCGTGTGGATCTCTACGAATCGATCAGGACACGTTCCCAGATGATGACGTGTTGTGAAATTCCTGGACCAATCCATATTATGTGTCGAGTTGACTGAGTTATCTATATCCAATATCTAAACTTCGTTCGCATCGACCATTGATTCTCATCCATTCAGTTCAGTCCTTTTTCGAATCGATTATCGATTCGCATCCATTCATCGTAGCCCTTGTTCGTATCGATAGTTGGTGGTGTACTTCGTATCGATCACTGCATATACCATCGATACGAAGTGAATTTGTTTGAGCATGTTGGTTACGAACAAGGACTCGGATGCTATCGATTCGAACAACCACGGATACGAAGGAGGTCTGTAGAGTGGATGGATACGAACTAAGCTAACCTGTGATCGATACGAACTGAGTCAATCACCGATCGATACGAAATATTACGACCATGATGGATACGAACTAGATCAATATGACGCTGCTGCTTTTGGATCGATACGAAGAGTTTACTTCCGGATGGAGTCGAACAACATCGATTCGAACAGGGCTTTATAATGGATTTGAACAGCATTTTTTCCTTAACTTGTATCGATCATATCTCGATCACACGAACTCCGATCGATCTAAAATTTGAAACGTAGCCTCTCCTAGCCCTGATCATCATTGCCAATCGATCCCGTCTTGATTGGAGCTCGTCTAAATTCAGGAGGCATCGATCACAACCTTGTTTCTAATCGATTTCTAATGCCAACATCCATCCTTTTCCAACTAACTTGTTGATATTCCAGCCTTGACCAAAGGGTGGGATAAAATTTTCCCCTCAAAAGATGCCTTGTGGTAAGAAGGTGTGTTTTGAATATTTCCGAATCCGATATCTGATGTCCATATTCCGCTTATAGCCATATCGCTAGAGCGCATCGTTGTTAACTACTCTGAGTCGATGCCCAATTCCAAATCCAGCAACCAAAGCCTTAACCAATTCCATATCCATCTAAACTCGATAACCGAGTCCTAATCCATCCGTATCCAATAACCAATAACCGAATCCATGACCTCTTCTGGTCGATATCCAAATCCATAACCTCTCCGGGTTCTTGCCAAGTGCAATCCACACTTGACGACCATGGTCCAGTGTCCCTGGACATTGAGTAATGCCATGGCTTAAGTCCTAAGCCGAATCCTGGTCGCTCCGGACCCTTGCTGAGTATAATCCATATCTGACGACCTGAAACAGTAACCGATAATATAGGGCCTAAGTCCTACGCTGAATCCTAGTCTCTCTGGACCCTTGTTGAGTATAGTGCATACTCAATGACCTGAATAAGCTTATTTTCCTCGTTCGGGCGAAGAGACTTACCCCTTGCTAGGTACAATCCATACCCGATGGCCGTTTACCAGAAAGCCTTATAAAAATCCAATGAAAAACCAATCCAAAATCCAAATCAAATCAGAAAACCAAAAATCCACATTCGAAATCAAAACCAACATCCAAACATGAGAACAATCATCCAAACAGAAGTCCAAACCAGAAAATATAAAGAACCAGGAGTTCAAACCAAACTCTAAAACCAAACCAGAAAAACGAGAGCCCAATCCAAAAAACAGAAAACAGATTTCACAAACCATAGCGTCGCGGTTTATCATCATTCAGAGCATGCCTAGGACCATCGCCGTCCCCGTACAAGAGTAAATGACTTGGCCGTCTTGCTCGTAGTTTGCTACTTAGTTCATATTATACTAGTCAATTGATAACCAATTGACCATCATTCCTGGGCCTCGCTCCATTATTGTTCGAAGTTGACGGTGGTTGCTCTTGCTCCACCGCTGCATTCCAAGCCCCGACATACTGTCGTAACTGTCCATTCCTTACATGCTCCTCAGTTATGTCCTTTAAATGCCTGTAGTTATTGGTATCCTGCCCATCCAAATCCTGAAAGAGACAGTGCCTTCCTGATTCTTTTTCACGTTCAGAAGGCTCCCTCCTAGCTGGCCTTCGGTAGGGAAGGCGATTCCTAGTCTCCATGAATATCCGCTCCAATGTCTCATTTAATCCTATGTAGGTGGAGAATTTTGGCTCTCTCCATCGCTTCCTAGCATTTTCTGAATCATCATCAAGCTTCCTTTTTCCTCTACCCTTATCTTTATCCAAACCTCCGCTGGATGGTCCTCCATCCTCAGTTGCATTCTCCTTCTTTAACTTTAAATCTGTACATGCATCTTCTTGCCGAAGGAATCTCTCAGCTTCGTAAAAGAATTCCCCAAGATCCAGTGGTGGGTCTTGTATTAGAGATACTTTGAATACAGAATTCTCTCCGACCCCTGATACTGCTTCCATTAAAACCATCGATGGATCCGGGCGATCCACCGAAGAAACTGCCGCATTGAACCGAGATAGGAAAGCTCTCAGCGATTCATCCATCTTTGCTTTACTGACGTTAGCGTCATCACATTTTTCGGTCTTTTCATATGAACCCAAAATTGATTTAAAAACCTGTTCACCAATTCCGTCCACGTCCCGATAGATCCCTCTTCCGGCTGCTTGAACCACATAGCGGCTATGTCTATCAAGTATAAAGGGAAACATCGGGCCGTAACTTCCTCCGATGCCCCCTAGCACCTCCATGTGTCTGGTATACCTCATCAAGTGATCAGTTGGATCAGATTTGCCATTGTACATCTCCACGTTAGGTAGCTTGAACTCTGGTGGATTCTCAGCTATCCTGATTTCATGAGTAAACAGACTCCTATTTACCCCTTCTAGATCTCTATTTGTCAATCCTCTGCACATAGTTCGTCTGATAATCTCAGCTAATCCAGCATTGTCTGTCAGGGGTTGCCCCTCGAGTCCCCGAGGGAATTCTGGTACATACTCTTCATCCCACGCTCTTACATTCCTGCCAATATCCTGTTGTGCAGTGTCAACAGGAGTTTCTCTATGAACTAGTCCATCGTTATCAGGTGGTGTGCCCCCGAGCCTGGGTTCATCCAGATTAGCAGGTGCATGCTGATTAGGGGCTCTACCTTGTTGAACTGCTCCATGTGGTTGCCTGTTTGGTCCTTCTACTCCACTCTCGTGGATCTGAACTCCTGAAGCTCCGACTGTCCCTGTTTGTCCAAACTGCCTGAAGAGATTCTACATCATCTCCTCTTACCTTTTTAGGAATTCTTCATGCATCGTTTCAATCATCATTTCCATTTCATCTCGGGTGATGAAAGCTGAAGTCTGGTTGGCTTCTAATGAAGCCTCCTGGCTTCCTTCATGTTGACTTCTCTCTGTCCTCTGCCTTCTATTCGATTGCCTTGTCATAATTCTCTAGATCTGGACACTTAAGCCTTCAAATCCAAACTCCAAATCTGGTACAACGGGTGCTAGTTGCTTCTCAGTGAAAGCACCAAAGTGTTTACGCCAAAATTGGTCACTAACCCCGAAGATCGTGAAAGCACCAATAAACGAATACGACCCAACAATATCCAAACACAAATCTCAGATCCAGATGAAAAAATTGGAAAATAATAAACGGAAACACAACATTTATAGTGGTTCGGCTATCTCCAGCCTACGTCCACTCCAAATGTTAATCTTTTATTGACTTTTCTTGCTGGTTACAGTTGATTACAACGATTATAATAAAGAAATTCAAGTATAACAGTAGATTAATAGTGAAAAAGTGTTTCCGGCAGAATCTGGACGTCAAATAGCCAAAAGATCCATTTTCTGTAGGCTCTGGAGCTCTATTTATAGGTGTAGGAGGCTGATATCTCGCTCAAACTTCGGGGGACTTCTTCTGGTACGTGAGTGGGCCCACGCGATCAATCTCACGAAGTTTCGACTCAATCCGTGATCGATACGAACCAACTTGTATCGATCAAGAATTTTCCCAATCGAGTCGAAACTTGGTGGAAACATTCTTTATCTCGTACGCAAGATCCTGTGAAAATTTCATAGCATTTGGACTTGTGGTTTAGGAGATATGATCAATACGAGATAGGGTTTTTCGGTAGGCAGTATAGTTCGAATCGATAAATTCTTGTCGATCTCTTCGAATCGATCAGGACACGTGCCCAAGTGATGATGTGTTGCGAAATTCCTGGATCGATCCATTTTATGTGACGAGTTGACCGATCCAATATCAAATTTTCATTCGCCCCGACCATTGATTCGCATCCATTCAGTTCTGTCCTTCTTCGAATCGATTACCGATTTGCATCCATTCATCGTAGCCCTCGTTCGTATCGATAGTTGATGGTGTACTTCGTATCGATCGCTGCAGATACCATTGATACGAAGTGAATTTGTTTGAGCATGATGGATACGAACAAGGACTCGAACGCCATCCATTCGAACAACCACGAGCTGGATGGATACGAAGGAGGTTTGTAGAGTGGATGGATACGAACTAAGCTTACCTGTGATCGACACGAACTGAATCAGTCCCCGATCGATATGAAATAGTACGATCATGATGGATACGAACTTAATTGATACGATGCTACTGTTTTTGGATCGATGCGAAGGGTTTAATTCCGGATGGAGTCGAACAGCATCGATTCGAACAGAGCTTTATGATGGATTCGAACAACATTTTTTCCTTAACTTGCATCGATCATATCTCGATCACACGAACTCCGATCGGCCTAAAATTTGAAACGTAGCCTATCCTAGCCCAGATCATCATTGCCAATCGATCCCGTCTAGATTGAATCTCGGCCAAATTCAGGCGACATCGATCACAATCTTGTTTCCAATCGATTTCTAATCCCAACATCCATTCATTTTCCAACTAACTTGTTGATATTCTAGCCTTGACCAAAGGGTGGGATAACACAAGTATCATATTAATTTCACTTACATTCAATTTATTAACATTCACTTATTTATATTCGCTTTAAAATTCAATTCATGTTTAACAACATTTCGTTCCATATTCCATTTACTTAGTATGTTTCCTTTTAATACTAACAACACTAAACAACCATTCCATAAATTTATCTACTTAACTTTATAAATATTTTATACAACACTTCTTATTTTTACTTTCACTTTATACTCAAGTTAATATTCAATTTTATCAAACAACATTCTAAACCATATTCAGTTCATTTCACAACTCCAATTGGGTTGCCTTCTATAACTTAAATTTCTTTTCTTCTTAACATTAATTTAAAATTTGTTTTTAGCTTAAGATTATTCAAATCCATAAGTTATACAATCTTATTTACTTAAAATTTCAATTTATTATTTTATCTAATTCATTTCAAATCCAGTTCACTTCATTTAAATTTTTTATTAAATTAAACTTCATTTTATTTACTTTATATTATTTAACATTTCCTAAATTATTCCTTTATTTCATATATCTCAATTTCAAATTTACTTTTGTTTGCTTAACCAAAATGTTTAACCATTTTAAAATTTGGTTTTACTTTCCTTTCAAATTCATAAGTTGTAAAGTTATTTCTTATCTACACTATTTTCATTTTGTAAGTTCAAAAATTTATTTTTCATATTATCAAAATCAAAACTTGTTTTATCAAAATAAAACATTAATATAAAATTATTAAGTAGCCATTTATAGCTTAGAGGCTCAAAAATAAATGCTAATGATAATGCAGTCATCACCTGAATTATTTTCCATTGACTAGAGTGAGTTTAGTGTTATTTATATTTCTTTTAAATTCTTTTTTAATTTATAAATCACATTTATAAATTTATATTTGTATATAATTTCACTTATTTCACCTTGGTTATATAAAACCATTTCTCATGTGCTTATCTTTGTATATATTTATAATAATAACTTCTTTATTAAAACACAAATTATAAATGATAATAATCAAATATTACCATTCACTAACAACCAACAACGCATATATATAACTATAATAATTTTTGAAAAATTATTCCTTCATATGTAAAATATAATTTAGGTTAAATTATTTCATTTACCCACTTTGAAACAATATTGTGTCAATTTGCATATTCAAGTTTTTTGGAATCCCAATTGATAACGTTAGCTAGACGCATCGACCAGGACCCAAAATTCAAACTTAGAAATCAAACAACCAAATATAAAACATTTTTATATCACTAACAATTACACACTCATATATATAACAACTCAAACTTAATCTAGGGCATTACTAACCCTATCTATAATGAGTACCCATCAAAGCCTCGGTGTTTGCAAAATCCTAAGCTCTGATACCAAATGCGACGAACATGATTTTCGACCGTCGAAAACTGGCACTAATACATCCACTGTATTACGTATCGAGAAAAAGATTGCCAGAAAAACAGATAAGTCATAGGGAAGAAAGAAGAGAACAGAGAAGAGAATAGGAAGAGAGAAAGAAGGAGAAAAAGAACAAGAGAAACGAAAGAAACTAAAACAATTACAGAGTCTCACAATCGCAGCGGAAAAAATATATGATATCATATCAACGATCTTCAAAAAATAGAAACTGTAATATACATACATCCATCAGAGTAGAACAATTAATTACTTAATCATCAGTCTGGACAGTTATAATAACATATCCTTACAATTGCTGATAATTTAACAATAAGCAGCTGAACATAAACATATACTAGAATACGATCGAAAGACCTCTAGCGCTTTTGCTAGAGCTCCAAAGCATTAAATCTGAACTTATAAATATACTCGGTCTGACACGTGCATTGAAATAGAGGAACGCCTGGATCACTCTGGTAAACCGGCGTGAGAAAGCACATATAAACTGAATTTTAAAGTTATAAAAATTTTCCTTATCAAAACAAAGATATAGATGGGTTTTTACCTTATGATAAGCAAAACATTTCATATCAAATCCTGTTATATTATATTAGTGTCTAGTACACAAATAATATCACTCGTAGCCGAAACGTTACATTATTAAACTCCAGCATACTAACCACAAATGTGGGTTCTATAGACAAAATGGTTGGCACATGGTGGAGAACGGATTTCCATATAAATGACCAGGTGAAGGGACTACCTTCCGGAAGTACATCTCTAGAGGAATGTACCGATGCCCAACTTATTGTACTCTACCAATACAAGACCGGTTTACCTCTAACTAGATAGTGCCGAATATGTCTTCACCACGTCGTTACCGATCTATCCGAGGGCCCTTACAACATACATCCACAAAAATTTAAAACATGAACATTATAGCGGGAATAAATATATCTTGAAGGGGATGATCATGTCCTAATGGTTGCGAACCATATAGCATTGCCACATCTAGCCTAATTTGTTCATTTTCGGATGTGAGGCCTGAAGTTATGTTTATCTTTCACATAGCACGTCATCTTTCCTCTTTGAGTGCCACATTGCCATTCCTTAGATCACTATCGACTTTCACAAACGTACAACCCTGGAGCTTGCACGTCTCAAAGAAGGATGTTGAGCTAAGAGAAGTTGCCTTCTCCGCCACCAAACAGATGTACGTTTATAAATGCCAACGACGTAATCTCAAGAATGCACTGTCAGACATTCATCCATACAAGTTGTCTAGGAAGAGGAAAATCGAAGGCACTTCGCTACCGTATCTAATCGGAAATTAACCTTATGATTAGTAGCAATTAGTCCGTGCATTGGATATTCATAATGAAGAAACGACTGCTACTATATGTATATGGGGAGTTTATCCCCAAACGATCAACAAGCAGTCATTCATTACGAAAATCCTAAATATCAATGTTTTCCAAAACCTGCACATGTGAATGCATATACGTTGGTCCGAAGTGGTTCTCGAATAAATCTGACCTAGGTCTCTCCAGATGAACAATGATAAAAAGGTCAATATTTGATAGTCAGTTATTTAACTATCAAAGCAAACAAACAATATCTAGCACATAAGCAATCACTAGGCCCATTTAATAAATCTTTCATTAACTAAATCAATCTCCAAATATTACTTCAACTTATTTTTAAAAAGATATATCCTCTAAAATCATTTCAATCTTTCTATATTGGAAAACATTTCCATATACTTATATCAATAGTATAATTATATTTAATTACTTTACCATTTGGAGACATGCCAAATAGATTTCTACAATCGTACAACTCCAGACTACGTACGTATCCGGATGGGTGATAAGTATAGGAAGCAATGCCCCTACACCACCAAACCTTTAGTAAGATGATAAGAACCAATTCATGTATTTCACGATGGAAGGTCAAAATATAATTTGTTGCGTTAAAACAAATGTTCCGCAAAACATGGTTACGACAACCCAAAACATTAGTATAGGGTTTCAAGTAATTAATATATATATATATATATAATCTCGTATAGTATATAAAACAATTCCTTTTGAAAATCATTTATTATAACAATAGTGTTATAGCCAATGCCTTCATACTTTTCCGAAAATGTCTATTACAATAATGAATGTTGAAATCTATGTTTTCGTTACTTATCACATTTTCAAAACCATTAAATTCCATTTGGAATTTATATTTCCAAAATCTCTACTTCCAAAATATAAATTTATTTTTAAAACCATTAACTCCATCAAAATATTTCTTTCAACATTCCTTTAAATAAAAACCAATATTTACATCTCAATATAAATTCATCCCCTTATTCATAAAATGATTTTATAAATCTCCTTTCGACTTTATAAAACTTTTTTATATAAAATTACTTTATTTCAAAATTCTATTTATAAATCCATTCTTTCGTAGAAACTAATTTTACTATCAAAATCTACTTATAAATCCATTTCTTTAAATATAAAACTTATTTATAAAATCCATTTACAAAAAACTTCAAATTCATCACAAGCATTTATAAATTTTGATTATAAATCTATTTCTCTATTTATAAAATATCTCTTTTATAAATCTTATATATAAACTTACTCAAAAATCTCAAATCAAAGTATTTCTCAGAACTATATTTTTATAACATCAAAAATCTTAACTTTTTATTTCTTTTAAAAAAATTCATTCTTTTAATAATTTAAAAATTATTAAAATATTTATACCATCAAAATCACTTCAAAATCATTCTCAAATCAATATCATCATTTTTTTATATTTTTAAAATATCAAAAATATGTCATAGTGCTCCATAGCTAAATAAGTCAAATCATATCAAAGACATCAACATGACATCCAATACATCATATATCAGTACATATATATGAAAATAAAAACAACGGTGGTGAAGAATCCTGTTGGATCCCTCCAACTTGTTCCCCTGCATCACAGACATCATATAATCGTAAAAATATAAATCAACCGCTTCGAGGTGGGATTCGTATGCAAAGAGTCATCTGTTCTTACACGAGAACGTAATAGGGTCTCATCCGCTCCAGTATGCCTGAATATATCCAAACAAACTAATGCATATATATAGTATATCATCCAAACAAGCAATAATCATCATAAGTAAAATTATTCCCACTTATATAAAAATATAAGCAGGCCAAAGAGGCGAGTTAACTCACAAAAATGCTAGAAACTGCCCAAGCGCACCAGTTTGAATTAATATTGAATGGTCATTCAATTTAAATCAAAAATCCAACTAGCTCCAAATTCTTCCAATCCAACAACAGAGCATAGTGCTCGTTGATACGAATGCAACAGAACTTGTCACAGTTGAAATGGACCTCACACGAACAAGTTATGAATTATTAAACATTCGAATAATTAAAACTTAAATTAACAAAATAAATTAACATTTTAAATAACATTTCTCATGTGTCTTTCTCCTTTCTATGCACCACGCCCATGCGTGCGCTTTTATTTTTTTCTCTGCTTGCAAATCATTCGTCTGCGTGTAGGCTCCATGAACCGCCGACTTCGCCTGACCGCCTCACCGCACCACCTCCACCGTGAATTCCCTTGGCCTACATGTGTCTACACGTGACCAAGCCGAAGCTGCAAAACCCATGAAACTATGATCACAGGTGAGGCAATTTCACCCATTATGCCATATAGGTCAATCCAATCGTCGATCGAGTTCGTATCGACATGCTCTACCTTTCTCTAGTTGACGTCGTTGTCAAATTTCACCTCTTGAGGCTCCGATCGATGGCGACCATCAGATGGATTTATTTTAATGGTGGCTAAAATTAGGTTTAGGGTTTTAGTTTGCAAATGAAGGAAGTTAGGGGCTATTTATAGAAAATAAACTCGACACTGTTCATCCATGAAAATTTTGAACTCCAAGTGATGCATGCCGCTTAACGTTCTATATGTTATACCCTTATTTCGAACACAATGGAATATATATCAGGAGCCAATTACATCATATTCAGAAGTAGCTTTTAAAATTGGGTTATTTTAGCTTAAATTCCTTTGATTAAAATCTACGCGGTTTGAACTCACACGATCAAACGATATGTACAATCGACACGAAATTCGACAACATACTATAATTCATTGTTACATATCTAACGAAATTTGTTTCATGAAAATCCAAGACTGTGTTCAAAAGGACTATTTTTACACGTTAATTAAAATATAAAATTTCCAATATCAGTTTAAATCACTTTTAAATCGAATCAAAAGTTTATTATCTTCATTCTTATTCAAATATAATTTAAATCAACTTTTGAAATTATTTTTCATTCGCATTAAATTCAAGATTCAATTATTTAAATAATTTTCAAAAATTATATTTAACAATTTAATTATCAAATTAATTGCTACATTCGAAATATAAGTTATTTAACTTATAAAATTAACTTTTTAATATTTAAAATTAGTTAAATATTCCAAATTCGAATGACTAAAATTCTGGGTCATTACACACGTGTTTATTGCTTTGTGCCGATACTATGTATGTATAGGTGAGTCACGTGTGTATCTCATATCGTCTCATTCTCCATATTATCTGACGGTGTTACTTGGTAATACTCTTGGATAGTATGGATATAGAGATGAGGGTGTTTATAAGTGCACTCAATTCAAAAGTCACATACCGCCAAAAATTTATGTCATCTTTATTGTCTCATATCAAGCTCCTGCTGAGAGAATAAACATGTCAAAGACGTATAATCCGTAAATAACTCGAATCATGCTCCCAAAGGACAGTTCCTTCATGCTTTTAGCATAGAGATTACCACTATCAAGACAAAATCATGTGTAGGACAATGTACTTCATGAGGTAGAAACTATGATGACCACCCTCCATCTCCAACAGCAAATATACACGAGTCATGCATTTTAATAGTGCTTAATCGATGTAAGATGATTGTCAAGGGATAATGCAAATAAAACAATTACAGAACCTACTATATGTCTCACAGTATATTAGATAAAATACAATATCAACATAGATATAAAATAAGCGAGATGGAAATATAACTAAATGAACTACCATAGATCATAGCATTAGTTCGATGAAGTTACACAAACTAGTAACATTGTTTGTACATTTGATAAATAAACTCAAATATTTGTCCTTAAGTAAATAGTTCGAAAACTATCAGAATTCCACAGTTTTTCACAACCAAAATAGTAGAAGCTCCACAAATATAATATGTGAAAGTGTAGTTTCCTAAAAGTCCATCTGCACTATGTTGCGTGCTATGCACACTTAGTCCACTCATTTAAGAGTGCTCAAGATAATAAGAAGTAAAGCTTAAAACCTCGATTCAGATAATTGTCTGGTGTGAGTGATAAACAATCTCAAAATACCAATAAAACTGATACAATTAATAGGAAATATGTTATGGAGAATCATATATGACTCTCCTATACATCAAAAGAGTTAGCACATGAAAATATATGCTAATCTACTATCATTATCATATGGGTGTACAACAATCTTCTAGGTGTCGGGTTTCCAAGTAAACAAAACCTAAGTCATGTGCAAACCCCAAATTGATAAAATAAACATGCAACCATAACATCCAACAAACAATTCTTATATCACTCATTCTTTGGATATAATATAACTCGAATGACACCCACATAAGCCAAGACCTATCAAAAAGTCTCAATTTCCCTAGTACTCGAATCCATGCCACTTAGTACGACCAAGAAATAGACCACTAGCATAATGTCTAGGGTAATAAACCATTTTAAGGACGTGGACAACATCATAATCCGGGTGGGTGTCCATACATACCCTTTTTGTATGAGTACTCCTAGAAACCTCCAAATATAAACGATCCCTTCGCATACATCTTCGAATCCATCATCATTCTACTTCATTCCATTTATCCGTAGTAGAACACATCATCGTCCTACTCACGAGCTCTCCACTTTGAACTTGCTCATACTAATCATAATCATGACTCCCATCATCGAGTCCTTATAATTGGAAACCCCTAAACATCCCTTATAATTCAAAGAATCCTCTCCTCAAAATTTTGTAGTCATCACTTCGAAGCATCACATCATCTCCCCATCATCAACCATCATCCTTCATCGTGACACAATGTCGAATTCGAATGCCAAACAGACTAACGAACTAACATAGCATAATATCTAAGGCATAACCCACACCCCCGTAGAGTATGGTCCTAATTGGCCATACCTCATGTTTAGACATGTCAGTGTCGACAAGATTTACTTAGTCACTTTTGACTAAGTACTTCATGTCCAAGTTGAGCCTAAAGTCTCCCACTATTTCCTAAAAGTTGTCGTGGAATCATCTCAGGTCTATGTCGCATTGCCGACATCTTCTATTGCCTAAAAGTTTCAATATCCAAACCACTCCCCTAGTTCATATCCTCAACTTGGATCGAATCTCCAACCTCAGACCTCGAAGCACTTCTTGTTCAAGCTCGAGACCATCTACACCCAACATGAATTGAAGTTACCATTGACATGATCCTTTCCCTAATGCCAACATGATTTTAACCACCCAAATCAACTCCATTTCCTATGCGACTTGTTTTAGGGTCTCTCCAGACTTCAAATAGCAACATACTCCAGTAGCATCACGTTTTGAACACTTGGGATAGTGGCCTGTTGAAAAATACGACCTATTTTCTAACTATCCTATACGGCTAATTCACATATCAAACAATACAAACAATCATCATAAATTATCAATTCAAACATCACAAATCATCAGTTCAAGCATGGTTCAAACGTATATAATTTCGTAGATCCGATTTATAGCAAAAGTGATGACATGGTTGGTAAATGGTGTAAAAGAAATCAAAATTAGAATCTTTCTTTTTAAATCCAGTTCTAAGGTTTTACTAAAGTAAGATCTTGGTTTTAAATCATTATCATTTGAAAACATCTTACAAATCATATTTTTGCTATATCAATGAATATATAATAGCGAGAGAGGTAAAATCACTCACCTTCTACCAACTTATGCAAAATTTGAGGCAAACCAGAGGTTGAACAGTAAATATACTGTAGGATCGATTTCACCTTAGAGCGGGAGAGGGGTAGTGAATAGGGTGATGCTATTAATTATAAAAAAAATTATTGTGGAAGCCTATAAAATTATTTCAACAAAGATATATCAAAATAATAGCAGCACAGATAATAGCAGAATAATAAATGCAGAAATAGAACGACACAAAATTTACCCAGCTTCGACAAAACCCTACCTGCGTGTAGCCCCCAAGGTTTCTACTAGAAATTAAGTAGTCACACGCTTACACATGTAAACTCACGACACCCGCTACTAACTAACCTAACTCGACGCTCAAAACCCTGCCACAACTCAGCCACTAATTTGTGAATTCTCAAACTACGCCATGTAGTTTGTCCCCTAGCCACATAACTAGTAATTACAGTGGTTTGAAGGAGAAAATACAAAAACAACAATTTAAAAAACAATTAAACCCTAATTTCAATAATAAAGCTCTATTCAAATAAGTTGGGCCAAAATAATTTATCATTAAAAAACGCGGCCTCCTTTATCTCTTTTATCTATGTCGGCCCGTTCCTTGCTTGTTCCTCTTAGCTATGAAATTGGGGCTTTCTGAAGTCGCCGCTTAAATTGATGGTTGGAGCTTCGATTGCTTACTTCAATTGATTCGTTCGCGGATCCTCCTCCTTGATCGAGTTTGAATTTGATTTGGTATGTAAATTTTTCTTTTGCTTCTTCTGATTTGCTTGCTTGAACTCGATATCAAATTGCCGATGATGTTATTTGTTTTTATAGGATTCGAGATCATTGATTTTCATTTGTATACATTTATTTGAATTCGCCACTTGATTATCTCGACCATTTGATTTTGTTTTAATGCATGGGATTGATCTCTGACTTGTTCAAATTACTTGAATAACACGGTTTTGATTTCTGACTTGGTTCAAGTCCTTGATTGGCACGGTGTTGATTTCGTTCGTTCTCGTTCTCATTGTCCTCGACTTTGACTTGATTTTGACGATGTTGATTTCGTTCGACTTTGTCCATACTGTTCACTGCCTTTGGTCATTTGATTTGATTCATTGCTAGTTGCCATTTACTAACATGTATTCGTGTTGCTGTAGCCACGAGCTACAGTCTACACTGCACCCATATTATCGTTGTATATGCATGTTGCATTCATATATGACAGTTTGCAATGTTATTTCATTTGTTATGTTTATTTTCTAGTTGCCTCAGAGTCACTTGTATCAGTCATTGTTCTCTTTTGCACTTCGTTTGTATTTCACTGTTGCATTCCTGTATATGTACTTGAGTCTGATACTTTTTGAAGCTTGCACTGTCCAGTTTCATTTAGTTGTTCACTGGTGCAATATGTTGTATATTTTGGAGCTCAAGTTGCTTCACCTGGTTCATTGTAGTTTGAATTGGGTTGTTGTGCACTGACTTGAGTTCGAGCCTTGTTCATGGTGCTGTTTACACTGCTGCACTGTGTATGTACATTTGTTTCTTGTTCCACTCGAGTCCGCGTCATTTGATTCACTGTGTATTAGTTCATTTGAAGTTATAGCCTTGTTTGCTGGTGCATATGTTTTCTTCCCCGACCTGTTGCAGTGTAACCTTCATGTGTAATTTTGGTTTCATTATATTGTTTAAGTTAGTCTGCATTTAGTAGTCGCTTTACTGCTTATTTTTCTTGGCCATTCGCTTGTTTGCAATTTCGTTGTGCATTTCTTGTTCATGTCTTGGCTTTGGTTACATGTGCACCACTTTGCACTGTCTACTGCCATACTGCCATGTTGTATTATTTGTGACATTGAGCCTGGGAAGTTTGGTTGTGCTGTGCGCTGCATATGTTTGCATATTTGTCTGGTCATTCATTTATGTGAAGCAGTGTTACATTCCTTTGTGCTCGACTCTGATCTGTTGGCACTGGTTTATATGAGTTGCTGTGTTGCCATATTAATCTGGTTGGACCATGCTTCAACACTGTTGAACTTTGAGGCATATCATATTGTATTTATGGTTTATGTCTACCAGTTAGGTCTAGTTGCTTCATGTGCATTGATCTTGAGTTGATTTTATGACTGGTTTCATGTGTACATGTTGTAACATACTCGACCTAACGCCTGAGTACATGTGTTTATCATAACATTCATGTATACATTGGAGTTGCACCTGTGTTGAATCCAACTTAAAGCTCGGGTTTGACCTTGTGCTGATATTGTGACATTATTTTTATTGCACTTGAATTGAACCGGACTTATGATTTGGGTTTGACCTTGTGCTCACCTGTCCCTATAATTCTATCAAGTGTATATCAGTGTGCACGGCCTTGTGGCATGTACAGTGATACACTGTGCAGGTCACAAGCTGTTCGTATATGATGATTTCGAATTTAAATGATGACGAACAACCCAAATAACTAAGGCAAATATTATTTTCAAAATCCACATTTTATTTTATACTGCAAAGATATTTTATTTTCAATTTTAATGCATCAATGTATATTTCTGCAGATTGCTCAGATGCTGGATTCACATTGGAATGAAGTTGAAGATAAATACGTGTTGAGTGAATGGGTGATATGTAGTAAGGTCAAGTGTAAATATGAATTGTAATGTAATCAAATTTGTATTGTAATTGAAATTGTATATATATATAATGAGAGCTTGAAATTTGTACTATTCAAAAATTGTAATAAATATTTGTTTGAATAAAATATCCGTTTGAATTCAAATTCTGTATTATTTATTTTATTCATCAAATATTTATTTAATCTGTGAAAATAAAATAGTATATCAACAAATATATTTAAATGAATATATATATGTTTATTATCATCAAAAAAAAATCATATAATCGCATATTCAACAATCTCCCCTTTTGATGATAACAAACATATATTTAAGATTTTGAATATGTTAAATGTATTTGATCATTGATATGCTCTATTTGCTCCCCTTATTTAAATGCTTCCTCTCTACACAAAGATCCCCCTTCATGTATGCATACAATTAAAAATATGCAAATTATCCTAGATGCAAATAGAAAATATTTGACCTTTGCTTGATTTTATTTGACAAAATCTTAACTTTCCTCTCCCCCTTTTGTTATCAGCAAAAGAGTAATAGTGTTAGAAAAATAGAGATAAAGTGATAGATATTAATACAACATTAAAACTCAATCGAACAAAAATATAAATTTCAATAAAAAATCAAACAAAATCGTAAATACTCTGTTAGGCGTATATTCTACTTTTAGAATGATGGGAATGATATCATCATATAAAACCATATAGTTGTGTCTATTTGTAGTATATTTATATCAGGAATTTGAATATATACCAACCATGCATAACCGTTAGGACTTTTAAATGAGATTAGTAGTATTCCAATTTTATTTTATTTTAAAAAATGAATTCAAGTATCTTCTAACCACGCATAACCGTGAGGACTTTTAGATGGGACTAGAATCAACTTATTTATTTAAAAAATCAATTTTGATATGTGTTCCATACATGCATAACCATGAGGACTTTTAAATGAGCATGGAAGCACATAACAAATTCCAAGTAATTCACCGATGCATAACCGTGAGGACTTTTAAATGAGAGTGAATACGTTGGATTTTATTTTATTTTATTATTATTTTTTCTTTTTTATTAAAAAAATATAAAATGAAAAACGAATGATTCCTGTTTAAAGTACCACATATTGATAAACTGTATTGAATTTTGATGAGTGATGGTCGTTAGAAATATGATAGAAATAGAGATAGTCATGGAATTTTTACCAACAAAAAGTTTTATAACCCTTGTTTAAATTTCTAAAGAAATTTATTAATTATACCGTCTTGGGTTATAATATATGATAAATATTAACACTCATCACTTTTTCAATCACTATTTATCGTTTTGATAATTAGTAGGGAGTCAGATTAGTCAATGTTATAATTTAAAAATTAAATTCAAAAATAATTATAAAATCAATTTTTCTTAAAATGACCAATCTGAAAACAAGGTCAAAGATTATTTTCTAGAAGGGGTTTTATGAGAAAAATTTCTGCTATTTGAAAAGTATTTCAAATGAAAAATATGCAGATATTTTCTTTGAAAAACGATGCAGTTACTAAATATCTGAACAAAAATCACGTTCCACTAGTAATTTTTCTATTAACTAGATTACCAGTATAATCTGCATTTGAATTCTTCTTTCACTCAAAAACATCATTAATTGAATTTGATAAACTAGACCATGAAGTATGCATCAAAATATCTTAAAATCAATTTTAACAGCCTTTTAAATGACATTCTCTTGAATTTGAATTGAAACCATGTAAATAATCAAAAACCGTGAATATAGAGTCAGCCGTAAAATAACCAAATGTATTATCATCCAATAAAACACTATTATTAATCCAAACTAATATATATGAAGTAACTCAAAGACTCTACAGATTCTTATAGTGTTCTTGGCATAAGAATATAATTGGCCAACAATTTTGAATAAGTCAGAATCAAAATCATCATTTATTTTATCACCACATTATTGGCCGATTTAATTCAGAATACGGTGCAGATTATCACATTTAATATATCGTTCAAAATATACCATTACCTGTTTTACCTTTGCGGTTATTTTTCGTTGTTGCCCATTGTGATTCTTTCACCTTTGTACTAGGCTAAGGAACTTTGCTTTGTTGCCCGTTGTGTTGTTGGAATAGCCAGAAACCAGATAACACTATTGTTGTTCTTTAGCCTGCCACCACACCTACACGATGAAAGATTTTTTTGACCTATTTGTTTTTATAGGTCCATGATTGTTAGTGGCAAAATATTTTGAAAGATAATTTTGTGGAGACCCAAAACTATTTATATATGTTCCTTTTGGCACCCAAATTTCTTTAACTTTGAGAGATTTTATATTTGTGCCTTTTGGAACCCAAATTAGAATGGTTTTTACGTGTTTGGGTCTATACCAACAATTATTTTGATTGTTTCCAAATTTTCTACAAATTGTGCACATTGAATTGACTTGATTAATTTATCTTTTAACAGGTTCAGAATGATAATATCCATGTCCTTGTCTGACTGTATTAATAGTTTGTTTCCCTAAAAGCATATTCAACGATTTTTCACTTTTGGAAAATTTAGCTAAAGTCGTTGACAGTTGTTGGACTTGTGTTTTGAGAGATTCATTTTCGTTTAACAATTGTGTGCACTTTTTAATAGAATTTTCCCTCCTAGTATTTTCCCTCTCTTTTAAATTAAAATTTCATTTTCAAGTGATTTTATATTAATTTCTGATTTTTTTAATTTCTTCTTCGAATATTGGACACATATCAGACTTAGGGCACTTATTTTGATAGTTTTTAACTAGTTGTTCAAGCTGATCATTTAGTTCAATCAAACTCCTTGTGATTCAATTTTAGCATATTTCTCCCTAAGTCGTTCAAAACAGCCATTTACTTCATGGAAATATATAAGTAATTTTGAATGAGTAAGTTTTGATACCTCGCTTGGCTCATCATCGTCGCTTTCAGTTATATTACCTTGAAGGAACATATCTGCTTTCTCACTCTCACTGCTAGTACTTTGATTATCTTCATCACTTGTATTCCACGTGGCTGCAAAACTTCTCCTTTTTGTTTTCTTTTCAAAGTCGCGTTGATTTTGAGGACAATTGGGCTTGATGTGTCCGGGTTGGTTGCACTTATGACAGATGATCTTTTGTTCGTCTGAGTTGTCTAGTGCTTTGAATATTCTACTTTTCAATTTTCGATTTAGAGCTGGATTTCTGTATTTGTAATTCCACCTTTTGAATTTCTTTATTATCAGCTCCAATTCTGCTGCTCTATCATCATCATCTTCACCATCACTTTCTATTGTTCCTTTAAGAGCTATTGATTTCTTTCGAGTGTCACCTCCTTCACGCTCTTTCTTGAATTTCATTTCTAGCTCATAGGTGGTGAGATTTCACACGAGTTCTTCAACTTTGATTTGTTTTAAATCTTTTGATTCTTGAATGGTAGTCACTTTTGCTTCAAAACTTCGTGGAAGGACTCTGAGGATTTTTCGGACTATCTCCAACTCTGTGTATGATTTTCCCAAAGCTTTTGATTTGTATACGAATTCGGAAAGCCGTCCATACATCTCTTTGACATTTTCTTCCTTCGCAATTGTGAAATTCTCGTATTCGCTGCTTAGCATGGCAAGACGAGATTCTTTGACTTGAGATGTTCCTTCGTGAGTCACTTCTAGTGTGTGCCATATTTCCTGCGCAGATAGACAATGTGAGACACGATTAAATTCAAATTGATCCAATGAACAGATAATAGAATTCAAAGCTTTAGCATTAGCATTTTGTAATTTATTTTCTAGTTCTATCCATTTATCTTTTGGTTTATTTATTTCCTGATTATTTCCAATTATAGTTGGTGCTCTATAACCTGTCTCGATAATATTCCACGCGTCAATGGTTTTCAGAAAAATTTTCATCCTATTTTTCCAATAGGCGTATTCACCATTGAACACTGGTGGTCTAACTATGGACTGACCCTTAGCAAAAGAATTATTTAAATAAGCCATTTTGTAAATTCAACTTTTTAAAACAAAAGTTGATTTTTGAAAGAAAATCAAATTTTTAGAAACAAAAGCTGACTTCTATTCCTATCTCTGATATCACTTGTAGGATCGATTTCACCCTGGGGCAGTGAACAGGGTGATGCTATTAATTATAAAAAATTATGGCGGAAGCTTATAAAATTATTTCAACACAGATATATCAAATAATTGCAGCACAAATAATAGCAGAATAATAAATGCTAAAATAGAATGAAACAGAATTTACCCCGCTTCGGCGAAACCCTACCTACGTGCTGCCCCCAAGGTTTCTACTAGAAATTAAGTAGTCACACGCGTACACACATAAACTCGCGACACCCACTACTGACTAACCTAACTCTACGCTCAAAACCCTGCCTCAACCCAGACACTGAGTTGCAAATTCTCAAACTACGCCACATAGTTTGTCCCCTAGTCACACGACTAGTAATTACAATGGTTTGAAGGAGAAAATACAAAAACAACAATTTAAAAAACAATTAAACCCTAATTTCAATACTAAAGCCCTATTCAAATAAGTTGGTCCAAAATAATTTATCACTAAAAAACGAGGCCTCCTTTATCTCTTTTATCTATGTCGGCCCGTTCCTTGCTTGTTCCTCTTAGCTCTGAAATTAGGGCTTTGTGAAGTCGCCGCTTAAATTGATGGTTGGTGTTTTGATTGATTACTTCAATTGATTCATTCACGGCTCCTCCTCCTTGGTCGAGTTCGACTTTGATTTGGTATGTAAATTTTTCTTTTGCTTCTTCTGATTTGCTTGCTTGAACTCGATATCAAACTGCCGATGTTGTTACTTGTTTTTATAGGATTCGAGATCATTGATTTTCGTTTGTATACATCTATTTGAATTCGTCACTTGATTTATCTCGGCCATTTGATTTTTTTTAATGCTTGGGATTGATATTTGACTTGTTCAAATTACTTGAATAACACGGTTTTGATTTATGACTTGGTTCGATTCCTTGATTGACATGGTGCTGATTTCGTTCGTTCTCGTTCTTGTTGTCCTCGGCTTTGACTTGATTTTGCCAATGTTGATTTCATTCGACTTTGGCCATACAGTTCACTGCCTCTGGTCATTTGATTTGATTTATTGCTAGTTGCCATTTTACTAGCATGTGTTCGTGTTGCTGTAGCCATGAGCTACAGTCTTGACTGCACCTATATTATCCTTGTATATGCATGCTGCATTCATGTGTGACAGTTTGCAATGTTATTTCATTTGTTATGTTTATTTTCTGGTTGCCTCAGAGTCACTTGTATAAGTCATTGTTCTCTGTTGCACTTGGTTTGTATTTCACTGTTGCATTCTTGTATATGTACTCGAGTCTGATACTTTTTGAAGCTTGCACCGTCCATTTTCATTTAGTTGTTCACTGGTGCATTATGTTGTATCTTCTGGAGCTCAAGTTGCTTCACCTGGTTCATTATAGTTTGAATTGGGTTGTTGTGCACTGACTTTAGTTTGAGCTTTGCTCATGGTGATGTTTACACTGCTGCACTGTGTATATACATTTGTTTCTTGTTCCACTCGAGTCTGTGTCATTTGATTCACTGTGCATTAGTTCATTTGAAGATGTAGCCTTGTTTGCTGGTGCATATGTTTGCTTCCCCGACCCGTTGCAGTGTAACCTTCATGTGTACTTCTGGTTTCATTGTATTGTTTAAGTTAGTCTGCATTTGGTAGTTGCTTTACTCTCTATTTTTCTTAGCCATTCGCTTGTTTGCAATTCGGTTGTGCATTTCTTGTTCATGTCTTGGCTCTGGTTACATGTGCACCACTTTGCACTGTCTACTGCCATACTGCCATGTTGTATTATTTGTGACATTGAGCCTAGGCAGTTTGGTTGTGCTGTGCGCTACATATGTTTGCATATTTGTCTGGTCATTCATTTATGTGAAGCAGTGTTGCATTCCTTTGTGCTCGACTCTGATCTGTTAGCACTGGTTTATATGAGTTGCTGTGTTGCCATATTAATCTGATTGAACCATGCTTCATCGCTGTTGAACTTTGAGGCATATCATATTGTATTTATGGTTCATGTCTACCAGTTAGGTCTGGTTGCTTCATGTGCATTGATCTTGAGTTGATTTCAGGACTGGTTTCATGTGTACATGCTGTAACATACTCGACCTGACGCTTGAGTACATGTGCTTATCATAACATTCACGTGTACATTGGAGTTGCACCTGTGTTGAATCCAACTTAAAGCTCGGGTTTGACCATGTGCTGATATTGTGACATTATTTTTATTGCACTTGAGTTGAACCCGACTTATGATTTGGGTTTGACCTTGTGGTCACCTGTCCCTGTAATTCTATGAAGTGTATATTGGTGTGCACGGCCTTGTGGCATGTACTGTGATACACTGTGCATGTCACAAGCTGTTCATGTATGAGGAATTCGAATTTAAACGATGAAGAACAACCGAAATAACTGAGGCAGATATTATTTTCAAAATCCACATTTTATTTTATACTGCAAAAATATTTTATTTTCAATTTTACTGCATCAATGTATATTTCTGCAGATTGCTCAGATGCTGGATTCACATTGGAATGAAGTTGAAGATAAATACGAGTTGAGTGAATGAGTGATATGTAGTGAGGTCAAATATAAATGTGAATTGTAATGTAATCAAATTTGTATTGTAATTGAAATTGTATATATATAGTGAGAGCTTAAAATTTGAACTATTCAAAAATTATAATTAATATTTGTTTAAATAAAATATCCGTTTGAATTCAAATTCTGTATTATTTATTTTATTCATCAAATATTTATTAAATATGTGAAAATAAAATAGTATATTAACAAATACATTTAAATGAATATATATATATATATATATATATATATATGTTTATTGTCATCAAGGAAAAATCATACAATCGCATATTCAACATATACCCAATGTAATCCCATCAACAAATCTTTAATTCCCTTTCTTATTACTCCATAATGATGTGTTTAAGATAATTAATGTAGGGAAAATGATGTTTTTAGTAAAAATCAATTAACGTGATTTTGGTTCAGTTTTAGGAGTGGGAAAGTGATTAGAAACTGTTCCATCATTCCCAATTAGGCAAAAATCCTAAAGTCGGTTAATATGGATGATTTGGACCTAACTAATTACCCACTAATCTAGTCAGAAACTATCCAAACTGCAAATGACCATATCTCCTAAGCGTTAATCCAAAAAGCTATTATTTTTGCTTTACATAAAGAGAAAGTATCATATCTTTCCAATAGAAGTAGACTTAGTCCCTAATTCGACTCTAGTTAAGCCTTGGAAATTTTCAAGGTAAAATTGTCCAATAAATATTTGAAGGATCAAAAATGTCACTAGTTAACATTTTCCAAATTTATATAATTTTATGACCCAATTTGTTTTTTAAAATAATATTTTACGATCCTACAATATGTAAAAATGTGGGTGGTTGCATTCTCTCCCATGCCCTTTGTAAATTTTGCCCTTGAGATCCCCAAATCAATAAGGTAAAGTTAGAAGTAGTTACCTCACATGCCTACTAACCATAAATAATCATCACAACATCAAAACATGCAGCCATACAATCATAAACAATCAAATGATATCTATACCTGTCCTTGCATGTGAGATAGTAAGATACCCTACATGACATCAAAATTTAAAGTACGTGCGATAAATAGAAAGTCTTACCGAGTGAAGAGTTCTAGATAAGTGGCCATCATGCTTTCCTTGGGTTTCCATGTGCAATCGCCCTCCCTTTCACTCCACCGAACCTTCACTAACTCCACAGACTCCTTAGTTGCTTCGTATCATGACCGACACTATGAATACGCCTATGAGGTATTAAAGCTTCTAGTTCAATCTTGATATCATCAAAACGATCTGATGAAATGGTTAAGCCTGAGCAATGAAGATACTTCCACAAATGAGAAATGTGAAATACATTATGAACGACCACCATATTCTAAGGTCAGCAAGATTCCCAATTCTGTTGAGTATCATAAAAGGACCTATGAACATAATGCCAACTTCCCTCTAGTACATAACCAAACTAAATTCTTCAACAGAGAGATCTTTACAAACACTATATCACCAACAGAGAACTCAAAATCCCTTCCTCTCTTATCAACATAGCTCCTTTTCCTTTCTTGAGCAACTTTAATTCATTGCTGAATGATTTCGATCTTATTCAAAGTCTCATTTACCATATATAGCCTTAGTATCAGTTTCCCGCCTACTTTCCACTAACAGAAAGGGGCGTTGCATGGTTAGCCATATAATTCTTCGAATGGTGCCACACGAATGCTAGACTGATAATTATTAATGTATGTGAGCTCTGCGAAATGTAAGCGATCGTCCAACGAGACTCCAAAGTCGAGTATGCTAGAAAACAAAGGATCTTCTAAGATATGATTTGCTATCTCAGTCTACACATCAGTTTACGAGTGATAAGCTGTACTTAGGTGTTGTTTATTTACCAATGCCTCTGGCGATCCCATCCAAAATCCACTAGTTAATAAAGGGTCTTAGTAGCACACAGTTCTCTTTGATATGCCATGGAATCACACTATCTTTTTCATACATAACCCGACCTATTTGGATGTCATTCTATTAGACATAAAGGGTATGAATCAAGCACACATAAGTTGGCTATCAAAACTCTACCCAAAATTCAATTTAAACATCTGGAAGTTAGCTATCAAAACTCTACCCAAAATTTATTTAACTTATTGATTTATTTCATTAACTATGGCATATATAGCCATCACATTACTAAAGTTGACTATCTCATATTTAAGTCATCGACTTTCTAGGTTGATATCGCTTAGCTAGTTATTGCATGTCCAACCAATCACATGTCTAAGCTATTGCATGTTTAAGCTAACGCATATCTAGCCATCCCAAGTGGAAACTATAACATATCTAGCTATCACAAGCCTAAGCTATTGTATGTCCAACATTAGTGTTATCATACATTTAACTTAAGTGATATCACACCGCTAACTTAAGTAAGTACTATCGCACTCTAACTTAAGTGCTACCACACTTATAACCTAAGTGTTATCACACTTTTAAAGTAGCTATTGTAGGTCTAACTTTCAAAGCTATCGCAAGTTCAATTTGTAGGCTTTTGTAAGTCTAACTTCAAAGCTATATCATGCGTAAATTTCATGTTATTGCATACTAAAATAACTATCACGCGTTTAAAATGGTCGACCTATGATTAAGTAGAAAACAGATAGTTTCCATAATAAAGTATCCGCATTTTGACTAATTCGTTATACAAGTGTAATGACCCACAAATCTTACGCGCTTAATATTAAATTAATTAAAAATTGGATTTTAATGAAAGAGTGGATTGGATGATATTTAAAACCGTCACAAAGGTATTTTCGAACTAATAAGTTTGGTATACAAATTTGATGGACTTGGCGTTATATTTTGCGAAATAGAGGTGTTGTGAAGACCGCCCTATACCATCTGCACAAATAGTATATAAATAGTGCACTATCTGTGCCCAGCTAACATAGGACAATCATTAGGATTTAAATAAACCAATATAGCATATAACCTCTCATATCGTACGACGCATGATAAAAATCCTATATCATAAATATAATAGAAGAGATGGGAACAATTATGTGAACAAATCATCATCAGAGCAATATATCTACAAAGTTATACATCAAATGTAGTGGAATTATAAAACAGAAACAAACTAAAATAAACTGTCTCAAATGCAAGTACTGCCACGAGCTCCACGGCGTTATTGTGACATCCGCCATTCTGATGTCTAAAAATAAATGCTACGGATGCTACAATCATCCATAGTTATTAATTCTTGATGATAAAATGCTGCTACGTTAATCTTATTAACAATCAGAGGCACATGAATATGAAAAACTTTCAAACGCTTTTAGTAGAAAATTTTCGTATCTCATCTCACAAATGATATTGCATATTCATTAATAATCCCATTCGTAATCCCATGTTCAGAGAAAATACAATTATCACAAAATACTCCAATAGCACATATGAAGATGGCCCCTTGGTCGATCAAAATAAAATACTTGCAATTATACAATTTTTTCATTATATCAAAATAGACAAAACCAGACTACACAATGGAAATAGATAAAGCTCCTAATTGCAAGATTGCCTCTTGCATGTCACCATAAGCATACGCATCTAGCTAGATCTAATATCCCTTACTCCTGACCTACTCAAATGAGTACCTGAGAGTTTAAGGAAAAGCCAAAATCTTCAGGTTAGACAATAGTCTGGTGTGAATAATATCCTACCATCTTGAACCAAATAGATATCCAGTAAGACCACACCGCTGAGCGGAATGGGTTTTCCCATCACTAATTTCTTATCAAAACATAACAACCATATATTGTGCTCTTGCAACCATAATGGTTAGAACATAGAAAATAACATTTATAATTATGGAACACATATTGGATTACCCATCCTAATTTATTAGATTATCCATCTTAATTTCACATGACAACCTGTCACAGTTTAAACCGACTATTCATCTTATTTTAATCCGACTATCCTATTTATAAATATATGGACTACCTATCTCTATTTAAACATAAACAGAATTATGTGGACTATCCATCTCACATGTATTTATTAATTGGATTACCCATCCCCTACCATATTGAATACCCATCACATGTGTTTTAGTCATTTAAAATTTTATGGACTATCCATCACACATATTCCATTTAACTTAAAATAATGTGTACTATCCATCACACATCCCATAGTTTTCCTAGGATGAGTATAAACCCATCTTTATTCTCATAGAGATTCCATCTCTTGTACGATGTGGACTATCCATCTCACATCTCATAGTTATCCTAAGATGAATATAAAACCATCATTCAATTCCTATTATCCACGTATTGCATTCTAAATTCATGTTACCCACGTGATTAACCTTTAGTGCTCCCAATGAGTTACCTCCCTTTAAAATTATATCATTTCAAAGTGATATACATGGGTATCCCCACATGATCTATGTCGAATACAATGGTATCCCCAAGGTTTAAATTCAAAGTCAAAACATAAGGCTCGCCAACCCATAATATCTTCAGTTTAGAATAACGTAATAGTCCATCCACAAACTATGGTCATAACATGAATGAATGTCGGCATTTCCAAGATGTTATTAAGGAATTTATTTGCGAAGGAAAATTACAGAAGTTTGTTAAAACCCCACATAATGGCAGCTAGGGGACATCCGACCCCAACCGAGGACAAGCGCCGCACAGGGCCAAGGAGCCTACCTAGACTGGTGGAAGATTAGTGATCAATACAATAGTTGGAGGATCGCATCCAACTGATAAGAGCGGGCATGAAATGGAGCACTATGCTAGCGTGATCAATAATATGAATTTTGAGTGTTGTTCGAGTACAGAAGATGGGGCTCGGACAAAATGACAACGTACAATGCCAGACGACATTGTATTTAGAAATAGTGATGCAAACATAGTGGAGGCACCAATGGACGACCCAATGATTATTTTAGCCATGACCAGCCCCGCCATAGTGGGGAGGTACTTGGTTGATAATAGAAGTTCCGTAAATATAATTTTCAAAAAGGCTTACAATCGAATGAAGATGAAAGCCAAGGACTTCGAACTGTCTAAATCCGCATTCATGGCTTTAATAGTTGCTACGACAGAAGCTGTCAGATATGTCGAATTGCCAATGGAATTTGGAGAAGGTGACCATAGGAGAGTGCAGATGTTGCCATATGTTATTTTGGATGTTGACTCTCCATAAAAAAAATTCTAGGCCGACCAGCCCTAGCTGAATTTCAGGCATCTCTTGCCCAAAAGTGTTTGACTTTGAAGCTCCCAACTGATAACGGTGTTGGAATTGTGCATGGTGATCAAGCGACCGGACAAGTCTGCTACGTGGCTGAATTGAGAGACGTTTAGTTGATGGAGAAAGGTAAAGGTATGGATAAGTCCTTTCACATCTAAGCCAATGAAGACTGACAACCAGTACTTGGGTATTGGCTCGGGCGCCACGGTCGGTTCTATAAAGACATAGATCCGAGGGATGGTGAGGAGGAGCCCAAAGAGACCAAGGCTGCGCCGGCTGAGTTGACGTCTAACATCACGGTTAGCCACGATGGCCAGATATAAGTCCTAAAGATCGGATCCCAGCACAGCCCCTCGATGATGAAAGAACTTGCTAGTTTTCTCCAAGCGAATTTTGACGCACTTGGAGTAATTCTGACATGTGTAGGATCTCGCCTTACAGTGCGAGCCACGCATTGAACATCGACCCGAGGCACGTCCTAGTGAAACCAAAAAGGCATGGCATGGATCCGGAGAGATCTACCGCCTTTAAAGAGGAGGTGGATAGGCTCAAAAGGAAGGGCTTTATTCACGATGCCTTCTACCCTAAATGGATATCAAGTTCGGTATTTGTGATGAAGGCAAATGGAAAATGGCAAACATGGGTTGTTTACTAGGACTAAAACAAGGCATGTCCAAAAGACAGTTTCCCCTTTCAGGGATCAACCACCGGTCGACTCAATTGTAGGACCCGAGTTGCTATCTTTAATGGATGCATACTCTAGATATAACCAAATCCCGATGCACATTCCCGATCAGGAGCACATCAGCTTCATTATCGATGTTGGATCGTACTGCTATATGGTAATGCCATTTGGATTGAAGAATGCTAGGGCAACCTACCAAAACCTAGTCAATAATATGTTTAAAGATCAGATTGGAAAGATGTGGAGGTATACATGGATGGTATGCTTGTGAAGTATGAGGATTAAGAGACCACATTAGAGACATAGCAGAAATGTTCGATATCCTCCGATATTACAAAAGGAAGATCAATTCTCTAAAATGTTCTTTTGGTGTTGCATTGGCAAATTTATTAGATTTGAACATCAATGCTCACGGAATTGAAACAAATCTTGAGAAGATTCGAGCAATTCATAACATTTAGGCACCAAAGACCATCAAACAAGTGTAGAGACTGAATGGGAAGGTAGCCGCCCTAAGTAGGTTTATTTCTAAAGCCACCGATAAATACATTCCTTTCTTGGATTTTATTAGGAGAGGGTAAAGTAACTTTGAATGGACACAGGATTATGAAGACGCATTTGAAGCTTTGGCGAACTACTTAGAAGGGCCTCCCCTCCTATCAAAGCCGGTGGACACGAGGACTTGTATATCTACTTGGCCATGTCGTTACATGCAATAAGTGCTGCATTGCTTCATAAGGAGAATCAGATCTAGAGACAGGTCTATTATGTTAGCAAGCGATTAATGGAAGCTGAAAGGAACTTTTATTTGCTCATTAAACTTGAAAAATGGGGTACAAGTTTATCCAAAAGCGGGGGCCATACCCAAGCAATTGCAGCCAACAAAAAAATCATTTATACAAGCTATATACAAACTAAGCCGAAGTGACGGCTATTGCTTTTGCCCTTTTCTCTTTTGGATTTCTTAGGAATGGCGCAACATGAGCTTCCACCTGTACTTTTTTTGATCCCTTACACACCCTTGGTAGGAGATCTTTTTGAGGTTAGGGGGAGTTCTTTTGGAACCGACCCACCCGGTGGAATAACTTGGAGTGGGACGAGGTTCTGATCATCGACGTCCATGTTAGCTGGTTCAGCTTTAGCTTTTTTTTTCAATAACTCCTCTCTCTTGATGCGATCCTTCAGGCCGAGATTATCGGTATGTTCGAAGGCATCAGTGATCATGACGTCATCTGATTCATCTGGTGATAGCTGGTCGTCGGTTTTTCATCATCAAGTGCTCAAATAAATTGAGCATCGGGCCTTGGAACGTCGCTGGCCATTGGAATTTCAGTAAATGTCGATTGTTGCTCCACGGCGAACTGCTTTTTGGAGTTTGAGTGTGACCCAAAAGACTTACAGATTCGTGGAAACAGGAAAACAAGCCCATAACTATTAGGCATGAGCAATGAAATCTCCTGAATAATGGATAATAAAGCGGGATACATGTGTCCGATAGACGTTAAGTTTTCACCGAAGTGCTCCCTTCTAAAATAGGATTTAACACCTATGATTGATAACCAGGTCTATCTAGAGCATAGCTAAGATCTTATCCCAAGACAAGTAAAACTAATGCTCCAACATTTTAAAGTGGAGGGGGACTTTTGGTATCGAGCTTCGAACATTCAATAATGTTTTTCCCTTTGCCTGAGGGTGCTAGTATATCAAAATATCGGAGCCTTGCAGCGGCCAGGTCTAAAGGTTCATCCCCACAAAGAATCTCTTGTACTAGTTTCTTTTCATCTATATCAGCTTCACCATGGGCTTTCTTCTTCATTTCAACAATATATTTCCAAGCTTCCACGAGCAATTCGAGGTAGCCCTCTCCAAGAAAACTCAGGTCACAATGGATCATGACTTTAGCATTATATTCAAAAATTAAAGGATTGAACATGTCCTTAATCGCTTTCCGACAGACTTCTTTTGCATCCTCCAACTAGGCCTCAATCTGCTCTCTAACCTCATTATTGCCAGCTTCCCTTGCCTTTTCCTTAAGGACTTCAATTTCAGTGAGTTGCTCGTCAAGATTGATTTTCAGTCCCTAGGCTTTGACAGCCTCTTTGCAATATCTTTGAGTTTCTTCTTGAGTTGAGAATTGTTTTCTTCCTCCTCTCTCTTAAGGAATTCTTCGAGTTCCTCAACGTGGTGGGCTAGAGTGTTTTTCTCTTTCTACAAGGTGTCCTTTTCCAGAGCAAGCACATCGTTGTGGTTGAGGGCAGCATCCAGCTCCTTTTTATGCGCCATTTCTAGATGACTAACCAACTCAGATGTTTCTTTGGCACTCTTCTTTGCCTTGGCTAGCTTCATTGTTAACTCCATGATGTCATCATCTTGGTGTTTAATTATGTCTTTATCATGGACCGCCTCTAGCTTGAGACGATTGATTTCGTGATGCCTCTTGATAGACACCTCAGAGATTTTTTTCGACTAAATGTTGGAATGCCACTTGCTGCACAAAAACATCATTGACACATGCAAGTGAACTCGCTTTAGCTCTCCCTAGAATTGTATGGATGGAACAAAGAAACTTTAGCCCATCAAAGGATATTTTTGGAAAATTGACCTTAATTTCGACCAATCTTTACACTTTAGAGGCCTCAGAAGTTGTGGTGATCAAAACTTGATCAGAGGTAGCGATGGGGCATTTTCTCGACCTACGATTGAAGTACTGTATAGAACCAGATGAACCTGAATAACGCTAAGGTGGCACAAGAGTTTGGGAAGCATGAGAAGAAGTTTGATAGCTGCTATGTATAGGAAGATTGGACTGAACTTTGTGATGAGATGATTGAGATTGGCACTTTTTTTTAGAAAATGAAGACTCCCCTGAATAATGACTTCTTTCTCGGCTATCATCTCTTTCTTTATGCCTGCTCAAGTCTAGCCCACAACTGGATCCATACTATGTTGAGAAACCCTTCAAGAGAAAGAAGGCAATGGAATGAGGCACAACACCTACAAACCAAAAAAGAGCGTATAAGTAACCACCAAATAAAAGATAGATGAAAATAATGTAGTGAAATGCATGTGATTATGAGTGTCCTAATGTCCTCCCGATGAACAAGTTATGGTAGCTTTACTCATAAGAGTGTTTTCCCATTTGCTAGTAGGAAGAATATCATCACTAGTCCTAGTGGGAGAATTAAGCCGCTAAATACTAATGTTGGGGAAGTCATAGGTCATGATATCAACAGGGATTGGGAGATTAGAGAACCCTTCCATTGAACTTTCTAAATGTTGAAAGGAAGAATCTTCTTCAATAGAGGTAATCATAAACTAGGCCTCTTTAGCGGTTTTTCTCCTACGGAGTTTATAAGTGAGCATTTTCCTCTCCTTATTGACATATGAGATTGCACGCCTTGTGATGGTTCGACCATAAGTGCTTTGCTCAGACCTGCATCAGCATCACCAGGATAGTTGGCTTCATCACCTTTAATTTCACCCATTTCGGCGTTGTCCTAAGCCCCCTCGACTAGGGGCACCAAAGGGCTATCAATACTGCCTTCTTGCTTTACAACATTTCATGGTGATGCAATGCTTCCTAAAAGCCCAATGCTATGACCTTCTTCTTACAACCAAAATGAGATTACCAATCGTCAGTTACAAGGGATCTAATGTTCCAGTTAACAACGGAGGTGGCACGGTTTGCAGAAATCGCTCTTTAAAAACTATCGCCTAAAAATCGTGGATGGACACCTATAAATTTTCAAATTATCTATTAAATCAGGATGCGTTTCGGGCTAAAAATTTGAGAACAAAGTGAAGACAACAATTATGTCCTTCCAACCATCACCTCGCGAAGACAGGCGGACAATAAATGTAGAACCATTCGTGTTTAAACATGCTGAGTTTGTTCCAAACGCCAATTAGAACTTGACAGTTAGGAGAAGCCTCGAGGAAAGTGTAAGAAAACCTCCTGCCCAACGTTTGGAATCGTAAATAAACAAGATGTCTTAGGAGATGGCGGGTAGAACAAAACATCCATAAAAAGTAAGAAATGCCATGAAGGAGAGCATAATTATTCGGTTGCAACTAAGTAGGAGCTGTTACCAGGTAATTTAGCATCTCTCGGATAAAAGAATTAAAAGGCAGCACACGTTTGGCCTAGCACATGAATTTATTGCTCGCCATACATCCCTCAGAGGGCAAATGAACCCTATCATTAACTGAGGGAACTCGAACATCTCCAAATGGAATCCCATGTTTAGAGCATAGTCTATGGAGGGCGGCCTTGCCAATTCTAGAGGCTTGGGAATCCGTCTGGTTATGTAGAAATATAGCACCTTGTATAGTGTCAGGGCTGGACTTTCTCTTCTACCAAAAGGATGGTAACATTAGATAATAGGTCGAACAATAGGCGGAAAGCCTCCGGTTGCTAAGTTAGATGGTTAGAGGAAAGTCTGCCGGGTACAGTAGCAGAACTTGACTTGGCTTCGGGATTGCTATGTTGTAAAGGTTGTCCAAAAGGCATTGGGGCTAAATGCTTTGAAAATTTGGAGCCGATATCAACTAAACTCAGTAAATAATCAAGAGTAGAAATTTTTACCTACCCCTCACGCTACGTGTAGACTAGTGTGGTGCTGTGTTGTGTAGTGCGGAGATAAACAGTTCAAAATTAAATGTAAAAGCAAGTGATGAGACTTTGGATTCCTGCCAGAATGACTGTCATCACTAACCATCTCAACTAGCACTTAGATTGATCGTGTATGTAAGATTTGGGCTCGAGTATCGGCATATCAAAGTGTGAAGTCCATAATTAAAGTCCATATGTTATGTTTTAATTCAAGTTGAAGTCCTGGCAGGTTAGCTGTTCAATTTCAAATTCGAAGTTAGATAAGTCATGTTGTTCGTTATCGTCATACGTTCAAGTTTGTTAAAACAGGATTGGTTCTTATTGTTTTGCAAGTGGATATGGTTGAAATGGATTGTGCTACAGGATCGTGTAATATGGATATACTACTTATGTGGAATATAAACTAAGTAAATAATTAGAGCAGTAAAGTAAATGATACCAGGGATTTTTATACTGGTTCGAACTCCCATTCGACATTCAATCCTAGTCTCCTTCTAGAATTAAACTAGCAACCCTCACTTAACTTGGAGGAATAGATTTACACCTCCTAAGCAACCAAGCAGGACTTCTACCTCATAAGCAACCGAATAGGATTTCCACCGTCGATGCAATGGAACAGGACTTCTTTATAACTAGACAAATTTATCCGACTATAGTGTGCTCTTTAAACAGCATTAATAAATCAATTAAATACAATCTTCCTATAATTTTCTCCTTTATGATATATAGTGTAATGTGCTTGAGAAATGTGGAAGGTAGAGTGATCAATAATTAGAAATTGTATGCAGTCTGAGTACAAGTTGAAAATAGAAACAGAAAATAAGAATTAAAGAACCCTAAAATCAGTTATGGTTAATTGTTTGTTGAATTTAGAAATCTATTTATAGAGATTATAAAGTTGCAATCATTGATGAAAGATAACGTCGAAAAGAATTGGGTGCAACTATTGATTTAAAGATGTTTCTCTTCGATGCAGAGAAGTTTCTTTTCATAAGAAATAGACGTTATAAATATTCAGCCAGCTGAAAATATTTATTCAACTTTCTGAATTTGATAAAATCAAAAATAACAAAGAAATAGGCATTTTCAGGCCTAATTCAGTAGGCTGAATAAAACCATTCAATTGGATGAAACTTTATATCAATTGTATTCATCAAAAATTATTTATAAAGCAAGTGCATGGTGTTTTCAAATACATAGAATCCGATTCAGTGTTCATATATGGATTCTATTATTGAGTGCTTGCAACAAAGCTTATCGAAGAGATACCTTTTGAAGGAATAATACCCTACCGACACAGTTAAAAACCTTAGACACCATTAGGCCACAACCTTAAATTACCTCAACCATTTCGAAATGGGGTTTCGAAGAAGTTTGAGATCAGCATAACTAATTCGAAAGGTGGTTCCGAAAAGGTCCTTGATTACTACAACCAATTCAAAAGATGGTTTTGAAAGAGTCTTGGATAACCCCAACTGATTCGTAAGGTGGTTTCAAAGGAGTCTTAGATTACGTAAACTAATTCGAAAGGTGGATTCAAAAAGGTCACTTACACTTCTATTTTTACTTTGAGGTGTTGATAAGATTGACAAGATTTCTTGTTAACATTTTTGGCGCTAGAAGGAGGGCATGGACCTCCGACTTTGTTGAATTCCCAACCTTACTTTCCTCTATCCCTATTCCATTCCATGTTAACCTTAGACTCTACACCATAATGCTTAGCAAAGTCAAAAAATCCAAGCAAGAATCTTCAGTACCATAGCTTAGTCCTTAATAAAATTGTTGAAGATACATGGTTATATGAAGAACAAATGTTAAGATTGGAAGCTTTAAGAGTCATGAAAAAGAAGAGAGATGAATCTTATGATCCAAATAATTGAATCCCAAACCCATTCCACATTGGCTTTACACCCATCTTTGCTTTAGGAGAACAAGATGTAAAGGTGGTAATTTATTTGTTCAAATGAAGAGAGCTATCCAGTGATATGCGAAAGGGACTATCTTTGAAGAAGGAATGATGGCTAATTATTACACCTTTGCTCAAAAATGGCATCTAGAGACAAGTGGATCATTACCTACATATGAGCTTCAAAAGTTTTAAAAAGAAAAATGATCATTAAGAACGGTGTTCCTGAATCAAGCAATAAAAAAGCTAGAAATCAACCTCAAAGGACAAGCTTTAAGTCAAGATTCCCTAAAGAGTGCAACTTGACTACATCAATCGAGAACATCCACATATTAACAAGGGAGGAACTCAACTATTTGTCATCCAAAAAGAAAAAGCCCATATATGAAAGGAATATGGAGGGATTTTACTGTCACTATCATATGATGAATGGGCATGAAACCAATCAATGCGGAGCTCTCGAAGGAATTATTATCTACTTTTTCAAACAAGGCAAAATCAATAGATTTGTAAAGTAATCCTAGTCGAATTCAATAAAGCACCTCTTTTCTAAGAAAAATCTACATGGTCGAAAGTAGAATTCTCCTAAAACTCGGAAACTACCTTAAACAGTTATAAACCTTTGTCTACGCCGAGTTAGCCAGGTTAAAGCGTCTCATGGAGGGAGGTTAGAGTAAACCTTTATTTGAGGCATGCTATGTTCGGGTTAAAGTATCTGCAAGTTGTTGATCACGCTATGCTATGGCAGGTCAAGGCGACCCTTGCGGGGGTGGGGGGGTGGGGGGGACGGAGCAAGCCCTTGAACGCGCCATGCTATGGACAGGTCAAGGCACCTACCAGTCTTCAGTCCCCTCTATAAGGCCTGGCTGGAGCACCACCTAGAGAGAGAACGGAGTAAGCCCTTGATTCTGCCACACTATGGCCTAGTCAAGGCACCGAACAAGTCTCCAGTCCCTCCTATAAGGCTTGACTAAAGCGCCACCTGGTGGGATTTCGTGTAAGTCCTTGAGTCTAGCTTATGCATGAGCTAACCAAGCGCAACAGACAACAACGGACTAAGACGTCCAAGCCTAGGAAGTGGCATACAAAACAACAACAACAATACAAAGCCTAAAGGATAACACATGTCGGAAGAACCAGAAAGCAAAGATGGGACATAAAGCAAAAGATTCGAACAACCAACATTCAAAAAGAGGAACAAATTTCTAGTTTTCTACTACTTTCGGATGATAATTCTCGGACTATGAATTCATAGCCTTTGGCTAATTTCTAAATGATTATTTCCGGACTTCACTCACTAATACTTGAATTTGGGTTTTGGGTCTCATGTTATTTCAAGTCTTCTGTTATGGACTTTTGTTCTTCTACTAACTTTCAAATAATAATTTCTAGATCACTCTTAATATCCGAATCTGGATCTCGAGTCTACAATTATTAATTTTTGGACCGCACTTATCGAATCATTATGCAAATCTGAGTTTCAGATCTTCAATTATTATTTCCAGGGATTTATGAAATTCTGTTATTAATGCCAGATCAAATTTTTCGGTTCTCTATTATTTCCGTAATTAGGTTTCCGGACTTCTATCAATACAGCCAGAGATGAAATTTTGAGCTTCTTTCATGTTTATCAAAGCCGGATATGAAGATTTCTATTATTGCTGGACGAGAATTTCTGGTCTAATATTATTCCCAACTGTGTATTTCTTTCTACTTATTATTATAGGATAATAATCTATTAATTTCCATTATTTCCGTAATTAGAATACTAGAATTTTTTAATCAGAAATTCTAATATTACCTCCAATAATGTTATGAGCAAATTACTAGACATATTTCTGCATAAACTTTAAAGTAATGAGAAGGAGTGTTGCCTACTTTATACTTTGTAGGAAAATGAGATTGATAAGGAAGACAGGAAGATTCAACAAACACAAAAGAAAACCGTAGTCAAAGCTATTAAGAAGCAAATTCAGAAACAACATTACAAGTAAAGGAAAGGACAACAAACCAGGTAAATGAAAGGGGGGAAGAAGGAAGAGTGATTTATAAGCAAAGCAAATGTAAGAAAAGCCATTCGATCAAGTTTAAATGAACGGCCAAGATTCATTTGGAAATATCAAAAGATGAGAAAATTTTACGCTGAAATAATGATAGGTGTCAAAACTGTCGACTTGAAAAGTCAAAAGCATCCCTTTGGTAAGAGGATGGCAAGTGTTATCATCAGAATTCACTCCAACTTTGTCGAAACCTTAAAAAATACCGAGGAAGGATTCATGAAGAATAATAGAAATATCAAGACCTTTCGAAAGAGTCGAAGGATTCTTCTGCAAAATTTTGGATAGGCAATGGACTTTCGAAGAGATCTAAAGAGGACAAGGCTGCCCCTTTTGCTTTAGATAACCCATTTCGAAACAGTTGGTTCCGCATGCATAAAGTAGATTCGTGTAAGTTAAAAGACCCTTTCAAAGGTATCAGATAACAAGCTTCCATATATGCGCCAAACCTTTCAAAACATTTGGTTTCACCATTGTTTACCTTATGCAGAAGAACATTTGGCCAAAGCGACCCGTTCGAAAGCATAGACCAGTCTTTCGAATCGGTTGAAACCATCCACGAATATGAAGGAGATCTTGCATATGACCAATATTGCTTCCTTAGACACTAGAAAATGGAGGTTACGCATTAATTAACGGAAATGCTTTCGAAAGCTACCTTTCGCAACTAAGCCTTTTGTTATCCTTTAAGTCATTCGAAGCCCTAGAAATACACCTTTCGACGGGGTCGAAAGCTCACATCCTTTCGTACATGCACAGTACATCAACAACAAGGCGAAGGATTCTTTTATACCTTTCGATGGAGTTGAAAGCACCCATGTTCCATTCAAAAGCAGAGTTAAAAGGGCGCCTTGAATTCAACAGTGATGTAAGATCCTCAAGGCACCCTATCGACCCTCGAGGTATGGTTTTAGGGGATTTGAATTCATTCATTCTATTATTATTCCTTTCTTAAATTTGTAAACCCTAAATCCTTAAATTAAATTTGGGATTTACTTCTTTGCAATACTTAAACCTCTTGAAATCATGAAAAATTATTAATAAAGCAAGTGCATGGTGTTTTCAAATACATAGAATCCGATTCAATGTTCATACACGGTTCAATTATTGAGTGCTTGCATCAAATCATATCAAAGAGATACCTTTCGAAGTAATAAAACCCAACCGACACAGTTAAAAAACTTTGACACCATTATGCCACAACCTTAAATTACAACAACAATTTCGAAAGGTGGTTTCGAAGAAGTCTTAGACCAACTTAACTAATTCGAAAGGTGGTTTCAAAAAGGTCCTTGGTTACTGTAACCAACTGAGAAGGTGGTTTCGAAAGAGTCTTATATCACCCATCTGATTCAAAAGGTGGTTTCGAAGGAGTCTTAGATTACCTAAACTAATTTGAAAGGTGGATTCAAAAATGTCACTCACACTTCTATTTTTACTTTGAGCTTTTGACAAGATTAACAAGATTTCTTGTTAACATATACCACTGTTTCCACACATATTCGACATTTTAGATGGCCGATAAAATCCAACATTTGAAATGCCAGATATGTGATGACTCAAAAAAGCCAGCCAAAATAATTATGAGCCCCTTAATGAAGAAGCTCTAAGTGTTTGAAATGTTTCTAGTAGAAAAATAAGATGATTCAACCCTTAATATTTACTTATAATTTTTAAGATTTAAGTAATTTTATATGGACGTTACTTGCAAAGATGACGGTCAAAAAATATGTTTTAATATTTGGAAATAAACTAATCGAACTACTGTAATCAAAAATGATTAATATGTTAATTAAAATGATGTTCTAGTAAAATTTCTAACAACGTGGAGAACACTTTCCCATGTTAAAACAAAAGGAAAAAAAATAAAAATAACTTACGTCTATATAATAAAGAGAATTCAAGCAACATGATTTTCACAATATCTTTTTAGAAATTCCAAAAATACGCATATCCATCAACGGAATCTTATCATCGATTTGCTACCTTCACTAATATCCCTTCCTCGACTATACACCAATGGAATTTTACTATCAATTTGACACCGATACCATGAACAAACAACTTGGAATAAAAAAGTTTCGACTATCAAAACCTTTGTATTTACAACACACATTTGTTCGCTCATTTTTTTATTAGTTCAAAAGTAAACATCTCTAAATATTAGATGCATGTACGTGCGTTTTATTCTAGTTACAAATAGTGGAAATTAAGATGCGCCTCTTATTTTCAATTTTATATCCAGAAAACCTTTCTCAAAACAAGTTCAACGAAATTTCTTCGCTAATATTTTCAATGAAAATGTGCGTCTACGGTGTAGACTGTAAACATTTGCAGTTCTAACTATGATTTTTTGTAAATTAAATATTTACGGTTTAGACTTCTAATATTTGCAGTATAGACTGCAAATATTTGCGGTGTAGATTGCAGATATATGCAATATAAATTGTACATTATCGTGGAAAATAATGACATAGGTTTTTTATGTAATCTGTTGTTGACAACGAGCATGTATAAACGAATTTTGAAACTTATGAAGTGCGCTTGAAAAATCGACCCTTACAAATATTGTGACACCGTTGCATATCAAACATAACACAAAACTTAGGTTTCCTCAGATTTTAATATGTTTGATGTAAATATGATCTATCAAATTAAAAGACACAGTATCAAAGATCAATTGTTCTCTCAATTATCTTGAGATGTAACAAGTATCCTTTTCATTGTCAAGACAGGGTGACAAATACTCTTCTCTTTAGTAATACATTAAATGTGGTTTGATCATGTGAGAATACTCCAACGAGCGAGAGTATTTACAAATTAACAAGGTGAGAAAAAAGTTGCAAGTAACAACTACATGCATATGGATAAAATTACCGGTTTATGAGTAAATATAGTAGGTCATAGGTGAAGATACAGATAGGTTAGGTTTTTGTGCTATGTCACAAATATGAATGTATGATACAACTCAATATAGTGGTAGACATGCCACTAGATTGCCCCAAAATTGGCTATCCACTTTCCCAATTTTAGTAGAACGAGTTATAGGAATAAAGTTTTTATAAATCCTCCATTCCTCCTATAATTCCAAATGAGTGAAAAATTAAATTTATTTTCACAAAAATAGGAAAAAACAACTGCTGCCCTTAACTGTCCCTTCTTGTATTATTATTCTCTTGCTTTCTTTCCCACCTCTCTTCTTTAAAGAGCTATAGCTAGCTCTCCACCTAGCACTACAGCATTAACACAAAATAAAAAATAAAAAAGGAAAAAAAATAAAAGAAGAAGAAGAAGAAGAAGAAGGTGAAAATTACTATACTGTGAAATATGGGAAGGGGAAGAGTTGAATTGAAAAGAATTGAGAACAAGATTAATAGACAAGTTACTTTCTCAAAAAGAAGAAATGGTTTGTTAAAGAAAGCTTATGAACTCTCTGTGCTTTGTGATGCTGAAGTTGCACTTATCATTTTTTCCAGCAGAGGCAAGCTCTATGATTTTGGAAGCGTTGGGTAACTTAATGATTTTGTTTATTTCCTTAATTTTACTTCATTTTCTATGTTTTTTTTTCTTTTCATTTACTTTTTTTCTTGTCCTGATGGATAGATCTATTTGTCAGTAACATTCTGAGCAATTTTTTGCTTAATATAATTTCACAGAGACTTTTTTGTATGCATTTATTGTGTAATTAGTCATTAAGCAATGGATCTATCGTTTGAACAATTAAACTGTTAATCAAAATTAATTTTCTTACTTTTAAACTTCTATCAATAACTAAATAAACTAGGCTATTAGCTGGTTTTTTCTTTTTCTTTTCTAACTGGTTGCAAATACAAGAATTTACAAGAATTTAACGGAACTTATAGTTGTGTATGTTTTTTTTATTTTTTTTATTTGTCTACTACAGCATTCTTAACTGATAACTATACTCCATTTCGGGGTGTGTGTCTATATATATATATATATATATATATATATATATATATATATATATATATATATATATCATGGGTGGAATCTATTTTTCTCTATCTTTATGTAATTAGGAAATACTTTTACCTTCTATTTTACATTATTATTTTTGTCTTCTAAAGTATGTTAGTTGAGATATCAGAGTTATCATTAAATTTCTAAATATTATATTTTTATTCCAAATTAGGGCAAAGACTTGTCCATTTCAAGTCCGTTGCTTTTGAATCAGATGTCAAGAAATCAGTTTTATTAACTTTTTTTAGAGTTACATATCCAGTATAATTAAGATTTACCCTTGTCTTTTTTTAGCAGTTTTAAGTTAGTTAGTCGTCACAGCTTGGTGTGCATCACTTTCTTTCCGTTAATTGCAAAAACTATCTTTACAAGCGGAAGTAGAACAGCATAAAGAAAGCTGAATTTTGGATGCTTTATTGATAAGAAATGGATAATTTTTTTCTTCTTTCCATCAATAGGACTTTTTATAGAACAAAATTCAATAGCTATCTATTAAGATTGAACTATAGAACAAATTTAGGTTTGTGGATGTCTATAAATTGATGCGCCATATTTTTATGTATATTTTTAAGCAATCTGTTATGGCTGCCTTTTCCTTATTGCTGCCTTTTCCTTATGACTATCAAAACAAGCTTCTTCATTATTATTTATAATAATAATAATATATATATATATATAATATTAATATTAATATTTATTAATATTAATACTAACAATAAATAATAATAATAAGAATAAGAATAAGAATATTAATATTAATATTAATATTAACAATAAATAATAATAATAATAACAACATTATTATTATTATTATTATTATTATTATTATTATTATTTTATTTTATTTTTTTGGGATGTGGGTAAAAGAAGGCTTACCAAAATGTTGCACAAACTAAAATTAGAATCCATTGTTAACTAAGAAATATCTGTTCTCTAACTCATTTGGGTAAAGATATATCGCTAACAAAATCTGTTCCAATTTATACTAAAATAATTGTTAAAATACACTACTCGCCATTTTTATTTAAATTCTAAAATAGATTAACAGAAAATTGTACTATAGCATTTTTGCGCACTTTATTACTTCAGAAGATAATCCATTACCATTTTAATTCCCTTAACAACGCTCTCCATTGATTTACAATTGTAACTAAATTATTCCTTATTTCCTTATAATATTAAAATAATAATCTAAAATAGTCAAACAGCAAACCCATAGGAAGGAAACAACACATTTTTTTATTATAAGAACCTGAACTGTTGTTATATATATATGCATTTCCTTGTATTTAAGATTAACATGTATTGTGTGTCATAATTGATTTAGTATCAAAATAAAATCGAATTACACAATTTTTTTTACTATATATATATATATATATATATATATATATATATATATATATATATATATATATATATATAATAACGGAAATCCAACATTGCTATGATATCACTTAAGAATAAGAAAACACAATTAGAACTTCTAGCTGAAATGTCTATAATTACTAATTAGTGACAATTTTCAGAGCATGGCACAATCTATTTTATACTTCACCTAACATTTTCTTGTAGTTATGCATATGCAATATTATATAAGAAATAAAACTAAGTACCATACTGACAATCACCCACACACAGATGAAAAAGAAAAAAAAAACCATTTTTTGCGACATGTATTCTTTTGATATTATCAATTTTCGTCAATAATTGCATATGTGTATTCTTTTTCGGATATTTTGAGCTAAGCTACAACGCCACTAACATTTACAGTAGAAAATTTGAATCATTTGGGTTCGTTTCATTTTCTGGCCCAGAGTTTTAAACATAAAGGACATAAATCAAAATAAAATTTTAAGGTACAAGTCAGATTTGATTATTTATGATGGAAAAACAAGGAGCTAGGTTTCATAAATTGTTTGTTTTGTGGATGAAATCAGATTTACATATTTAGCATTGGAGGGTGTGGGGGTGTGTGTGTGTCACCAATGTTAGTTGATAACTATTAGCATGAACACAACAAAAAATCTAGAGAATTCAGAAGAATAACTAATTATCTGGTGATTCTTTTTCTCATGGAAAATGACTAGGTGGCGATCACTTGACCTAAACCAGTTGTATCACAACTCAGTTATAAAAATTGTTCACGGGTAGTTTTCCCGAATTAATTGAATCTAATTACATCTAGAATATCTCGTCAATTTAATGTATATACTGATTATTGACAAAAATACTAATTAAGAATGAAGATCAAGATTTTTATTGAGTACAGTACAGTAGACAAGATAAGAAAATTTGTTTTATCCTGATCGACAAATGCAATTGTGACATCTTATATTTCCAATAACTTTGTACTAAGCGGCAAAAGTATATAGTATGTGAATATGGTGCTGAATCTTGATTTTTGTTAAGTGTTGTTACTCTTTTTGTAGCACCAGCAAAACACTTGAGCGATATCAGAGATGTTGTTACACTTCTCAGGACGCTACAATTGCGGATCGTGAAACACAGGTTTGGCCAAAATATTGATGAATTTCTTCCAAGTACCGCATTCTATTTATTTAGTACTTCTTTTGCCTATATTTCTACATGCTTAATCCATGCCCAATGAAATGGTATATGAATTTGACTATTGTTTGGGCACTTAACATTAGCTGGAGCCAGACCAATTAATAGAAAGAAAAAAATCAGTTAGGTTTATTTCAAATTTCAACATTTTCGCAAAGCAAGCAAGTTAGCAAGTAAGCAGTGTTACATTCTTGAACATAAGCAAGCTAGTTTCGTCTCAAATTTCAAAACCTTAGAGAGTATAGCATAAACTTTGTTAGTTCACTATAATTTAGTGGTGCTGTTATCAGAAAAAGAAAAAAAACAATCCCTTATTTATGTTTACCAAAGTCATTCATGTGATAAGGTTGTCAATTTAGGATTTTATTTCAAATTTAATAAAATAATAATTAATATATCAATTGGTGGCATCTAATATTTATGTCAAATCTAATCAATTCCCCGTTTAGCTATGATCCTTCTGTTAGTAATCGAAATATAGATGTTGTTTTTCCTTAGTTGCCTTGACAACCTTAGCGAATATTCAAAATTCTGTTTCTTTGAATTATAATAGAATTTTTATTCTTCTACAACAATTCATATTGACAATATTATCCCTACAATTCAAATAAATTATTCTTGGATGCAGTTACTATACAAATCTTCCAATCATCATTATATAGAATAAACACAACACAAACATTCACCAATTGGAAATATATGAAACATAGATTTATGAAATAAAATTTTAAGGAGTTCTAAATAAATTATTTATGTAAAATAAACATAACACAAACATTCACCAATTAGCAATATATGAAACATAGATTTATGAAATAAAATTTTATGGAATTATAAATAAATTAATTTAATTTTGATAAATTTGATACTCATATACCATTCAAAGTTATGCGAAAGTTCAAAATCATGAGAAATGGTAAGGGATTATTTATCCCATGCTAGCCTTGCAAATATATTCATGATGTTCATTCAGCTTATGTATAAGATATTAGTAGATATAGTAATTATAATACAAAATACAAAAAAGAGAGAGAAAAAAAATCAACAGCAAGTAAAGGCACATGTTTGAAATTTGAAAGATAAAATGAGGCTTTATTAAATACATATTGCCTCTAAAAAGGTGGGAAAGATAAACCCAGAAAACCAAGCTTTGCTTGTCAGCCCTGAGAAAGTATGTACCGAACCCACAACACATACCCCTATGGGTTTGGAAATGATAAATTTATCATTTTACAAAGTATAAAATTGTAAATAATATACTTGATCCGCTGGGTGAGTGGTTAAGGGATCTAAGTGAGTCACAATAATAGGTGCATGGTTTGATTTCTGAATAGAGCAACACATTCAAAGTACTACTAACCAAACAATCTGTTCGATAATTTGTTAGAGTGAAAATTAAATTGGATAAGATAAATATGTTTTAGGTGGTTAAAGCGGTTGAGTAGTTAATTTATAATATCCTAATATCCGATTTCTCCAAACATTGATCCTAAATACCCTCTAAAGACATCATCGGTACATTGAATTGAAGGGGAAAAACATCAATATTGATAACATCTTGTGTTGGGGGAGTTTCAGATGCAAATCAAGAAAGAGGAGATCGAGAAAGAGAACGAGGTGGGTTTTGCTCCATCACTACAAGAAGATTAATGATTTCCGACGGCTGACAACCGTCGGCGGCCGTCGGAAGCCGTGGGCGACCATCGGAAAAAGCCGTCGCAATATACTGCGTCGGGGAGCAGTATTTCCTACGACTTCAGACACAGTGTGTCGTATCATGTTCCGAATGCTTCCGACGGATCCCGACACATGTCGGTATCCGTCGGAAGACGTCGGAAATGAAGTGCTATAGGCTGTCGGAAGTCATCGGAAATTTTGACCTGTAAGCTGTCGGAAGCCGTCGGAAATCTGCTGTTTTTTTTTAATTCTGATGCAAATATAGCCTTCCATCCACATTTCTCTTCCAAACACTATTACATCAATACTGCACAATCCAGTATACAATATTCCAACCAAATATCAAAACTCAAACTACACAATATTCAATAAACACACAAATAAATAAAATTACATCAAAATAAAATACATAATATACATAAGCATTCCAACATTGACAATAACCCTAACAATAAGTGTTATATCATGTTATAAATACACAAAATCATCAACATCCTCATCCACATCCTCATACAACCACAAAACCAAATGTATCAAGCATAATTATACAAAAATCAACAATTACCTCCACCGTCTACCAAATCATTCAAAACTAAAAAATCATATCTGAACAAGCAAGCAAGCAATGAATCAATTTCCTCCAGATCCAGAACCAGCCGAGAAGGGAAGCGGCCACCAAACTACTGCATGTACTCTAACAACTGTGTGGTCTGCATGGCCTGTTGGCGGTTCAGCTCCTTCAGTTGGGACACTCTAGTTCGAAATTCTTCTATATCTGCTAGACCGCTCTGAGCTCTACTCCGCCGTCCCCTACTTTGACTACTGGCCTGCAATAATTGAAAAATGAATAAAATCCAAGTTTGTTGTTTTGAAAATGTCAAAATATCATATTTGAAGTATTTTAAGATAAAATAAGTTATTTACTGGTTGATTGCCAAATTCGTACCGTCGACCATGCTCTGCTGGATCCATAGCGGACTCAAATATAGCGTCCTCCTCATCGGTCGTCAGCTGATCTCGACCCGTATCAGCAAGAAGTTTCTGCCGCTGCTTCATAAACTTCTCATGCATTAACAAATTAATAATATCATATCTTATTTCATTATAGTTTAACAAGCAAAACAATTACTAATACTGAACAAAATGAAATATGTTTACATGGCTTTTACTGGATTTATCGTCCTGCCATGTATACGAAACAGTTCCGTCCGGATTAACATGCTCAATGGTATGCATACGGATAAACACGTCCATATAGCCGACAGGACCATGTGCCTTGGCTTCCTGAAGTTGATTGTTACATACAATTATTATACATTTAAAATTATATAACATAAACTATTTACATTTATTATTCAGTAAATTTACCAACTCCTGCCGATACTGCTGAAACGACTTCGATCCTCCGCGATGGGCGACGGGATTGTTAATTCTGTTTGGAGAGTTTCTATCCGACTCTGTCTGTACATTCAAAATTTGATACATTATTTTTCGATCACGTCAAATTAATAATTCAAAAAAAAAAACGGTGTACTTGCCTTCGCCTCGTCCGTCTCCCAGTATCTCAACCAACCTTGCCATGCGCTCTCCCATCCACCGTGGTTTCTTACCAGATTTATTAATCTCAGATATCGTGTCCTTGTAGCTCTTGCGCATCTTTTTCATCCAGTATCATCGTGCCAGCATCATATCGTCTGTCTGGATGTCTATCTCAGCCTGTTTTTCACGATAAAAAGTAAAAAAAAAATTGCACTTTAAACGATAAACTGTAAAAAAACGACAAAAACGAATTAAAAATGGAAAACAGAAAAATATACGTACTAGGACATCCTGCCATATACACCTATGATGTGAGGAGGGATGTTATCCCACTTCGGCCAGCAAGCACTCATCCTGCTGCAGTAAGAAGCTCTAGAGACATCCAGCACAACCTTCGAGGGAAGTAGGTCGAACCTCCTATTTTTAAATACGATATAGATAAGTACGTACGTATATCATAAAAAAATAAGATGCTGAATAAAATTTAATTCTTACCCCTCTGCTCTAGGGACTAACGAAACTACTGGACGCTGTGGCTCTTGCGATGGGCCACTGCCATGGCCTCGTGATGATCGGAAAGAGCTCCTACCTCTATATGACATTACGATAAACCTGTGACATATATACACATCATTATATAAGAGAATAATAACATGATAATGAGATATATTTCATATGAAAATGACATCAACGGTATACATTGCGTAATTAATGACTGAAATGGAAATAGAAATGGAATTGTTTTATACCTGATTTATAATGGGTGTACTCTTCCGATGAAATTTTATTGCATTTTTAATAAAAATTGCTAAATAAATGACAAATGGAAATGACATAAAACATGTAAACAATGGTAAACGGATTTGGTTTCATAGTTACATCAATTTCATAATACATCAAGAATTCAACATAGTTACATCAATTGCAAAAAAAAAACAGATTCAGATTTATATCAGTCATCATCGTCTTCTGACTCGGATTCGGTCTCGTTTTCTACGATATTTTCCTCTGCACTGTCAAACGCTTCTACCAAAACATTTGATTCATCGATCAAAGGACCAAAATCTGTATGATCGTCTGTAATTATTATTTCGTTATTTTGCTCAAGATCTGCCTGATAAGCTTGTTTGTCTGGAATATTCTTCCTTTTTTTTTTTAATAAAAAGGAAATATATATATCAGCTCAACCAAAAGCTGTCAGCAAGCCTGACAGGTAACCGAAAAGAACAAAATAAAAGGACAGACTGAGGAGCCTCAGAACCTAGGAGACCTCAAAAGGACGACAACAAAAGGCACTCAGCACAACCTAGGCGCCCCAGAAAGCCACCGTCCATCCATTATCCGAGTCGAGCTCCGGCAAGGCCACCGCCCGACACCGAACAACGGATTCTACCCAACAAACAGAAAACAAGACCAGCAAGAGACCAAGCAATAAAATGCAGAAGAAACCACCCAACAACCCAGCAGCAGAAGGCCGACAGTCGATAAGAAGAGGCTAAAAGTCCATAGTCGGCCACAATCCAGAAATAGGCGGTGGAAAACGAATGTCCCTGGTTGCTAAACCCAAGAGGGCCCCGAAATCCAGCCACAAGCTAGCTACACACCCATAAGAAGAAGGGGCTGAAACCACCCAAAGAAATCTACAACCTGAAAGCCAGAAAAAAAAAAAAAAGTGGGGGAAGACGGACAAGAAGGAGACTGGAGGGCAGAACCACTCGTCTCCGGAACCGCGATCAACCGATACCCGCTCTAGATGAAGAGCGAGAACAGGAGATAGATAAAAGGTTCACCAAACGAACGGAACGAGAGGAGACCCTACCTCTGAAAGGTCGCCCTCGGAAAGCCAGGAATACATCTTCACGAACCCTCCGGATAACGGATAGCGGATTCATTGGAGAGTCAACAAAAATTGCCTTGTTCCGCGCACACTAGATGTGCCAGCACACAAGACAAGGAATTAAGCGGAAAAGGATGGAGCGAAGGGATCTACCTAAATTACCGATCCACCAAGAGGATAACAAATCTTGGGACGAGGAGATAGGGCCACGAACTCCTAATAAGGAGCCAAAGTAATGCCAACAGGAGCTAGCACACCATCCCCCGAAGAACAAGTGATCCACTGACTCCGACTCCCCGTTACCACAGCAACGACAACGGGAAACAAGAGGAATTCCGATTCGCTGAATATTCACATCCACAATAGGTGGAATATTCTTCCCATCGAATGTGAATCCGGCCTTTGTTTTAAAAACTGCAGACCAATCTACTTTATCTCTTTTTAGAGACGGATAAGGAGCGTAATAAACTTGCAATGCTTGTTTGGCTAGTACAAAAGGATCATACTTGTGATAGTGCGATGTATGATTTATTTCGATAAGATTATAATCCTTGTGCACACTAATTCCAAAACCTGAAACATTGCTAAACCAATTGCATCTAAATGGAAACACCTCCTTCGCAGGTTGTGAGAAATATGTCAGTTACAAAATTTGTGTTAGAACGCCATAAAAATCATTTAAGTGATTTTCTGAATCATTACTACCTTTAACAAATACACCAGTATTATTTGTTAATTTTCTGCACTGTATTCTTTGGTGTTAAATTTATATCCATTGATGAAATATATTGGATATGTCTTGATCACTCTTTTTGGTCCCATTGCAAGATGTTTCAACCCTTCGTCAACAACACAATTTCTCGGCTCATAAACGTAATTTGAAAACCAACCGGAAAATTCTTTACTGAGATCTCCGTTCGGATGTTCACGTTCATAAACACTGTTTATATAAACAAATTATTACATTAGGTTATACACGTGCATGCATTATAGAAAAAAATAAAACACAAATTATTATTTTAGATACCTAGCAAACGGTGCAACCTCGACACAATTTAGAAGAATATAAGTGTGTGCTACATGAAGGTCTCTATCGTCTAGCCATTTTTCTACACATTTTCCAGAAGGCCGACCATGTTGTCTAAAAATAGACAACATTGCTTGAAAGGACTCTTGTTCGTCGCCTTCTTCATTACGAGGAACACTTTCAAATGAAATATTCACATGGTCACTAAAATAGTGAGAGAAAAAGAACGAAGCTTCTTTTCGATGTAAGATTTACATATCGAATCTTCAACTCGTGCTTTTTGCCTCACTTTTTTCTTCAGATGATTCAAATATCTATGCAAAATTAATTTATATTAACTTCATCTTTCAAATGCTATTAAATTACGTGATAACATATTACATACCTCTCAAATGGATACATTTATCCATATTGGACAGGACCTCGAAGTAGTGCTTCAGATGGGAGATGAACGGGTAAGCATTCCATTACATTAAAAAAACCTGGCGGAAATATTTTCTCTAATTTGCAAAGCAATATAGGAATGTCCACTTCAAGTTTACGTAAACGTTACACTTTTAAAGTAGTCGAACAAAGCTCTTTGTAAAACATACTAAGCTCCGTTACTACCTTCCAAACTTTTAACGGCAGTAGTTCTTTGAACATAACGGGAAATAAATTTTCCATCATTATGTGACAGTCGTGACTTTTCATTCCGTTCAATCTACCATTTTTAAAGTCAACGCATCTACGAAGATTTGATGTTATCCCATCAGGAAATCCTAACCCTTCCACCCATTTTAACACAGCTTTAACTTGATTATTATCTAATTCGTAACATGCTTTGGGTTTTTTACTGTCATTTAGTTTCATATGAAGCTCAGGACGTTTGCATAATTCTTCTATATCACGTCTTGATTTCAAATCATCCTTCGTCTTCCCTTTCACATTAAAAATTGTGTTATAAACATTATCAAATACATTTTTCTCATTGTGCATCATATCTATGTTATGATGAAGCAGAAGATGTTTTCAATACGGCAACTCCCAAAAAATAGTTTGATTTGCACCAGTTATGAACAATTGATTTGCCTTTAATATCTGTTTGCTCGCCAGTTTCATATATCTTTGGATAGTCTCTAACAAGTTCATATACATCTTCGCTTGACCATATCGTCGGTGGTTGTCTGGTTTCTACTCTATTCGCTAAAAAAAAATTCTTGTCTCCTCTGAAGGGATGATTTACATGGAGAAAATATCGATGACAGTCAAACCATGAAATTTTCTTACCACGAGGTAAAGAAAACGCTCGTGTTTCATCCATGCAATATGGATATGCTAGACGACCGACAGTACTCCATCCCGAAAGCATTGCATAGGCAGGAAAATCACTTATAGTCCACAACAAAGAAGCAAACATATGAAAAAATTTCTTCTTCAACACATCGTATGTTTCTACTCTTTCGTTCCACGGTATTTTTAACTCCTCAATCAACAGTTGTAAATATACATCGATTCCTTGTGTCGGATCGTCGGGGCCAGGAACGACAACAGTAAGAAACATATATTGTGTTTTCATACACATCCATTGAGGTAAATTATACGGTGTGACGATAATGAGACATGATGAATATTTTGAACCAAATTGAGAAAATGGAGAAAAACCATCTGTACATAATCCTAATCTAACATTTCGACTCTCCGCTGCAAAATTTTGATGCGTTTTATCGAATTGCTTCCATGCTTCTCCATCAGCCGGATGTGGCAACGTACCCTCTTCCTCCGTTCTCACGCTATGCCATCTCATATTAGATGTAGTTGCAGAGGATGCATATAATCTTTGAAGTCTTGGAGTTATGGGTAAATAATGCATACGCTTGTACGAAACTTCCTTCCTCTTCTTTTTTCTTGGTTTGTATCTCTCCTGCTTACAAACTTTACAATTTCTAAGGTTTACGTCTTCTTTCCAAAACAACATGTAGCCTTTTAAACATGTATCTATTTTCTGTAAGGAAAACCAAAAGCAGACATAAGTTCGTTAACTTCATAGTGATTTTCACACATTAAATTATCGGACGGCATATGACTTTTTGCAGCTTGTACAACAGCCGTAAACTCAGCTTCAGTGATGTATTTTGACTTTATCGCAATGTATTCTACGATTACTGACAGCTGAATGCCGCTTTTACAATCATCCCAAATATGTTTCTTAGCAGCATCTAGTAAATCATAAATTTTTTTGCTTCAATATTTGGTTTTTCAACATTTCTATCATCGTCGTCAACATCAACCATAGAAAACATTGATCGTGCTGCATCTTCGACCATATTTTCTATATGGGTCGTCGTAACTATTTCGTTAACGACACTTTCAGACTCTACAGAAGTATTTGCTGCAACTTCTCCATGCCGGTCCCAAACATAATACTCATGTATGAAACCGTTTTGGCACAAATGAACTTTCACAATATCTGGTAAAAAATACTTCAAATGTTTACACCTACTACACGGACAACAAATTTCTGGATTGTTTCCGTTATTACTTAAAGCGAATTCAACAAACACGTTTATACCATTATAAAATGCTTCTTTTATTGAGCCCCTCAGTTCTTTTCTTTGATACATCCATCTCCTCCGATCAACAAAATAATCAATCATTTTTCCTATTTGACAAAATGAGAAGTTCAAAATTTAATATTTATTTTCAGGAATACAAATTCGAACAAGATTACTTTCATGTTCGTATAATATTTGAATTTAAAGAACAATTTCACAAATTTAAAAATATTTTTAAATAGGGCACATTTTATTTTTTAACGTATCGATATAAAAAATTGTATAAATATTTGTTTTCGTTGGTCAGGCATCCTACTTCCCATTACAAACACAGTAAGCATTTGCATTTCTTATATTACTTCGTCTCAAACGATTCAACAAAATTTCGGCAGCATTTCCCTTTTGTTCCCTGCATTGTACACAAATGCGTGTACGCAGGAAACAAAAAAGAAAAGTTAGGCCGAAATTTTATGAACCATTTGAGACGAAGTAGTATACAAAATGCAAATGATTACTGTGTTCATAACTTGTCCAATACAGGGACAAATCCAACAAACATTGTACCAGATGAATATAAATGGTCGTTTTTCGAAAAAAACGACTATTTATACAATGATCATGTAAACACTCGTCAGATGGGCCAAAAACTCTCTAAGGGACATTTGTCAATTACATGCACGCATTTTACGAAAAAATACTGTTTTACTAACTGTTCACATTTACAAAATATATATTAATTTAACACATTTATTCGACGTATTACATCAACTTAAGCTGGTTTAACATTTTTGTCATTTTTCAATACACATAATTATAATTTAGACTCATGCATTTTTTTGTTTCATAAGTCAATATGTGCACAATATAATACTCCTAGCTTGTTCATTCATTTTATCTTATTCCAACTAACACAATACAATGATAACAGCGCTACACACATATACAATCGTAGAATCAAGGCATACACAACGATATACATATACATGAAAAACAACAAATTTTACATGTTTTTCACAATTTCACGATAAAAGATGAAATAGGTATACCATGTGATGCTATAAACCGTTATTATGCTATAGGAAACAATTGCAATCACCAATTAGCCCTAATTTATCAATTTACACAAATCTAGAATTAGGGTAAGAATTGAATTTTTCACAAAAATAAGAGATTATACCTGAGATTAAGAGTAATAGAATTTGATTAGGCAGCTGTTGAGGATCCGTAAGATGGAAATTAGAGATTGGAAGCTTGGAGAAGAGAATTAGGGTTTTTTGGGTTGAAATTTCGTATGAGATAATGAGAAAGAAGAGGGCTCGGCCGAGCCCTGTAATTCGCATATTTCCGACGGCTTCCGACGGTCGCCGATGGCCCATCGGAAGCCGTGTGAAATCAGCCGTCGGAAGCCGTCGCCCCCAGCTGTTGGACTGAGAGCCTTTTCTAGTAGTGCGCGATTTTAATTTTTAATGTTTATTTTCTAACATAGAGGACTGGAGTTGCATATGAAGAGATGTGTATTTTTGGATTGGATAAATGTACATGAAAAATTATTATTATAAAATTTATAATTTAATAATTTTTTTATTATTTTTATAGTAGGAGAACCAATAATTTGATTCTCCTATGAAACTTTAACTTTAAAAGAGCATTTTATCATTCTCTTTATTCAAACTGATTCACCTTTTAACAATTCTTTATTTTTAACTTTATTCACTTTTCCATTAAATATTCAATGATTAATTTTCCAAACAAACAAACCTTGGTTTCGCTTAATTTACAATGGTCCGATATAAATCCACAAAAAAAAAATCAACGTAAATGTCACATATGCATGAACATAAATCTTATGAGTTAAATAATTTACCAAGAATATTGAAGTTCATTATATTTAAACTCATTGTTCATTTCTTCATGTTATGAAAACTAGCCATTATCCCAAACATTTTCTTTTAAATTCGTCCACCTCATCGGCTAATTATCTCAAATAAATAGTAATATAAGAATAGTCTTTCATATCAACAATAATGGACTCTATATGAACATAATGATCAACTGATCCTTGATAAAAAATTTCAAATAATAGCATCTTTTGTGTTCACAACATATGCTGACAAAATGTAATCATTGATTAATGAAATAAAGGAAATGTATGAGAAACTAAAATCATATGGAGTTAAAGTAAATGGTCTATCAAAAGGACATTATTTACTAAGAGAAACATTTTTTTAAAGCTCCCTTAATATCTTTTACTGAATTTTAAATGGACTTCAAAAATGTTTATTAATTAAACTAATGTTTTAAGGAGTCATTTAGTACTAGGCTATACTGATTCCATTTTGAACCCTGGTTAATAAATTATATGCACTGTTAGAATTTGACACAAAGAGGAGGGAGGGAAAGACAATAAACAATAAAACACAAGAGAACTGCATTATTATATTGCTTAATGAAGAACAATAGGAAATTTAAATGCTTAAATAAACAAATGACCACTAACTTATTTCTTGCCCTATAAACAAGGCAACATGCCACGTTTTATGTAATTAAAATACTAATTCTTTAGCACACATGTTAAATATGTTAACATTTTTAAAACCTTTGCTTAAATTGAATATGTATCGAATATTCAGTTTACAACTCATAAATCCTAACTTACAATTAACCGAGGTTCTCAGTTTCTACATCGTCTTGCATAGAAAAACTCCGTTATAAGTTTCATCTCTACCTGATTGGGCATACTCGACTGTTTCACATTGATTTGTTTTTCACTCATTAACCATCAACAAATACTATTGGTGTCTTTTTAAGGGACCCACGGACCTCTGCTCATGATCCTTTGATACTGTTGTATCTGTCATCCCCCAACACGCTAGAGCCGCGGCTCTTTTTCCTTTGCTCGTTGGATGACACGAAACCAAAACTGTTTCACTTGTAGTCCTGCCTACTTCATTTGTAGGCATGTTTATCTTTTTATAGACATATCATCAAATAGTTTCCATGCACTCTTCAAATTGTCCAATCTTATAACCAACATCGTCTTCTCCATTACCAATATCAGCATAACTATAAAGAACACATATTTAGCAATAATCTTCACAACCCAGACCACTACACTTTCCACACAAACTTCACAAAGGCAAAGTAGTGTTTTTATGCAACATAAGAGACAACCTTCAAGTGAATCAAAACAATGTTTAGGCAACTCCATGACCATCATGTATACCACTATTCACTAGCAATCTTAGCACAACAATATGCTACAATGAAGCCTAAACAACCTCAGCAACAACCACAATGAAGCTTCTCATAGCAGTCACCAGGTATGTCTTAGCATAGCGTCGACTCTCTTTATTTATAAGGATAGAACCATCACTAGAAATAAAGAGATCCAAGTTCAACATAATTCATCAACAAGAAGCAAAACTTCCATCATTAGACTTCAGTCAAACCAAGCAACATCCCATTCAACCATCACCATACAACCGTTTCATCTCCATGCACAACTCCAACTTTGGATCTAGGTAACAACAAGAATCTACAGCATCGACAACTACAATGCTAGCTTATACATCAAATAGATCCAACCATCAACCAACACGGATCAAAACAACTTCCTAAACCCATAAAATCGTACTTGAAATCCGCCACTAACCTTTACCCCAAAGCAACTCAGCCCTACATACCATATTCGTAAATCATCTTCCAGTCAGCAAGTAATGCCAACCTGATTCATAACCCACATCACACACGACCGCACAATTTTTTCCCATGTTGCCTCCACTCAATTATCTACTCCTTCATGTTGCACTCAAAATCGCCGCCATTTCCGATGCAATTCATTTCAGACAACGACGGTCTCTAGCAGAAGGCGGCGTGGTGTTTGGTTCGATGCCAGGGGAAAGGAAGCGGTGTAATTTTTTTTTAAGCTTTGTGGAAACCATCTATTTTTTGAAGGAAACAATAAAATAAAAACTCACTAGGACCCTCCATCTTCTCTTCCTCTCCTCTCTAACCTAGCTCCGATACCATGTTAGAATTTGACATATAGAGAAAGGAGAGAGATATTAAATAGTAAAATACAAAGGAACTACAATGTCATATTGCTCAATTAAGAACGATAGGAAATACATATACTTAAATAAACAAATGACCACTAACTTATTTTTTGTCCTAAAAACAAAGCAACATGTCATGTTTTATGTAACTAAAAGACTAATTCTTTAGCGCACATGTTAAACATGTTAACTAACTTTAACATGAATTCTCCACCATCATTAAACATTAGTTACTTGAAATTATGACGTCCAACCCATCTCTCTAAGTTCATTTATATCTCCTTAGACTTTAAAGTTTATTTCTTTTTGCTTTATCTCCAACCTTTCTCCCACCCATTCCACTGCTAGTTGGGATACATGTTTATGTGGATGATGTCAATTTTAGTGTAGTTTCGTTTGAACTCTTCCTAGTTTGCATTTTTCCCTTTTACGAACATTACATTCTTATTTGGCCTTGGTGATGTACACATGTTATTCTTTGATGTATCATATGCAAAGGACTATTCAACTTGTTTTACCTACTAAATTATTTAATTCTTTTCGAAAAATGCTGATATAAAATACCACTTTATTTACATAAAGATGACATGTAAACTAACAACAAACAACTTTCACCTTATCATCTCGTTTCAAAATGTGTTGAAGTGAGATTTTATGGGCTCAAGGTAATTTTTCTAGTCTTGTGTGCAATATTTCGTTTTTGGGTTGAAAAAGATAATGAAAGAATGTGTTTGTAAGAACTTATCAAAAGTAAAATGGATGATAATATAGGTTAATTATTATAGTTCAAAATGGTAATATATTTTATACTACACTAGGATTTGAATGAGTCTTTTTGAAATTTGCACCTCTCAATTGTATTCGAATCCATTGCTTTTATTTTTTGATTAAATTTTATTCCATGTCATTTTAATGTAGACAAATTCTATTCATGTAGCATAAATTGGTATACATACAAATAAAATTTTATCAAAATAATATACACCACATTTCTTAGTATATACCGCATATATTGCAAAACTACCACAAACTTAGAATAAAATAAAACTGTACTTCTCCCACTTTACCAATCTCATTCATATGTTGATAAAATGAAGGAAACCAGATTCCTTCACCTTATGCACTTTGCAACTTCGACATTTCAATTTCAAAACTTTGAACGTTAAGCGAAATGATTTAGCTATTTATGTATGGAATCAATATGTTAAACTATTTAAATGTGGGATTAAATTTATGCTAAAATATAGAGAAAAATTTACGCTCTATGAATATTATTAATTTTAGTACTAAATTTTAAATTTTGTTTTTTCCGTTTGATTTGAAGTCAAAACCGTTAAAATTCACATAAGCACATGTTAAATTTGTTCAAATGGAATTTGACACCAAAATGGATGTTAAATTCAATTCAGTTGATTATGTAAAGAAATTTTAATTACTTATGGAAGAAATTATTTTGATTGTATAAAATGTGGACATGAGAATTTGTAGGCTATGTGTTTTTCATTCTTTAATACTGATTGTATATTTATTATATTAAATAAGAGAGTATTTATCTTTTATATTTTCAAAAATTTAGGGGTTTAGATAAAGTAATTAATGGTGTCTTGATAAAATTAGTTCACCTGTCGATGGGTAATGTCGTATGTGGATAGTGTAATATCTGCATCCGCATTCGATTTCATTTTTAAATATCGGATATCCACATTCGTGGATTCCGAAACATATCAGATAATTATCTACTGATGAACAATAAATTAATAAATATGAATCAAAAATTTTAGTTTAACTTAATTGTTCTTCTAATTTCATTGATTATAAATTTATGCCCAATCAATAAATATGATGTTATGGACAGTTGTTATGCATTGACGGATAGTTTTTAGATGTGCATGTCTTCATATCCCATTTCGTGCAGTTTTTCGGGTACCGTGCATTTATCGCTTTTCGAATATTGATGCGGAATAATTACGGATTGTTCCGATATCCATTGATAGACATAAATATAATTTGTCTTTAGTATAACCTTAGATGAAATTATATTAAGGCGATCAAGGAAAGAATGAGAAAATGAGGGCAAATTCCACTAACCCACCGCTTAAGACAATTATCGGGCTGTTAATGACCGGCTGAATATATTTTGCTGACAATAGATAAATGAAGAAAAATCAAAGGGTACATCTGTTGCCACTCTGATGCTTGTTTAAAGTATATTTGGGGTCGTCATATGCATTAGAATCTCTGATGAGGAAGGCGCAAACTAATGGTAAGTTGGCTAACAAAACTGCTGTATGTATTAAACACCTGATCGTGAAAAAATTGGATGTGGGCTATCAATATTTTGAAAAGTTGCTAAAATATGCTTCTCTAACTATTTACATTCGTTGCTAGTTCATTTGTTTCACGATCAAAATTTGACTTCTTGGTTGTTATGATTCGAGTTTCAAGGATTTTAAGGTTTTGGATTGCTGCAAAATTATGAAAATGATGACAATAGTGATTTCACAGTCAAAATCTGTTTGAGTAGATTTGGTTTTCCTGTATTATTTTGATTAGAATTTGTAAGATGAAGATAGCAAGTGATGTTTTTTTAAGTACAGGACTGACATCAGTTTGAATTTCTCTTATCAATTACTCAAGTAGTCTGCCCATTTTCCAATTCATTTTTCCTTGACGACACCCCTTATTAAATTCCAGAGAAGTAATAATGTATATATACCCTAATTCTCTCTTGATCTTTTTATCACTATCTTCAAACAATCTAATTAGTAGTTTAGACATAAGATACATTCTTTTATATATATATACATATACATATACATATATATATATATATATATATATATATATATATATATGTGTGTGTGTGTGTGTGTGTGTATTTGCTCCTATTTCCTTAGTACCTATTGTTTGTAGTTATGCCATTTTATGTCAACAATCAATTATTCAATATACTCTACCACAAACATTGCATCATCTTTCAAACGTCCTCTATCTATATGCCTAGAGTTGCCTGTAGTGTCACAAAATTATATATTTGGTTAATATGCGTCATCTATGAACATATCATTTGTTATGATGTCAAATTTTTTCACATGGATTAGGAGTTTTCACATCAAACTATCCGTACTTGTTAACATTGACATAATTGTAAAATCCATTTCATTAATTCTTTAATAGCCCAATAGAACATATGACATTATTCTCCATAATTTGACCACTTAATAATCTACTTTATTCATGCCACTTGTCCTTCTGGCCATGTAATCTACCAGTATCTTTGACCCACCATTTTCCTCCTTGGAAATGAAAAGTGCTGCTTTTCTCCGAGGTCACAATACTTCTTATAGAAGAAAAAAATGATAGGGTAATGGAAATTTGATAACAAAATGAATTTTATTGATTTGTTGAATTGTATCTCACATTACAGAATGAAAATCATTTTTGACTGATACTTGTGTATTTACAATACACGAAGAATGCTTATGGGCTGAGAGATATAAGCCCAATTATCTTATAGCCATTGGATGGTATGGTTGAGCTATCAGCCGTTGATTGTAATACTAAGGATTATTTGAGCAGCCGCACACTTCATTTCTCTTATTTAGGGAGCATTTTATTCCTGTTTTAAACTTGTTCTTCAACTAAAAATATTTCACTAAAATTTGCTTCATTTTCTGTCATCTTTGACTAAGGTAGAACTAGGGATGGACGCGGGTCGGTTTGATGTGGTTTGAAGTCCAAACCGCTTCCGCACCGCATCAAACGGTTAATAAAAAATACAAACCATTATACTAATCTTTTAAACGGTTTGATTTCAGTTCGCTTTGAATGTAACACGGTTCGGTTTCGATCCAGTTTGGTTTGAACCCACATTAAATATAAAATAAGAGAATTACTTCTATCAACAATCAATTTACGAAGGCAACTGTGTGAAGCTTGTTATACTGAAATGAAAGATTTCTTAACTGTTTAAATATTTCAATTTGACATTTAACTACAAGTGATATTTTTTTGTTTGATTAACCAAACATCAACATTAATCGCTACATAATCATCAAGGAAAATGTATAGAATAACATTACAATTAGCATTTACCCAAAAAATGAGATGAAAAATATTATACCAAAAATATAACTTCTTCCTTTATGACATCCAACATTATTGATAAAACAACAAATGCAAAAAATAAAATATACATCATTAGAATCTAAAATAAGATAGAAGTTGCTTATATTTTTATCATAAGATTACTAGTGTAAATATTCGGTTCGGTCCGGTTTAATATGGTTGGTTCAATTGTCCAAACCGCAACCGTACCGTATCGATGCGGGTCGGTCCGGTTTGAGGTATTTGCTTTGCTTTGAAGATTCGGTGCGGGTTTTCGCATCATTTTTGCGGCTCGAGTCGGACGGTTTCCGTATAACGGTGTGGTTTATGCCCACCCTAGATAGAACCATTAGGTTTTGATACTACCAACATTTTTTTTAGTCTTAGAGGCAAGGCTTAAAAGTTATTTTCTAGCTTTACAAGATTTATGCCTCTTTCCTTGCATCTTTCATTCATTTATATTGGATTTACCCCAGACAGATTGTGCTATTTCTGATTAGTCACGTTTTCTTATGTCCTTAGATATACTCGTTCCTTTCCACACAATATATTCGAGCATACATAAATTAACAGTAAAAAGAAACTAAGTACCGATTATTTGTTTGGGATAAGGATGACAATGGGGCGGGTTGGGGTGGATTTTTTATGCCCCAGATCCGCCCCGGACCCGCTCCATAGATCCGGTGCGGGTCTGAACTTTCGTCTCATACTGAAACCTATAAGGGTCAGGGTAGACCGGCCCCTCCTCAAAACTCGGTGATACTTTGTATATTTATCAAAATTATGTGTTAATATAAATATATTTATTCATTATATTTGTAGAAGGGATTGTCATTAAATGATACGATAAACATAGATATCAATGTGTTTACAATAATAAAGTTAGATTATAAAAATAAGGCACATGATAATGATTTAGAAAAAACCTGTATGTGTTATTAAATAATTATTAGTGATACAACTTAATACCATAAAATAATATAACTTATCGAACGAGACATTAAATTATATATGTTATAACCACTTATGTGTCAAAGGATTAATATATCATCTGTGTAGCAATAAAGCGTTCTCATGCGATCGTCGTAATGCGGGTCGGGTTGGGGTGTGTCGGCCAAGCCTCAACCCGACCTTAGACGCGGAGCTTTTTTGAGCGGGTCTGGAACTATCCAACCCGATGACCCAATGGGACGGGTTCAGATGGATAAAAACAGAGACGGGTCTACCGGGTTTAGACCCAAGACCCGCCCCATTGCCATTCCTAGTTTGGGATATTTTCAGTTGAAGATAAGTGAAAGATGTTTCTCTTGTATGAGTTCATGCTGGACAACAAGTACCAAAGCATTCACATATCATTGCATTCTAATATTTTCATCCTTTTGTTCTTATAATCAATTGCAATTCCGCTTCTGCTGTTAAAAAGAAATCAAACTTGTTTTCCAGCAATGTTACCTTTTGTGTTTAACATTAAACCCAGAACTTTTGTTTTCACGTCAAGTTATTATTCATTTTGGTAAAATGGTACCAAAAAGGGAGAAGTACAGAGCCATACGTACGAAACATGCACATAAATCTCATTACATTCTTGTTGAAGGGTGCGTTCTACATGATGAATATTTAGGAGATGTATAACATTTTTGGCTGAAACTATTATTGTAGTGCTATCATGTGGCAAACCATAATGATATATATGTATATATACTGTAATTACCTTACTTTACTGCAGAGTTGGTACCAAGAGGTATCAAAACTGAAGGCAAAATTTGAATCGCTACAGCGTTCTCAGAGGTACAACTTTCGCTCACAGGAGTAGAAAATGTTCACATATATCCAATTTAATTTCACATAAATTTTACGAGTTTCTATGTTTTGCAAAGACATTTGCTCGGTGAAGACCTTGGACCACTGAGTGTTAAAGAATTGCAACAGTTGGAACGTCAACTTGAAGCTTCTCTATCGCAGGCTCGTCAAAGAAAGGTATCATATCTAATTATTTAGTTTGAAGAAATTTATATCTAAAACACTTTTTTCAATTTTTCATCGGCCATATAAAGCTCATTTATTGAAGGACATGAACTCCAGAACATTTATTAAAATTATATAGCTTAAAATGGCCAAATGGATGAAGTTATTATCTGTAGAAAATAATTATTGAATTTGAACAATTTTTTAGTACTGATTATGTAGCTGGTCTAAATGCTAATATTGATTTCATTAACTAAAGTTACTTGATTTACACTGCTCTTTTACCAATGGCTGTGATGGTAAAAACAAGTTACAAACTTCCATCTTTTTACCACATTTTCACCTGTAAATTTTGGCATGGATGATTTTTTAAGCTAAGACTCTGGTCTACATCTTTTTAGCTAAATAAAATAATAATTACATCTTATCCTATCAAGGTTTTATTACTGACAAAAGATGGGTAATTTGGGTAAAACAAATTAACTCTTATAGTTTTATAGCTTTTGTAAAATGAATTTGAAATAGCAGCGACCATAGATTATGTTTCATATCCGTTTGTCTATGATATAGATAAGAATGCATATAAGATTATGATGAAGGATGAATTGACACACACACACACATATATATATTCGAATTTAACATATATTTGTTTTATGAACAGACACAAATAATGCTGGACCAAATGGAAGAACTTCGCAAGAAGGTAACTAATCTTAATACGATTTTATGCACAGTAAAATTCTTCATTGGTATCTACTATGTGTCTTAATATGATTCTATGTATTTTGTATGTTTTCGTTTCATTTATCTTTTATCATATTGCCAGGAGCGCCATCTCGGGGAAATCAATAAGCAGCTGAAAAGCAAGGTTTGGTCATTAGCCTGCAAACTTTATATCATATCATTGCATGTTCAGCTGATGATTTTGCTAAATTATTAATTATATGTTAGAATTATCAAAATATACATTGTGAGAGTTCAATCTAAAGTGTACAGTAATGAATGCATTTGACAGCTAGAGCAAGAGGGTGCAACATTTAGAGCAATACAAGGTCCATGGGAGTCTAATGTGCAGGTTGATGGAAATTACGCTATGAATCATGCTCAGTCTAATGCAATGGATTGTGAACCTACTTTGCAAATCGGGTATTTATCTCACTTGCTTATTATTGTTGTTTAACTAAATTTTTTTTTCATATTTATTGAATTTGCAATAAAGTAACAATTTTAGAAGGTGGAAAATTTAATTGGTCGCTAATGCATGAAAACTTTAAGTAAAGATTAACAAGACTGTTGTATTGATGTACAGAAACAGGTATCAATTCTCTCAGCCTGAAACCTCAATGCCAAGAAACAATAGTGGAGAGAACAATTTCATGCTGGGTTGGGTTCTTTAAAACAAATATTTATGAGCAAAAAAAAAAAAAACTCTCCTTATAATTATTATATGCAAGTTTAACGAGATTTTCTAAATTTTCATATGTTAAGATAAGTACATTAAGATACTATGTGGCTGTATCTCGTTATTATGTTGTATAGACTGTGATCTGCTGTTTGGTGTGAGACGTACATTTGTGTGTAATATTAGCATGCATGACTTGAGTGTGCACATACACACATATCCGTATATGTATGTACATGCATGTATGTGTATGTGTATTATCAAAATTACAAGTGGAGTTGAATAGTCCCCTAGCATACTTTATAAAACACAATTAGACACATGAGCAAGACCGATCAACCTCAACTGCTATAACTTACATGATACAATTCAAATGGAATATTTGATACGCTTCTCACCGAACAAAACACAAAAAGCATAACATGCATAGGTGGCTCAAGTAGATGAATGTAGCTAGTCATATAAAGCGACTTTCACTCTTGGAAGAGTTCAAGTAGAATCACACAAAGACCAAGGCCATTTCCACTCATAAATGTTGTTTACTATGATGGTCTCTCCACGTCCAGTAACCAATAGAAGGTTCTTCAATGGTAAAAGCAAAACAAATCAGTGACCTGTCCTACAACTCAAAGTGTATTGAAGTATAATACATGACATAGAACCCAAACCAAACATCATCAAAGTGCAACACGGTCCATAGGATCATACATCATAGAACCGTTCGATCAGGTGCATTGGTTGGGGCAAGTGGGGGGGATTTTTTTTTTTAATTTTTATTTTTATTAATTTGCACATGATTATATTTTTTGTTCACATGAATAAACATTTTTTTTACTAAATCATAATTAGCATAGATTAGTTAAAGAGTACGGGGTTTTAAATGTAATTTAGGTGATTTATGTATTATAACTATTATGTCTATATTGTATAATTTAGTAAATACACATACATGTGTGTGTGTCTATATATATATATATATATATATATATATATATATATATATATATATATCGTACATGCGCGCTTGCATGTCTGTGTACGTATGCATGTTTGTATCAATGTTTTAAATCTCAGATTTCGATCACATTTCATCTCGGTATTTTCACACAAGTCATCTCATATAGAGGAGATCTTGGACGAGATGAGTGTATCCTAGTGCACATTCCTGATTGACATCTTGAATCTTAAAACACATCTCGGAAGTATTCTGTAATGACTTTTATATCTAAAACTCGATGTTTAAACGATTTATTTAATTATAATTTCACAGCAAAAATAAATATTGTAACATAATTTATTTGTATAAAAAAAGAATTGAAATTGATGTTTTGGAGAAGAGTGGTAGCTCAATTTTCTTAATGTATTTGGCAATGATCGGATAGTATATTCTTATTTGAACATAAAAAGAAATGATGTATTTTGTTGTGACTTGTAAAGACAAAAAGTAAAAAATATCGTCTCGGAGTTGGTAAATAGTAATTGGATTGAGTAGTTTCTTTTGAATCTATATGAAATTAAAAAATATAATGTAAAAGAAGAAAAATATACATTTTTAGGTGAGATATCGGATTGAGATATTGGTCGATATTTTGGGTGAGATTTAAATATTTCGGACGAGATGAGTATCAGGGAAGATATGAAGGAGATTTGATGTCTCGTTTTGTATAAGTGAGAAAAGGAAATCTCGGACGATACATACATATATATGTATGTGTGTATGTAATTTCATAATATTTTCATATTAATAGTACAAACATTATAACTGCATTAAATATGAATATTTAATCAAACCTATGGTATACATGATAAACATATGTCATAGGTACACAATTAACCAATGTGACTTATAGTTAATGAGTATAGTATTAATGAAATAACAATTTCAACCAGTGTTTGTAAATAACATATATATAATGAGTTAATTTGTAAACATATAGCTGTATTACATTTTATTTATTTAATTTTCGGTCATAAATTTATTTGTCAAACATAATTATATATATATATATATATATATATACATATATTTATATATACACACACATATAACTTTTATGTTTAGATTTAAAATGTTTTTTCAAACATTATATATAATAAAAATTTATTTTAAATTTAAATATGTATGGCTTATTATGTGTCTAATATAACCCGACTTATTTAAAACAAAAAATATTTTTTTTATACAAAACCTGAAATAAATAAAATATTTATATTTTTTTATTAAACCAAAAGTTATATATATATATAAAATTTGGAAATGTATTTACATACATGTTAATACCTTAGTTATTGATTTTAATGATAACAACCTTGATAGCAAAAATATATTCGTATAGAAATATGGAAACTAATATTTTGCCAAGTTATATAGTATATAGTACATGATATTATATAAGTGTTGAATTGAAGACTATACAGTATGAAGATTCAAAGAATCGAAATGAAGACTCATGAGTATAAATACTAAAATATGAAGATCTCAAGACTATAATATAGTATTTAGAGTCGTAAAATATTTTAAAGTCCCTGGTAGTAATCTTCGATCTCTGTTTCTCACTTTCTTATCTTTTATTTTCTAAAAAAATATTTTAAAAATACATTTAATTTTTCTTTATAAATTTGTTTCAAAGGTTAAAATGTTTATAAACTATGTTTAAATTATTTTACGAAGTATTAAAATATTCACAAAGCGTAAGATTTTCAAAACTTTTTAAAACAAAAGATTTTTTATATTTTCAAAGGGAAATGTCTACATACATACTGCAAATTTGAAATTCAAATTTTGATACGATGTGTCTATTCGTCATAACTTTTCATCTATGGACATGTTGTTTATTCCCTATGTATGGGGGTTTTAAATGAATTTTTTAACAACTACTTTCTCATTATCTTCTCTTCTCTTACTTTGGCAAAATTTCTAGCGAAAAACTTATTCAAATCTTCTCAATTTCAAATAGAATCAATTCAATCTTCAGTATGTTGACTCTCTACCATTTACTCTATTATTTCAGTCACCCCTCTCTTAATCAAAGATCAAAATATTGTCCAAGAGACTATAAAGTCCATGTAACCGAAGATCAAGAAATTGTCTTTGGATAAAGCATCAAAATCTAGTTGTATTTGCTTGGGTGTGATTGTAGCCCATTCAAATCGATTGAGTTTTCTTGGTAGCCCGGAAGTCCAAGTGGGCATGCTTGTCATAATGAGTGTTATTGTAAATCGATTCTATATACTAAGTGGCACAGTAGTCGAAGTATTTAAGTATGCTATTATAATGACGTCGCTTGCTTTGATGTTACCATTCATCAATGTCGGTGACTTTACACTTGTTTGGCAATGATGCTGCACAACATCGATGCAGAATTGCCTATGTTTTCAAAGGTGGATAACCTATACTATATCTATGTCGACAACCTCATTTTCATCAAAGAGTTTTATACTTAAAAGAATTTTAGTTTTATTTTTACCTTGGTAGAGAGGTTCGGTAGTGATTAGTGCGATGTGAATGCCGCATATCTTTTTATCAATGGCAGTGAGCCCTAAGCTTTACTATATTGACATTGTTCATTGGGGATACCAATGTGTATTAATTTCGATATGCTACATGTTTAATGACTTCGACTTTAGTCATTGGGGATACCAATGCATGTTATTGTATGAATTTCGACACTAATTGTAACATCACTAATTTTTTATAACATTATTCAGGACGTTTAATTAGAATAAGTTAAATAGAATAATGTAGAGTGATAAGGAGATTGAGGTTGATTAATAAAGTGATAAGGAGATTGGGGTTGATTAACAAATTTAGTGGCCGTGTTTTTTTAAATTAAAGAGCTTAAAAATGGTTAAGTGTTAACTAAATAAAACTAAGGATATTAGAGTAAATTGACGCTCACGTTCCCACCCTTATACGATTTTCCCTAAGACCATTCACAATCATTTTTCACAAGTAAAAAAAACATAAGAAAGCAAATATCAAGGCCAACCATTAGGTTGAAGATAAGAAGAGAAATCAAAATAAAAGCTTAGGATCAAGTTAGAAGGAATCAATCTCATCCAATCTCTAATTTTCTTATCCAATCTAAAGTGAATAATAATTCCATTTCTATTTTGGTTTTTCTAATCATATGATTTCAAATTTAAGGGCAAATTTGTTTTTATGATATATTGGATGATGATATGCTTGATTTATAATTTATTAGCTTAAACATGATTGTTTAAAACATGAATATGCACGGTTTAGGGTAAAACCGAGGTTAAATCATTTTTAAATGTACTGGAAAAATTATATGTTATAGAAAACATGATTTTGGAGTCAAGTTTCAATTTTTATGATTTTTCAAGCTATGGAGAATTAATTATGAATTTTCAAAGGAAAATATGGTTATTTGGGTTTATAAATTTATTTTGAAAATTATATTAAGATTTTGGGTCTGGAATATTGATATGATAGATAACATGATTAAAGTTAATTTCTGGAATTTTTGGGGATTTTACTAAGCGGTTAATATGGGAATTAAATTATTATGAAAGGAGTATCTAAATGATTTGATTGTTTTGCAAATAGGAAGAGCTTATTTATTAAATGTTATTTGGTTTTAGATCTGAGAAAAATGTGGAAAATATTATCAAAATAATTGGAAAGTTTATATAACCGATCGAGTGTTTACAAGTGGCCAAATTAGTTGCAAAAAGTTTACTTTGTTCGGCAAAAATAGCTTTTTGCTAAGAAAAGTAGGTTCCACCTCCTTCGGAAGAAGCTTTCGACTCAAAGTTCCCGCCTCCAACTTAGTCGAAACCTTCTAAGTCAAAAGCAGTAAACCAATACACATGGTATCATTTAGATGGTACGTAGTGGATTGGAGAAAGACGGAAGGTAGGGTGTTGAAACATAGTCCGAAGGTGTTGATACTTTTGTTTAGTTTTTAAGAGAAAGAGCGCTTGCCTGTTTACAAAAGGGTTTCGAAGTAGACGAAACCAATGGTTCGAAAGGGTATTCCAAAAGAAGCTTTCGAAGGAGAGCTGCCACCTTTGTTTTAACGCAATAGTTTCCGAAGGAGTTACTTAGATTTTATTGATGCTTTCGAAAGGGTTAGTTTCAACCAAGCCGAATCCTTTCTATGATTTGATGCCTTCGATGGTATTGAAGACATCAATGCTGTCGAAAGGTACCGATTGTCTTATAAATATAAGCCACTTCCTACTGCTTTTGAAAGATGTTAGGGATTTTGAAGGTAATGGTTTCGAAGGGGGTTTTGATGCCAACCTTCCACTATTTTACCCAGATGTTTTATGCTTTCGAAAGGATGGTGCTGATGCCATCATGTTTTCCCAATATTTTTATGTATGAAAAAGGATGGTTTTGAAAGAGTGGCTTTCGTCTATATTTACTTTGACCCAAATAATGTTTTAAATATCAACCCAATGCTTTCGAAATGCGGATTTTCAATGATTTCGGGAGGGTTACTTCCAATGGTGCCGAAAGGGGTACTTTCAACTGGTTTTGAAGCTATGCTTCAAATTTTAAATGATAATACTTTAATATAATCAAAATTTCGAAAGGAAGGTTTTAACGTATTAAAAAGGCAAGATCCTAATGTATTGAAGATAGGTTTTAAGGTTTTCGAAGGAGGTCATCCTATGAAGTCGAAAGCTAAGTTTCGAAGGTTTCGCAAGGTTTTATAACCCAAACTCATTTTTAAAAGAAAAAATCCATGGCTAAATTAAAGGAGTTTCTGTAATGGTTTTGAGAAGAAGCTTTCCTTGATAAAATTATAGGTTAAAGGGATTAACCATGCTCTACATTAAACCACAGGAGTAGTATTGTAATGTTATTATGATTGCTTCTTCATATATAAATACATCCATATTATTTTGAATCCCATAACTGTGTTTTGAGGAAGGGAAGAATAACCAGCTAGATTGACTCAGTAATAAATATAAATTAAGTGAACTCTTGGATGAATTGATTTGAATCCAGGAGGTCAAGGAGACCAGAATATAGGATGCCTAAATTTGAAAGTTGTCAAAGAGACAGGTTCATAGTGATCCCAAGAATACTATGACTAGGAAGTTATTGGAATACCATTAGGTTCATAGAGATCCCATGAAAACTATGTTATAAAGTGGTTGGCAGGGGGCCAATTGTTTTGTAATACACCCATGAAAACTATATCCGGATTAAGTTATCGACAGTTGTCACTAGGTTTCTAGTCAACCCATGAAAACTAGGATAAGAGAGAAGTTATCGGAGTTACCAATAGGTTCAGGGAACCCATGAATTAATTAAGTTAATTGAAAAGGGACCAATAGGATCATAGTGCACCCATGAAAGATATGGAATGGGATAGGGAGTCTATACATTATATAAAGGTTACTAGTAAGCCCATGAAAACTAATATGTTAATAGTGACCTTAGAAACTATAAAATATGACAGAGAATCAATTAAACTGTGCATGGGGAATCCAGTAAGTTTTAATATGTTTTCATATCATCATAATATTTTGAAGTGATTAAGTTTTAACCTTTATGGATGTAGAAGCACAGTATATGGTTTTATATAAGTGTTTAGGATACTGGTGAGGGGAAACTCGTTCTACTAAGTGGCTAAATCATTGGGGATGCTAGATTATTATTCATACCAGTTTTTATGTTTGACTCGAAGTTTATGGTTTCCATTCAAACTCTCGGGTACTCAATTGATTTTGAGTAGGTTGAGATTTATGGGTTTCGGTTTCTCTTCCTTGACGAATAAAGCTTCCGGAGGCATATAGGAGGCAGTTAGTTATTTAGAGTTATCTTTTCCGCTGTGTATTTTTATTGTAAAGGCGAACTTATCCTTATTAAATACTTTATTCATCCAATGAGGCATCTTCATATGTCGCTTTTGGTGTATGTTCTAATAAATATATTATCTCTAAACATGATTTGTGATTATAGTATTATGTAATGAATTGGAAATATTTTGAAATAGAATACACTTTTGTTTGAAGTATAATTTTTTTTCTCCATATTAATGTGTTTTCTGTGTATCAATGAACCTATCACCATTTTATTTGGTCGTCGAGGATTAATAACTGGACGACTGCAGCATATGTTGCCATTAGTTTTGGGCCTCTAAGTAGAGAGATGTTAAAAGTTGGCATCTGAGCAAGGTTTATGAATCTTTAAAAGAAAGTCAAACCTAAAAGATTTTTCAAGCATAATCCAATGAATTAGAAATATGATCAAGGTTTGGGTTAACGCTATCGTAACGTACTTGTATTTGATATATATATATATATAAGTAGGTGTTCCCCTCTCTCTTAGACCATTTTTCTATATCTTACAAAAGCTCGTATGTAGGTTAATGTGAAAGAAGATACGAAAGCAAGAAACGAAAGAGGAAATTTAGGTGGAGGAGCACCACAACTAATGGAAATGCTCGACCTAATACTAGGAGAGATCAAGGTCTATAGGCTAATGCTAATCCAAATGCTAAAACCAATGTAGGTGTTGGAAATCCACCAGTAGATGCGGGGATGGTACATTAGTTGTTGGAAATTCTTTTGCAAGCTGGGGTTGCTAGAAATGTCGGAGGAGCTAATCATGTGGCTCCGATTGGGAATAACTATGCTAAGCTAAGCAAAGACTATACCCATTTGGACGGGAAGCCATTTTTTGGAACGGAGGATGTTGTTGAAGTTGAGAATTGGCCATTGCATTGTGAAAGGATCTTTACTTATCTAGGCTTGGATGAAGGGAAAAAGAGAAGGCTGGCCACTAGGCAGTTGCAAGGGGCATTGGTGGAATAGTGTGACTGCCAGAGAACTAGAGGAAGAGATGACATGGGTTGATTTCAGAATGAAGTTTGAGCATAAGTTTTTATCTTAGGCTGCTAAGTCGGCATTGATGAGCAATTTTATGGATCTAGTCCAGGGTAATATTTCAGTAATCAAGTACGCAATCAAGTTTGATGAGCTGTCTCGATATGGATATGCCACTATAGACACTGACATAAGAAGAAATGAAAGGCTCATTCGAGGACCGAGACTGGAGCTTGCTTGAATTATAATGACCCATATCTGTGATCCTTGTAATATAGTAGTGGAGATGGCCATTTGCCATGAAGGGATGTTGGTTGGTTGTGCCAATGAAAAGTCGGTCGAATCCCAGGTCCATATGGAAAGAAGAGGAAGTTCTTTAAGAAGAAAGGAGCCTAGAAAGGGGATGCGGCCTAGAAGGCGAAGGCAGAATTAGTGTGCTTCAAGTGTGACAAGAAGGGTCATTATGCTCATGAGTGTAGAACATGCAAAAAGAAGAAACCTATAGAGAAGAAGAATGTGAAATGCTTCAAATGCGACCAAGTTTGGCATTACAAGAACCACTGTTCAGAGCTAGTCAGGGCAGACAGAGGGAAGGTTTGTGCTATTGGACCACCATGTTATTCTATGCCTACTATAGCAGAGAAAGGAAAATCTGTAATGGATGATACGTTTTTGTAAGGATATTATTTGATACCGGTGCATCACATTCATTTGTATCACAGTATTTGGTTTATAGGTTATGCTTAGAACTCACATACCTTGTTACTTACTTGAGGATTACGAATCCAATAGGAGAAAATGCAGCTCTGGGGATGAGATGTGACCAGTTAGAACTTGATTTGTTAGGTCATAAATTTGCATGCGGTTTGTATGTTTACGATTTCGTAGATTTTAGAATCATTTTGAGAATGGACTGGTTGATAAGGTATAAGGCTAGGATATTATGCCGAGATGGAGAGATATCTTTGAGACACCCTAATAGTCATAATTGAATTATATTCTTAGTAAAGAATTCCGACTGGAGTAGTTGTGCTTTGCTAAGTGCAATGAAAGTGGGAGAAGATCTAAGTCAGTTTCGAATAGCAAGAGAGTTTGTAGACGTCTTTAAGCCAATCACAAGGCTATAACGAAATGATCTATTGAGTTTCGGATAGATCTTATGCCAGGAGCTGAAACTGTGAGTAGGCCACCTAGCAGGATGACACCGATAGAGATGAAGGAATTGATGGTGCAGCTAGTGGATCTAGAAGGAAGGAATTTTATTAGACCAAGCAGTTCGCCTTAGGGAGCGGCCACGGTATTCATTAAGAAACCAGATGCGTTGTTAAGGATGTGTATCGAATATCGTAAGTTGAACAATAGGATAATAAAGAATAAGTACTCTGTCGAGCATTGATGATCTGTTTCATCAGTTGAGTGGAGCCAGAGCGTTTTTCTAGTTAGATTTGGTGACAGGTTTCCATCAGTTAAGAATGGTAGAGGACAGTATTCTTTTGACAGCATTTCGAACTAGATATAGTTCGAATGAATGGTTAGTAATGCCATTCGGGTTGACTAATGCACCTGCATTCTTTATGGATTTGATGAACCGAGTCTTCCAAGGGAATTTGGATAGATTTGTGTTGGTATTTATAGATGACATTTTAGTGTACTCTAAGAATGAAAGAGAGCATGAATATCATCTTAGAGTTGTGCTTGAGATGGTGAGGCAAAATTAGCTAAAGACGAAGTTTTCTAAGTGTCATTTTTGAAAGAAAGAGGTTAAGTTTCTTTGTCATGTTGTTTCATAGAATGGGTTATTAGTCGATTCAGATAAGATCAAAGCTGTGAACAATTGGAAGAGACCAAAGATGGTGATCAAGCTCAGAAGTTTTCTTGGACTTGTTGGCTATTACCTAAGGTTGATCAAGGGTTTCTCATGGATGGCAGCGCCATTGACTAAGCTTACCAGGATGGAAGTGAAGTTCGTTTGGTCCAACAAATGTGAGGAAGCATTCCTTAAGTTAAAGTATTTATTGACCAATGCTCTAGTGTTAGTAACTCCAGATGGAAACCAAGGATTGGTAGTATACACCGATGCATGTGGGACTGGACTGGGAGCAGTTTTGATGCAGAGGGGCAAGGTCGTTGCTTGCATATAGGAAGCTTAGACCACATGAAGTTAGATATCCTATCATGACATGGAGTTGGCCACAGTGATCTTCGCATTGAAGATTTAGGGACATTATCTCTTAGGGGAGAGATTTGAGTTGTATACCGATCATAAGTCTTTACGGTATAAGTTCTCTCAGAAGGAGTTGAATATGAGACTGTAATGGTGTCTGGAGTTTTTGGCCACTTATGATTTTGGTATAGAGTACACACCAGGGAAAGGTAATAAGGTAGCAGATGCTCTCAGCAAAAAACATCAGAATGTGGTTTTAGTAATGTTGGTGGAGTGAAAGGATTTAGAAGCCTTAGTCAGTTGCGATGTGCAGTTAAGATCGATTGTTGGTTCTAGTCAGAGTTTTGCCAGGTTGTCTTGTTTAGAAGTCCGACCAGTATTGATTGAGAAAATTGCTTCCAAGAAGAAGGAGAATCCAATATTAGCTGAAAGGATTAAAAGACTAGAGGTTGAAATAAAGATCGATGATTTAAAGGATTTTGGCCATGATTGAAAAGAATGGTTAAGAAAGAAGGTACGGTTGTGTGTTTCGAACGTGGAGGACTTGAGGAAAGAATTTTTTAAAGAGTGTCATTGATCCAAGTTTACGATTCATCTCGGAGGAACCAAGATGTATCAGGATATGAAGAGGAGCTTCTATTGGAAAGGCATGAAGAGGGATGCTGGCTTGTGGGTTAGGTAGTGTGCAAACTATCAACAAGTGAAAGATGAACATGAAAAGCCTAATGGGTTGCTTCAGCCTTTAGATATTCCAGTTTTGAAATGGGATTCGATGTGTATAGATTTTATAGATGGGTTTCCAAGGTCAAATAGAGGTAATGAAAGTATATAGGTTATAGTGGACAGATTGACCATGAGTACTCATTTCATTCCAGTTAAGTTAACCAGGATGGAACATGTTTTAGCTAAGTTGTTCATAAAGAACATAGTTAAACTACATGGAGTTCCTAGTAGTATAGTCAGTGACAAAGATGCTTTGTTCACTAGTGAATTCTGGAAGAATCTATAGGAAGTGATGGGTACCAAGCTTAATATGAGTGCTGCATATCGCCCTTAGACATATGGGCAGAGATAGAGAGTCAATAAGGTACTCAAAGATTTATTGAGAGCTTGTGTATTGGACTTTGGTGGATGTTGAGAGGATCTCTTTCATTAGGTTGAGTTTTCCTATAATAATAGTTACCAGACTAGTAAAGGAATGTCGCCGTTTGAAGCTTTGTATAGAAGGCCATGCAAATCACTAGCATGTTGGTTGGAGACCGGTGACAGATTAGTTTTAGGCACCGATTTGGTCAGTGAGGTGGTGGAGAAGATTGAGTTAATCCGAGGGAGGATGAAGGAAACTCAATCCAGACAGATAAGTTACGCAGACAAAAAGCATACAGACCTAGAATTCTCAGTTGGAGATAAGGTTTTTATTAAGGTATCATCTATGAAAGGTGTGGTACGATTTGGAAAGTCAGGGATGTTAGCCCCAAGATATGTAGGTCCATTCCAGATTATAGAGAGGATTGGAAAGCTTGCGTATAGAGTAGAGTTGTCGAGCAGTATGACAGGTGTCCATAATGTATTCCATATGTCTCATCTTTGCAAGTATGCGCATGATCCAATGGCTACTATTCCTTAGACAGGGTTAGAAGACTTAGTAGTAGAGCCTAATTTTAATTTTGTTAGACAACCATTTCGGGTTGTAGCTAAAGATGAGAAAAAAATTAAGGAATAAGACAGTCGGGTTGGTGAAAGTTCAGTGGAGCGACAATGAGAAGGACTGTACTTGGGAAACAGATGATAGGATTGGAGATACTTATCGTGATCTGCTTTGAGGGTATGTCTATATTAGATTTACATAGATAGTTACTAGTCAGTCAGACTAGTATGATTGTTAGGAGTTGTTAATATGATTGTTATCTTTAGTATTTAGTCCTTACTGAATTTCAAGGACAAAATTCCTTAAGGGGCGAGCCTGTAAAATTCCTGATTTTTGATAACATTATTCAGGAGATTTAATTAGAATAATTAAATAGAATAATGTAGAGCGATAAGGGGATTGAGGTCGATTAATAAATTTAGTGTTCATGCTTACTTAAAATGAAGGAGCTTATAAATGGTCTAGTGTTAACTAAATAAAAATAGCGGGAACTAATTTAAAGGACAAAAATGTGTATATTTTTAGCCTTAAGGATACGACCTCAATATTTTAACTACAAGGACAAACATTCTCCTAAATTATTCACAAGGACAAACATTCTTTCAAAATTATTCCTAAGGACAAACATTCTTCCAAAACTACTACCGAACTAAAAAATGATACCTAAAAACTGCTACAGATAACTACAAACTGATACCAAAAACTGCTGTCAATAACTAAAAATTGATACCTAAAGAAAGTTATCCTTCAGGCTAAAATACTAAAGGTTTATCCTTGAGGCTAAAACTAGGAGAAATTTTGTCCTTGATAAAAATAAGGGTATTAGAGTAAATTGCCGCCCACATTCCCACCTTATACTATTTTCCCTATGACCATTCACGTTTATTTTTATAAGTAAAACAAACGTAAGAAAGCAAATATCAAGGTCGGCCATTAGGAGGAAGATAAAAAGATAAATCAAAGTAGAAGCTTAGGATCAAGCTAGAAGGAATCAGTCTCAATTAATCTTCAATTTCCTTATCCAGTCTAAGGGGAAAAATAATTCCATCCCTATTTTTTTATAATCATATGAGTTTAGACTTACGGGCAAATTCATTTTTATGATATATTGGATGATAATATGCTTGATTTATGATTTATTAGCTCAAACAAGATTCTTTAAAAGAGGAATATGCACGGTTTTAGGGTAAAACCAAGGTCAAATCGTTTTTAAATGCCATGGGAAATATATGTTATAGAAAACATGATTTTGGAGTTGATTTTCAATTTTTATAATTTTTCCAAGCCATGGAGAATTAATTATGAATTTTCAAAGGAATACATGGTTATTTAGGTTTATAAATTTATTTTTGAAATTATATTAAGATTTTGGTCAGGAATTTTGATACGACTGATTAAAGTAAATTTCTGGAATTTTTAAGGATTGAAAGAAGGACCTAAAGGATTTAATTGTTTTGTATATAGGAAGAGCTTATTTGTTAAATGTTAATTGATTTTAGATCTGAGAAAAATATGGCAAATATTAGCAAAATAATTGGAAAGGTTATGTAACCAATCAAGTGTTTACAATTGGGAAAATTAGTTGCAAAAAGTTTACTTTATTTGACGAAAATAGCCTTTTGCTCAGAAAAGTAGGTTCCCCTTCCTTTGGAAGGAGATTCCGACCCAGAGCTTCCACCTCTAACCTAGTCGAAATCTTCTAGGTCAAAACTAACAAACCAATACACATGTATCATTAGATGGTACGTAGTGGATTGGAGAAAGGTGGAAGGTAGGGTGTTGAAAAATAGCTTCCAAAGGTGTCGATACTTTTGTTTAGTTTTTAAGAGAAAAAGCGCTTGCTTGTTTATGAAAGTGTTTTGAAGTAGACAAAACCAACGGTATCGATAGGGTATTTCAAAAGAAATATTCGAAGGAGAAGTGCTGCCTTTTTTTAAAGTAATAGCTTCCGAAGGAGTTAATTAGATTTTATTGAAGTTTTCGAAAGGGGTAATTTTGACCAAGTCGTAACCCTTCTGTGGTTTGATGCCTTTCGATAGTATTGAAGACATCAATGCTATCGAAAGGTACCACTTGATTTATAAATATAAGACACTTACTACTGTTTCCGAAAGGGGTTAGGGGTTTCGAAGGCAATGGTTTCGAAAGTGATTTCGACGCCAACCTTCCACTATTTTACCCAGATGTTTTATGCTTTCAAAAGGATGGTGCCAATGCCATAATTTTTCCCCAATATTTTTATGTATGAAAAAGGATGGTTTCAAAAGAGTTGCTTTCGCCTATATTCACTTTGACGCAAATAATATTTGAAGTATAAACCCAATTCTTTCAAAATCGAGACTTTCAATGATTTCAGAAGGGTTACTTTCAATGGTGTCGAAAGGGGTACTTTCAACTTGTTTTGAAGCTATGCTTCAAAATTAAAGGTTAGTACTTTAATATAATCAAAAGGTTTCGACAGGAAGGCTTTAAAGTATTAAAAAGGCGGGAGCCTAATGTTTTGAAGATAGGTTTTAAGGCTTTCAAAAGAGGTCATCATATGAAGTCGAAAGCCAGGTTTCGAAGGTTTCGAAAGATTTTATAACCCAAACTCATTTTTAAAAGGAAAAATCCAGGGCTAAATTAAAGGATTTTTTATAATGGTTTTGAGAAGAAGCTTTCCTTGATAAAATTATAGGTTAAAGGGATTAACCATGTTCTATGTTAAACCCACAGGTGTGGTATTGTTATGTTATTATGATTGCTTCTTCAAATATAAATATATTTACATTGTTTTGAATCCCATAGCTGTATTTTAGGGAAGGGAAGAATAACCGGCTAGGTTGATCCAATAGTGAATATAAATTAAGTGGACTCTTGGATGAATAAATTTACATCCAATAGGTCAAGGAAACCAAAATGTAGGATGCCTAAATTTGGAAGTTGTCAGTGAGACATGTTCATAATGATCCCATGAAAACTGTGACTAGGAAGTTATTGGGGTTACCAGTAGGTTCATACCGATCCTATGAAAAGTATGTTATAAAGAGTGGTTGGCGGAGGTCAATTGGTTTGTAGTGCACCCATGAAAACTATATCCATATTAAGTTATTGACAGTTGTCACTAGATTCCTGGTCAACCCATCAAAACTAGGATAAGAGAGCAGTTATTGAAATTACCAATAGGTTTAGGGGAACCCATGAATTAGTTATTAGCAGTGGGCCACTAGGTTCAAAGTGCACCTATGAAAACTATGGAACTGGACAAGGAGTCCATACATTATATAAAGGTTATTAGTAAGTCCATGAAAACTAATAGGTTAATAGTGACCCTAGAAACTATAAAGTATGACAGCGAGTCGATGAAACAGAGGATGGGGAATCTAGTATGTTTTAATATGTTTGCATATCATCATAATATTTGAAATAAATATGTTTAAACCATCGTGGATGCAGGAGCATAATATACGGTTTTATAAAAGTTTTAGGATATTAGTGAGGGGAAACCCGTTTCGCTAAGCAATGTGGTCTCACCAGATATCTAAATGATTTGAAAGAGTATATTATTATTCATACCAGGCTTTATGTCTTACTCGAAGTTTATGTTTTCCTCTTAAACTCTCGGGTACTCAATTGATTTTGAGTAGTTTGAGATTTATGGTTTTCAGGTTCTCTTCTTGGACCAATAAGGCTTTCGGAGGCATGCAGGAGGCAGTTAGTCATTTAGAATTAACTTTTCGGATGTGTATCATGGTTGTAAAGGTAGACTTAGCCTTATTAAACACTCTGAAATCTAAAGGGGCATCTTCATATGTCACTCATGGCGTATGTTGTAATAAATATATTTTCTCTGAACGTGATTAGAGAATATGTAACTATGTAATGAATTGGAAATATTTTTAAATAGAGTGTGATATTTTTTAAGTTTAAAAGTTTTCCATATTCATGTGCTTTCTGTGTATCAATGAACCAAACACCGTCGTATTTGATCTTCGAGGATTAATAACTATGGATGACTACAGCATCCGTAGCCGTTAGTTTTGGGCCTCCAAGTAAGAGGATGTTACATTAATCATTGCGGATACTAAAGTAAAATTTTCTTTAATAAATTCGACATAGATCATTGGGGATACCATTGCCTGTCATTTGAGATGTTATAACTCTATAGGGTACACAACCTAATTAGGGACACCAATAGACCTTGGTTGAACATGTAGATTTAACATGAACTAAATTAGTGAATGATGAGTTCATAGTCATCCTAGGAAAACTATGAGATGTGAAATGGATAGTCCACATCGTGCCCGAGATGGATATTCTCTATGAGGTTAATAAAGGGTCCATAGTTGACCTATGAAAATTATGGGATGTGTGATGGATAATCCAGATCAATTTTAAATGAATGGAATATGTGTGATGGATAGTCCACATAATTTAAATTTCTACCATGTGTGATGGGTAGTCCATATGGTATGGAATGGCCAATCCAAGTAATAATTATATGTGAGATGGATAGCCCATACAATTTTGTTAATGAAACCATGTGTGACGGGTTGCCCACATAGCAGGGGCTATTCATGAAATGGATAGTCCATAATATATATATGTGTGTGTGTGTGTGTGTGTGTGTGGCAGGTAGTCAAATTAAATGGGACAAATAGTCATTTGAATTTGGATGGATGGTCGATTAAATTGGGATGGATAATCCATTATAAGATTTGAGGTTTGGATACGGTTGTGGGCAGTAGTATGAAGACAAATTAATCATACTTACCTACGTTGTGTGATTGTAAAGTTTAGTTACCGTGTTTTAACCATTGTGGATGCAGGAGCATAGTATATGGTTAATATGTTTTGGTTAAGTTACTACTGAGGGGAAAATCTGTTCTGCTCAGCAGCATGGTCCAACTAGATGTCTATTTAGTTCGAGATGGTAGGTGATTGTTCACACCCTATGTAGTTAACACTCCTTTAAACCCCATATAATGCCCTCTATAGCGCATACCGCTCTCCAACCGCTATGCTATTCCTATTTAGCGTTATTAAGTAGTATCTCCGCTTTAAGTCCCGCTATTTTCTGCTACACCCACCAAATTAAGGCTTTTTAGTATGTGCTTTAGCAACATTATTACACAAAAGTTGATTTGAGTTGTTTTCTTTTAAGTTAAATTGACAAAGTTAGGTTAAAACCTAATTTTAAAGCATAAGTGCTCAATATTAATTAGAAATCTATTATAGTCACCAAATTTGGTCTACATAAATCGTCATATTCTTATGTTTTATTATTTAAGAATAAAAAATATTCTTTTCCTACATAAATGGCGTAGGAATAATAATAAATCAACTTTAAATATTTTTTTATATAAAATAACGCTTTTTGCACCACCGCATCCGCTATATTCTCGCTGTATGCCCGCTATAATTTTTTGCACCTCCACCGCTATCGAACCACCAAGCACTTTTACTACATAGTTCGCACCAGGCTGTTGTCTAACCCGAAGTTTTTATTTTCCCCCTTAAACTCTCGGGTACTCATTTGAGTAGGTCGGAAGTAAGGGTTTTCAGGTTTCCAATTAGACAAATAAGCTTTCGAGGACGTGCAAGAGGCAATCTAGCTATTTAGGAGTACCTATCTAATCCACTTTGTGTTTCTAGTTCTATCTGTATGGATGTAATTAGGCCAAATACTTGGCTCTGATCAACGAAGGGGGCATCTTCATATATCGCTCTTGGAGTATTTTATACTAATTGTAATTTCACTGAATGTGGGTTTACGAATGGGATTATATAATGAATATGAAATATCATTGTGAAATAAATTGTGAAAAATTGTAATGAAAATAATGTTTAATACCTTTCATATTCATATGTTTTTTACAATTAATATGATTGACATAGCCGCATTTTGTAATCGAAAATTAATATTATGGATGACTGCAACATCCGTGGCGCTTTGTTTCGGGCTTCAAAATGGAGGATGTTACAAGTTGGTATTAGAGCATAGGTTTATATAAAACTTAAAAGATTAAAAGATTTTTGAGAGCTTAATCTTAATGAATTAGAGAATAAGATTGAGATATGGGACAACGCTTTAGTAATGCACTTGTATTTGCTATATATAGGTATGTATTCTATCTCTATTCTCCCCCTCCCTTAGACCGTTCTTCTACATCGTACAAAGGTTTGTATGCAGTTTACAAGAAAGCAATGTATGGAAGTAGAAAAATAAAGAGTGTGTTGAATATGCGCTTATATGATTTTTGTTTGATGATAATAAACATATATACATTCGTTTAAATGTATTTGTTAATATACTATTTTATTTTTCACAGATTAAATAAATATTTGCTGAATAAAATAAATAACACGGAATTTGAATTCAAACGAATATTTTATTCAAACAAATATTTATTACAATTTTGATAGTACAAATTCAAGCTCTCACTATACATATACATTTTGATTACATCATAATTACATCACAATTCAGTTTACATTAATAACCTCACTACATATCACTCACACTCGTATTTTGTCTTCAACTGCATTCCAGTTTGAATCCAGCATCTGAGCAATCTGCAAAAATATTCACTAACACGGTAAAATTGAAAAAGAAATATTTTTGCAATATAAAATGAAATATGAATTTTGAAAATAATATTTGCCTCAGTTATTTGGGTTGTTCGTCATCATTTAAATTTGAATTCATCATACACGAACAACTTGTGACATACATAGTGTATCACTGTATATGCCACAAGGCCGTGCACACCGATATATACACTTGATAATGCTACAGGGACAGGTGAGCACAGGTCAAACCCAAATGAAAAGCCGGGTTCAACTCACGTGCAATATATTCAAAATCACGACTCAAGCACAAGGTCAAACCCGAGTTTTTGAAACTGGATTCAACTCAAGTGAAATTTCAAAAATCAACATGAAGCGAACCAAGTTCAGGTCAGACCAATCAGTAGCATGCTAATGAATCAACTGCAATGCAACACATGAACCAAGCTGCATACACCAAAGCTAACAACAGTGCCAAGAGATTCAAGTGCAACTGGAAACAACAACGAGTGCATGCTACAACAACAAAGACCACGGCTACTGCACAACAACATGAATACTGAAACAATCCAGACCAACCAGAAAAGATGCAAACAAAATATGCAGTGCCACAGCGAACATGGTTCGAAACAGGCAGCTTTGAAGAAGTGAAACAACATCAAAGCATCACATACATATGTACATGAGAAATGACCGAAACACAGTGCATATATAACTGCAACAAGGCAACAAGGAATGGCCAGAACCAAGGCCAGTTGATAACAGCAATGCAGACTTGACTATAAGAACAACATGAAATCAAAGTGAAGATCAAGTAAAGCATACATATGATGCAAGCTAATCGGCATATGAACAACTACAACAGGTCAGGGAAGCAACAATTGTACAGAGGCAAAAAGCATCTCAAAGAAATACAACTGAAGTCAATAAGATCGAGTGCAACAATGAACAGTGCAGCATCAAGAGTGGATGTACAAAGCTCAAGTTAAATCCCAAAGCAATCAGTAATGACACAGCAACTACCATCAACTACAAGCCCAAGTGTACAAAGAAGTAATGACACAGCAACTACCATCAACTACAAGCCCAAGTGTACAAAGAAGACAATGTGCAAGTGCAAAGACAAATGCACATGTCAAACAGAACATGAAGCAAACGTGAAGCAGTTCAAATCCAAGCACGACCTATTCGCAAATATATGCAAACTGAAACTAGACCAGTAAACAAAGTCAGAGTCGAACAAAAACTCAAGTCCCAACCAATGTATGAACATACGTACATGGAATGGCAGTATCAATGTCGGTATACACATGAATGCACAGGGCAAACAAAGTCACCAAGTAAGTGACAGCAAAACCAAAATGAAATCAGGGATTCACAAAAGCAAGAAAATGCAAGATATCAAATGGCCGAAGTAAACACTCAAGTCAAGGCTGAAGCAGTAGAAATCAAGGAGCCGACCAAGTCAAAGTTTCTTTTAATCAAACAAGTCAACACTATTCAAATAAGTCAACAGAAAAAGGAACAGAGTCGAAGCCGTGGTCATCACGGAATTGAATCCAAAACCGTGTCAACCAAGCAAGCATCAATTATTCGAATTTGATTGAGTCAGTAAAATCATCAACATCAGAAATTAATCGAGTGGCCGAGGCGAATTATTGACAAATTCAAATGATTTTATACGAATGCAAAAATAGGAATTCGAATCCTATATAAACCCTAAGATCATCATCGGCATATTCATCGAATTCAAGCATACAAACAGAAAAGCAAAAGGAGAAGAAAGAACATACCGAAGCTTTTCGAATTCGATCAATTCGAAGCAGTTGAAGTGCACAAAGGAAATCATCGATTGACAAAAGAACGCCGCATCAATAATTTAATCATAGTCGCAAGCTTCGAATTTCAAAAAACCCTAAATTGGATCGAAGGGACAAGCCCTAATTTAGCTTCAAAGTGGAAGGCCGGCATCTCCAAATAAACGAAGGAAGAAAATAAAAGAGACGGGCTAGAATATAAAAGGGGCCGGCATTTTTTAAGGGCTTTAAATTTAAAATTAGGGTTGTTTGTTTTAAATTGTTTTTTAATTTGTATTTTCTTTTTTAACCGTTTAAATTTCTAGTCGTGTGACTAGGGGACAAGCTACGTGGCGTAGCTTGAGAATTCGCAACTCAGTGGCTGAGTTGTGGCAGGGTTTTGAGCGTAGAGTTAGATTTAGTCGATAGCGGGTGTCGCGAGTTTACGTGTGTAAGCGAGGGACTATCTAATTTCTAGTAGAAACCTTGGGGGCAGCACGTAGGCAGGGTTTTGCCGAAGCTGGGTAAATTCTGTGTCGTTCTATTTCTGCATTTATTATTCTGCTCTTATCTGTGCTGCTATTGTTCTGTGATCTGTGTTGAAATTATTTTATAAGCTTCCACGATTAATTTTTTATAATTTACACTATCACCCTATTCACCCCCCCCTCTAGGGTGAAATCGATCCTACAAGTGGTATCAGAGCTAGGAACAAAAGCCGTTTTTGTTTTAAATTGTTTTTACAAAAATCAATTTTTGTTTTAAAAATTCGTGTTTTAAAAATTGGTTTTTGTTTTATAATTTTGAATTTTTGAAATGGATTCTTTTATTAATACTTCTGTTGAGGGTCGCTCCAATATTATTCCTTCTATTTTCGATGGAACAGAATTTTTGAATTGGAAATTAAAAATGGAATTTTATTTAAAATCTGTTAATATTAAATGTTGGGATATTATTGAAAATGGGTGTGATATAACAGATAAGAAAATTATCTCGATTAATGCTCTTGCTATGCATATATTATATTCTCATATTAATCAAGATAATTTTAATTTCATTTCTCAGTGTAAAAATGCACAGGAAATCTGGAATACTTTCGATGCGATATATGGTGCAAAAGTCAACAACAATGAGAAGTCCTCCACAATCGACTCAGTTAAAGAAATGTGCTTAACAGGATTGGTAAATAGCAGTTGTGATGAGGATGATGATGATGGAGCAGCCGAGCTGGCATTAATAATGATGAAATTCAAAAGGTGGAACCGCAAATACGGAAATCCAGCTCTAAATCAAAAATTAAAAAGCAGAATAATCAAAGCACTGGATAACTCGAAAGAACACGGGATCATTTGCAACAAACCCGGTGATATCAAGCCAATTATCCCCGTTTTCAACTCAACAAAGAAAAGGAATAAAAAAGAAGATGTTTTGCAGCCACGTGGAATAAAAGCGATAACAGTGAGAGTGAGAAAGCAGATATGTGCCTTCATGGGAATATAACCGACAGCGACGATGACGAGCCAAGCGAGGTATCAAAACTTACTCACTCTGAATTACTTATTTATTTCCACGAAGTAAATGGCTGTTTTGAACGGCTTAGGGATAAGTATGCCAAACTTGAATCACAAAAAGATACTTTGATAGATTTAAATAAACAACTTGACCAATTAGTTAAAACCTATCAAAGTAGGATCCCTAAGTGTGATAAGTGTCCAACATTTGAAGAAGAAATTAAAAAATCAGAAACTAAAATAAAATCACTTGAAAATGAAATTCTGATTTTGAAAGAAAATGAAAATACTAGGAGAGAAAATTCTATTAAAAAGTGCGAACAAATATTGAACGAAAATGAATCTCTCAAAACACAAGTCCAACAATTATCAACGACTTTAGATAAATTTTCAAAAAGTGAAAAATCGTTGAATATGCTATTAGGGAAACAAACTGTTAATACAATTAGACAAGGACTTAGATATAATCAATCTAAAAATGTTAGAAATGAGATTAATCGAGAAAAATTAATGTGCACAATTTGTAGAAAATTTGGACACGATCACAATAATTGTTGGTATAGACCCAAACATGTGAAAACTATACTGATTTGGGTTCCAAAAGGCACAAATATAAAAACTCTCAAAGTTAAACAAATTTGGGTGCCGAAGGGAACAATTATAAATAGTTTTGGGTCTTTACAAAATTGTTTTTCAAAATTTTCTGCCACTAACAACCATGGACCTATAAAAACAAATAGGTCGCATAAATCTTTCAACGTGTAGGTGTGGTGGCAGGCTAAGGAACAACAATAGTGTTCTTTGGATTTTGGCTGTTCCAGAAACACAACGGACGACAAAGCAAAGTTCCTTAGCCTAGTATAAAGGTGACAGAATCACAATGGACAATAATGAAATAATATCGTAAAGGTAAAACAGGTAAATGTATATTTACGATATATTAAACGTGATAATCTGCACCATATTTTGAATGAAAATCAGCCGATATTGAGATGATGAAAAGATTGTGATTTTGTTTTTGACTTATTCAACATAGTTGGCCAATTATATTCTTATGCCAAAAACACTATAAAGTTCTCTAGATTCTTTGAATTACTTCATATACATCAGTTTGGATTAAAAATAGTGTTTTGTTGGATACTACAATTGGTTATAATACGGCTGACTCTATATTCACGGTTTTCTGATTATTTACACGGCTTCAATTCAATTTCAAAAGAATGTCATTTAAAATGCTGTTAAAATTGAGTTTGAAATTTTTGGTGCACACTTCATGTTTGGTCAAACAAATTCAATTAATGATGATTTTGAGTGAAAGAGAAATTCAGATGCAGATTACACTGGTAATCTAGTTGATAGAAAAATTACTAGTTGAGCATGATTTTTGAGACATTTAGTAACTGCATCATTTTTCAAAGAAAATATCTGCATATTCTTCATTTCAAATAATTTTCAAATAGCAGAAAATTTTCTTTTAAAACCCCCTGGAGAAAATCATTTTTGACCATATTTTCAGATTAGTCATTTTTGAAAAATTAATTTCATAATTATTTTTGAATTTGATTTTAAATGACTATTTTGACTAATCTGACTCCCTAATGTTTATCGAAAAGAAAAATAGTGATTGAAAAAGTGATGAGTGTTAATATTGATCATATATTATGACTCGAGACGGTATAATTAATAAATTTCTTTAGAAATTTAAACAAGAGTTATAAAACTTTTTGTTGGTAAAAAATTCCATGACCATCTCTATATCTATCATATTTCTAACAACCATCACTCATCAAAATTCTATATAGTTTGTCAATATGTGGTACTTTAAACAGGAATCGTTCGTTTTTCATTTTTACATTTTTTTAAAAATAATAATAATAATAATGATAATAAATACCAAAGTATTCACTCTCATTTAAAAGTCCTCACGGTTATGCATGGGTGAATTACTTGGAATTTGTTATGTGCTTCCATGCTCATTTAAAAGTCCTCACGGTTATGCATGTATGGAACGCATATCAAAAGTTGATTTTTTAAAATAAACAAGTTGATTCTAATCCCATTTAAAAGTCCTCACGGTTATGCGTGGTCAGAAGATACTTGAATTCATTTTTTTTTAAAATAAATTTGGAATACTACTAATCTCATTTAAAAGTCCTAACGGTTATGCATAGTTAGTAGATATTCAAATTCCTGATATAAATATACCACAAATAGATATAACTACATGGTTTTATATGATGACATAATTCCCATCATTCTAAAAGTGGAATATGCGCCTAACAAAATATTTATGATTTTTGTTTGATTTTTTATTGAAATTTAATATTTATATTCAATTGAGTTTTAATATTGAATTAATATCGATCACTATATCTCTACTTTTCTATTACTATTACTCTTTTGCTGATAACAAAAGGGGGAGAGAAAGGTTAAGATTTTGTCAAATAAAATCAAGCAAAGATCAAATAATTTTCCATTTGCATCTAGACTCATTTGCATATTTCTATTTGTATGCATATATGTAGGGGGAGTATTGTGTAGAGAGGGAGCATTCAAATAGGGGGAGCAAATTGAACGATCAAATACATTTAACATATTCAAAAACTTAAATATATGTTTGTTATCATCAAAAGGGGGAGATTGTTGAATATGCGCTTATATGATTTTTGTTTGATGATAATAAACATATATACATTCGTTTAAATGTATTTGTTAATATACTATTTTATTTTTCACAGATTAAATAAATATTTGCTGAATAAAATAAATAACACGGAATTTGAATTCAAACGAATATTTTATTCAAACAAATATTTATTACAATTTTGATAGTACAAATTCAAGCTCTCACTATACATATACATTTTGATTACATCATAATTACATCACAATTTAGTTTACATTAATAACCTCACTACATATCACTCACACTCGTATTTTGTCTTCAACTGCATTCCAGTTTGAATCCAGCATCTGAGCAATCTGCAAAAATATTCACTAACACAGTAAAATTGAAAAAGAAATATTTTTGCAATATAAAATGAAATATGAATTTTGAAAATAATATTTGCCTCAGTTATTTGGGTTGTTCGTCATTATTTAAATTTGAATTCATCATACACGAACAACTTGTGACATACACAGTGTATCACTGTATATGCCACAAGGCCGTGCACACCGATATATACACTTGATAATGCTACAGGGACAGGTGAGCACAGGTCAAACCCAAATGAAAAGCCGAGTTCAACTCACGTGTAATATATTCAAAATCATGACTCAAGCACAAGGTCAAACCCGAGTTTTTGAAAGTGGATTCAACTCAAGTGAAATTTCAAAAATCAACATGAAGCGAACCAAGTTCAGGTCAGACCAATCAGTAGCATGCTAATGAATCAACTGCAATGCAACATATGAACCAAGCTACATACACCAAAGCTAACAGCAGTGCCAAGAGATTCAAGTGCAACTGGAAACAACAACGAGTGCATGCTACAACAACAAAGACCACGGCTACTGCACAACAACATGAATACTGAAACAATCCAGACCAACCAGAAAAGATGCAAACAAAATATGCAGTGCCACAGCGAACATGGTTCGAAACAGGCAGCTTTGAAGAAGTGAAACAACATCAAAGCATCACATACATATGTACATGAGAAATGACCGAAACACAGTGCATATATAACTGCAACAAGGCAACAAGGAATGGCCAGAACCAAGGCCAGTTGATAACAGCAATGCAGACTTGACTATAAGAACAACATGAAATCAAAGTGAAGATCAAGTAAAGCATACATATGATGCAAGCTAACCGACATATGAACAACTACAACAGGTCAGGGAAGCAACAATTGTACAGAGGCAAAAAGCATCTCAAAGAAATACAACTGAAGTCAATAAGATCGAGTGCAACAGTGAACAGTGCAACATCAAGAGTGGATGTACAAAGCTCAAGTTAAATCCCAAAGCAATCAGTAATGACACAGCAACTACCATCAAATACAAGCCCAAGTGTACAAAGAAGACAATGTGCAAGTGCAAAGACAAATGCACATGTCAAACAGAACATGAAGCAAACATGAAGCAGTTCAAATCCAAGCACGACCTATTCACAAATATATGCAAACTGAAACTAGACCAGTAAACAAAGTCAGAGTTGACACAAAAACTCAAGTCCCAACCAATGTATGAACATACGTACATGGAATGGTAGTATCAATGTCGGTATACACATGAATGCACAGGGCAAACAAACTCACCAAGTAAGTGACAGCAAAGCCAAAATGAAATCAGGGATTCCCAAAAGCAAGAAAATGCAAGAAATCAAATGACCGAAGTAAACACTCAAGTCAAGGCTGAAGCAGTAGAAATCAAGGAGCCGACCAAGTCAAAGTTTTTTTTAATCAAACAAGTCAACACTATTCAAATAAGTCAACAGAAAAAGGAACAGAGTCGAAGCCGTGGTCATCACGGAATTGAATCCAAAACCATGTCAACCAAGAAAGCATCAATTATTCGAATTTGATTGAGTCAGTAAATCATCCACATCAGAAATTAATCGAGTGGCCGAGGTGAATTATTGAAAAATTCAAATGATTTTATACGAACGCAAAAATAGGAATTCGAATCCTATATAAACCCTAAGATCATCATCGGCATATTCATCGAATTCAAGCATACAAACAGAAAAGCAAAAGGAGCAGAAAGAACATACCAAAGCTTTTCGAATTCGATCTATTCGAAGCAGTTGAAGTGCACAAAGGAAATCTTCGATTGACAAAAGAACGCCGCATCAATAATTTAATCGCAGTCGCAAGCTTCGAATTTCAAAAAACCCTAAATTGGATCGAAGGGGCAAGCCCTAATTTAGCTTCAAAGTGGAACGGCCGACATTTCCAAATAAACGAAGGAAGAAAATAAAAGAGACGGGCTAGAATATAAAAGGGGCCGGCATCTTTTAAGGGCTTTAAATTTAAAATTAGGGTTGTTTGTTTTAAATTGTTTTTTAATTTGTATTTTCTTTTTTAACCGTTTAAATTTCTAGTCGTGTGACTAGGGGACAAGCTACGTGGCGTAGCTTGAGAATTCGCAACTCAGTGGCTGAGTTGTGGCAGGGTTTTGAGCGTAGAGTTAGATTTAGTCGATAGCGGGTGTCGCGAGTTTACGTGTGTAAGCGATGGACTATCTAATTTCTAGTAGAAACCTTGGGGGAAGCACGTAGGCAGGGTTTTGCCGAAGCTGGGTAAATTCTGTGTCGTTCTATTTCTGCATTTATTATTCTGCTATTATCTGTGCTACTATTGTTCTGTGATCTGTGTTGAAATTATTTTATAAGCTTCCGCGATTAATTTTTTATAATTTACACTATCACCCTATTCACCCCCCCTCTAGGGTGAAATCGATCCTACAGAGTGAACCTAGGTGGTGAAAGCACCACAACCAACATAAATGTTCAACCCAATACCAGAAGGAACTAAGGTCGATAGGAAAATGCTAATGTAGGTGACGAAACCTCACTAGTAGATATGAGGACCACGTATCAGTTCTTTGTCCACTTGACGCAAGTTGGAACAACAGTAGGAGTAGCTGGAGGATATGTTGCTAACCTGGAAGGAGCAAATCCTGTGGCGCCAATTGGCAATAACTATGCCAAGCTGTACATATGTTTGAGTGGAAAAGCCTTTTCTAGGAACTGAAGATGCAATAAAAGTGGAGAACTGGTTATTGCATTATGAAAGAATTTTTGCTAATTTGGGCTTAAACAATGTAGTGACCCTAATTTGAGTTACGTTATTTAGGATATTTAATTAGTTAAATTAAATAACATAATATAGTGGTTAAAAGATTGAGATTTGTGATTAATAGAAGGGTAGCCATGCCTATTTGAACTAATGAACTAAGAAAATTTAAAATGAATTAAGTTGAGGTAGTAGACAAGGGTGATATAGGAATAAAGTATATTCTTACACGCTAAACCCTTAAAACACATTCATTCTACACATTCACAAAAAAAACTAAATAGAAGAGAGGCCAGCCACCATTAAGGAAGTCAAGTATAAGATAAAGCAAGAGTCAAGAGGAAGCTAAATCAACTTAATCTAAGATCAAATCTCAATTTCCTAATCACAAAGCTAAAGTGAATAATGATGATATCTCATATTTCTAATTATTTTCGGTTTTAGATTAAATTAGATCTTTTTGCAAGGTTTTGCCATGTTTTTTATTGTTAACATGGATATATATGCATGTTGATGATTTATACTAATTCTTAGGGATTTTATAATATGTTTTAATGTGAAAACCCTATTAAATGACATCAAAATGCCTTGTGATTTTATTATATGATCAGAAATTTTTAGAGATGGGTTTCATTTTCATAATTTTCTGAATTAATGTAGATTTAATATTAATTTTCTAGCGAATAAAATGGTTATTTGGGTTTAAAATTAATTACCGCTATTTTATAATGATTTTGGGTCAGAAAGTAATATATGTTAGAAAAGGTATTAAATATTTTTGATGGGAATTTTTATTGATTTTTCCTAAGTGTTTCAATAAGTATATAAAATTATTAGAGGTATGGAACTTAAATATTTTATATATTTATAAAAGGAGAAGGGGCCTTTTGTAAATAGTTAAATTTGTTTATTTCTGAAATATCGGCATTACTTTTAGAAAAGAAAGTAGCAACCAATCATGTTTTGACAAACAATGCAGGTTAGTTGAAAAGAATTGCTTTAAAAGGTTAAAAATCAGTTTAAACATGATTTTTACATGTTTCGACCCAGTACTCCCACCTTCATCACCATCGAAACCAATGCACATGGTATCAAGAATTGTTACATATTGAATTGGACTGGGTTGAGAGGCATGAATTCGAAACGAGGCGTTTCGAAAGTATCGAAGCTTTACTTTGTTTTTAAATGAAAATACACCTGCTTTACTTTTGCTTTCAACTTGGTTAGCTTCCTACTGGGTCAAATTGTTTTAAAGGAATAGTTTCGAAAGAGTTTGCGCCTTTTGTTTTAAGTTAATACTTTCGAAGGGGCCAAGCCCCATTCTGCCGCATCCTTTCGAAGCAATGGTATCGAATCAAAAGGGCCACTTGTTAATTTAAAACCGCTTCTCCAATGTTTTCAAAGGGCTGGTTTCGACACCATCACTTCTTTACTTTGGAAATTGTTTTCAAAAGAATGCTTTTAGCTTAATTATTTTACGGCCCTTTGTTTTGTTGAAAATAAAACCCCAAGGTTTTGAAGGGAAAGGTTTTAACTTTTTTCGAAAGGTTATTCCACATATGTTACTTGAACCTAATGCTTTCGAAAGTTTTGTTTATATTTGAATGCTTTCGAAAGGTTTTTAATGAAGGTTTCAATGGGGTAGTTCTCTAATGTTTTCGAAAGGTTGCAAGTGGAAGGTTTCCAAAGGTTTCGAAAAGGTTTTACTTGGTTTTGAAAGGGATACTTTCAATGATTTTGAAAGGGGTACTTTTAAAGGTTTAAATGTTTTCACCAACACAGTTTTGTGTAAAGTATATATAACTTGGCAAAGTGATTTGAATGAAGCATAAAGTATATTTTCCTTGTTTAAGTATGATTTAAAAGGATTAAATAATTTTGAAAGAAAAGGTTTTCAAGGAAAATTTATGGGCAGATGACCCTAAGTTAAATGACTCGGATTTTAGAATACTGGATGGAACTGGTATAGGGTCATGCCCTATATGTTAGCTATTAGGCGCTATCTAATTTATTATAAAATTCTAGTGTGTATGGCTTTGTAACAGGTAAGACTAAAATGATGTTACACACAGAAAGGAATAATAGAGAGAGGATAGGCTATTGGTGAGCCCGCAAAACCATTAGGATCAGTTGACCATGGAGAACTAAGTTAGGGACAGACTGTACAGATAAGGAGTATCTAACGGAAGTTAGATTATTTGTTTATTTTGTTTGGTAGGCCCAAGTCATCTAAAGGTTAGTAGTTAGCCAAACAAAATTATAGTGTTCTGACAGATAGTCCATTTGTTCCGTGATTTATATGCTTACCTATATTGCTTTATAGTTTTAACCAGTTTTAGTTGTAGGATTAAGATTTGCAAAAGATATGTTTTAAAAGGATATTAATGAGAGGAAACTGATTCCACTAAGCTGCGTGGTCTCGCTTAATATCAAATAACCGAGACGTATAGTATTTTTCACACCCGGATTTATGTATAACTCGAAGTTTATATTTTCCCCTCAAACTCTTGGGTGGTCGAAATTGATTTGAGTAGGCTGAGGGTTTAGGATTTTCAGGTTTTAGTAGGTGGACGAATATAGCTTCCAAAGACGAGCAGGAGGCTGAAGTTAGTTGTATTTAGGAGTTGTTTGTGTTATTTCTACTGTGTTTTATTAATTCAATTATGACTGTTTATTACTCTGGTCATCCAAAGGGGCATTTTCATATATCGCTCTTCACGTATTTTGTAATAATTATATTTGGTCTGAACCTAGAAAACGATTGGGATTATGTAACTTGGATATGAAAAGTTGTTTTGAAATGTAATCGAAAAAGTGTTTTAATCTATGATTTTGTTTCATATTCAAGTGCTTCTGATATTATAAACGCCACTAACATTGCCATATTTTATCACCGAAAGTTAATACTATGGTTAAGTGCAACATCTGTAGTGCTTAGATTCGGACCTCCAGATAGGGGATGTTGCAAATGATGAGCCAAAAAGTAGGTTGGCTTCAGGACAGTTGCAAGGTGTTGCTTTGTTATGGTGGAATGAGATGACCGTAGGAGTACCAAAGGAGAAACCGACTTGGGTATAATTCAGAAGGAGATTCAAAGAAAGATTTTTATCTAAGGTAGTCAAGTCAGTCTTACTCAGGAAGTGTACGGAGTTGGAGCAAGGGGAAATGTCGTTTTTGGAATACTCTGCTAAGTTTGATGAGCTGTCCAAGTATGGATATGCCACTATTGTCAATGTTATCAAGAGGAGCGAAAATTTTATCCAGCGGCCGAGGCAGGAGATTTCTTGGGAAACCATGCCACATCTTAGGGATCAAATCAAATGTAGTGGTGGAAATGACTATTAGAAATGAGGAGATGCTTTCTACTTTTGGGAAGGAAAAGCCAGTTGGAGCTCAAAGTTCTTAGAATAAGAAGTGGAAATTTGTGATAGAAGGTACACATTTGATTCATAACATACTAGTTAGAGTATTATTTGATACTAGCGCATCGCATTCATTTATCTCTTAGTGTTGGTGGATAAGTTATGTTTATGACCATCATACCTTATTCTTCCTTAAGGGTAGCTAATCCAATAGGAGGGTACACAAATCTTGGAATGAGAAGTGACCATCTAGAATTTGAGTTGGTAAGATATACTTTTTCCTGCAGTTTGTATGTGTTTGATATTACGGGTTTTGGGATTATTTTGGATATGGATTGGTTAAGCAAATATGATGCATGGATATTTGCTGGGATAGGAAAATATCATTTAGACATCCTGATAGTAGTCATCGAATTATATACTCAGAAGAAAACTCAAGTGTGGTTGTTTTTACTTTGTTGGTCGTAATGGAAGTGAAGAGAAAGTAAATCAGGTTTTAGTTGCAAGAGAATTAATAAATGTTTTTGAGTCGGTTGCAGACTACCACTGAAATGAGCTATTGAGTTTTGAATAAATCTTTTACCTAGAGGTGAACATGCAAGTAGACTACCTAGTAGGATGACACCTACTAAGATGAAAGATTAAAGGTACAACAGTGGACTAAGAAGGAAAGAGTTTTATTAGACTAAGCAGTTCGTCTGGGGAAGCAGCCATGGTGTTCATAAAGAAACCAGAACAGTGGTTGAGATTTTGTTTTGATTATTGGAAGTTGAATGAGAAGATAAAGAATGATGCCCTTTGTTGAGAATTGATGATTTATTTGATCAGTTGAGTGGGGACAACGTATTTCCTCAGTGGATTTTGCGACAGGGGTCCCTCAGTTAAGGATGGTAGAGGAATGTATTCCTTTGACAGTGTTTTGAACAAGATATTGTTCGTACAAATGGTTAGTGATGCCACTCAAATTGACTAATGTGCCTACTTTCTTTAAGGACTTGATGAATTGGAATTTTTGAGAGCATTTGGATAGGTTCGTGTTAGTATTCATTGATGACATTTTGATATATTTTGAGGATGAAAGAGGTCATGAGGCTCATCTTAGAATAGTGCTTGAGACATTGAGACAACATCAACTAAAAGCGCAGTTAACAAAGTGCCATTTCTGGAAAAGAGAGGTGAAGTTTTTTGGTCATATAGTTTCAAAGAAAGTGTTTTCAATCGATCCAGCTAAAATCGAAGCTGTTAATAATTGGAATAGACCCTAGACGATAACAGAGATTTTAGTTTTCCTAAATTAGTTTTCTATTATTGGGGATTCATTAAGGATTTCTCGCGGACTGCAGCGCCCCTAACTAAACTAACCAGACAGGACGTAAAGTTTATTTGGTCTGATGAATGTAAGGAAGCCTTCCTTGAGTCAAAGCATTTGTTGACCAATGCACCTATGTTAGTTGTTCCGGATAGGAATCAAGATTTGGTGGTGTGTATGGATGCATGTGGAACTGGATGGGGAACTGTGCTGATGCAAAGGGGTAAAGTGATTGCCTATGCTTCTCGACAGCTCGAACCACATGAAGTTAGATATCCAACTCATCACTTGGAGATGGCATCGGTGATTTTCGCATTGAAAGTGTGGAGTCACTACTGCTCAAGAGAAAGGTTCGAGTTATATACAAATCATAAGTCTTTGATGTATTTATTCTCTCGAGTTGAATATGAGACGACAGAGGTGGTTGAAGTTCTTACCAGTTTATTATTTTGGTACTAAGTAAACACCGGGTAAAGGAAATAAAGTTGCAGATCACTTAGTAGAAAATATCAGAACGTGGTGTTAGCTACGTTAGCAGAATGAAAGAATTTAGAGATGTTGACTACTTGTAATGTGCAGTTAAGGTTGACTACTAGTTCTAGTCAAAGTAAGCCGGGTTGCCTTACTTGGAAGTTTGACCATTATTGATCGAGAGGATTGCATCTAAGCAGAGATATAATCCACTATTAGCCGAAAATATTAGAATGTTGGAAAGTGGAACCGAGATTGGTGATTTGAAAGATTTTATTCTTGACCAAAGAGGATAGTTAAGGAAGGAAGGATGGTTGTGTGTTCTAGATGTTAGTGACCAAAGAAAGGAAGTTCTTAGGGGGTGTCATCGTTCGAAGTTTACTATACATCCCGAGGGAACTAAGATGTATCAGGATATGAAAAGAAGTTTCTTCTGGGAAGATATGAAAGGGATGTAGGCTTATAGGCGAAGCATTGTGTGAATTTCCAACAAGTTAAAGCCGAATATCAAAAGCCAAGTGGTTTCCTTCAACCTTTAGATATACCAGTTTGGAAATGGGATTCAACATCCATGAATTTTATTGACGGGTTACCAATGTCAAACTGGGGAAATGAAATTGTTTGGGTCATAGTGGATGGACTGTCCAAGAGTGCACATTTCATTCACATTAGGTCAACCGAGATGACACCTGTATTAGTTAAGTTGTTTATGAAGAATATTGTTGGACTGTATGGGATTCCTAGTAGTATAGTAAGTGGCAGAGATGCGTTGCTCACTAGTGAATTTTGAAAGAGTAGTCTGAGTGAGGTATTAGATACCAAGCTTAAGATGAGTACCACTTATCACCCACAGACGTTGTAACACCCTAATTTTTGTTTAACATTAATTAGGACAATTAATTGGATAAATTAAATAGAATAATGTGGTTGATTAAGGAATTAAGATTTAATTGTCAATTAACTTGGCTACAGCTAAACTAATGAATGTATAAATATGGTTTATAATTTACAAGTTAGAAAAATAAGAGGAGGGCAATATGGGAATAGCCACACCCATATACCCTTAAATCCGCCCTTATTCTCACCTACCATTTCATAAATCAAAATACACATAAAGAGAAGTTATAACCAACGATTAAAACACATTAGAGGATCAAAAAACTTGGAAGATCCAAAAGAGAGCTAGAAAAATAAAGATACGACAAATCTCAAACTCCAACAACTTAATCAAGGTGAATAATAGTATAAATCTTCTCATTTTTCCTTGTTTAGGTTTGGTTATACATAATAGCCGAATGTATTTGCTGTATTGATCATGTTTGGATCTAATATTCATTGTTTGGATAGAATAATGATTTATGGTGATTTATTGAAATTTTTATGGAATTAAAACGATGGGTTTTAAAGTAAAAACCTTAGTAAATGATCTCCAAATGACTTGATTTTTGGATATGTCATGCAAAACAACATTATAGGGATGGGTTTTTAATTTCATAATTTTGAAGTTAATAAGAATATTTTATAAATTTTCTAAGGTGAAAAAGGCATTTATTTTGGGTTTTAATTGTTAAAAAGAATAAAATTTGAATTTAGCCCCAAATTTTTATATAATTTAGAAAATATTATTTCAAATTTTTGATGAATTTTTAAGATTTTTCCCAAGTGATTTCGATTAATTATGAATTTTCTAAGCTAAAAAGGTTTAATAATTATATTAAAATATTAATATAATTAATTATTTTGGAAACAATAAAATATGATCTACAGCACTTTTTCTGCAAAGAAAATGTTAAGGTATGTCATAACCAATGGAAATTTGATAAAGAATAGGAGTTGGTGAAAATAATATACTTTAATTAGCAAAATAACAGTTTTCAAGTTATTTACGACTCTGCCATTCAACCTTTCGACTAATAACCTTCCGACTTAGTTATCTTTCGATTACATCACTCTCCAGCAGTTTTGGTTCCTTCTGTAGCGCGTTTGGAAGAACATTTCGACTACTTTCGACTAAGTAACCTTTCGACTGCATCACTATGTAGCAGTACTGGACCCTTCTGTAGCACTTTTGGAAGAACCCTTCGACTTAGTAAACTTTCGACTAGGTCACCTTTCGACTAAGTAACATTCCGACTTAGTCATCTTTCGACAGCAGTTGTAAATGTTGTGTAAGCCCTTTTTGTAGCAGTTTTCTTAAACTTTGTTTGCAAACTTCAAATGGGCATAACTTTCTAATTGTAAGCACGTTTTTCTATTGTGAAAGGGAAACCATCATTTGAACATTGTGGAATAGGTTAGAGACCTTAATACTATACCTATAAAATGTTATAGCTAAAACAAAGTTTTATATCTCCAGAGGAGTAGATTTCTTTGCTTTTGAATATGCTTGTTCGTTTTTTTGCCTTCGAAGGGGATACGTTCGAAGCAGTTGTAAATTTATTATTTTTTGACCACGTTTTATATTTCGAAAGGTAGAATTTAAAGTATCATAAAGCACGAGCCAAATGTTTTTGAGAGCTTTCGAAGGAGGTTATTCGATGAAGTTGAAAGCTAGTTTTCGAAGGTATCAAAAGGTTTTATGACCCAAACTCTATTTTTAAAGAAAAAACCCATGGCTTTACTAATGGAGTTTTTATAATGGTTTAAGAAGAATCTATCTTTGATAAATTAAACCCATGGTAGTGGTATTTCTATGTTGTTATATTGCTTCTTCTAATATAAATATATTCACTTTATAATGGACCCATAACTGTATTTTGAGGAAAAGGGTAGGGGAACCGTTAGGTTAACCCAAGATTGAATAAATTGAATAAACTCCTGAATGAGAGGAATTGCATCCAGGAGGTCAGGAAGACCAGAATAAAGGATGCTAAAATATAAAGAAAAGATATTGGCAGGGGCCAATAGGTTTCTAGTAGGCCCATGAAAACTGTATGATAATGGCAGGGGCCAATAGGTTTCCAGTAAGCCCACGAAAGATAATGATATTGGTAGAGGCCAATAGGTTTATAGTAATCTCATGAAAATAACGTATAAAGAGGATGTTAAGTAAACATGTTCATAGTTAGCCCATGAAAATTATGTGTAAATGAAGATGTTAGACAGACAGGTTCATAGTAAGCCCATGAAAACTATATCATTGGACAGGTAGTCCTTAAATGTTGTTAGGCCATGAAAACTGATAGGTTAATAGTAATCCTAGAAACTATAATTGAGATAGATAGTCAGAGTGAACGGGGATGGATAATCCAGATTTGATTTGGTTGTTTTACATATCATCATAATGTTTTGAAATACTGTTTTTAACCATTGTGGATGCAGGTGCACAATATGTGGTTTTATAAAGGTTTTAGGATACTAATGAGGGATAAACCCATTCTGCTGTGCGGCGTGGCCTCACTAGTTATCTATTTAGTTTGAGATGATAAACTATTATTCATACTAGGTTTTATGTCTGACTTAAAGTTTTTGTTTTCCCCTTAAACGCTTGGCTGCTCAATTGATTTTGAGTAGTTTGAGATTTAGGGTTTTCAAGTTTTTTCTTAGACGAACAAAGCTTCCGGTGGCATGCAGAGGTAGATAGTTATTTAGAGTTTTCTTTTCCGCTGTGTATTTGGATGTGAAGGCAGATTTATTAGCCCTACTATACACTCTGATCAACCAAGGGGGCATCTTCATATGTCGTTGTTGGAGTATTTGTAATAACTATACTTTGTTGAACGTGGATAACGAATTTTGGGATTATGTAACGAACATTAAATATATTGATTTGAATGTGGAAATATGTTTTTGAATTGTTATTATTTTTTTCAATATTATAGTGAATTGTGTATCGATGTATCTAGCACCGCCGTATTTGGTCACCGAAGATTAATCATTATGGATGACTGCAGCATCCATAGCCATTCGTTTTGGGCCTTAAAATAGGGGGATGTTACATGTTGGATCGGAGCATAGATTTTTGAAACTTTAAAAGAAAGTTAAACCTAAAAGATTTTCAAATATAATCTAATGAATTTGAAAATATGATCAAGGTTTGGATTAACGCTATAATAACATACTTGTATTTGATATATATATATATATATATGTATGTATGTATGTATGTATGTATAGATGTATATATATGTATAGATATATAAGTACGTGTTCCCCTCTCTCTTAGACCGTTTCTCTGTATCTTACTAAGGCTCTTATGAAGATTTACGAGAATGAAAAAATGGAAGCAGGAAATGGAAGAAGAAATTTATGTGGAGGAAGCACCACAAAAAATGGTAATGCTCGACCTAATACCAGGAGGAACCAAGGTTAAAAAGCTAAGGCTGCTCCAAGTGCAGAGGTCAATGCTGGTGTTGGAACCTGTAACGACCCGTAATTTCGCTACTTCGGAAATGAGAGATTTCATTCGTTTTAAATTTAAAAAGGAATTTAAATCTTAAATAAATATGTTATATATAATAAATAATTATATATTCTTATAATTAATAAATTAAAAAGTATAAATTTGGATTTTAAAACAAATCAACAAAAATTAAGTTTTGTTAATAATAAATAAAGGCTTAAATAAATAGGTATAAATATTTATTTAAAAAGGTAAGTCTTATTTAAAACATCTAATAAAGATAATAAAAGTATATTAAAAGATTTAAAAGAGTATTGAAAATCATTTTACAAAAATAACCAAAATTTGTCGCATTTTGTTAGTTTGACATATGCTGTAAAATTAGAGATTTTGACAGTAATTAAATATGATTTTAAATTATAAAGAGACATATTTTAATTTATTTAAAGAAGTAAAAAGTTCATTTTAAAGTTTGGTTTACTTCAATATATAGCTAATAAAAAGGTCAAATTTTGATGGTAAAATTTGTCGACAAAAACATTGTTTTCAACCGAAACAAGTTGTCGACATGTTGTTGCAGCTTGATATATTTTCTAACTTATAAATACAAGATTACAAACTATTTAAACATTCTACATTTAGCACTAAAAACAAAAAGAGTTTACTTTTGAAAATATTTACATAAATATAAAAAAAATGTAAAAGTATGATTTGACAAATTTAAAATGATTAAAGCTTTTATAAAACAACATCATTACCTTACTTCTCATCTCATTAATAAGATTTAATACTTTTACATAGAAAATGAGCAAACTATATGATTTAATAACTACAAACCATAAGAAGATGACACCTCTTAACACACTTTTCCATCAACATCTTTCCATACATTTAATGCAAATCAAATCAATGCAAAGTCTTCACTTTAAAATGCAAAATTTAAGAAAGTAATCATTTCTATTTTTACCATCACCATTAATGCATATCAAATCTCTCTTTTCACATAAAAGAAAATGTATATTTAAATTTAAAAATTAAGAGGGTATTAATGTCATTTACTATCAAAATCTTCACTTATAAATACAACCATAAATCTCTTCATTTCTACTTCACTTTCATTTCACAAAAATTCCAAAATCCTTCTCTACTTTCTCCATTTTCCTTATCTTCAAGCTATCACCTCCATACTCCCTTACCATCACCTTACACCCTCAAAACTCAAGACCCAACCCACCTACTCCTTTCAAAATCCCCAAATCCGAGCCTCACACCCCCTCCTCCTCACATACCCAAGGCGTGCCACCTCCTCCCCACCTACCTTCGGTCGTACCCCTCCTTACTAGCCAACCCGAGCTCCTACACCCCAAGGCCGAGCACCACACACCAAAACCTGAGCCCAAAACACCTCCTACACGCCCAATCCCAAATACCCAAGGCCGTACCCTCACTACACCCAAGGCCGTACACTCTTCTCCTCCATATAAAAAACAAAAGAAAAAAAAGAAAAAGAGAAAAGAAGGAAAACAAAAGCGTTCGCAAAGAAAAAAGCTAAGGTTGGAATTCAAGTCATTCAGGAAAAGCACGTTGTTCGAAAAGCACATAGCCTATGAAAATGTTTAACGGAGTGGATATGAAGGTGAGAAATTCTTACCGCTTTTTGAAGTAAAACGGATTTGAAAAAGGTAGTTAAATTGAAATTGGGATGAATAGTGGAATTGAAATTAAAATCAATTTTGAAAAAGTGAAGTTTAGTTTGAGATTGAATTGAAGTTTAAATTAAAATTATATTTGAAATCTAAGTTTTAATTGAGTTTAATTTGATATTAGAATTGAAATTGAACTGAAATTGGAATTTAAAATTTAATATTAAAATAATGAGAATATAATAATATTATAATATGGTAATAGTGAAAATGCATTTTTAAATATTTTAAAAGTAAAAATATTGATTTAGAATTATTAGTAATGGTTTTATAAGTGTTAAAATTTAATTTGAATAGATTATTTCAAAGATTGAAAAATAAGTTAAAACTAGGTGTGTCGCGCAACGGTAATTCGCGATTTCACGCCGAAAAGTTCAAATGAGTGTATAAAGTGGAATATATCTCGGAATTCTTCAAGATATGAAAATTCCGGACTATTATATCCATATCTTCTAAAGGAAGAAAGGAAATCAAAGTTTAGTCGAGTAGATTTTGAAATAAGTCCAAATCAATTTTCTAGAAAAATCGCGCTAGTGCAGTAGAGATTTGGATTGAAAAATATGAGTTATCGAATGTTTAGAAGTTGATTTAATCAATTAAGCTTATATGACACTTTCCGCAGCACTTTTATGCTGTGAATTCTATAACTTTTGGAATATGAGTTTAAATATGATGTCGTTTCGCAGAATCAATTGTGAATGCTTTAAAAAAGGATAATTAAGCATTTTGAAAGATAATTGGGAATATTTATAAGCAATTCCAAAATAAAGTTGGAAATTTGAGTATGCAGAAACGACTAGAACATTTGTCCCGCCTATAAGATCTGGGAAGATAAAACAAGGTGTTTAACTAAGGTTGGGGATAGAGCAACCAGTGCCCTAAACTTACCTGGTCTATATTTTCTTTTCTTAGGCAAAGGGTGGAACAGATCGAAAGGAAAGCCCAGATGCTCTTAAATAAAAAGATCGTACGAAGTTTTCAAAATAAAAGAAGATTAGTATTATCCAGAATTTAAGCAATATCCAAAATGAATGATTTCTATGATCCAATTCACTCAAAAATATTTGGTAAGATTTACTTATCGTAAACGATGTCTTAAATAACATTGTTTTTGACCCGCATAAAAGTAAGAATTTGATTGAAAGTTAAGTAAGGAATTTTGAGATATTTTCCAAAGCAAAAGAATGAATTACTTAGAATTATCCTAAGTCAAAAGAAAGATATTTCGGAATCATCCGAAAAAAGTTAAAGTGAAAAGAGACTTAATAAATCGTGTATACTCATATTCACTTTTTATCAATAATTGGATTTTGAAGAAACGAGGTCGGATTTGGTTGATTCCTATCCGAAAACCACTTCGAACCAATGTATACGTTCGAACGTGAAGACATATTGAAGATGATTGAAAACCGTGGATCTTTTTAATGTGAGGACTGCTTGTTGGGTAGCTCCCGAGTTATATATAGCAGTGGTCTCCTCATTATGGAGATTTTGCGGATTGCAACGACTACTTGCAACTAGTGGTAGTAGGAGAGTGCCTTCGGTTTGTACTGTTCTTAGACAATTTGTATCGAGGTTTGTCTGACATTGCATTTCTAAAGATTACGTACATTGATTTTTACAAACGTACATCAGCGGTGGCGGAGAAGGCAACTTCTCTTAGCGCAACACCCTCCTTGAGACATACAAGCACAAGGGTTTTTTGTGGAAGACAATTAGTAGTTAAACAGAAATGGCAGTGTGGCATTCAAAGATGTGATATATGCTATGTGAAAAGGTAATCATTTGCCTCAAGCCTCATCAAATCGGAAATGACCGAAACAGGATTAGATGCGGCAAGGCTAAGTGGGTCATTCCCAATTAGGGTATGATCATCCCTTTCTAGATATATTTCTTCCCGCTATGACGTTCGGGATGTTAATTAATGTGGTGTATGAAAGAGAGCTCTCGGATAAAGGTTGGTAACGACCGGGGAATGACATATTCGGTACCATCTAGTTATAGAAGTGGGTTGGTTTTGTGTTGGTAGAGGATCCTTTGTGATGGTTCTCGGGACATCCATCTAGAGGTGTACCCATTTCAGAAGGTAGATCCTGCACGTGGTCATTTGTATGGAAATCCATTCTCCAATGAGAACATATAGTTTTGTTTGTATTGGCGTAATGAATAGCCATGAAATCCTATATGGGTAACCATTTCGGATAAGATTATTAAGTTTATTTGCAAATGTTTTCAAAAAGATGTCATTAGAAATAATATCAAATGTTTTGATATAAAAGTATTTTAGTTATCATAAGGTAAAAACCCATCCATGTTTATGTGTAGGCGTGGTCTTATGAGATACTCTTTATTTCAAAGGATTTTATCCAAAGGTTGATATATGACACTGTCATTTATTACTGAGTTTTTCTCATGTTGGTTTATCAAGCCTGATCCGGGTATTTTCAATACTTGGGTCAGATCCGAGTAGTTTCAGGTTAGTCGAAGACGGTTGGAGTTTCTAGAGGAGAGCTGGAGATATTCATCGATGTATGGACATATTCTATTATTCGTTGTACTTGGTGTATTTTGTTTGATGTTTGTCTGCAATTGTAAGGACAGATGTTTATAACTGTCCAAGCTGAATTTAGGTTAGACTCTGATATATGTGTTTAAAAGTTTTCCGCTGTAAAAATATTTGTTCAATATTATATGTTAATCCATCCGTGTGAGATTTTGTTCTATCTATTTTTCTTTATTAACCTTAAAGATTCTTCTTTTCGTGCAATATGAGTTGGACATGTGTGGTTTATTATCGATTCAAAGGGTACGGGAAAACGGGCCTTGACATTTGGTATCAGAGCTGAAAGTTAAGCGAGAATCTTGGCTTTGTTATGGGTAAAGTCTCATCAGAGATAGGATTAGTAATATCTTAGGATGAGAAACTCATTAGAGATAGGGTTAGTAACACCCTAGAATGAGTTATGAGAGTATTACATATATATGAGCGCGTATTAGTTAATTTTATAAAATTGATTTTGTTTTAAAGAAGTTCGTAAATGAAATAATTTTACCTTGGGTTTATATTTCAAATATACAAAAGGGGATATTATTACTTTTGGTTAGAAATTAAGGATAGATTGTAATTTTGCTTAGCAAAAGCAAAATATGAATATCTTGTGATTAGAATTGCACAATTTGACTATAAGATATTCCATATAGAATCAATTAATTGAAAGCTAGAATTTAGAACTTTGATCATATACCCCTAGACCTTTCGTTATTAAGAAATAATAATGATTAAGTGATTATCATAATGGATGGATTTAAAAGCTAAGTACAAATATCTTGTGAAGTAAAATTCACAATTTAAGTATAAGATATTTGATGATAATATTGAAGCTACAAGTTGTAACTAGAGAAAGTAAAAAGAAAATGCATACTTAGAAAAAAATTATTATCGATGAGATAGGAAAAGATAAGCCAAAATTGAAATTTTGGGTAAATACAATACAAAAGGATAAGTTCTATAACTATAAAGCAGTTAAGAAAATTTGAAATTTAGACACTTTGACTAGGTTAAAATCCAAGTGAAATTTAGGAACAAGAGGTATAAGAAATATCATACTAATATAAAATTTTGAATTAGTGATACATTTTTGGTAACATTTGTAATTCATGATAAAGTAAGAATAGAAGTGGATATTTTTGAATAATATGGTTAGTAGGTTGATTGTTGGATGAAAATGTTTAAGTAACAAATACCATGTGAATTAAGTTTCACAATTTGACAATAAGATATTTGATGGATTTAAGAATAAGAAATTTGATTTAGAAAATAGATAGGTAAATAAGTTAAGATTAGTAAGGAAAAGGTGTATACTTAGTAAAGTTTTCTTATTAATATGTGGATTGGATAATAATATTAGCTAAATGAAAATTTTAGGTAAAGAAAACTAAGGGTTGAGTTTTATAACTTATTAATTTGAGATAATAGTAGAGTTCTATATTAGTTAAACACCTTAGTTAAAGTAATAACTATTTGATGTTTGGGGATATGTATATATACTCTTAGGAAGTAAAGGTATATTATACAAATTTAATTCATATTTGAATGCTTAAGTAATAATGTATTTAGAAGAAAGTAAATGGCTATGAAATAAACTTGGATTAATAGAAATTTTAAAGAAATGTATTAGGTGAAGATGAATGTGGATAAGTACATAAGTTAGACGTACATTATTTCAGCACATAAATTTCGATCTAAGATTTGAGTCCAGAACGTTAAGGTGTTTACACCAATCCAAAAAAGGATTTATCAGTCGATTCTTGACGGCAAGCATTGATGAGAGTTTGTGATTATATGCTCAAGTTTTCTCATAGTTGAGAGCTATGTAAGGAAATCAAGGGTTTGTGATTAAGAAGTCTGATCAAAGTCCGCACTAGAAAATCGGAGGATCGATACTAGTTCAGAAGTAAAGTTATGAATTTGAATAATAGATTGAATCAAATGTCACATATAGTATGATGTTTTGGATCTATCTACATAATAGTTAGACAGTTATCTTAAATAGTAGGCACTAAGATATAGTAATTGGACTTATGTTTTGATATGTGTATATTTATACAGACCTCTGGTATAGTACATGCTCAGGACAGAGGACGAGTTATGTGGATGTATTCGTTTATGTTGATATAGTATCAGTGTAGTTGTTTTTGGATGTATAGTCCTGTTTGATTGTTGTATATATTATCTTAAGTGTGCAGTATGCACTACGATGGGTAGGATAGAAGTTTGACTTGATGTTTGTACATATAACCCTAAGTACGTGATAGATACTCAGGTTAATGTGGGGAATCTTTATATGAATGTTTGGCATCCTTTGTTTTAGTGTTGTTATAATATCGATCTTCTTCTTTTCTATCATCAGCAGAAATAAGTCAAATTATTTGAGCATATAAGTATGAGATAGATTCCTTTATCTAACTTTCATTTCGAGGATGAAATGCTTTTAAGTAGGGGAGAATGTAACGACCCATAATTTCGCTATCGGAAATGAGAGATTTCGTTCGTTTTAAATTTAAAAAGGAATTTAAATCTTAAATAAATATGTTATATATAGTAAATAATTATCTGTTCTTATAGTTAATAAATTAAAAATTATAAATTTGGATTTTAAAACAAATCGACAAATGTTAAGTTTTGTTAATAATAAATAAAGGCTTAAAAAAATAGGTATAAATATTTATTTAAAAAGGTAAATCTTATTTAAAACATCTAATAAAGATAATAAACGTATATTAAATGATTTAAAAGAGTGTTGATAATCGTTTTATAAAAATAACCAAAATTTGTCGCATTTTATCAGTTTTACATACGCTGTAAAATTAGAGATTTTGATATTAATTATGTATGATTTTAAAACATAAAGAGACATGCTTTAATTTATTTAAAGAAGTAAAGTTCATTTTAAAGTTTGGTTTACTTCAATATATAGCTTAATAAAAACATCAAATTTTGACAGTAAAATTTGTCGACAAAAACACCGTTTTCAACCGAAACAAGTTGTCGACAAGTTGTTTCAACTTGATACATTTTCTAACTTATAAATACAAGTTTACAAACTATTTAAACATTCTACATTTAGCACTAAAAACAAAACGAGTTTACTTTTGAAAATATTTACATAAATATACAAAAATGTAAAAGTATGATCTGATAAATTTAAAATGATTAAAGCTTTTATAAAAACCACATCATTACCTTACTTCTCATCTCATTAATAAGATGTAATACTTTTACATAGAAAAGGAGCAAAACTATATGATTTAATAACTACAAACCATAAGAAGATGACACCTCTTTACCTCTTAACACATTTTTCCATAACATCATTCCATACATTTAATGCAAATCATATCAATACAAAGTCTTCTCTTTAAAATGCAAAATTTAAGAAAGTAATCATTTCTATTTTTACCATCACCATTAATGCATATCAAATCTCTCTTTTCAAATAAAAGAAAATGTATATTTAAATTTAAAAATGAAGAGGGTATTAATGTCATTTACCACCAAAATCTTCACTTATAAATATAACCATAAATCTCTTCATTTCTACTTCACTTTCATTTCATAAAAATTCCAAAATCCATCTTTACTTCCTCCATTTCCATTCTACCTTCAAGCTATCACCTCCATACTCCCTTACCATCACCTTGCACCCTCAAAACTCAAGACCCAACCCACCTACCCCTTCCAAAACCCCCAAAGTCGAGCCTCACACCCCCTCCTCCTCACATACCCATGCCATGCCACATCCTCCCCACCTACCTTCGGCCGTACCCCCTCCCTACTAGCCAACCCGAGCTCCTACACCCCAAGGCCGAGCACCACACACCAAAACACCTCCTACACGCCCAAGCCCAAATACCCAAGGCCGTACACTCTTCTCCTCCATATAAAAAAAACAAAAGAAAAAAAAAGAAAAAGAAAGAAAAGAAGGAAAACAAAAGCATTCGCAAAGAAATAAGCTAAGGCGGGAATTCAAGTCATTCGAGAAAAGCACGTTGTTCGAAAAGCACGTAGCCTACGAAAAAATTTGACGAAGTGGATATGAAGGTGAGAAAGTGGATATGAAGGTGAGAAATTATCACCGCTTTTTGAATTATATTGATTATCATATTTAATTGTTATGTTACATAATCACCATTTGATGATATGGATGTTTGATTGATTTTTTGAATATGTTGGATAATCCATAGTAATGTTATGACGTTTACCATATTGAATACATTAATGTTATATGATAGTTGTATGGTTGTGATGATAGTTTGGACATCAAAATAGTATTAATTAAGTAATCCCTTTGTGTAAAAAGATCCTATTTTAGTAATATGAGATATTTTGGAGAAATAAGTCTCTTTCCATTTAGAAGTGAAAATAAAGTAAAAATAAAAGAGAACTTGAAATTTGAAGTAAAATGGATTTGAAAAAGGCAGTTAAATTGAAATAGAAATTGAGATGAACAATGAAATTGAAATTAAAATCGATTTTGAAAAAGTGAAGTTTAGTTTGAGATTGAATTGAAGTTTAAATTGAAATTAGATTTGAAATCTAAGTTTTAATTGAGTTTAATTTGATGGTAGAATTGAAATTGAATTGAAATTGGAATTTAAAATTTAATACTAAAATAATGGGAATATTATAATATCATAATATGTTATAGTGAAAATACATTTTTACATATTTTATAAAGTAAAAATATTGATTTAGAATTATTAGTAATGGTTTTATAAGTGTTAAAATTCAATTTGAATAGATTATTTCAAAGATTGAAAAATAAGTTAAAAATAGGTGCGTCGTGCAACGGTAGTTCGCAATTTCACGTCGAAAGTTCAAATGAGTGTATAGAGTGGAATATAGCTCGGAATTCTTCGAGATAAGAAAATGCCGGACTAAATATCCATATCTTCTATACAAATAAAGAAAATCAAAGTTTCGTTGAGTATATTTTGAAATAAATCCAAATCAATTTTTTAGAAAAATCGCACAAGTGCAGTTAAGTGACCATAACAGGAAATCTGTTCAAATGAACGTTTTTAATTATGGAAAAATAAAGAATAAATTTGATAAATATATTTAAATGATTTAAAAGAGATTTGGATTGAAAAATAGAGTTATCAAATGTTTAGAAGTTGATTTAATCAATTAAGCTTATATGGCACTTTCCGTAGCACTTTTATGCTGTGAATTCTATAACTTTTGGAATATGAGTTTAAACGTAACGACGTTTTCCAAAATCAATTGTGAATGTTTTTAAAAAAGGATAATTAAGCGTTTTGAAAGATAAATGGAAATATTTACAGGCAATTCCAAAATAAAGTTATAACCTGAGTTTGCAGAAATGACTAGTACATTTGTCCCGCCCGTAAGATCTGGGAAGATAAAATAAGGTGTTTGACCAAGGTTAGGGATGGAGCAACCAGTGCCCTGAACTTACCTGCCTATGTTTTGTTTTCTTAGGCGAGGGGTGGAACAGATCGAAAGGAAATCCCGGATGCTCTTAAATAAAAAGATCGTATGAAGTTTTAAAATAAAAGAAGATTAGTATTATCCAGAACTTAAGCAATATTCAAAATAAATGATTTCTATGATCCGATTTACTCAAAAATATTTGATAAGATTTATTTTATGGTTTATCTTAAACGATGTCTTAAATAACATTGTTTTTGACCCGCATAAAAGTAAGAATATGATTGGAAGTTAAGTAAGGAATTTTGAGATATTTTTCAAAGAAAAAGAATGAATTATTCAAAATTATCCTAAGTCAAAAGAAAGATATTTTGAAATCATCCGAAAAGAATTAAAGTGAAAAACGACTTAATAAATCCTGTATACTCATATTCACTTTTTATCGATAATTGGATTTCGAAGGAACCGAGGTTGGATTTGGTTGATTCCTATCCGAAAACCACTTCGAACCAATGTATACGTTCAAACGTGAAGATATGTTGAAGTTGATTGAAGATCATGGATCTTAATAATGTGAGGGCTGCTTGTTGACTTGCTCTGGGTAGCTCCCGAGTTATATATAGAAGTGGTCTCCTCGTTGTGGAGATTTTGCGTATTGCAAGGACTACTCGCTACTAGTGGTAGTAGGAGTGTGCCTTCGGTTTGTCCTATTCCTGGACAACTTGTATGGACATTTGTCTGACATTGCATTTCTAAAGATTACGTATATTGGTTTTGACAAACGTACATCAGTGGTGGTGGAGAAAGCAACTTCTCTTAGCTTAACACCCTCCTTGAGACATACGAGCTCAAGGGTTGTATTTTTGTGTAAGGTAATTAGTAGTTAAACGGAAATGGCAATGTGGTATTCAAAGATGTGATATGCGCTATGTGAAAAGGTAATCGTTTTCCTCAAGCCTCATCAAACTGGAAATGATCGAAACAGGATTAGATGCGGCAAGGCTATGTGGGTCATTCCCAATTAGGGTACGATCATCCACTTCTAGATATATTTCTTCCCGCTATGATGTTCGGAATGTTAATTAATGTGGTGTATGTATAGAGAGCTCTCGGATAAAGGTTGGTAACGACCAGGGGATGACATATTTGGTACCATCTTGTTATAGAGGTGGGTCGATCTTGTATTGGTAGAGGATCCTTTGTGATGGTTCTCGATACATCTATCTAGAGGTGTACCCATTTCGGAAGGTAGATGCTGCGCCTGGTCATTTGTGTGGAAATCCATTCTACAATAAGAACCTAAGGTTTTGTTTGTATTGGCGTAATGAATAGCCTCGAAATGCTATATGGGTAACCATTTCGGATAAGACTAATAAGTTTATTTGCAAATATTTTCAAAGAGATGTCATTAGAAATAATATCTGATATAAAAGTGTTTTAGTTATCATAAGGTAAAAACCCATCCATGTTTATGTGTGGGCGTGGTCTTATGAGATACTCATTATTTCAAAGGATTTTATCCAAAGGCTGATATATAACACTATCGTTTATTATTGAGTTTTTCTCATGCTGGTTTATCAAGCTTGATCCGGGTATTTCCAATACTCGGGTCAGATCCGAGTAGTTTCATGTTAGTTGAAGATGGTTGAAATTTCCAAAGGAGAGCTGGAGATATTCATCGACGTATGGACATATTCTATTATCTGTTGTACTTAGTGTATTTTGTTTGATGTTTGTCAGCAATTATAAGGATAGATGTTTATAACTATCCAAGCTGAATTTAGGTTAGACTCTGATATATGTGTTTAAAAGTTTTCCGCTATAAAAATATTTGTTCAATATTATATGTTATTCCATCCGTGTGAGATTCTGTTCTGTCTATTTTTCTTTATTAACCTTAAAGATCCATCTTTTCATGCAATTTGAGTTGGACATGTGTGGTTTATTGTCGATTTAAAGGGTACGGGAAATCAGGCCTTTACAGAACCACACCAGTAGATATGGGGATGATGTATCACTTATTCGTCAACTTGATACAAGCTGGAGCAGTAGCAGGGGCATTGGAGGTAATGGCATGAATGATTGAGGAGCCAATCTTGTGGCCCCAGCTGGCAATAACTATGCCAAACTGAGCAGGGATTATACCAGTCTAGAAGGGATGCCTTTTCTTGGAAAAAAGGATGCTGTTGAAGTTGAGAACTGGATTTTGAACCGTGAAAGTATCTTTACATATTTAGGCTTGGATGATGGAGAGAGGAGAAGGCTAGCCTCTAGACAGTTGCAAGCGTTCGAGCTCCACTGGTGGAATAATGTGACAGTCAAACTTCTGAAGAAAGAGCTAACATGAGATGATTTTAGAAGAAGGTTCGAGCAGATGTTCTTGTCCGAGGCTGCCAAGTCAGCGTTGATGAGAAAGTTCATGGATCTTGTACAAGGAGAGATGTCAGTGATCGAGTATGTTGCTAAGTTTAATGAGCTGTCTCGATATGGTTATGCATTGGTTGGCACTAATATTAAAAGGAATGCAAGATTCATTCGAGGTTTGAGGCCAGAGCTAAGTAGAATGACCATGACTCTTATTAGAGATCCTTGTCATGTAGTGGTAGTGGTGACCATTTTCCGTGAGGAAATGCCTGCCGTTTCTGTTAGGCAGAAACCAGTTGAGTCCTAGAGCCCTGAGGAAAAGATAAGGAAATTCTTTAAGAAGAAAGGAGCCTAAAAAAGGGATGTTGCCAATAAGGTGAAAGCTGATTTAATGTGTTATAAGTGTGATTGGAAGGGCCATTATGCCAACGAGTGTAGAACCGGTAAAGGAAAGAAGACTGTAGAGAAGAAGAATGTGAAATTCTTTAACTGTGAGCAGGTTGGACACTATAAGAGCCAGTGTCCAGAGCCAGTTCGAGTGGACAAAGGGAAGGTATTTGGTATTGGACCACCGTCTTCTTCTAGTCCTACTGCCATAGGGAAAAGAAAAAACTGTGATGGAATGTACGCTTTTGATTCAGAGAATACCAGTTGGAGTACTTTTTGATACCGGTACATTACACTCATTTATATCACAGTATTTGGTTGATAGGTTATGTATTGAGCCCGCATATCTTGTTACTTCCTTAGGAGTTGCAAATCCAATAAGAGGGCATGCAACTCTTAGGTTGAGATGTAACCAGTTAAAACTTGATTTGTTAGGTCATAAGTTTTCATGCAGTTTGTATATTTTTGATTTCGTAGATTTTGGGATCAACTTGGGTATGGATTGGTTGAGTAAGTATGATGCGAGGATATTTTACCAGGATGGGGAAATATCATTGAGACAGCCAGATATTCATAATTGAATCATCTTCTCAGTGGAGAATTCTAGAAGAGTGTTTGTGCTTTGTTAAGTGCCATGGAGGTAGGAGATGAGCTTAGTTATGTTCGTGTAGCAAGAGAATTTGTAGATGTATTTGAGCATGTCAGTGGATTACCACCGAAACGAGCTGTAAAGTTTTGGTTAGACCTTCTACCGGGAGCTGAACTTGTCAGTAGACCACCTAATAGAATCACACCTACCGAGATGAGGAAGTTAAAGGAGCAGCTAGTGGAACTGGAAGGAAAGAATTTTATTATACCAAGCAGTACACCTTGGGGAGCGGCCGCGGTGTTTGTGAAGAAACCAGATGGGTCGTTAAGGTTGCGGATGAACTACCATAAGGTAAACTAGAGGACGATCAAGATTAAGAATCCTTTGCCGAGAATCAACGACCTATTTGATCAGTTGAGTGAAGCCAAAGTGTTTTTCCAATTGGACATGGCGACAGGTTTCCATCGCTAAGAGTGGAAGAGGATAGTATCCCATTGACAGCGTATCGAACTAGATACGGATTATATGAATGGTAGGTAATGCCATTCGGGTTGACGAATGCACCTGCTTTCTTTGTGGGTCCTATGAATCGAGCCTCCCGAGAGTATTTGGATAGATTCCTATTGGTGTTTATAGATGACATTTTGATATACTCTAAGGATGAGAGAGAGCATGAGAATCATCTTAAAGTTGTGTTAGAGACGCAGCTAAAGGTGAAAATTTCCAAGTTTTATATTTTTGAAGAAAGAGATTAAGTTTCTTGGTCATGTGGTTTCGGAGAAGGGATTGTCAGTCGATCCAGATAAGATCAAAATTGTAAATAATTGGAAGAGACTAGAAACGGTGACCGAGATCAGATGTTTTCTTGGACTTTCTGGCTATTCTCAGAGATTTATCAAGGATTTCTCGCTGATAGAAGTGCCTTTAACTAAGCTTACCAAGACGGAAGTGAAGTTTGTTTGGTCCGAAAAATGTGAGGAAGCATTCCTTAAGTTAAGGCATTTGTTTACCAATGCACCAGTACTAGTAGTTCTAAATGGTAAACAAGGTTTGGTAGTATACACTGATGCATGTGGGGCTAGATTGGGAGAAGTACTGATGCAGAAGGGCAAAGTTATTGATTACGCGTCTAGGCAGCTTAGACTGCACATAATATGATATCCTTCTCATGACTTACAATTAGCTGCAGTTATATTTTCCTTAATGATTTGGAGGCATTATCTCTTAAGGGAGTGATTTGAGTTATATATCAATCATAAGTCATTACTGTATTTATTCTCTAAGAAGAAGTTAAATATGAGGCAGCAGAGATAGTTGGAGTTTTTGGCTATTTATGATTTGGGCATAGAGTATAATCCTACGAATGGAAATCAGGTAGCAGATCCTCTCAGTAGGAAATATAAGAATATGGTGTTAGCAATGCTGGCAGAATGGAAGGATCTAGAAGCCTTTGTCAGTTGTTGTGTGTAGTCGAGATATGCTGCTAGTTCTAGCCAGGGTATTGCCATGTTGTCTTATTTAGAAGTTCGACCAATGTTGATCGAGGGCATAGCTTCTAAATAGAGGGAAGATCCAGTTTTAGCTAAGAGGATCAAAAGGCTTAAGTTTGGAACTAAGATCGATGATTTGAAAGATTTTTGTCTTGACCAGAGAGGATGGTTGAGAAGGAAGAGACAACTATGTATCCCAGATGTGGAGAACTTGAGAAGAGATGTTCTTGAGGAATGTCATCGATCCAAGTTTATGATTCATCTTGGAGGGACCATGATGTATCAAGATGTGAAGAGAAGCTTCTATTAGGAAGGCATGAAGAGGGATGTTGGCTTATGGGTCAGGGAGCGTGTGAATTTTCTACAAGTGAAAGCCGAACATCAGAAAACAAGTGGTTACTTAAACCTTTAGATATTCTAGTTTGAAAATGAGATTCGATATCCATGGATTTTATAGACGGGTTACCAAGGTCAAGGAGAGGAAATGAGAGTATATAGGTTATTGTGGATAGGTTGACCAAGAGTGCTCATTTCATTCTAGTAAAGTCAGCCAGACCGACACCTGTTTTAGCAAAGTTGTTAATGAAGAACATGGTTAGTTTTCATGGGATTCCTTGTAGCATAGTCAGCGACAAAGATGCACTATTCATTAGCGAATTTTGGAGGAGTCTAAAAGAGGTATTAGGTACCAAGCTCAAGATAAGTATAGCTTATCACCCATAGATAGATGGGAAGATAGAGAGAGTCAACAAAGTACTTTAAGAGCTTGTATATTTGAATTTGGTGGATCTTGTGAGGATGAACTATATTTGATTTATTTTTTCTATAATAATAGTTACCAAACAAGTATACGAATGGCTCCTTTTGAAGCTTTATATGAAAGACCATGCAAATTGCCAGCATGCTGGTTAGAGACTTGAGACAGATTGGTCTTAGGTCTAGATTTGGTTAGAGAGGCGTCAAAAAAGATTGAGTTAATCTGATGACGGAAGCTCAATCCAAGCAAAAAAGTTATGCAGATAAGAGGCATATTGACCTAGAGTTCTCAATGGGAGATAGGGTTTTCATTAAAGTATCACCAATGAATGGTGTGATACGGTTTGGAATGTCGGGAAAGTTGGCACCGAGATATGTTGGACCATTCCATATTTTAGAAAGGATTAGAAAGCTTGCTTACAGAGTAGAGTTGCATAGTAGTATGGCAGGTGTCCATAATGTATTCCGTATGTCTCACCTTCGCAAGTATGTGCATGATCCACAGGCCAGATAGAGTTGGAGTACTTAGTAGTAGAGCCTGATTTGACATTTGATAGACAACTATTTCGAGTTGTAGTGAGAGATGAGAAATGATTGAGGATCAAGACAGTCAAGTTGGTGAAAGTTCAGTGGAGCGACAACGAGAAGGACTGTACTTGGGAGACACAGCACATTATTCAGGATGCTTATCCTGATCTTCTTTGAGGGTATGTTCTATATTTTTTTATATAGACTCATTAGCTAGCATGACATGCTAGCTTTTGTTTGCATGGTTGTTATGCCATTTTGTATTCCTTACTGAATTTCAAGGACGAAATTCTTTAAGGGTGAGCCTGTAATTCCCCTAATTTTTGTTTAACATTATTCAGGACATTTAATTGGATAAATTAATAGAATAATATGGTTAATTAAGGAATTGAGATTTAATTATCAATTAAATTGGCCGGGGCTAAACTAATGAATGTATAAGTATGGTTTATAATTTACAAGTTAGGAAAATAAGAGGAGGGCGATATGGGAATAGCCACGCCCATATACCCTTAAGCCCATCCTTATACTCACCCACCATTTCATAAATCACAGTACATATAAAAGAAAAGTTATACCCAGCCATTAAAACACCTTAGGAGATCAACGAACTTGGAAGATCCAAGAGAGAAAGCTTGAAGATTAAAGCTAGGAAAAATTTCAACTCCAGTAACTTAATCAAGGTGAATAATAGTGTAAATCATCTAAAATTTTCCTAGTTTAGGTTTAGTTACGGATAGTAACCGAATGTATTTTGCTGTATTGATCATGTTTGGATCTAATCATTGTTTGGATAAAATAATGATTTATGGTGATTTATTGGAATTTTTATGGAATTAAAATGATAGGTTTTAAAGTAAAAACCTTAGTAAACGTGCTCCAAACGACTTGATTTTTGGATATGTCGCGTAAAACACAATTTTGGAGATGGGTTTGTAATTTTGTAATTTCGGAATTAATAGGAGTATTTTATGAATTTCCTAAGGTGAAAAAGGCATTTATTTCGGGTTTTAATTATTAAAAATAATAAAATAACGAATTTTGCCTCAAATTTTTTTATTCATGCAGAAAATGTTATTTCCCATTTTTTGGTGAATTTTTGGGATTTTTCCCAAGTTATTTCGATTTATTACAAATTTTCTAAGCTAAAAACGCTTAATAATTATGTTAAAATATTAATATAATTAATTATTTTGAAAATAATAAAATATGATCAATATCATTTTTTCTACAAATAAAGTGTTAAATTATGTCATTAACCAATAGAAATTTGGCAAAGTAGTAGTTGGTGAAAAAAATATACTTTAATTATAAAAATAATTGTTTTCAGGTTATTTACGACTCTTTCATTCAACCTTTCGACTAAGTAATCTTCTGACTGAGTTACCTTTCGACAGCATCACTTTGCAGCAGTTCTGGTCCATTCTGTAGCACTTTTGGAAGAACTCGACTAAGTAACCTTCCGACTTAGTTACCTTTCGATTGCATCACTTTTTAGAAGTTCTGGACCATTCTGTAGCGCTTTTGGAAAGCTCGACTAAGTAACCTTCCAACACAGTTACATTTCCGCTGCATCACTCTGCTGTAGTTTTGGATCCTTTTGTAGCACTTTTGGAAGAACCTTTCAACCATTTTCGACAAAGTAACCTTTCGACTGCGTCACTCTGCAGCAGTTCTGGACCCTTCTGTAGAAATTTTGAAAGAACCTTTCGACTAAGTCAACTTTCGATTAAGTAACCTTTCGACTTATTCACCTTTCGATCGCAGTTGTAAATGTTGCGAAAGCCCTTTTGTAGTAGTTTTTTCCAGCTTTGTTTGCAAACTTCAAATAGGCATAACTTTCTAACCGTAAGCCCCTTTTTCAATTGTGACCACTCTAAGGAAAGGAAAACTATCATTTGAATACAGTGGAATAGTGTAGCGACCTTAATTCTACTCCTATAAAATGCTATAGATAAAACAATGTTTTATATCTTCGTAGGAGTTGACTTCTTTAATTTCGAATATGTTTGCTTGGTTTCCTTTACCTTCGAAGGGGATACTTTCGTAGCGGTTGTAAAATTATTGTCTTTTGACCAAGTTTTATAGTTTCAAAATGTAGAATTTAATGTATTATAAGGTATGAGCCTAATGTTTTTAAATTCGAAAGGTCTTATGACCCAAACTCTATTTTTAAAAGAAAAACCCACAACTATATTGTTGTTATATTGCTATGTTGTTATATTGCTTCTTCTAATATAAGTATATTCACTTTATATTGGACCTATAAATGCATTTTGGGGAAAAAGGGTAGGAGAACCAGTCAGGTTAATCCAAGAGTGAATATAAATTGAATAAACTCCTAAATGAGTACAATTTCATCCAGGAGGTAAAAAAGACCAGAATATAGGATGCTAAAATATAAAGGAAGGATATTGGCAGGGACCAATAAGTTTCCAATAAGCCCACGAAAACTTTGATAATGTAGGGGCCAATAAGTCAATAGTTATCCCATGAAAACTATGTATGAAGAGGATGTCAGACAGACAGGTTCATAGTTAGCCCATCAAAACTATATGTAAATGAAGATGTCAGATAGACAAGTTTATAGTAAGCCCATGAAAACTATGTAATTGGACAGGGAGTCTTTAAATGTTTAACCGGTTGTTAGTTAGCCTACGAAAATTAATAGGTTAATAGTAATCCTAGAAACTATAATTGAGATCGATAGTCAGAGTGAATGAGGATGGATAATCCAGATTTGATTTGCTTGTTTTGCATAACATCATAATGTTTTAAAATACTATGTTTTTAACCATTGTGAATACAGGATCACGGTATATGGATTCATAAAGGTTTTAGGATATAATGAGGGGAAAACTCATTCCGTTGTGTGTTGTGGTGTCACTAGATATCTATTTGTTTTGAGATGATATACTATTATTCTTGCCAGGCTTTATGTCTGACTCGAAGTTTTTGTTTTCCCCTTAAACTCTTGGGTACTCAATTGATTTTGAGTATTTTGAGGTTTTAGGTTTTCAGGTTTTTTTCTTAGACGAATAAAGCTTCCGGAGGCATGCATAGGTAGATAGTTATTTAGAGTTTTCTTTTCCGCTGTGTATTTGGATGTAAAGGAAGATTTATTAGCCTTACTATATACTCCGATCAACCAAGAGGGCATCTTCATATGTCGCTCTTGGAGTATTTGTAATAGTTAAATTTTGCTGAACATGGTTCGCATATTTTGGGATTATGTAATGAACATGAGATGTTTTGATTTGAATGTGGAAATATGTTTTTGAATTGTTAATTTTATTCCATATTCTTGTGATTTATGTATCAATGTATCTAGTACTGCGTATTTGATCGTCGAAGATTAATAACTATGGATGACTGCAGCATTCATAGCCGTTAGTTTTGGGCCTCCAAGTAGGGGGACGTTACAAGTTGGTATCAGGGCATAGGTTTATGAAACTTTAAAAGAAAGTTAACCTAAAAGATTTTCAAACATAATCTAATGAATTTGAAAATATAATCAGGGTTTGGATTAGCGCTATAATAACGTACTTGTATTTGATATATATATAGGGATATATGTATACGCATGTGTTCCCCTCTCTCTTAGACCGTTCTTCTGTTTACCAAGGCTTCTATGCAGATTTACGAGAAAGAAGAGATGGAAGTAGGAAACGAAAGAAGAAATCTAGGTGGAAGAATTGCCACAACAAATGGTAATGCTCGACCTAATACCAGGAAGAACCACGGTCGTAAGGCTAATGCTAATCCAAGTGCAGAGATCAATAGGTGCTGGAACCCCACCAGTAGATATGGGAATGATGTATCAGTTATTCGCGAACTTGATGCAAGCTGGAGCAGCAATAGGGGTAGCTTAAGGTAATGCTGTGAATGTTTGAGGAGCCAATCCTGTGGCCCCAGTTAACAAGAACTATTCCAAGCCGAGCAGTGATTATATCGGTCTAGAAGGGATGCCTTTTCTTGGAGTAGAGGATGCTGTTGAAGTTGAGAACTGGATTTTGAAATTTAAATGGTTCTTTATAGATTTAGGCTTGGATGATGAAGAGAAGAGAAGGCTAGCCTCTAGACAGTTGCAAGGGTTAACGCTTTACTAGTGGAACAGTGTGACAGTCGTAGTTCCGAAGAAAGAGCTGACATGGGCTGATTTTAGAAGAAGGTTCGAGAAGAGGTTCTTGTCCGAGATTGCCAAGTCGTCATTGATGAGGAAGTTCATGGATCTTGTACAAGGAGAGATGTCAGTGATCGAGTGTGCTGCAAAGTTTGATGAGCTGTCTCGATATGGTTATGCATTGGTTGACACTGATGTCAGAAGGAATGCGAGATTCAGTCGAGGTTTGAGGCCAGAGCTAGGTAGAATGACCATGACTCATATTAGTGAGCCTTGTCATGTAGTGGTGGAGATGGCCATTTTCCATGAGGAGATGCCTGTCGTGTCTGTTATGGAGAAACCAATTGAGTCCTAGGGCGCTCAAGGAAAGAAAAGGAAATTCTTCAAGAAGAAAGGAGCCTAGAAAGGGGATGCTGCCAAGAAGGTGAAAGTTGATTTAGTGTGTTATAAGTGTGATAAGAAGAGCCATTATGCCAACGAGTGCAGAACTGGTAAAGGAAAGAAGCCTGCAGAGTAGAAGAATGTGAAATGCTTCAAATGTGACCAAGTTGGACATTATAAGAGCTAGTGTCTAGAGCTAGTTCGAGCGAAAAAAGGGAAGGTGTTTGCTATTGGACCGTCGTCTTCATTTAGACCTACTACCGCAGAGAATGGGAAAACTGTGATGGATGGTAGGCTTTTGATTCAGAGTATACCAGTTAGAGTACTTTTTGATACCAGTGCATCACACTCATTTATATCATAGTATTTGGTTGATAGGTGATGTATTAAACCCACAAAACTTGTTACTTCGTTAATGGTTGCAAATCCAATAGGAGGGCATGCAACTCTTAGGATGAGATGTGACCAATTAGAACTTGATTTGTTAGATCATAAGTTTGCATGCAGTTTGTATATTTTTGATTTTGTAGATTTTGGAATCATTTTGGGTAAGGATTGGTTGGGTATGTACGATGCTAGGATTTTTGCCAGGATGGGGAAATATCATTTAGACACCCAGATAGTCATAACTGAATCATCTTCTCAGTGGAGAATTCTAGGAAGAGTGTTTGTGCTTTGTTAAGTGCCATGGAGGTGGGAGGTGGGCTTAGTCAGGTTCGTGTAGCAAGAGAATTTGCAGATATACTTGAGTCGGCCAGTGGATTACCACCAAAATGATCTGTAGGGAATCAGATAGACCTTGTACTGGGAAGTGAACCTGGGAGTAGACCATTTAGTAGAATTACACCTACTGAGATAAGGGAGTTAAAGGTGGAGCTGGTGGAATTGGAAGGAAAGAATTTTATTAGATAAAGCAGTTCACCTTGGGGAGCAGCCGCGATGTTCGTGAAGAAACCAAATGGATCATTAAGATTGCAGATCGACTACAGTAAGCTAAACGATATGACGATCAAGAATAAGTATCCTTTGTCGAGAATTGACAACTTATTTAATCAGTTGAGTGGAGCTATAGTGTTTTCCCAATTGGACTTGGCGATAGGTTTCCATTAGCGAAGAGTGGCAGAGGACATTATCCTATTGACAGCGTATCGAACTAGATATGGATCATATGAATGGTTGGTAATACCATTCCGGTTGACGAATGCACCTGCTTTTTTTGTGGGTCTGATGAATCGAGCCTTCCGATAGTATTTGGATTGATTTGTATTAGTTTTATGGATGAAATTTTGATATACTCTAAGGATGAGAGAGAGCATAAGAATCATCTTAAAGTTGTGTTGGAGAAGCTGAAGCAAATCAGCTAATGGTGAAATTTTCCAAGTGCAATTTTCTGAAGAAAGAGGTTAAGTTTCTTGGTCATGTGGTTTAGGAGAAGGGATTTTTAATCGATCCAGATAAGATCGAAGCTTTGAACAATTGTAAGAAACCAGAAATGCTAACCCCAATTAGAAGTTTTCTTAGATTTGCTGGCTATTACGGAAGATTTATCAAGGATTTCTCGCAGATAGGAGCGCCTTTGACTAATCTTACTAGGAAGGAAGTGATGTTTGTTTGGTCCAACAAATGTGAGGAAGCATTTCTTTAGTTAAAGCATTTGCTGAGCAATGCACTAATGTTAGTAGTTCCAGATGATAACCAAGGGTTGGTAGTATACACTGATGCGTATGGGACTACATTATGAGCAGTATTGATAAAGAAGGGCAAAGTTATTGCTTACGCATCTAGGCAGCTTAGACCGCACAAAGTAATATATCCTACTCATGACTTAGAATTAGCTGCGGTGATTTTTACCTTGAATATTTGGAGGCATTATCTCTTAGGAGAGAGATTTGAGTTATATACTAATCATAAATCATTAACGTATTTATTCTCTCAGAAGGAGTTGAATATGAGGCAGCGGAGATGGCTGGAGTTTTTGGCTTCTTATGATTTAGGTATAAAGTATACTCATGGGAAAGGAGATAGGGTAGCAAATGCTCTCAGTAGAAAACATCAGAATGTGTTGTTAGCGATGTTGGCAGAATGGAAGGATCTAGAAGCCTTAGGTAGTTGTAGTGTGCAGCTGAGATCTACTGCTAGTTGTAGCCATGATACTGCCATGTTTCTTATTTAGAAGTTTGACCAGTGCTGATCTAGAGCATTTCTTCTAAGCAGAGGGTAGATCCAGTTTTAGTTGAGAGGATCAAAAGGCTTAAGGTTGGAACTGAGGTCGATGATTTAAAATATTTTTGTTTCGACCAGAGAGGATGGTTGGGGAAAATTGGACGGTTATGTGTTCCAAATGTGAAGAACTTGAGAAGAGAAGTGCTTGAGAAATTTCATTGATCCAAGTTTACGATACATCCTAGAGGGACCAAGATGTATCAAGATGTGAAGAGGAGCTTCTATTGGGAAGGCATGAAGTAGGATGTTGGCTTGTGGGTTAGGCAGAGTGTAAATTGTCAACAAGTGAAAGCCTAACATCAGAAACCGAGTGGGTTACTTCAACCTCTAGATATTCCAGTTTGGAAATGAAATTCGATATCCATGGATTTTATAGATGGGTTGCTATGGTCAAGGAGAGGAAATGGGAGTAAATGGTTTATTGTGGACAGGTTGACTAAGAGTGCTTATTTTATTCCAGTAAAGTCGACCAAAACGTCACTTGTTTTAGCAAAGTTATTCATGAAGAACATAGTTAGACTTCATGGGATTCCTAATACTATAGTCAGCGACAATGATGCATTATTCACTAGCTAATTTTGGAGGAGTCTACTAGAGGTATTAGATATCAAGCTCAAGATGAGTATAGCCTATCACCTACAGATAGATCGGCTGGTAGAGAGAGTCAACAAGATACTTGAGGACTTGTTAAGAGCTTGTATATTGGACTTTAGTGGATCTTGGGAGGACCACTTAAATTTGATTTAGTTTTCCTATAATAATAGTTATCAGACTAGTGTAGGAATGATGCCTTTTGAAGGTTTGTATGGAAGACCATGCAAATCGCAAGCATGTTGGTTAGAGACTAGAGACGGATTGGTCTTAGGTCTAGATTTGGTTAGAGAGGGGTCAGAAAAGATTGAGTTAATCCGAGAACGGATAAAGGATGCTCAGTCCAGGTAGAAGAGTTACACAGATAAGTGGCATAAAGACCTAGAGTTCTCAGTGGGGAATAGAGTTTTAATCAAAGTATCACCAAAGAAGGGTGTGGTATGGTTTGGAAAGACGGGAAAGTTGGCCTCGAGATATATTGGACCATTCCAGATTTTAGAAAGGATTGGAAAGCTCGCTTACAAAGTGGAGTTTCCGAGTAGTATGACAAGTGTCCATAATGTATTCCATGTGTCAAATCTTCATAAGTATGTGTATGATTAAGAGGCTACTATTCCTCAAACAGAGTTGGAGTAATTGGTAGTAGAGCCTGATTTGACTTTTTTTAGACAACCAGTTTGGGTTGTAGCGAGAGATGAGAAAAGGTTGTTGACCAAGACATTCAAGTTGGTGAAAGTTCGGCTGGGTAACAAAGAGAAGGACTGTACTTGGGAGATAGAGGATAGGATTTGAGATGCTTATCCCAATCTGCTTTGAGGGCATGTTCAATATTTGTTTTATATAGACTAATGAGCCGGTAGGACATACTAACTTTTGTTTACATGGTTGTTATGCTTGTTTATAGTCCTTACTAAATTTCGAGGACAAAATTCTTTAGGGAGGAGCCTGTAACACTCCTATTTTTTGTTTAACATTATTAAGGACATTTAATTGGATAAATTAAATAGAATAATATTGTTGATTAAGGACTTGAGATTTAGTTGTCAATTAACTTGGTCGCAACTAAACTAATAAATTTATAAGCATGGTTTATAGTTTACAATTAGGAAAATAAAAGGAGGGTAATATGGGAATAGCCACACCCTTGTACCCTTACACCCTCCCTTATTCTCACCTACCATTTCATAAATTAAAATACACATAAAAGAGAAGTTGTAGCCAGCCATTAAAACACCTTAGGAGATCAGCAAACTTGTCAGATCCAAGGTAGAAAGCTAGAAGATTAAAGTTAGGAGAAATCTCTAGGTCCAACAACTTAGTCAAGGTGAATAATAATGTAAATAATCTCATATGTCCTTGTGTTAAGTTCGGTTATGAATACTAACCGAATGTATTTTGCTGTATTGATCATGTTTGAATCTAATAATCATTGTTTGGATAGAATAATGATTTATTGGAATTTTTATGGAATTAAAATGATGGGTTTTAAAGTAAAAACCTTAGTAAACTATCTTAAAACGACCTGATTTTTGGATATGTTGTGTTAAACGTAATTTGGGGATGGATTTTTAATTTCATGATTTTCAGAGTTAATAGGAATACTTTATGAATTCCCAAAGGTGAAAAGGCATTTATTTTGGATTTTATTTGTTAAAAATAATAAAATAATGAATTTTTAAATTTTTATAATATGTAGAAAATGTTATTTCAGATTTTGATGAATTTTTGGGATTTTTCTCATGTGATTTCGATTTATTACGAATTTTCTGAGCTAAAAAGGCTTAATAATTATATTAAAATATTGATATAATTAATATTTTAAAAATATTTAGAAAATATTAAAATCTAATTTATAGTTGCTTTTTTGCAATGAATATGTTAAAATATGTCATTAACCAAAGAATAAAAGTTGGCGAAAAGAATATACTTTAATTAACAAAATAACAGTTTTCAAGTTATTTATGACTCTGCCATTCAAGCTTGGTAACCTTTCGACTGCATCACTCTGCAGCATTTCTAGACCCTTCTGTAGCACTTTTGGAAGAACTTTTCGACTAAGTAACCATCTGACTTAGTTACCTTTCAACTACATCACTCTATAGCAGTTCTGGACCCTACTGTAGCACTTTCGGAAAAACCTTTCGACTAAGTAACCTTTTGACTAAGTAACCTTTCAACTGCATCACTCTGCAGTAATTTTGAATCCTTCTGTAGCACTTTTGGAAGAACCTTTCGACTTAGTATCCTTTCGACTTAGTAACCTTTCGACTAAGTAACCTTTCGACTTAGTCACCTTTCGACAGCAGTTGTAAACGTTTCGGAAGCCCTTTTGAGTAGTTTTCTCCAACTTTGTTTGCAAAATAGGAATAACTTTCTAACCGTAAGCCCGTTTTTCTATTGTGACCACTCTACATAAAGGGGAACAATCATTTGAATACAATGGAAGAAGTTAGAGACTGTAATTCTACACCTATAAAATGTTATAGCTAAAACAAAGTTTTATATCGCCGAAGTAATTGATTTCTTTGATTTCGAACATGTTTTCTTGGTTTTCTTTGCCTTCGAAGGGGATTCTTTCGAAGAGGTTGTAAAATTATTTACTTTTGACCAAGTTTTATACTTTCTAAAGGTAGAATTTAAAGCATTATAAGGTAGGAGCCTAATGTTTTTAAGAGCTTTTGAAGGAGGTAATCCTATGAAGTCGAAAGCTAGGTTTCGAAGGTATCGAAAGGTTTCATGACCAAAATGAGATTTTAAAAGGAAAATCTCATGGCTATATTAAAGGAGTTTTTATATTTGTTTAAGAGAATCTATCTTTGGTAAATTGAACCCACGAGAGTGGTACTATGTTGTTATATTACTTCTTCTAATATGAATATATTCACTTTATAATGGACCCATAACTGCATTTTGGGAAAAAATGGTAGGAGAACCAGTTAGGTTAACCCATGAGTGAATATAAATTGAATAAACTCCTAAATGTGTATAACTACATTCAGGAGGTCAGGAAAACCAGAATATACGATGCTAATATATAAAGGAAAGATATTAGCAGGGACCAATAGGTTTCCCATAAGCCCACGAAAGTTGTATGATATTGGCAAGGTCCAATAGTTTAATTGTTAGCTCATGAAAACTATGTATAAAGAGAATGTCAGACAGACATGTTCATAGTTAGCCCACGAAAACTATGTGCAAATGAAAATGTCAGATAGACAGGTTCATAGTAAACCCATGAAAACTATGTAATTGGATAGGGAGCCCTTTAATAATTAACTGGTTGTTAGTTAGCTCATGAAAACAAATAGGTTAATGGTAATCCTAGAAAATACAATTTAGACAAACAGTCAGAGTGAATGGGGATGGATAATCCAGATTTGATTTGCTTTTTTTGGATATCATCATAATGTTTTGAAATACTATGTTTCTAACCACTGTGGATACATAGCACAGTATATGGTTTTATAAAGGTTATATGATACTAGTGAGGGGAAAACCCATTCTGTTGTGCGGTGTGGTCTCACTAGATATCTATGTGTTTTAAGATGATTGACTATTATTCATACCAGGCTTTATGTAAGACTCGAATTTTTTGTTTTCCACTTAAACTCTCGAGTACTCAATTGATTTTAAGTAGTTTAAGGTTTAGGGTTTCCAGATTTTTTTCTTTGACGAATAAAGCTTCCGGAGGCGTGCAAGTGGCACATGGTTATTTAGAGTTTTCTTTTCCATTGTGTATTTGGATGTAAAGGCAGATTTATTAGCCTTACAATATACTCTTATCGTCCAAGGGGGATCTTCATATGTCGCTCTTGGAGTATTTGTAATCGTTATAATTTGCTGAACGTAGTTAACATATTTTTGGATTATGTAATGAACATGAAATGTTTTGATTTGAATGTGGAAATATTTTTTTGAATTGTTAATTTTTTTTCATATTCTTGTGATCTGCGTATCAATGTATCTAGCACCACTTTATTTGGTAGCAGAAGATTAATAACTATGTATGACTGCATCATTCGTAGCCGTTAGTTTTGGACCTCCAAGTAGGGGGATGTTACATACGGATGCGCAGTTAGAGAGAGTCAATAAGGTACTTGAAGATTTGCAAAGATCTTGTGTACTAGACTTTAGTGGGCTGTGGGAGGACCATTTGTACTTGGTTGTGTTTTCCTATAATAATATTTATCAGGCTAGTATAGGAATAGCACCTTTCAAAGCTTTGTATGGAATGCCGTGCAAATCAGCAGCATATTGGTTAAAGCCTAGATGCATATTGGTCCTTGGTTCCGATATGGTGAAAGAAGCCATAGGAAAGATTGACTGGATCCAGGCTAGGATGAAGGAAGCTCAGTCTAGGTAGAAAAATTACACAAATAAGAGGCATAAAGATTTAGAGTTATCAGTTGAAGAACGTGTTTTCATTAAGGCATCGATGAAGGATGTGGTAAAGTTTGGAAATTCAGGGAAACTGGTACTGAGATATGGACCTTTCCCTATTATAGAGAGGATCAGAAAGCTCACCTGCAGAGTTGAGTTACTTGGTAGTCTAATAGGTATCCATAATGTGTTTCATGTTTCTCATCTTAGGAAGTATATGCATGACGTAGAAACCACTATTGCTCCGATCGCATTGGCAGATTTAGTAGTAGAACCAGATCTAACTTTTGTGAGATAACTAGATCAAGTTTTAGTGAGAGATGAGAAGATATTAAGGAGCAAGACGATCAAGTTAGTAAAAGTCCAATGGAGTGACAACGGGAAAGGTTATAGTTGGGTGATAGAGGACAAGATAAGGATACTTATCGTTAGCTATTATGATGGTGTGCTCTATATTTGTTGTATATGGACTTCGTACTTGGTAGGATATACTATCATTGTTTGCATGTTTGATACCTTGTTACGTAGTCCATACTGAATTTTGACGGTGAAATTCTTTGGAGGGGTGTCTACAATTCCCCTAATTTTACTTAAACATTATTCGGGATATTTAATTGGATATATTAAATAGAATAATGTATATATTAAATAGAATAATGTAAACAATTAAGGAGAATGAGATTGGTTATTAACAAAGTCGTGCCTTAATAAATTAAGCAATGAGATTGTTTTGAAAAACCTAACTTGAAGAGAATATATGAGAAGGGCACCCTCTCCCCTTATCTCATTCTCATTTTACTCACTACAAAAACAACCTAAAAGAACATAAAGAGGTCAACCATTAATCAAGCAAAGTAGGATCGAAATTAAAGGGAATTCAAAGAAAAAGCTTAGGGAAGCTATATACTAAACAAATGTCAACGCCAACAACAATTTTAAGGTGAATAATACATGAACCATCTCTTTTTCTTGTTCTTGAATTAGACTATGGGTAGTATCCAAATTTATTTTGGTGAGTTTTACCAAGTTATGGCTGTTTAATCATTATTTGTATAGAATAATGAACTATGGAATTTTTATTAGATTATTTGAATGAGTTTTAAGAGTAAAACTTATGTTTTTATTCTTCAAATGCTTTGGTTTTCTAGTATGTTGTATAAAGCATTAATGTGGAGATAAGTTATTAATTTCATATTTTTTCGAGTTAAAATAAATATTTCATGAATTTTCTAAGGTGGAAATTTAGTTTATTCGGCGTTTCAATTATTAAAAATAATTAAATAAGGATTTTGGTCTCAAAATTTTTATTGGAGAAACTAAACATTAAATATGATTTTTTTAATTTTAAAGATTTTTTTCTAAGAGTTTATGATTTATTATAAAAGTATTATGCTAGATAAGCATTTAGACTAATAAGTAATTAAGGATATTAATTGTTGACCTAAAAAATGGACCAACAACCGGGTTAGAGTTTGAAAGCACCGACCCTGTTTCAATAGAGCAATATCATAGATCACGTACATAAAGAAAGAACAATTAAAGAAAGTAGACAGAGAAATTTTATAGTGATTTGACTGTTAACGAAGCTTATATTCACTTTATAGTTTTATTATAGACTAACTACTGTTACAATAGATGCCTAATTACAAGGCTTTGATTATTTTCTAGCCAGGTTGAATCTTCAGAGTTGGAATCCACTGGAGAATCATAGTATATTCCTTTAGAGACTATTATGAGGTAGGTAGAAAGTGAAGAATAATTCCAGCAGAGCTTTAGCAAACTTTCTAGAGAATATCCTGTTTATGTTGCGGGTAGGATGGTATTTATATAGGTCAGAGAGCTTCAGGGCCATGCCACTCCATCATCGGCTCACAAGTAGGTAGGAAACAACCCATGAAGGGTTTGGCTCATAATACATGGCAGAACCATGGGTCGCTGCCGACCCATGGCATATGGGTCGCTAGCGACCCATAGACTTGGCTCGTTTGTGAGCCAATGTCTTGGCCTCCTTCGTAGTACTCTTTGGTCGTCTGGTTTGAAGGTTTGAGGGGAGACATGGGTCAATGATTATTCAACCACTTAGGATATTTCCGGAATTTGGAATTGGAGATGTTTCCATAGTCTTTTATTGTAGTCATTTCGTTTTGATAGTAGTTCGCTGGCTGTTTGCACTCAACTGTTGATTGGGCTATAAGAAGGCTGCTCCCTTTGTTTAATCGATCTCGGTTGTCGTCTTAGCTCTATAGCTTGGCTCTCGTTCCTCCTTGCCTTAGCCTTTCTAGTTAAGTTTTAAACCATTTTGTCTACACAAAGTTTTACTGCTTTCTAGTTGGTCCTGCTGGGTTAAAAACCCGGATATATTTGCCTCCTAAGTACCTCTTCGTTGGAAAAAAGGCGTGCTCTAGAAGTTATCGATTATAGTATTATTTATTAGGTTCCAAATAATCGCATTAGATTCTCATGGACATGTAGTAAGTTACACTATTGATCACCTACTTTTGGTCTTACTGCTAGTGCCTGTTGTAATGAATCAAATTTCTCTCCATAGCTTCCTGGGGTACTTTGAAGTAATGGGTAAGTGTCGATGATACCATGAAGATTTGGCTTTTCAACGATCTATTAAATGTTCAGTGTGAATCATCGGAGTCCACCTCAAGATGTTGTTTCCTACCGAATGACTTCTGGTAGCTGTTCGTTTTTTTGAATTTTATTCGAATTTCAATTCCTGATATTGACAATGCAATCTTTGCTTCATAATTTACACAAGGTTTTAGGTCAGTAAGTGGGTGCATGATGTAGGTTTGGAGTTGCCCCATATAGTTTTAATTCGACCAGCGTTGAAGCTAAGTTTGTCTTGAACAATTGTACGTCGTTCTAGAGTGAAGTCCTGCGCTTTATCTTCAGCATTTTCTTCTCGAGGATTTGGTTAAGTTCTCGTCGATGTTTTTGAGTTCCAATGAGACAATTCATTCGAAAATCGAATATAGTCGATGATTCAATCATATCGCTCTTCCTATTTTTGTATTCCAATGATCCTCAAAAGAAAAGCTTCCCGCGTTGCTTCGAACAGTGGCTCCATTATCGATCATTGAACGATAACGGGTAAGTTTGGAAGAGATAATTTAGAGGATGATATATATTGTTTTTAGATGCAATCAAGCATGCTATACTAGATTGTTTGTTCATAGTATTCAGGATACTTACTCTTCTCATGTAGATAACACACTACATCTGCCCTGGTCAATGCTTAGGACACAATTGGTTAACATATGTTGACTTCACTTAGATTTAGAGCTTTGGTCATAAAAGGATATTGTTTAAATTAAAACATACTCGATAGGGTTGAATGCCAAATTTTGTCATTGAAAATGATTTTTCGGTCATCTAATCTTTAGTCTAGTGGTGGTACTTCCACTCCTCCAGAAGCTAGGTCCTTCACAACTTAGGCTTCGTTTATTATTCCTATCATATTGGGAGGACTGATTGCAGCTAAATTACGAGCCGCAGTTGCTCTTGTAGAGTTGTAGTTGAAGTTCAATCAGGCACAGTTTTAGCCTTCGGAAACTAGCACATGAGTTGTTCGATTGCGATTATCCTTCTTTTACGTTTTTCGGAATTCAACACACACAAGCCTCTATTTCCGGGACTATTGGCTTAACTGCTCGATTCTGAATATTTCTTTTTCTCACTGTTGCACTTCTTGTGTTCATGTACAGCGTACTTATTTGCTTTAATTCTATACATGTAAGTAAACTTCTGCGGTCATTTCGACATATTTTATTTCATGGCTTTGTTCAGAACTATAAAGTAGCTTGGTCAGCCAGTTTTGTAGCTAATCCCTATTTATGCCCAATAGAGTTAGTTTCAACAAAGTGTTAGTGTAAATGCCTTAATCCGTAGGGCTGATTAATTTGACAACAGAGCCAACATATTTTGGGAGAATAGGTTTCCAAAGCTATTAGTTCGATTGTCCTAGTTTGATTGACAAGGTAACTCCTTTCTTCGGGAATTAGATACTTTGTTGCTTGATCCCAAGATCTGAGTTTTATAATGTTGTCGACATGTATTAGAAAGATGTATTTCTGGCATCTTTTGCTGAAGTAAATTCTTCTAAGTCCGGCGTTGAGATCCTAATCATGTGTTGGTTTCTATCTTCATAAACTCGCGTATAGATGACTCAAACCTTGATGCTGTTGATCTTTGGATAACATCAGATTCAAGAAGGTAGGATTAAAGAGTCGATCAAGCTTTTGCTTCTATTTTCGAAAGCCGATGTGTCAATTCTTTCATTTTGGGCTTTCTTCCTAGCATCACCAAACTTCAAGTAATGGCATATTCTTGCAAGTTGGAACCAAATGATCTAGTTGGACCGTAAGTAGGTCAACGATCCTTCTCATCATCGCCAAACTATGAGTAGTGGTTGATTTTTAAATGTTACATCCTACATTTCCATTGTTGGCGATTTTGTTGCCAGAGTGCTATGTTTTATGATACAGAACCATTACCTAACCAACCTCATGGTTATTCGTGTTTGGACTTTTGAAACATTTCTTTCGATCAAGTATCCGTGCTTCTATCCCTTCTTGAAGGACTAGTTTTTCCGAATGCCTGTGCTTGGGCGATTGCGAGAGATGGAAATTTGTGGGGCTAGTTGCTCAATTTCCCCAGTCTAGCTCCCAATCCCATTCTAGAATTGAGGAAATTCGGGGATTTTGTTTCCAACCTTCCATGACTACTCCCACTTGTCCTTGGCAATGCATTCTCTTCTTGGTTGTTGACGTTGACATGGAAGTTTTATTCATATGTCAACTCCTGTCTTTGTTAACCTAGCTGATTGGTTCCAAGCGACGTTTCCTCATGGCTTCCTATCTTTCGGTTGTGTCTAAATTCTTTCTAAGTTGAATTTAGGAAATTTGGTTATGCCCCAGCTTTCATCCCTAGAAATTAGTACAAGGGTAATTCTATCCTAGGATTTCCTTTTGATGCTACTTTATGCCTGTGCAGCAGTTGATTTTTGTGATGAAAAGTAGAACCATTTGGCTGACCTATGAAAGGATATGTCTTCCAGTCATTGCCTGTCATTCGGCAACAGTAGTTTTCAGAAGGAAGGTAGAAACTCCATTGAGGACCAACTTCTATCTCTGGAAGCTAGTGCATCGATGGTTCACTGCGATGAGTGTTTCTCATCATCCCTGTAGATTAAAGTTTTCCTGGTATTGCCGGGGTAATACTGATGCTTAGTGAGTAGAATGTTTCTCGGAGTTTTTGGGGCGACACTGGTACTTAAGAATAAAATGTTCCATAGCATTTCTTGGGCAACACTGGTACTTAGGAAATAGAAAATTTTCCTGGCGTTGCTAAGGCAACATCAATACTTAAAAGATAAAAGAAAGCCTTGGTGTTGGCGAGGCAACAGGAGGTTGGGATCATAGAAGAATTTTCTTAGTGCTGCCTGTCTTTAGGCATTGTCAAAGTCATGTCGGTGAGGACTGAATCATTCATCCAGTCCTGTAGATTAAGTAGAAGTATTTTCTTAGTTGCATGTCATCAAGCAGTGTTAAATTCATGTCCGTAAGGGTTGAATCATTCATCTGATTCTATATATTAAGTAGATTCCTTTTAGCTTAGTGTAGCTATTTTCTCAATGTTGCTTAACTTCGAGATGCGCATGTTCTCTAACTATAAGGGTCCAAGCATTTCTGTTGCCTAGCTTTGTTTATAGCCGTCAAGTGTTACCCTTGGAGATGCAAGGCTGTTGCTTAACCAATTCCACAGTTATTCTTATGCATGAAAAATCAAATTTTCTCCAAACATATTTTTGTTATGTTCTGATGACTACCTGTGGAACCCTACATTTCTAGGTGCTAAATTTTAAGTTCTTATAAAAAAATTGAAATTGAGGAGCAAGTTATCACATTGCCCTTGATACGACCGCATTCATTCCTATACCGATCATAGAACAGTAGAGTTCGGTAGTGTTTATATTGAATCCGTGGCACTTAACCTTGCTTTTTTAGGCCATATGCATTATGCTAGGCTGATAGCATTATTGCGGATATCAACCTTATTTGTTGGTTTCAATCTTTGGGAATCAATGTTTAGCTACTCGATTTCGAGCAATCTCTCCTTGTCGTGGTCTGTCTTCGGATAACAACAGGTTTTCTGCAAGTTAGGGTTTGAGAGCTCAGTCGAGCACCTTCTTCCATTCTTTGGAAACTGGTGTGTTGATGATTTGATTCTGGAATAGCACTCCATCATCGTCTATCTCTGGACGACGTTAAGTTCCTCCTTTTATTACAAGTTGGAGCAATCTTTTATCCTGACCAAGTCTTAATGTGTTATGTGCCCCTCAGTCCACAGGGCTAATTATTCTGAACAATTGATGTAAGACTTGATGTTTTGGGTGGCTCCATGGATTCCCCCAGTCAAAGGTATGTCGCGACTCCTATCTCTAGAAACTCGTGACCTAGATGCCTTTAATTTTGACATTTTGTACATTAACTTTGGTCAAAAATAAGAATTCTTTGTCGACTTCTTGGTTTGTGAGCATTGCGGTACTACCGAAGCAATGTCGGTTCTTTCGGGTAGCGGGAGTTGATCCTTGTTAATCGAAGTGCACGGCTTCGTGGCTTATAAAATTACCATATGTTGCTTATCTTTGGGCAACATGAGGTGTTTGTGTTTTGAAAGTTAGTGCATGGCTTATTGGATGCATGGCCTTTTGTTTTTCTTTGGTGTTGCCTATCTTTGGCAAAGTGAGCAGTTTAAGAACTTTAAGAGTTAGTGTGCGGCTTATGAAATGTGCATCTTTTGGTGCTCCTCGTCGTTGCCTATCTCCGGCAACATGGGGAGCGTGTGTTTTGGCACGGCTTATGGAATCCAGGGCTTTTGGAGCTCTTCGTCTTTGTCTATCTCCGGGCAACGCAAGGAGTTAGTTTTTTGATGCTCCTCAGCGTTGCCTATCTCTGGGCAATGCGAGGAGTAAGTTTTTGATGCTTCTTGGCATTGCCTATCTTCGGGCAACGCGAGGAGTTAGCTTTTGATCCTCCTCGACGTTGCCTATCTTCGGGCAATGCAGGGAGTTAGTTTTTATGCTCTTCAACGTTTCCTATCTCCAGGCAACGCTGGGAGTTAGTTTTTGATGCTCCTTGGCATTTCTTATCTTTGGGCAATGCGAGGAGTTAGTTTTTGATGCTCCTCGGCATTTACTATCTTCGGGCAACGTGGGAATTAGTTTTTTGATGCTCCTCGGCGTTGCCTATCTTAGGGCAATGTGGGGAGTTAGTTTTTGATGCTCCTCAGTGTTGCCTATATCTGAGCAATATGGGGAATTAGTTTTTGATGCTTCTCGGCGTTTCCTATCTCCAGGAAATGCGGGGAGTTAGTTTTTGATGCTCCTCAGCGTTGCCTATCTCTAGGCAATGCGAGGAGTTAGTTTTTTTGATGATCCTCGTAGTTGCCTATCTTCGACCAATGCGGGAAGTTACTTTTTAATGCTCCTCAATGTTGTCTATCTCCAGGCAATGCAGGGAGTTTGTTTTCGATGCTCCTCAGCGTTTCCTATCTCTTGGCAACTCATGTTTCCTATCTCCGGGCAACTCACGTTGCCTATCTCCGAGCAACACAAGGAGTTAGTTTTTGATGCTCATCGTTGTTGCCTATCTTCGGGCAATGCGAGGAGTTAGTTTTTGATGCCCTTTGGTGTTGCCTATCTGCGAGGAGTTAGTTTTTGATGCTCCTCACGTTGCCTATCTCCGACCAACGCAAGGAGTTAGTTTCTGATGCTCCTTGCGTTGCCTATCTTCGGGCAACGCGAGGAGTTTGTTTTTTTAGTGCTTTTCGATTTTTACTGAGGCAACACCATTTCTTAGATGGCAAGGATCGGGTTACACCGATCTGCCGGTTTGAGTCGATTTGACCTCGTTGACTTAGCAGGTTGCTTAAATAAACATAGTTTGATTGGCTTAAGAAGCTAAAAAAATTCAGTTCGAATAACCATGGCTTGGATGATCCTTCCATGTTTTTGGAAGATGTGCATGTCTAAATAGATCAGGTTGCCATGGTGGAGAGATCTATAGCTGACTGTGTGAAGGTGGATTGAAGAAAGAACCTATAAGAGTTCAGGGCCTGACTCATGGCTCTTGGTCCAAACTGCCTTCAAAGAATGGGTCTTTGACTTGCACACAGTCTAAGAGGAAGATGAATTGGTCACCAAGAACGGTAAAATAGTAGTTGGTAAGAAGTGAGCAAGTATTATGCTAGTATTTTGTTCGTTGCACTAGCTAGGTCATTAAGTCTGCGGTTTTAGAATGCCAGAATTTTTGATCGGGCATAATAGAATTGTGATATGATTAGTCTCGGCCTTTCTTATGGCTATTCAAGTGTGTGTCGTTCCCCCCATGCAATAGGATTGTTAGCACGCTTGAACTGGAACTATGTCTCTCCACAATTCGTTTGATTGCTCCCGGTCTAGTAGGTGCAGTTTTCCCTGTTGTCGAATCTTGGCTTGATTCGAGTTATCCTATGATTGATTACACTGTCATTTCAGTTTTGGCTTAGTTTCTTTGAGCAACTTTGAAGCTTGGATTCAACACTGTCTGTTTCATCGGTCGTTTAATTATGCTAAGTGACTGATATGATTTTCAATTTATGGCCCTAGAGCATGGCTTCGTTGACCCTAAGCGGCATTGGATTAGATGGCTACTGATCTTCTAGTTCACCTTCACGGATATTAGTTATATATAAATTTCGTTGATCTACCGGTTCGCTCTCACGATGCTTTAGTTCGCGAAAGATCTTCATGTTCGCGAAGGGTTTTTAGGATTAGATGACCATGGATCTACTGGTTTACCTTCATGATGCTTTAGTTTGTGAAAAACCTTCATGGTCGCAATAGTTTTTTGGATCATCTGACCATTGATCTATCGGTTTACCTTCGTGAAGCTTTAGTTCATGGAAGACCTTCACATTTGCGAAGGATTTTTTGGAGCAAATGACCATTGATCTACCGGTTTAGCGTCACAAAGCTTTAGTTTGTGAAAGACCTTCATGTTTGCGAAGGATTTTTTATGCTCGGATGTACGATGACGAGACGGCCTTGGAGTGATAATTTATCGATTCGGATAGGAGTTTGGGTTGTGTGTTCGACGGCCCAAAGGTCTCAAAGCAATGATTCATCGACTTCAAGAGGAATTTTTTGGATTCAGCTCGAGGGAACATAGTTTTATCGGTTCCTATAAGTAAGATTTTAGATCTGTTTGTTCAACGATCCTTTGGATAAGATTTCTCAATGACACCAACAACGCCGGTTCTCAAAAGGGGGATTGAGATGACTCGTCGAGGACGTAAAAGCATTTCTTTCACCATGTTATCTGCAACACCACTAGTGTCCTTGTACGGCTCATTTGGAGAAGGAGAGTGGACAAGGATGGATGAGAAGGCATCGCTTTATGTTGTTGTACCATTCCTTATTTGCTAGCTAGCTAGAATGTTATTTGATAAGCATCCTTTCGTTTGATTTTGTCAGTTAGTTGTGGCGCATTTCTGCTGGGTCTTACTAACCTTGCTTGGGCAAAAGGTAGCTGAGGTCCTGTAGCTCCTTCACCATTTGGTATGTTCTTTGGCATACTACTGGGTTTGCCTTCTACTAATTGCACTATTTCTAGTCTTTAAACCGGTTTGTACTACTTTTACCACGTTAATGCAAAAGTTTTCGAATGAATGGTTAAACCACGTTCGTTCAACATTTAGGATGAAACTTGGCAATTGGACGGTCGATTCACGTCCACTTGATAGTTGCGGCTCTTTCCATTAAGTCACGAAAAAAGTAGGTGATTACTGACTTGATCACATCTATGCTGGGATCAGATGATCAACCCCATATTTCAATAAATGCCGGCAGCTAGTTCTGACTACTTCGAGTCTAATATGAAGGTTATTGAGTGGACGGTCAGTCACGTCTACTTTCTATTGGATTCTGAACTTGTTAAATTCTTTATTCTGTGCCTCAGCGTCCCAAATCAAGGGTATATGGTAGCCGATGAACGATCCAATCACGTTCGTCTCGATGAAACTCCATAAGTTCGATCACGAACTGTGGAGATTAGCTGGCGACCAAGGCGACCAACTCTAAGTACTTGGTCACCTGCATCATTTTGGAAGTATTTTCGTTCAACTTGGTCGTAGTTCACAACATACTGAAATATAAATTAAAATAAAATAATTCAAAGAACATCGGAATAAATCTCTTGATAATTGAAGCTGCATAATGTGCTCGCTATTCCACTTTGCCCCTAGCTCCTTTCAATGGAATGCCGATCGTCAATGGTCCAATCGATAATCAGATTTCTTTATTGATAGGCATCAGATGTTCGCTGCTCGTCATTCTGCAGGGATTGCACATGCTGCTGAAGTTTTCCTTTTCGAATCAGCTTTTCGATCACATCTCGGAGGTGTTTGTAATCGCCGGTGTTAAGACCGTGTGCATCTTGGAATACACAACATTCCCTAGATTTTCTCTGGGATTTGGTGGACTCTCTCAAGACTAGTTTTCAATATTGCTCTGAGTCGTGAGTATCGAAGTTGACGCTATTAATTGAATCGTTCAAAGGAGCATATGAGTCAAATTTTGAGATCCTGGGTCGCCTCTTGGACTCTGCGTCCTTAGCCAATGTGCCACTATTGTTTTTTCTCCTAGTCTGCTCTACCTCTATCTTGCCTAGCTTCGGACTCACATTGTAACAGAGATGATCCATGGTCGTAGGAGGCTCTCAAGCTAACTAGCTACCAAAATCTGTCTAGGGGTTAATTCCCCTCATCGATAACATCAGTATGATATCCTCACCAGGATTTCTCACTTTAGTGACGGCAATGACGACATTGCATCTCTATAGGATGTCTTTAAGTGGCTCATCTAGCATTTGGAATAAATTAGATAATGACATCACATCATTGGTGTGAGTCACAAGCATTCTAAACTGCTCGACAAACTTCTGATACGGTTGATTGAATGAGGAGATGGATTTGGGCGATAATTGCATAAATCGCATGATCGATACTCCTTCGAGAAATATAGGAATTCATGGGATGTAGTCCTGGGTTGGTTTTCTTATGTAAATCAATATGATTGGTACATTAAATCTCCTCGGATATATTGCACACTGAATGGCCTCAGCGTATAGACTTCGGCTGGGGGAGATGCTTCGGTCGTCGGCATCCGAATTTTTTAAGTTATAGCTACTTGTTAAGCTTGCGAATGATGTATCCATGCTCGAGATACGAGCAAAGCAAGATGGACTGGCATTGATGGATTAGTGGTAAGTTACTTGGAGTGGGACTTGAGAAAATCAGCTAGTTTCTTGGAGTCGAACGGACGATTACTCGATTTCAACTTTGAGTCAGAACTAAAGTGAGTTTTTCAATGACCATTTTGATGATTTTTGATGATATTTGACGATGACCATTTATGATTCGACGATGGGAGCTCCATGATAGGATTGGAAGCTGGTCAGTCGGGAGTTGTCATAATATACTATGGGAACTTGGCATTGTAATTGATCTCGGTATGTATCATATGTTCTTGGTCCTTTGGCATCTAGGAATACCATATGCATAGCAGTTCCTCGTCTATTGCTTGGCACTGTGCTACGACATAGGTTTTAGAGTTTCTCTAGCATTTTGCACGCTAGCATTTCATCCAATCTATCTTCCTCAAATTGTTGTCATCTTTAGAGCCAGAGAGAGCCATCGTTACATCGTTCCGTAGGGTATTCCCTCCTAAGTTTAGGTTTGTCGCCGGTGCTTATGAAGTAGGTGGAGTGCTAACATTTTCTTCCGTCATGATCCTTGAAGCTCTGCCCATTGTCCATTCGATTATAAACCCTTCAAACGATCCAGACAGCGGTCTCGCCATCTTTATGGATCACTAGTGATCCATAGCTTCTGGCTCGATAGCAACTTGGAAAAATAGTATGGATCGCTGGCGATCCATATATTTGAGTGATTTTAGACTTTTTGCTGACCTGGCAAAATAGTATGGATTGCTGGCGATCCATGTACTTGAGTGCTTTTAGATTTTCTGGCGACCTGGTAAAATAGTATGGATAGCTAGCGATCCATAGTACATGGATCACCAGCGATCCATGTATTTAAGTGATTTCAGACTCTGTTGCGACCTGGCAAAATTGTATGGGTCGCTGGCGATCCATAGTACATGGATCACTAGCAATCTATGTACTTAGTTGATTTTAGTACTTTTTCTTCTGCAGTTTATGGCAGTCTGGTGAAAAGGTATGGATCACTAGCGACCCATAGTACATGGTTCGGTAGCGACCCATGTACATAAGTGATTTCTAAGCTTTGCCTTTTTGATCATGTCTACTATCACATATTGATTCTCTCCATCACCATAGCATGTGTTTGCTTGCTTTTTCTCCAATCCTTTTTGGTTGGTTCTTCTATTCTCAATAGTAAACCTTCTAAGCAGAGAATGAGGATCCAACTTCTAAACCTATCTGATCCAAAGCAGATAGCTAGATCTAAGCCAGAGTTGGGTTCTCAGTGAAAGCACCAAAACGCTGACCCAAAAAAAGTACCAACACCCTGGTTAGTGTTTGAAAGCACCAACCCTCGTCTGCCAGAGCAATATCACATATCATAGATATAAAGAAAGAACAGTAAAACAAAAGTAGACAGAGAATTTTTATAGTGGTTCGATTGTTAAAGAAGCCTGCGTCCACTTTATAGTTTTATTATAGAGTGATTGCTACTATAATAGATGCTTGATTACAAGGCTTTGATTATTTTCTAGCTAGGTTGAATCTCCGGAGTTGGTTTCCGCTGGAGAATCACAGTGTATTCCTTTGGAGATTGTTACGAGGAAGGGAGAGAGTGAAGAATAATTCCAGCAGAGCTTTAGCAACCAGTTCGGAGAAGATCCCATTTATATTGCAGGAAGGATGGTATTTATATAGGTCGGAGAGCTTATGGGTTTGGCCACTCCATCATTGACTCACAGGTAGGTAGGAAACGACCCATAGAGGATTTGGCTTGCAACACAAGGCAGAACTATAAGTTGTTGGTGACCCATGGCCGATGGGTTGTCGGCGACCCAAGTCCTTAGCTCGTTTGCGAGCCAATGTCTTGGCCTCTTTCGTAGTAATCTTTGGTTGTCTGGTATGAAGTTTAAGGGGAGGCATGGGTCGCTAATGATCCAACCACTTAAGCTTTTTCCAGATTTTGGAATCGGAGATGTTTCTGTAGTCTTTTATCATAGTCATTTCATTTTGATAGTAGCTAACTGGCTGTTTGTACTCAACTGTTGATTAGGCTGTAAGAAGGCAAGTCCCTTAGTTTAGTCGATCTTTGTTGTCTTAGCCATATAGCTTGGCTTTCGTTCACTCCTTGCCTTAGCCTTTCTGATTAAGTTCTAATCCATTCTGTCTACCCAAGGTTGTTCTTCTTTCTAGTGTGTCCTACTGGGTTAAAAACCTAGATAACATTAATTTACAAATTTGTTATATGTTTTGGAACTTTGAAAATGTATGCGGTAGTATTTCTGAAAAAAATTGGAAAAAATATTGTGTTACCCAGTAGAAATTGGAGAAGATTTGTGATTTAGTGAAAAGTAATTTTCTTTAATAGTAATAAATTATTTTTTATGATAATTACATCATGCCATTTGTATCATCACTGAGCCTAAGGCAACTTCGCTTCTATGAGTGTCGACATCAATAAGGAGGGAAGCATATGTTAACTACTTAGGAAGTAATGAGTGGCTACCGCGTCGAAGTCGGCGAAAGCGGAATCCTATTTTAGGCAGCATCACAATCTCATTATTCATCCGAATGTTTAAAATTAAACGCCGTGGTCATTTATATAGCTCATCTTCACCCTTATTTTAATTAATGCTACATACTATTACTTTGAATGCTATTAACTATAAAAAAGGCAGTGATGCTGCTTATTTTAACTTCGATTCTACGTACTAAGCGGCACAGTAGCCGAAATATTTAAACACGTTATTATAACGACGTTGCTTGCTTTGATGTCGCCATTCATCACTGTCCGCGACTTTATACTTATTTGGCAATGATGTCGCATGACATAGATGCCTCTTTTTTTTATTCAATGCCGGTTAGGCTATGTTTTGTATAAATTTAAGATAAGTTTTAAAGGTGGAATTGCTTATGTTTTCAAAGGTGGATAACTTATACTATATCTATTTCGAAAACCTCATTTCTGTCATAGAGATTTATACTTAAAAGAATTTAAGTTTTGTTTTCACCTTAGGAGAGATGTTTGATAGTGATTAGTGTGACGTGAATGCTACGTATCTTTTTATTGATAGAGGTGGGCCCTAAGCTTTACTATATTGACATTGTTCATTAGGGATACCAATGTGTGTTAATTTCGACATGCTATATGTTTAATGACTTCAACTTTAATTATTAGGGAAACCAATGAATTTTACTTTATGAATTTTGACATTAAACATTAGAGATACAAATGTAAAATTTTCTTTAATAAATTCGACATAGATCATTGGGGATACCAATGCATGTAATTTGAGATGTTATAACTCTAAAGGGTATAAAACCTGATTAGGGACACCAATAGACCAAGGTTGAACATGTAGATTAAATGTGAATTAAATTGGTGAATTATGGGTTCATAGTTATCCTAGGAATACTATGGGATGTAAGATGGATAGTCGACATCATGCCAGAGATGGATAGTCTCCATAAGGTTAATGAAGGGTTCAAAGTTAACCTAGGAAAACTGTGGGATGTGTGACAGATAGTCCAAAATAATTTAAAATGAATGGAACAAGTGTGCGGATAGTCCGTATAATTTAAATTGCTAAGGCATGTGTGATGAGTTGTCCATATGGTAAATGATGGGTTATCCAAGTAATAATAACATGTGAGATGGATAGTCTTCATATTTTGTTAATGAAACAATGTGTGATGGGTGGTCCACATTGGAGGGGATAGATAATACTTAAAAATGTTTATTTTTAGGAAGGATAGTCCACACACACATATACATACATACATACATATATATACATAAGATAGGTAGTCAAAATAAACTGAGATGAAAAGTCATTTGAAATTAGACGGATAGTGAATTATTCTAGGATAAATAATGCATTATATGATTTGGGTTTTTGGTTTTCGGTAAGGGTACGGGCAGTACTATGAAGATAGATTAGTCAAACTTACCTAAATTGTATAATTGTAAATCTTATTTACTATGTTCTAACCATTGGGGATGTAGGAGCACAGTATATGGTTAACATGTTTTGGTTAAGGTACTAGTGAGGGGAAGACCCGTTCCGCTCAATGGAATGGTCTCACTAGATATCTATTTGGTTATAGATGGTAAGTTATTATACATAACAGACTTTTATCTGCCCCGAAGTTTTTTGTTTTTCCCTATAAATTCTTGGGTACTTATTTGAGTCTATTGGGAGTAAGGGTTTTCAGGTTTCCAATTAGGCAAATAAGCTTCTGGAGATGTGTAGGAGGTAATCTAGTTATTTAAGAGTACCTATCAAATCCACTGTGTTGTTTGGTTCTATCTGTATGGATGTAATTGGGCCAAGTATTTGACTCTGATCAACCAGGGTGGCATCTTCATATGTCGCTCTTGGAGTATTTTGTAATAATTAAAATTTCCCTGAACGTGGGTTTGTGATTATGTAATGAACATGAAATATCATTTGTCAAACGTAATGTAAAAATTTGTTATAGAAAGTGTGTTTAATATTTTTCATATTCATGTGCTTTTGACTATTAATATGATTAACATAGCCGCATTTTGCTACCGAAAATTAATGCTATGGATGACTATAGCATCTGTAGTGCTTAGTTTTGGGCCTAAAATGGGGAATGTCACAAGAAACTATCGAACTCTAATTGTATTTTCTTTGGTATGATCATGGCCCTTTTAAATCAATTATGTGTGCTTGGTAGCCCGGAAATCCCATTGGTGTGCTTGTAGCCATCTAAATAATATAGGTGTACCCTAAGCATAGAAAATCAAGAGGGTGTGTCTCATAGCCTTAAAATTGAGATTGTACTGGGTTTGCCTTCTAAACGTTGAAAGATTGGCATTTTGAAAACAAACACGAACAAGCAATTGTGTGGGACTAGTCGTAGGGTAACTCTGATCCAATATAAACATCCCCGATGTGAACTCTCTAATTCTCTACTTTTTACTTCATTGCATTTATATTTATCTGCATTTGCATCTGTGATTGTTCATTCTGCATTTTTTAATAGTAATCTTAAAACAATTTTAAAAAATTTCTGAAATTATAAATCACTATTCACTCCCCAAGTGTTAAAATAGCCATAAGATCCATAATTCTGCAACCCATAATACATACAAACACACACACACATAATATAATTTGAAAATGTTTTTACGCACACGCATGCATACGTATATAATTTCTCTTTCGTTATCTTGAAAACGAGAAAGCCTAACACAATTTTTTTATATAATTTAAAAAATGAATATATTTTAAATTAGAAATCTACACATACACATAATTTATAAGACACACACAAATATGTTAGGCATGTTCATTGGAAAATGCATGGAAAACTGAAAGCAAACTTTGTTGTTAAATAATAGTCATACACATAAATAAAGGCGTCCTTGATTACATTTAGTTGGGTCCTAGTTTAGTATCTTAGATTGTTATCTATTTCAATGATGAAGTAATTTAAATTTATTATGGTTAGGAATGAAACTACAAAAAGAGTAATCAAAAGCAAGGAATTCAATGGATTCATTTTTTTCACCGATTGATTATTGAAATTATTCTTCAGTAATTATTAATTTATTATTTAGTAAGTTGTAGAATTACAAAAATGATAGGAAATACAATGAATTTGGGATGGAAGTGAGAGGCATAGATACGATGAAAAATTATGTTGTAGGATCCCATACAATAAAAAAAATAAGCATATTTATTTAAATTTTGAGGGTTAAAGACACAAAGGCAATTTTGCAACATCAAAAGCTTCATTTTGATGTTTTCCTTTCATATATAAGTACATACATATACATACACACACATACATATACATACACATATACATATACATACAGATACATACATACATACATACGTACATACATACATGTATTTATGTATGTACGTATATGTATAATTTTTTGGCCATGAGCAGTTAATAGGGAAGAAAAATTAATATATTTTTTGAATTATTAAATTCGAATAAAATGTATATGTATATATCTAAATAATTTATATATGTATGTGTATATGTATTTATTTAATTGTGAATTTTTTAATTTTATTTTGGACGAATGTATAAATAGGAGAGCGAGCTTAAAAAATATAAATATGTTCGTGAAATTATTATAAGGGGAATTATTACCTTGTTATCCATAAAAATCATCTCATGGTTAAAAGTATGAAAGAAGGAGCTATAATGCGGGATTTGGAAGCTTCCGTAAGTAATGAGATGGGTTCCACAAGTATCAAAGAGGGTTCCGTAAGCATTAATGAAGCTTTCATAAAAGTAAAACGAGCTTCCGAAAGTATTGAAGTGTCACCTTTGAAGACATCAAGAAGAAGTGAGGCTTTTGACAGGGTTGAAAAGGCCTTCCAAGCACTAGAGAAGATGCTTTCGTCATGTTCAAAGGAGCTTCCATAACCATCAAGGAAAATGCTTTTGCATACGTCAAATGGAATGCTTCCACTGACATTGTTACTTTCGGAAGAGTTGAATCTCTGCATTCTACAAGGTTGAAGCCCAACCTTCCATAGGTGTTGAAGGTTCACCTTCCATAATTATTGAACAATCAAGACAAGTTATCACATCACAAGGCAAATAACACCCCTTCATATATATTGAACCACACCACGACGGTCCTTCCGCAGCTCTTCCTTAAAAACCTTCCACATCTACCCAAACACCCTTTCGCACTTGTTCAAAAACCACTATCCCATGAACATGCCTCGCTTTGACAATGACGTAGGAGTCCAATGGATCTATAACAACACAGTGCTGATTCTATACCTTTCGTCGGTGTCAAATGCCCTCGAAACTATTACAAAATACCATTTGGGAGGCGCTTATCTCAATAGACTTCAAGACACCACTTTCGACAGTGGCGAAAGGATCTACTTCTATGTAGCAATGTCATTATCTACAAACAGCAAAGGAGTTACAACATCAACAGTAGAGCAAGGTCACGACGGAAACCCTTTGGATGACGTCGAAAGTATGAAGGCGAAAGGTCCCAATTTCATCTATAAATAAGACCTTAGGGATGCCATTTTGGGGATCTAATTTTTCAATTTTTTAACTAGTATGCTATTTCTAATTTGTAAACCCTAATTTCTAAATCAAATTAGGGATTTTACTTCATTGTACACTTGAGCCTTTGTATTCGTAAATGTTTTCAACAAAACGAATACATTGCATTCTAAAATACCTGGATATTAATTTACTGCTTGCATATGGCTTTGTTAAGGGAGAATACAAAAACATACCTTACGAAGGAGTTCCTTTTGAAGCAATAAGATCTACTCAAATCACAACCGTAGGCTATATTAACCAGTTCGAAAGGGGTTTCTTAGGGGTATATTAACGACATTGATACACTCCCTTTTTGTGCTTTCGAAAGGCTTCACCAAGGCTTTTTCTTCGCTTTCCCTTACAACCTTCTCCTCAATCCTTACTTTGGAGTGTTGATAAGATTTCTTGTTAACAATTGTCGCGTTCCGTCACTATTAATTTCAAACTTTATTTGATCACCTAGACTATTCCAAACTCAATTCTGCTAATTCTAACCATTTCGAAAGGCTTTGAAAGGGTTTCCATCTGTTTAATTTCAACCCTAAGCACATTTGGGTGTTAAAATTTTTTATCATTAACATTTTTGGCATTAGAAGGATGGCTCAAACCTTTGATTTCCTATAACATAGATTAATTGCATAAGGTTCTTCATTCAAAAAAATGGTAAGAGTGAGGAGTAACAACAACATTTCGAATGAAGAAGTTGCATCACAGTCAACTTTGGGAGATAATGTAATCACGGACTTAGCGAATATGGAAACTAGGCAACCTTCGACCCTAATAAGATTTGAAAACTTTCATTAAAGAAATTTCATTAAAGAAATTAAAAGAACTAGGGAATACGAAATATGGTCAAGTCGTGATCTCTAAAAAATTTCATTAAAGAAATTAAAAGAACTTCTTATGCTAAAGAGAATGGCATAGATGCTTAAGAACTAACTTCTTCTACAAGGGAATAACAACTTAGCGACTTAATAAGCTATGAAATCCTACATCATTTGTTTATCATGAACTTTCCTTATTATTAAATTTCCAAATTTGATTTGTATTTTGAAACCGATCATGTATTAGAATCCAATTCGAGTTTCATTACAGTAAAAACAAAACTAGTCCATTGCAATCCGACGGACTCTTAAAGCACAACAAATTTCTAGCTACTGAAGAAAAACCACTCAAATGCCTGGAATGAAATGACTTATCCTTATTTCAAAGCTTGAATCAAAGTGGTATAAAGAAGCACTCCCATGAATCTGGATTATCGTCAAGCTTCAATTGTAAACTCACTCCTAATGAAAGGTAAATATCCAAAACTCTCCCAGAAGAGGGGATTGTTGGGGAAAGCATACCCTTGTTCGTGAAAGTATATTAGTCCATGTATCATGGCTTTTCAGAGTCGTGAATAAGACATCTCTTTTTGTTGAGCAAAACCTCAAGAAGTACGACCATATATACTATATACGATGATTCCATTTTCAATTGGTTATTCTACTATTTAGGAGAATTTTCCTAAATATGTTTTCAGAAAAGTTGTTTTCAAAAGTCAGAAATAATTATCACTAATTACCCTATAAATTAGGGAAATTAAGTATTCATTTATTTTAAAAATAAACTTGCACATTCTTTAAAGAATATTATTTGGCATTAGTAAATGCGTATCAAAGATTTTAAATTGAGCATGTCTTGACCAAAGCATTTTCAAACCTTTTTAAACTTATTAATGAAAAGAGAATCTATACTTATCCAAGGAATATCTTAGAGATACAAAAGCTCATTATAAAAATTTTTGCAAGAAAAACTTATTCTTGATTAATGGATTATTGGCTCACAAATCTTAACCATTTAGCCCCTTATTTGAGATTTGTGTTTCTATCTCAAGAATGATTTCAAAACCGTCCTTGGTGATAGTGTTAAGGAAGAACTTCATCAAAAAGTTCTAATATTCAAAATCTTTTTAGAAGAAAGACCAATTTCAAGAATGGTTTCGAGATTTATCAAAGAGAGTCCTATTTTAAAAGTTCTACGGACCAAATGAGGTTTTCATAAGTACTTCAAGAACTATTCTCTAAAACATAGTTTCCAAAACTATTATTATACCTCCTAGAGGGAGGGTAAAAATTACATTCATAACTCCTAGAGAGAGCGTCCAAAAACTATTTAAGCCTTCTCCAAAAGCACCTCTTAAAAGAAGAACAAAAAAAATTTTAAAAGAGAAAAAATAATTAATTAAAAATGTTTTTGAGAATGAGCCTCCGCTGTCCACTTTAGAGAAAAATATTTTTTAGAATGAGCCTCCAACGTCCACTCCGAAGCACCTCCTAAAGGGAGGGATTAACCTCAAACGTCCAGGTCACCTCTTAGAGGACGGGTCTAGTTTGGCACCCACTAGAAACTTTTGGAGAAAGGTCGATCAAATGTGAACTGCAATCATTTAATATGAAGTCAAAAGGCCTAAAAGGGACATAAACAAATAAAATGGACAAAGATGTCTCAAACTCTTAATAAATCCTAAAGGCCCAACAAAGGGGTGTAAACAAAGAAAATGGATGAAAATATCCAAAACCGTGATCGAAAAGGGGACAAAGCGTCAAAGGAATATGGTATCCACCATTTAAAATAAAGATGAAGCCCGAAAAAGGGGTACAAACAAAAGGAAAGGCATGAAGATGTCCTACGCTATAGACATGAATGGATAAGATGTCCAAGACCATAATCAAAAGGGACAAAGTATCAGCAAGCAATTTTCAATGCATTTGATGCCTAAAAAGTGGCTCCCGCTACAAAAAGTTAAGAAATCTACATCCTAAAAGGAAACACGAGACAAGCGAATGGATAAAGAGATCCGCAGTTTGAAATGAAACAAAGATCTATACAAAAACTAAAGGAATGGAACGGATAACAAATTTTAACTACAAGTATAAAAGTGACTTCATTCGAAGAATAGATTAAGTAAACCACTTCTAAATCCCTAGAAATAAGATGACCCTTTAGGATAGGAGAGTATATATTTTATATATTATATAGTTATTGGATCATTGCACCACTGAGCGGCCAAGTATTAGGATAAAATTTGCACAGCTGAAGACCAATTAGTCAAACAGAGCTTACACTGTTAAACGACCAGCCAACTGAATGGAACTACTTGCTAATTGGTTGATGGCTGAAAAGATGAACATGTGAACGGATCTATCTACTGAACGGTTGACTAGTCCTATGGAACTACTACTCCAAATGCATGAATGGTATTATGGAACTACTATTCCAAATGATTAAATGGCTTTATGGAACTACACGACTCCCATATAACAATAACAACAGTGGGCTATATGAATTTTAGAAATTAATTATTTGCTAATAAGATACCTTCGTTTGAACAATGGGAATCCCCATTTATATTCAAGGCATTAGTTCTCAATAATTGTCTAGTATAGCATTTTGGGTAGAATTTTAAAATCGGTACATGATAGAATTAGAGGTCTTTTGCTTTGAATTTACTTGGGTTATTTGTTGCTAGGTATCTTTCTTATTTTGTACTAATATTAAATAAAATTTTGAGCAGTTTGTTTGTGAGATAAGATCTTGGCAAGTTTTCGATTAAATTATCGATTTCATGAACTCTCGATTTCTTTTCGTGATGATTCTTATTGAATTTCTGGTTTTATGAATTGTTGATTTCCTTATTGAATTTTCATGATGATCTATGAACTTCCTATCGAATTTTTGGATTTGTGAGTTTTTTGGATAAGTCTTGAGATTTTTGTATTGAAATTGAGGTTTTTCTAAAAATTCAATGTGTCCACACTATTATTAGACAGGAATCCTAAACAGTAGTCTCTTGATACCAGACCGACTTATATTCTTTTTGTTGGAAGATGATGGTAAAAAGGAATATGGGTCCCCCAATCTTTGTATTATTAGACAACATTCAAAATTAATACCAAACTATCCACTAGTTTATTAATGAATAAATGAAAATTACTAACATATAGCGCATGGTTCGAGATAAAATTATGGCAAAGTGACAAGATAAAACCACTAAAAGCAAGAAATTAATTCCCAATGGCCAAAGAAAAATTAACCCAATAAAAAAAGCATTAGAGTGTATGATAGCTTTCTTGAAAGGTCCTTTCACATAAACCAACATCTACTAATTAGGTGATATTATTCCACTTTTTTGTCATCAATGCTGGAAAGGGTTCGATCATGTATTTCTCTGAATGCTCTATCCAGTGATATTATCAAATAATCTCTTGAATTTCAGTTTGAGAATTTAGTGTTATCCATCAAAATCTCATAACAAGGTTATAATCCTAACAGAAGCTATTATCTATTTTACAGAAAAACAAAGAAAGAAATTCCATTGAGGTTTGAGCAGTCTGAAAGAGATTCTCATATTTTTGTCTTAAAGAACAAAAGCGTCTTTCATACGGTGGGGTGGTGGGAGGGCAAAATGTTATCTATAAAAATCTTCTCCAGGTTAAAAGTATGAAAGAAGGAGCTATAATGCGGGATTCGGAAGCTTTTGTAAATATTGAGATGGGTTCCACAAGCATCAAAGAGGGTTTCGTAAGCATCAAAGAGGGTTTCGTAAGCATCAAAGAACCTTCCGTAAGAGTTAAAGGAGCTTCTAAAAGTATTGAAGTGGCACCTCTGAAGATATCAGGAGGAAGTAAGGCTTTTGATACGGTTGAAAAGGCCTCCCAAGCATTAGTGAAGATGCTTTCGTCATGGTCACACGAGCTTCCGTAAACAACAAGGAAAACACCTTTTCATAGGTCAAATGGAATGCTTCCACTAATTTTGTTACCTTCCAGAAGAGTTGAATCTCTGCCTTCTGCAAGGATTGAAGCCCCACCTTCTGTAGGCGTTGAAGGATCACCTTTCATAATTATTAAACTATCAAGAAAAGTTATCACCTCGTAAGGAAAACGATACCCCTACGCATATATTGAACAACCTTCTGCAATGGTCCTTCGGCAGCTCTTCTTTAAAACCTTTCCGCACCATTAAAACACACTTTCACATGTTCAAAATCCATTATCTCACGAAGCTGCCTCATATCGACAATGACGGAGGAGTCCAAAGCATCTACGACAACACTGTGTTGCTTCTATACCATCCAACAGTGTCGAAGTCCCCCGAAACTAATACAAAAGCAACATTTAGGGGGCACTAAGCCCAATTGACTTAAGGACACAACTTTCGACATTGAGAAAGCGTCCACTTATGTGTAGCGACATCATGTTCTATAAATAATAAAGTAATACAGCATCAACGTTGGAGTAAGCTAAAGGATGAGGGCGGAAGCTCCCAGCTGCATCTATAAATAAGACTCGTGGGGTGCCATTTTGGGGATCCAAATTTTCATTTTTTCCACTTGTGTTCTATTTCTATTTTGTAAACCTAATTTCTAAATACAATTAGGGATTTCTCTTCATTGTACACTTAAGCTCTTATATTCATACAGTTATCAGTAAAACGAATACATAGCATTCTCAAATACATGGATTTAGATTTGCTGCTTGCATATGGCTTTGTTTAGGGAGAATACACAATATTACCTTATGAAGGAGCAACTTTCGAAGCCATAGGATCTAATCAAAACACTCTTAATACCTTTTGCAACGACCCATAATTTCGCTACTTCGAAAATGAGAGATTTCGTTCGATTTAAATTTAAAAAGGAGTTTAAATGTTAAATAAATATGTTATATATAATAAATAATTATTTATTCTTATAGTTAATTAATTAAAAGTATGAATTTGAATTTTAGAATAAATCGACAAAAGTTAAGTTCTGCTAATAATAAATAAAGGCTTAAATAAATGAATTTAAATATTTACTTAAAAAGGTAAATCTTATTTAAAACATCTAATAAAAGTAATAAAAGTATGTTAAAAGATTTAGAAGTTTGTTAATAATCGTTTTACAAAAATAACCAAATTTTGTCGCATTTTGTCAATTTTTCATACACGGTAAAATTAGAGACTTTATTATTAATTAAAGATAATTTTAAAATATAAAGAGACATGTTTTAATTTATTTAAAGAAGTAAAATTTTATTTTTAAATTTGGTTTACATAAATAAATAGTTTAACTAAAACGTCAAAATGTGACCGTAAATCATTTTGTCGAAAAGCGACGTTTTGTCGATTAAAAGTTGTCGCAACGTTGTCGCACTTCTATTTTCTTATATAGGAACATATATTCTAATAGTGTAAGTATTAATTAATTAACTAATCAAGTTTACTTTTACTAAACAAGGTTAGAAACTTCTAGAAAATAATTAAGAAAAGTAAGCATAAAAGGACAAAAATGTCATTTCAAAGCAAAAGGTAAAACATCAAATCAAACCAAACATAATTATTACTTTACTTTTCTTACTTCTTAAGTGAAAGTGACATAAAACATGATTTGAAATGTGATGTTAGGTGTTTAAAAAAGTAAGGTTTCTTAAAAAGTAAGTAAAGTGCATTTTGGTCATTTTACATAATAATATTTTATTCCAAACTTTTTTCTATAAATAGCCATGCATACCTCTTCCATTTTCACACGAATAATTTTCTTCTTCTTCTTCATTTAAGTTATTTTAATGGCTTCTCTCTTTAAGAGAGGTAGGAGGATTAAAAATAGTGGAGGGCTTAAGCACTTATCCACTTGTTACTCTCTAACCTCTTCTTAATTGTAACGTTCGCGATTTTTCGTCGCTCGAAAACCGACATCAATACGTCCACTGTATCGACTGTCGAGCAATCGAATGCCGGAAAACCGAAATGTTATGGTTAAAGAAGAAAAAAAAGATAGAAGAAGAGAGGAAAAGATAGAACATAACAGAAAGAAACAACAGAACAATATCAGAATCTCACAATCGCAGCGGAACAACATATAATAGATAAATGAATATTCTTTAAAACAAAGAACTATATCAGTTATTACATTACATCACATTACATCACATTATCAGAGTTTACAACAACAAATAGCGGAAAAGAAATACTATATACTAGTTGATACGCCAAGCCATCCAGCTTGCTTTCAGATCTCTACAGCAACTCCCAAATTCCAGAATATCCTGATAACCTAACTCTAGACTGCCCGTGTGGAAATTGGTGGGCACCCAGAGTTTAGGAAGGAAAACAATAAACTCCAGGTCAGTCATGGGACTGGTGTGAGAACTTAAAACAGTTATTTATCTTTAAAACAAACAAAGAAATATATTAAAATAGATTCGCAATGCTTTTTGAAAAATGAGACAACCATAAGGCCTCCTGCACACACACACAATGCAAACGCAGAATCGGAGGAGATTTCTCCTTATGATAGTCAAAGATGCTTGATACGCATTAAAAAGAAATATTTGATATTATTACTAGTGCATAGTGTAGGAAAAATCATTTCGAAAGTAAAGATATAAATCTTAGCCAGCATAGGCATTTCGCGCTTATGCCTACTATAGCTACCACCTAAACAGTGGTGACCACCATAAGTAAATGGTAGGTTCTACAACTAAAACCATACAAGATCGTATTGTTTCTTTGGATTTCCAACAAATGGTCAGGCCAAGGAACTTCCCATTGCCACATGGGTACGCCTCTGGAAAGACGACCCGAGAACCTAACGTTACGGTTAGATCTCTGCCAATACAAGGCCGGGTTACCCTTCAAACTGGGTAACTACTGACACGAATATGTTATTCCCCTATCGTAACCGATCTATATCCGAGGATCCTCGATTCCAACAACCAAAAAGTAATAAATTTGCAGCAGCAACATAGGTTAAATATCTGGGCTCCATACCATGATACCACCTCTATCCAGAAGGAATGACATACGCTAAAGGGGCGCTACCCCCTAATAACCTTGCCGCATCCTTCCTGTTTTGACCATTTTCGGGGTGTGAGGTCCGACGAAGTCTCGTCCACAAAGCTACGCTTTATACAAAAGCTGTGCTTTGATCATCAAATGCTCAACAGCACTTTGTATGCCACATTACCAATTTGAGAATGTATCACTAGTATCCATCAACTACATAACCTCTGAGCTCGTACGTCTCAGAGAAGGGTGTTAAGCTAAGAGAATAAATTCTCCGCCACCAATAGAAATATATTTGATAGAAACTAGCTTTACATCTCAAATTGTAACGTCAGACACACATCCATACAAGTCCATTCCGGGATCGAACGGAACCGAAGGCACTTCCAAAGAAGCCCTTGTAATCCGGATATTCACTAATCACGTTCGGACTTCCCGTCACTAAGGGTGATAAAACCTCTATATCGGAGATCATCCGATGCAGAGTCATTCGACGGTAATCCTTCCGTTTTTACAAATATTCGGTCTTCAACACCGGTCATCAAATGCAATCCATAACGATATATCACATATTCGAAATGGGTTATACGACCCAAAGGTCCTTTCCCGGCTAACCCGAATAATGAGTGCTTATTTTAAAAATAAGTGTGGCATTCAAATTCAAGAAAATCACAACAAATACATATTTAAAGGTAAATATTGATAATCGGTTATTTAACTATCAATAGGCGTGCACAACATCACCAGATTCCAAATAATTTTCCAAATTATTTATTTTCCAAAATATCTTTACTAGATATATAATTTCCACACTTCAACCATTTGAAAACAAATTTCAAATCACTTTTCACCTTTACAACTTTTGAAAACAAATTTCAAATCGTTTCCCTGCACGGGATATATTCATAAATCTTTATTCATTCTCATTTCAAAATGGTTCATTTAAACCAATTAAATAAATCCTTACCGATTTACTTTAAATTTACATTCCAAATCCATAAATTTATTTCCACACTTCAAAAATAAATCAACGTTTATTTTTAAATAAATTTCCCTTTCTTTTATAAATTCCATAGTGAATTTACAATTCCAAAATATCTATGAATATACGATTTCCAAATTGAATTCTAATATTCATTTTCAATTTATCTTTAAAAGATAAAATCTCAAAACATTCACTTCATATTGGAAAGAAAATTCCATACTTATTTAATAATAATAAGTAATTAACAAATCCATTTATTTTCAACATTTGGAAAATATTCAATATACTTAAATCACAGTTAAGTATAGATTTCATTCTTTAAGGAAAACATTCTTTCAAACACATTTATTTGGGTCAAAACGAATGTTGCATAAAACATCGTTACGACGACCCAAAATCACTAGTATAGGGATTCGAAATTAAGATAGATATATAAATCCCAATACTATATAAAACATTTTCTTTCGGAAATCATTTACTATAACAACAGTGTTATAGTCCACCATTTCCTTATTTCTCGAAACGTCTATTTCACAATGAATGTTGAAATCTATGTATTCGATACTTAACACATTTTAAAACATCTTTAAAACAATTAACTTCATTTTATAATATCACTTTCCCAAAAACATAACCATTTTCTTTAATAATATATTCACTATCCAAAATCATGAATATACTTCACTAATCAAATTTCAATGTTCTCTACACATTTTATTTCAAGAATTTATCCACTATCCGAAATCGTGGATATAATTCCCAATCAAATCTTATTATTACACATATTATATTAAGGATAATTCTCTATCCCAAAATCGCGAATATATCTCCTTTAATAACCTTCTATATTAAATTCATCAATTTTGATTGATTTCGAATTTATAAAACAATGTTTATAAATTCCATTTTCATTTTTATAAAAACTACTATATATATAAAATCCCTTTATTAACCAATTCCATTTATAACACAATTATATACCCAAAAGCCAAATTATAAGTTAATAACTTATAATTCATTTATTTTACAAAATCATTTATTTTTAAAACTTCACAATTTTAAATCTTATTCACTTATAAACTCCATTTATACTTAATTTTAACACTTATAAAAACTCGTTTTATAATTCCAATATTTTTAATTTATAAATAACAATTTTTATAAACCTTTTATATAAATCGTTTATAATAATTCAAAAATCCTAATTTAAACCATTTAATAAATTAATCGACTATTTATTTCAAAAATCACATTTCGGTTATATTTCACAAAAATCATCATTTTTATAACATTAAAATTATAACGTTTATTTATTTAAAAATAAATCAATTCAACAATTTAATAAAACTTATACTTTCAAAAATCACTTTAAAATCCTTTTAAATTAAAAATCGTTACTTTAATATTTTTAAAACTTCAAAATAGGGCCAATGATGCAACAACACCAAATAATCAATCACGACATCCAAACATCATATATCAATATGATAATCAACAAATATCACAATATCTGTAATCAAATAAATACTGGTGAGGAATCCAGTTGGATCCCTCCAACCTGTTTTCGTGCATCCACAGACGTTAGTACAATACCAATTCCGTTCCAATACGGAATATCGTGGTATATGGGATTTATAAAATATTACTCGCTATTATGCGGCGCAGTAGGGTCTCATCCACTATATAATGTGGGAAAATCAACTCCAAGTATATAAATAATACCAATTTCACTTTGTAGTGAAATATTCACGGTATATGTTTTTAATAAATAACATCCGCTTAATATACGGCGTATAGGGTCTATTACTATACAACAGATAATACTTTATCATTCAATCATACAATCAAGCAATTTTAAATCCAAATATTTAAAATTTAAATCGAAACAATTCGATTGACTGAGAAGTTCTCACCTTGGTTCCAATAATAGTCGCAGCGTTTGTTCCGAATAAAATTAAACGCGCGTTTAATTTTACCCGAAATTTTCACTAGCTCCAATCAACTCCAATCCAACTCCATCGCGTAGTGTTCGTCCATACGAACCCAACGCAATTCGTTTCGTGCGTTTTCGACCTCGTATGGAAAAGATATGATAGTTTAAAGTTCACACGAATTATAATATATATAATTACAATTTCTATTATTTAATTTAAAACCTAATGAATCTCACCCGTTCATTTCTGCGAAAGAAATCTGGGCCGCACTTATATTTCTTCCTCAACTCAGGTTTCCACGTTCGAACACTACCCATCAGCCGCCGAAATCACCCAATTTTCGCGACCTCATCATCCACTTCGGCGACGATCCAACGACTCTCTATCGAAGCTCGCCCTACCGAGCACCACCACCCTCGTCCATGTGAAGCTCGGCCCTCTGTTGCCTTCGAAAAATGCACCCAAATGCCATACGAACGCGCCGCTTTTCTGGCCGAAATGGTTCACCAACGACGATCTTGACCGTTGGATCGATGGATCTCGACGTGCTCTTCATGGTTGTAGTTGAGAGTTTTGTCTAATTATCGATGGATTAAGAGAGATCGTAGGGGAAAGAAGGCGAAATTTTGGCCATCGGTTTCATTAGTGGTGGCTGAAGCTTGAGTAGGGTTAGGGTTTGCAATTGTGAAGAGAAGGGGTCCCCTTTATAGAAGTTTATCGAAAATCACTATTCACTCGATTTTCCGAACTCCAAATCTCGCGCGGTGATCGGCGTTTCTAGGGTTTACCCCGCGTTTCGGACATAATGGAACGTGTTTCGGAAGCTAATTTGGTCATCTGTGCGAGTTAAGGAAATAAACGATCAAATTTAAATTAATCGATTTAAACTAATTTCTATGCGTTTTGGCTTGCCTCGGATAAACCGTAAATCCGACTGACACGAAATTTGAAATCCTACAATAATATAACATTACGGATCCAATGAAACTAGTTTCGTCGAAATACGAGATTGTTTGAAAAATGTCTATTTTAACTCGTCAATTAAATATTAAAATATTCAATTTTCACAAATTAACTTTTAATTCGATTTTAAAAGTTCTATAACATCATTATAACTCCAATATGACATGATAAAATTTTACAAATCAATTTTAATCATATTAAACCCAATTTTCAATTATTTCTGGAATTTCAAATATTAAATTATCGATTTAATTATGCAGTTGAATCCAAATATTCGAAATAAAATTTATTTGACTTATAAATTTCACTTATTAATATTTAAAATCGATTAAGTATACAAATTTTAATTGACAGAAATTTTGGGTCGTTATATTAATTCACTTCTTCTTCTTCTTCTTTTCTTAAAAAGGGCCTTAGGCTGTGAGGTTCGGAGTGGTTAAGGGGAGGACGTGAGCAAAGCAAGTAGAGATGGAGATGGTCAACCACTTGGAAGCATGGTTATGATAAGATTTAGAAAGGTTTACTAAAGCGTTGAATTAAATGAATGTTGGTAGGAAGTCAAACGTTTTGGTTAAACGTGAGAAATTCTCATTGCTTTTGAATGTATATTTTAGTTATGATTAAACAATCACATTTACACCCTTATGACATATGAATGTTTATACCAAATTGATTGTTAATATGGATGATTTGATAGTTAGTAAATTAAGTGAATTGTGATAATATATCCCGTTATCATATTAATAGTGAAGGTTGGATGTGAAATCATATGTATGTGATTGGTTGAATGGATTTTATGTTAGTGATGAACATGAATGTTGGATATGTTCATTTTGATTAAGTAATCACTTTTGTTAACTAAGACCGTATTTTAGTGATATGAGATATTTTGGAAAAATAAGTCTCTTTTCATTTAGAAGTGAAATTAAAGTTAAAATAAAGGAGAATTTGAAATTTAAAGTGAAATGGATTTGAAAAGGATAGCTAATTAGAAATTGAAATCGATTTTGAAAAAGTGAAGTTTAGTTTGAGATTGAATTGAAGTTTAAATTGAAATTAGATTTGAAATCTAAGTTTTAAATGCGTTTAATTTAAGATTAGAATTGAAATTGAGTTGAAATTGAAATTTAAAATTTAATATTCATATAGTAGGAATTAAATAATATTATAGTAGGGTAGTAGTGAAAATACATTTTAAAAGCTTTAAAAAGTGAAAATATTGATTTAAAATGATTTGTAATGATTTTATAAGTGTTAAAATCCAATTGGAATAAATTATTTCAAATATTGAAAAATAAGTTAAAACCATATACGTCGCGCAACGGTAGTTCGCGATTTCGCGCCAAAAAGTTCAAATGAGTGTACAAAGTGGAATATAGCTCAGAATTCTTCGAGATAAGAAAATTATGGACTATTATATCCATATATTCTAAATGAAGAAAGAAAATAAAAGTTTCATTGAGCAGTTTTTGAATTAAGTCAAAATCAATTTTCTAGAAAAATCGCGCCAGTGCAGTTAAGTGACCATAACAGAAAATCTGTTTAAATGAATGTTTTTAATTATGGAAAAATATGGATAAATTTGATAAATCTATTTAAATGATTTAAAAGAGATTTGGATTGGAAAATATGAATTTTCAATTGTTTAAAAGTGGTTTAATTCAAATAAGCTTATTTTGCACTTTCCGCAGCACTTTTCTGCTGCGAATTCTATGACTTTTGGAATATAAGTTCAAATGTAACGACGTTTCTCAGAATCAATTGTGAATGTTTTAAAAAGGATAATCAAGCGTTTTGAAAGATAAATTGGAATATTCATAAGCAATTCCAAAATAAGTTGGAAATCTGAGTATGCAGAAACGACTAGTACATTTGTCTCGCCTATGAGATCTGGGAAGATAAAATAAGGTGTTTAACTAAGGTTAGGGATGGAGCAACCAGTGCCCTGAACTTACCTGCCTTATGTTTTCTTTTCTTAGGCGAGGGGTGGAACAGATCGAAGGGAAAGCCCGGATTCTCTTAAATAAAAAGACTGTATTAAGTTTTTGAATTAAAAGAAGATTGGTATTATCCAAAAGTTAAGCAATTCCAAAAAATGAATGATTTCTATAAAATATTTGCTAAGATTGATTTAAGGGTTTATGGTAAACGATGTCTTAAATAACATTGTTTTTGACCCGTCTAAAAGTTAAGAAATTTGGATCGAGAGTTAAGTAAGGAAATTTAAGACATTTTCCAAATTAAAAAAATGAACAACTTAGAATTATTCAATATCAAAAGAAAGAGATTTCGAAATCATCTAAAAAGAATTAAAGTGGAAAGAGACTTAATATGTGACGACCCGAATTTCTGACCCCAGAAATCCTATCATCATGAAGAAAGAAAGGGGTGAGAGAATAGAAAAGATAGAGTAGAAAGAACAACAACATTAGAATCTCACAGCGGAACGAATAAATTATAATAATCACATAAGTATTTACATGATATACAACATCAATCAGAGTTATACAGATAATACATCACATACTAGACAGTTATAAACACCTGTCTAGTTATTACAACACAACACAATACAACTCAAACAATACGACTCAGAGATACCAACACAGCGGAACTATATATATATCTACAACACTAAAGCCTCCTCTCCATTGCTCCTTCAGAATTCGTCAAAGCAAACCTGAATACCTTGGCTACTCGTAAAAATTTGAGTACCCGAGAGTTTAGGAGAAAAAGAAATAAACTCCGGGTCAGACATGGGTCTGGTGTGAGTAACAGGTTAAAGTTGCTTAATTTTGAAAACCTTTGAAACAAAAGGTATCACGTAAGACTCCCCACACATAAACATGGGTAAGTTTTTACCTTACGCTAACCAAAACATTTGATAGGAAATTCAGTGATATTATAATAGCTCTAGGGATTTTAAGTAAATAGAAAATAGCCGAAATTGTTACATCTATTAAATTCCAGCTACTAGCCACAAAAGTGGGTAATACAATCAAAACCATTGGCACTTATAGGATTGTGGATTCCATACAATGGCAGGGTTACTGGGGTACCGCCCATTATAGTATGTGGCCTAGATCAACGTACCGAGGAGTACGCCCGCTCCCCTGCAACACAAGGCCGGAACCATTCCTTACTGAACAGTCCCGAACAAGATAACCCCGGCAGTTGTTGCAATCAACCGCCCACACAGCCGAAAAATAAAGGGACATCTAGACAGGGGAATATCTTGTCCTGCTTGGGCATGACGCACCTAACCTTGCTGCACCTCCGCTGTTTTAGCCATTCCCGGTTGTTGAGGCTTGAGGCTGCGATTACCTTTAGAGAATACATTTCTTAGAATGCTCATCACCCACCTGACGATGTTCTGAAAGCATTCAATCCATACAAGTTCGTTCCGGGTTCGAACAAAACCGAAGGCATTATCTCGTTACACTCATTTTGGAATCACCCTCAGAGTTAACGACAATAACCCTTGCACTCTGAATCTTCATCTTCACTTCAGATTCACGACCTATCGTTAATTTGGATAGATGTGGTTTTCGGATGTCCAAATATGGAAACCCGATCCCGGTCTCATCGAAATCCAAAAACGTATCTTTTAAGGCCAAGTTGTATATTTAGTCCTAACAGTTTAATTCAATATTATCAATACACATACAGATAGATAATTCACATCTCATAATAGATAATCACATTACCATCATAAACATATAGTCTATATCATCATCCAAACAGATAATTAAATATTATCATACTTAAATCAAGCATCCTTATCACATAAATATTCTTCATCTCCTATCTGAGTTCACAATCATCAAATGAAATATCAATATCATCCATCCATAAGCAGTGATTTATAATCATACCATTTGTAATTAATTTAAAATGAATTAAATTAACTACTTCTATCTCTAATTAATTTAAAGTAAATTAAATTAATTACTCATTCTATAAATCATTCTCACACAATCATTAATTAATTATAAAACAAATTAATTAATTATTCTCTAGATATTCATCTTGATTAAACACCTTTGATAAATCATTTTCTAATTACAATAAGTGATTAGTCTTTAATTAATTCCCCAAATTAATTATTCTAAATCATTTATAGTAACTAACATTTAATTACTTCATTTATTGAAGTAATTAAATGTTAGTTACTATAAATGATTTTTTTTCATGATCCCGGTATACACATGTTTATGCATTTCTAGTGCACAGTCCTCCTTTTGTCTTAGTTTGTGTTTGTGTGTCTCTGCCTTTGTGTGTTTGAGTATTGCTTGTGTGAGTGTTCCTTAATGTTTCTCTGTTTTCTTTGTTTTCTATTTGTACTTTATGTTTTCGTGAGTAATAAATTGGTCGGGGACCAATTAACCCCGTCGGCCATGCCAAAAAAAAAATTACTTCATTTATTAATTAAATTTGAGTAATTACATTTATCCTTAATTAATTACATAAATTTATCACCACCTTATTAATTTTTCCTTAATTAAACAATTCTTAATTACAGCATTAATTGTATTTATTAATGATCTCGAATTGAGATTTAAATTAAATTACTTTATTTAAATTAATTAAATTAAATGATTAATCTTTAATTAAACACAATTATTAATCACCTTGAATTAATAACAAACCAATAATTAACTATCCTTAATTACTTATATAAATAAATTAATTATCCCATAATTAATTATCTCCATTAATTAATCCCTTCATTAATTACAAAAGTAATTATCCAAATTACTTCATTAACACATCATCTTTCACTAATTACATTCAATAATTAACATTAATTACTTCCTTAAGTAATTATGCTCTATTAAATACACTAAGTAATTACACTTATGAATTCAGCAAATGATTCCTCAAATTAATTAAACTAAATTAATTAACTTAATTTAATCATTTTATCAAAATTAATTACAAAAAGTAATTAATCTCTTAATTACTTTTATCAAGTAATTACATTTAACAATTTACAATAGATTATCCAAACTAATCTAATTAATTATCAAAATTTATCACATTAATTAATTAATTAATAATCCTTAGTTAATTATCTTCATTAACTAATAACATTTCTTAATTTACTTCTTAATTAATCTTTATTTATAAATTAATCTAAATTATTAATTTATAAATTAAATACATAAGTCATTCCTTAACTATCTTATTCATTTAATCATTTAAATATCTTAATTATTCCTAAGATAATTTATTTCTTTATTAATGACTCCATTAACATTTAAGTGTATTATAACATTACATTTTAAATTTGTATTCAAATTTCATTTTGAATTTAAGATTCAAAATGATTATTATTTAAACATTTATGAAATTTAAATTCAATTTATAATCATTTAAATAAATGTAGGTAACATTTATTATTTACATATGAACTTATATATGAAAAGCCCCTTTAAATTCAACTACTTAAATTTTTATTTAAATTTAAACTTCCAAAATACATAAATATTTTAACTTGCAATTTCAAGTTAAAACAATTTATTTACTTTCCATTCAAAAATCCCTTTAAAAAGAACTATGTCAAAAATCAATTCAAATATTTATTTGAAACAAATTTACTTTTCAAAACTATTTTATTTAAACTGGTTTTATATATTTAGATATAAAAACTGATTTAAATTTCAGATTTGAATTTAAGAAAAACTTGAATTCATTAGTTTGACTTTGAATTTAAAACTTTGGTTTAACTTGCTTTTTAAAACTTGGTTTTTAATTCTTGATTTAAAAATCCAAATTCATTTTAGAAAAAAAAACTTAGATTCAAAAGTTTGTTAGAAAACAAAACTTAACCTTTGAATTTAAACCAAGTTCAAATTATGTTTTCAGATTTTAAATTTATTTTTAAAATCTAGAAAACTGTCAGTTATATTATTAAAAAAAACTGAAAACCCTCTTTTTAAACATTTTGAAACCTTTAAGATTTCAAAGCCATTTTGAATTCTGACTTCATCTAGATTTAAACTTAGTTTAATTATCTGTTGCACATTTTAACTCAGGTTTAAATTTTTTAAACTTACAGGCTTTAAAACCTGTAAACAAAATCTACCCGAGCCCTAAGCAAAAACACTTCGAGTCAAAAGTAAAATAAACTCAAGCCAATCCTTAAATAACTCGAGTAAAACTCGAGCAACTTCTCTCAGCCAAACCCAGAAACATCAAAACCCACAATGTTCGTTGTGCACATGCACGGAGGCGGTTGAAGATTCTGATCTTCGACGATGATTCCCCCACTTTGACCAGCATCTCCCAACACAAATACGATCACCAAATTCCTTCAATTCGACTCGAAAACGAATTCGAGTTGAACCTAAACCTGGAAACACACGAGCAAGCATCACCTCAAACCTGGAAAACGTCACGCATACCCAATGCCGATCACCAGAAAAACAGCGACTCTGGCCACACCATCTCCTACTTCCCTACTTCCATTCCCTCAAGTTTGGTCACGCTCGATCAACCAGCGTCGACGCCATGATTCAAAAAGTACAACCTGTTCAAATCTAGGGTTACATACTAAAATCCACTACGGCAACCTCCTCGATGAATTCCATCACCATCGGCCATTTTTCCCATCACCTCGGTAAGCTCCTCCACCACCTCGCACAACCCGACCATCTCCAGTCGCCTAGATCACCAGCAATCCTCAAGAAACCAAAAACAGTACAACTTAAGACAACACCACCAATCCTTAACTAAAAAATGTAATTTTAGTTTTAAAAATCAGAGTTTTGATTTAGCATCTAGTTCATATACTTAAATTGAAAATTTAGGATATTGGAAATATAACTTGTATTAAGAATTAACTGATCTTAAGATCTTCATAACAGTTTGCTTTATTTTTCTTAATTACAAAAATTTAAGAATTTACTTTATACTCAAACAAACTTATTTTGTTTAAATACTTTATCCTAAATATCAATAGATTGAGCAGTAATGAATTTTGGAATTAAATCTGAGTTTAAATCCTATAAACAGACGTATATATTTTACAGGGTATCAATATGTAGATATCAATTTTCACCATACACAGAGCAATGAATATTCACGAAAACATACTTTTAGATATTAACATCCAACTATATTTAAAACTTAAGTTACTAAAAAAAATGTTACTCACCTAGATTGATGAACACAGAGCCTCTGGTTTTGATTTTGGAAGAGCTTGAAACTGATATGAATTTCTTTGTCTCAGGTTGAAAAAGAATAATGCACAGGCTCTTGATTTTGCAAATGATTACATGCTAATCGCTTGATAAAAAATGAAGTCTTTGATCTGGTCTTGAGGAAGTTGTTCTCAGATTTGAAAGAATGCAGTCTCAGGTTTTGCAAAGTTGATTGAATTGTTGATGTATAAAACTTCAGTTGTATATAAAAAGAAAGCTTGCTATGTTGAACAAATGAACTGAGAAGATATACATATAAATAGAGGTGTTTTACAGGGGTAGGTGATATCTGGGTTAAGCAATTTGCAAGTAAAAATCTTACTTTTTTTCAAAGATTATGTTTTTGTTTGTATCAGGCAAGATTTTCCAAATGGGGGCTGAGATGATTTCCAAATTTGACCAAATGTTTGCTGAGATGAGTATTAGCTGGTACAACATATATTTGTTCAGAGATCTTTTTTTTATCTGCCCAGGCAATAACTTAGAAACTGAAATGATTCTCTACATTTCGAATTGACTTGGTTATGTGCTAGAGTTTGAAAGCATTAAATGCAATGGTACCTTATGTCTACAACCTTACCTTATATGTCTAACATGTACATAGATATTTTTTCTTACTTTTTATTCCTGCCTTGTATATTTTTTTTTATTTCTTGCCTGAGTCTTATTTACAGGCTACCTGCCTTTTTATTTTTACTTTACTTTGCTTTGTTTCATAACTTTGCATTTCTTTTACAAGCATATTTATTTACAGCCTATACATATATTTATACTTGTCTGGGTATGCTTTTTATCCTATGTACATAGCTATTTTATTTTATTTTGCTCTACAAGATTCTATTTACCTGATTTGTTTTTATACTATATGTATGTAGATATAAAGTTGTCTTAGTTATTTTTATTTGTTTACAAAGTTTTAACTTAGGGATTTATTTTTATTTCTCTTTTATTTTTATACTTGTGTTAATATAAATAAGGTTTATTTAATTTTAAACATTTTTAAAGGACTTACTTTTAATCTTTCAAATTATAGCTATTTATACAAATAAATTTGAAATAATAATTTCTATAAAAATCCATTTGTAAAGACATCGCATTATTAATGTAGCTCATTATTAAGTTAAAATAATTTATAAAAGAAATTATCTCTTTATTACTTATTTTCATCAAGCTATATTTAGAAAAGAACAAACAAACCCTTTGTTAAACTTAAATTTTAGCTAAAATCATCTAAACAAAATTTAACTTTTCCTTGAGTAAATAAAACATATGATTATCCATTTAATAGCTAAATACTAAATTAAATCAAATCTCCAAATTTACCAAAAATATTAGGATTAAAAACATAACTTTATTTATTAAATTTAAAACAAAGATTAACTATTTACAATTTATACAAATATATATGTATACACATTATAAATAGAAAAAATTTAAATTAGCTTTTAATAGATAAATCATCAGTTAAATATTTATTTAAAAGAAGATTATAAAATCAATTTATCAAATTAATTAAATTTTCAACACAGATTATTAAATTGAAATTGCCAAAATTTCCAGGATATCACATTCCTCCCCCCTTAAAAGAATTTCGTCCCCGAAATTTAAAACAAAGGTAATTTAATAATTCAATTAAAGATTTAAATTTTAAACACAAGCATATATCAACCAGATGCTAACAATTATAGCAACCAATTTATCTAATCAAACAAATCTAACTATCCAGACAAAATTCCGGATAGAATTTCCTCGAGTTTCCCCAAGTATAAATATTGGGATACTCGCTCTACAGAATCCAAACAAACAATACTACTAAGCTACAGAGTTTCCACTCGTCTAGATCTACAAAACAAGACAGGATATTAGACTACAGACAAGTCTGAATCAACAACTAAAACTCCCTGAACTGCTGGTTCTACAACCAGAGATAGATCTTACACGTACTCCCTCAGAGATACGTGGAACACAAAGAATTCCAGTTATCCAAACTGACAATTCAATTATGAAGATCAAACACTTATCCAAAATCAAATCTCCGACTTCGGGAATCCAAATTCCTTCGTCTCTTATCCATTAAACTCTTCGGACGATCCTGTGCTGCCTATATCTTTCCTGATCAGCTCAACTCTTGCTGATGTCCTTAGAAACAAACTGAACCAAAGATAATCCAACAAAATGATCTTTTCAATATCAACCAAAACTCAGAACACAAACTCTATTCCAAAATCAGAAGACCGATCTCACTTCTCTCATCCAGAAAAGATTAAACAGGTGCACTCCAAACTGGCCTCAAGGTCCTGAAAATTTTTCCTGTAGAACTCTCCAATCCAAACATTGCAACATCCAAGTGCTTCCAAACTAAAACAGCTGCCACCATGCTTCCACTGCGCCACCCTGACTGAACAGATGAAAATGCTGATTACGAACTCAAGCACAGACTGGACAATGCATTCCAAAAATAAAGTTCACATATCCAAAAATAAAATTCAGAAGTTCCTCCAAACCTGAGCTACTTCCCCAAACTCAAAAATCATCCTATTACTGAGCTGAACCATCGGTACCACTCCTGGAATCCAATCGATACCAAACTCAATTTCCAGATGTTAGCAAATCTCTGACTTCTTGAAGACATCCAGAAAATTCTGAAACACATGAGAACACTAAAACTATCGCAAGTCACTTTTGCGATCAATACAACCTAATTCCAAAGATACTGCTCTCTCTTTACAAATCAGAACAGCTTATGCTTATGTGGCCGATCCATCGAAGAAACGGAACTACTCTGCTGCTTCTGAAGTTCCCTCAAGAAAAACTGCTAAGCCAGAAGACTTCCTAATCCAAAGCTCTTCGAGAAACTCGGACCTCAAAGCAAACAGAACCACCTTGTTGAACATAGCCACAACACCGAGCAGACACACTTCCTTAACTTGTTCCAAAGAAACATCTTCGAGACATCCCTAGTCATTGTGTCTTATCACACAGCTGCTACATCTTGGGGTAAGATATCCGGACATGCTCATGCCAAACCGACGGGTCCAAACTCTAGCTCATCCAAACTTACACTTCAAAGATGAACTCCGAATCTTAACAGGTTTCCTTCAGAGATCAATGAAATCCTCACACCACCCAAAGCTTATTCGAGACGGTATTAGGTCTACAGTCTCGACAAATACACTTCCAACCTCAATCATTTAAACTCTAACCATCGACAGTCGTGTTACTCACACCACTACCCTATCTACCTTTATAACTTATATTGGAAAACCAGAACAGGTAACCCAACAATAGGTAGGAATATATATATATATATATATATATATATATATGTATATATATATATCAAAATTACAAATACGCTCCCTCAGGAAAGAAATCACTCAAGAGCCTGGGTATTCACTCAACCTAGCGCTCTGATACCAACTGTGACGAACCGAATTTTTGACCCAAGAAATCTGTATCATCATGAAGAAAGAAAGGGGTGAGAGAATAGAAAAGATAGAGAAGAAAGAACAACAACATCAGAATCTCACAGCAGAACGAATTAATTATAATAATAACATAAGTATTTACATAATATACAACATCAATTAGAGTTATACAGATAATACATCACATACTAGACAGTTATAAACATCTGTCTAATTATTACAACACAATACAACTCAAACAATACGACTCAGAGATACCAACACAGCGGAGCTATATATATATCTACAACGCTGAAGCCTCCTGCTCTATTGCTCCTTCAGAATTCGTCAAAGCAAACTTGAAACCCTTGGCTACTCGTAAACTCCGGGTCAGACATGGGTCTGGTGTGAGTAACAGGTTAAAGTTGCTTAATTTTGAAAACCTTTGAAACAAAAGGTATCACGTAAGACTCCCCACACATAAACATGGGTAAGTTTTTACCTTACGCTAACCAAAACATTTGATAGGAAATTCAGTGATATTATAATAGCTCTAGGGTTTTCAAGTAAATAGAAAATAGCCGAAATTGTTACATCTATTAAATTCCAGCTACTAGCCACAAAAGTGGGTAATACAATCAAAACCGTTGGCACTTATTGGATTGTGGATTCCATACAATGGCAGGGCTACTGGGGTACCACCCGTCAAAGTACGTGGCCTAGATCAACGTACCAAGGAGTATGTCCGCTCCCCTGCAACACAAGGCCGGAACCATTCCTTACTGAACAGTCCCGAATAAGATAACCCCGGCAGTTGTTGCAATCAACCGCTCATACAGCCGAAAAATAAAGGGACATCTAGACAGGGGAATATCTTGTCCTGCTTGGGCATGACCCACCTAACCTTGCTGCACCTCCCCTGTTTTAGCCATTCCCGGTTGATGAGGATTGAGGCTGCGATTACCTTTAGAGAATACATTTCTTAGAATGCTCATCGCCCACCTGACGATGTTCTGAAAGCATTCAATCCATACAAGTTCGTTCCGGGTTCGAACGAAACCGAAGGCATTATCTCGTTACACTCATTTTGAAATCACCCTCAGAGTTAACGACAATAACCCTTGCACTCTGAATCTTCATCTTCAATTCAGATTCATGACCTATCGTTAATTTTGATCGATGTGGTTTTCGGATGTCCAAATATGGAAACCCGATCCCGGTCTCATCGAAATCCAACAACGTATCTTTTAAGGCCAAGTTGTCTATTTAGTCCTAATAGTTTAATTCAATATTATCAATACACATACAGATAGATAATTCACATCTCATAATAGGTAATCACATTAACATCACAAACAGATAGTCTATATCATCATCCAAACAGATAATTAAATATTATCATACTTAAATCAAGCATCCTTATCACATAGATATTCTTCATCTCCTATCTGAGTTCATAATCATCAAATGAAATATAAATATCATCCATCCATAAGCAGTGATTTATAATCATACCATTTGTAATTAATTTAAAATGAATTAAATTAACTACTTCTATCTCTAATTAATTTAAAGTAAATTAAATTAATTACTCATTCCATAAATCCTGCTCACACAATCATTAATTAATTATAAAACAAATTAATTAATTATTCTCTAGATATTCATCTTGACTAAACACCTTTGATAAATCATTTTCTAATTACAATAAGTGATTAGTCTTTAATTAATTCCACAAATTAATTATTCTAAATCATTTATAGTAATTAACATTTAATTACTTCATTTATTAATTAAATATGAGTAATTACATTTATCCTTAATTAATTACATAAATTTATCACCACCTTATTAATTTTTCCATAATTAAACAATTCTTAATTACAACATTAATTGTATTTATTAATGATCTCTAATCGAGATTTAAATTAAATTACTTTATTTAAATTAATTAAATTAAATGATTAATCTTTAATTAAACACAATTATTAATCACCTTGAATTAATAACAAACCAATAATTAACTATCCTTAATTACTTATATAAATAAATTAATTATCCCATAATTAATTATCTCCATTAATTAATCCCTTGATTAATTACAAAAGTAATTATCCAAATTACATCATTAACACATCATCTTTCACTAATTACATTCAGTAATTAACATTAATTACTTCCTTAAGTAATTATGCTATATTAAATACACTAAGTAATTACACTTATCAATTTAGCAAATGATTCCTTAAATTAATTAAACTAAATTAATTAACTTAATTTAATCATTTTATCAAAATTAATTACAAAAAGTAATTAATCTCTTAATTACTTTTATCAAGTAATTACATTTAACAATTTACAATAGATTATCTAAACTAATCTAATTAATTATCAAAATTTATCACATTAATTAATTAATTAATAATCCTTAGTTAATTATCTTCATTAACTAATAACATTTCTTAATTTACTTCTTAATTAATCTTTATTTATAAATTAATCTAAATTATTAAATTTATAAATTAAATACATAAGTCATTCCTTAACTATCTTATTCATTTAATCATTTAAATATCTTAATTACTCCTAAGATAATTTATTTCTTAATTAATGACTCCATTAACATTTAAGTGTATTAGAACATTACATTTTAAATTTAAATTCAAATTTCATTTTGAATTTAAGATTCAAAATGATTATTATTTAAACATTTATCAAATTTAAATTCAATTTATAATCTTTTAAATAAATGTAGGTAACATTTATTATTTACATATGAACTTGTATATGAAAAGCCCCTTTAAATTCAACTACTTATATTTTTATTTGAATTTAAACTTCCAAAATACATAAATATTTTAACTTGCAATTTCAAGTTAAAACAATTTATTTACTTTCCATTCAAAAATCCCTTTAAGAAGAACTATGTCAAAAATAAATTCAAATATTTATTTGAAACAAATTTACTTTTCAAAACTATTTTATTTAAACTGGTTTTATATATTTAGATTTAAAAACTGATTTAAATTTCAGATTTGAATTCATTAGTTTAACTTTGAGTTTAAAACTTTGGTTTAACTTGCTTTTTAAAACTTGGTTTTTAATTCTTGATTTAAAAATCCAAATTCATTTTAAAAAAAATTTAGATTCAAAAGTTTGTTAGAAAACAAAACTTAACCATTGAATTTAAACCAACTTCAAATTATGTTTTCAGATTTTAAACTTATTTTTAAAATCTAGAAAACTGTCACGTTATATTATTAAAAAAAAACTGAAAACCCACTTTTTAAACATTTTAAAACCTTTAAGATTTCAAAGCCATTTTGAATTCTGACTTCATCTAGATTTAAACTTAGTTTAATTATCTGTTGCACATTTTAACTCAGGTTTAAATTTTTTAAACTTACAGGCTTTAAAACCTGTAAACAAAATCTACCCGAGCCCTAAGCAAAAACACTTCGAGTCAAAAGTAAAATAAACTCAAGCCAATCATTAAATAACTCGAGTAAAACTCGTGCAACTTCTCTCAGCCAAACCCAGAAACATCAAAACCCACAATGTTCGCCATGCACATGCACGGAGGCGGTGGAAGATTCTGATCATCGACGATGATTCCCCCACTTTGACCAGCATCTCCCAACACAAATACGATCACCAAATTCCTTCAATTCGACTCAAAAACGAATTCGAGTTGAATCTAAACATGGAAACACACGAGCAAGCATCGCCTCAAACCTGGAAAACGTCACGCATACCCAATGCCGATCACCAGAAAAATAGCGACTCCGGCCACACCATCTCCTACCTCCCTACTTCCATTCCCTCGAGTTTGGTCACGCTCGATAAACCAGCGCCGACGCCATGATTCAAAAAGTACAACCTGTTCAAATCTAGGGTTACATACTAAAATCCACTACGCCAACCTCCTCGATGAATTCCATCACCATCGGCCACTTTTCCAATCACCTCGGTAAGCTCCTCCACCACCTCGCACAACCCGACCATCTCCAGTCTCCTAGATCACCAGCAATCCCCAAGAAACCAAAAACAGTACACTTAAGACAACACCACCAATCCTTAACTAAAAAATGTAATTTTAGCTTTAAAAATAAGAGTTTTGATTTAACATCCAGTTCATATACTTAAATTGAAAAATTTGGATATTGGAAATATAACTTGTATTAAGAATTAACTGATCTTAAGATCTTCAGAACAGTTTTCTTTATTTTTCTTAATTACAAAAATTTAAGATTTTACTTTATACTCAAACAAACTTATTTTGTTTAAATACTTTATCCTAAAAATCAATAGATTGAGCAGTAACGAATTTTGGAATTATACCTGAGTTTAAATCCTATAAACAGAGGTATATATTTTACAGGGTATCAATATGCAGATATCAATTTTCACCATACACAGAGCAATGAATATTCACACAAACATACTTTTAGATATTAACATCCAACTATATTTAAAACTTAAGTTATTAAAAAAATGTTACTCACCTAGATTGATGAACACAGAGCCTCTGGTTTTGATTTTGAAAGAGCTTGAAACTGATATGAATTTCTTTGTCTCAGGTTGAAAAAGAATAATGCACAGGCTCTTGATTTTGCAAATGATTACAGGCTAATGTCTTGATAAAAAATGAAGTCTTTGATCTGGTCTTGAGGAAGTTGTTCTCAGATTTGAAAGAATGCAGTCTCAGGTTTTGCAAAGTTGATTGAATTGTTGATGTATAAAACTTCAGTTGTATAAAAAAAAGCTTGCTATGTTGAACAAATGAACTGAGAAGATATACATATAAATAGAGATGTTTTACAGGGGTAGGTGATATCTGGGTTAAGCAATTTGCAGGTAAAAATCTTATTTTTTTTTTAAGATTATGTTTTTGTTTGTATCAGGCAAGATTTTCCAAATGGGGGCTGAGATGATTTCCAAATTTGACCAAATGTTTGCTGAGATGAGTATTAGCTAGTACAACATATATTTGTTCAGAGATTTTATTTTCTTAATCAGCCCAGGCAATAATTTAGAAACTGAAATGATTCTCTACATTTCGAATTGACTTGGTTATGTGCTAGAGTTTGAAAGCATTAAATGCAATGGTACCTTATGTCTACAACCTTACCTTATAAGTCTGACATGTACATAGATATTTTTTCTTACTTTGTTATTCCTGCCTTGTATTTTTTTTATTTCTTGCCTGATTCTTATTTACAGGCTACCTGCCTTTTTATTTTTACTTTACTTTGCTTTGTTTCATAACTTTGCATTTCTTTTACAAGCATATTTATTTACAGCCTATACATATATTTTTACTTGTCTGGGTATGCTTTTTATCCTATGTACATAGCTATTTTATTTTATTTTGCTCTACAAGATTCTATTTACCTGATTTGTTTTTATACTATATGTATGTAGATATAAAGTTGTCTTAGTTATTGTTATTTGTTTATAAAGTTTTAACTTATGGATTTAGTTTTATTTCTCTTTTATTTTTATACTTGTGTTAATATAAATAAGGTTTATTTAATTTAAACATTTTTAAAAGACTTACTTTTAATCTTTCAAATTATAGCTATTTATACAAATAAATTTGAAATAATAATTTCTATAAAAAATCCATTTGTAAAGACATCACATTATTAATGTAGCTCATTATTAAGTTAAAATAATTTATAAAACAAATTATCTCTTTATTACTTATTTTCATCAAGCAATATTTAGAAAAGAACAAACAAACCCTTTGTTAAATTTAAATTTTAGCTAAAATCATCTAAACAAATTTTAACTTTATCTTGAGTAAATAAAACATATGATTATCCATTTAATAGCTAAATACTAAATTAAATCAAATCTCCAAATTTACCAAAAATATTAGATTTAAAAACATAACTTTATTTATTAAATTTAAAACAAAGATTAACTATTTACAATTTATACAAATATATATGTATACACATTATAAATAGAAACAATTTAAATTAGCTTTTAAAAGATAAATCATCAGTTAAATATTTATTTAAAAGAAGATTATAAAATCAATTTATCAAATTAATTAAATTTTCAACACAGATTATTAAATTGATATTGCTAAAATTTCCGGGATATCACATAATAAATCATGTATACTCATATTCACTTTTTATGGATATTGGATTTCGAAGGAACCGGAATCGGATTTGAGTAATTCCTATTCGAAAACCATTTCGATCCAATGTATACGTTCGAACATGAAGACATGTTGAAGACGATAATTATTGAATACCATGGATCTTCATAGCGTGAGGACTGCTTGTTGATTTGTTCGGGGTCCCACCCATTATAGAGTTATATATAGCAGTGGTCTCCTCGTGATGGAGATTTTGCGGATTGCAAGGGCTTCTCGCCTAGTAATGACCGAGGGAAGTGCCTTCGGTTTGTCCTGTTCCTGGACAACTTGTATGGACGTTTGTCTGACATTGCATTTCTAAAGATTTCCGACATTGGTTTTTACAAACGTACATCAGTGGTGGCGGAGAAGGCAACTTCTCTTAGCTTAACACCCTCCTTGAGACATACTAGCTCAAGGGTTGTATTTCTGTGGAAGGCAATTAGTAGTTAAACGGAAATGGCAATATGGCATTCAAAGATGTGATATGTGCTTTGTGAAAAGGTAATCGTGACCTCAAGCCTCATCAAAGCGGAAATGACCGAAACAGGATTAGATGTTGCAAGGCTAAGTGGGTCTTTCCCAAGTAAGGTATGATCGTCCCCTTCAGATATATTTCTTCCTCCTATGATGTTCGGGATATAAATTAATGTGGTGTATGGAAAATGAGCGCTTGGTTAAAGGTCAGTAACGACCGGGGATGAAATATTCAGTACCATCTAGTTAAGAGGTGGGCCGGTCTTGTGTTGGTAGAGGAGCTTTGAGATGGTTTCTCGGGACATCCATCTAGAGGTGTACCAATTTTGGAAGGTAGATCCTGCACCTGGTCATTTGTATGGAAATCCATTCTCCAATAAGAACCTACGATTAAGTGTGTAGAGCTTAGTATGCTGGAATTTAATAATGGTAACAATTTCGGCTAAGATTAATAAGTTTATTTGTAAAGGATTCCAAAGAATGTCATTAGAAATAATATGAAAGGTTTTGATATAAACGTGTTTTAGTTATCATAAGGTAAAAACCCGTCCGTGTTTACGTGTGGGCGTGGTCTTATGAGATACTCTTTCTTTTCAAAGGATCTTTATAAAAAGGCTGATATATGGCACTGTCATCTATTATTGAGTTTTTCTCATACTGGTTTATCAAGCCCGATCCGGGTATTTTCAATACTCGGGTCAGATCCGAGTAGTTTCCAGCTTAGTCGAAGACGGTTAGAGTTTCCAAAGGAGAGTTGGAGATATTCATCGATGTATGAGCATATTCTATTATCCGCTTTGCTTAGTGTATTTTGTTTGAGTTTGTCAAATATTGTAAGGACAGATGTTTATAACTGTCCAAGCTGAATTTAGGTTAGACTCTGATATATGTATTTAAAAGTTTTCCGCTGTAAAAATATTTGTTCAATATTATATGTTATTCCATTCGTGTGAAATTCTTTTTCGTCTACTTTTCTTTATCACCCTTAAAGATCCGTCTTTTCGTGCAATTTGAGTTAGACATGTGTGGTTTATTGTCGATTCAAAGGGTACGGGAAAACGGACCTTTACATTTGGTATCAGAGCTGAAAGGTTAAGCGAGAACCTTGGCTCTGTTATGGGTAAAGTCTCGTCAGAGATAGGATTAGTAATATCCTAGGATGAGTAACTCACTAGAGATAGAGTTAGTAACACCCTAGAATGAGTTACGAGTGTATTATATATATGAGCGCGTATTTGTTAATTTTATAAAAGTGATTTTGTTTTAAAGAAATTGGTAAATGAAATAATTTTACCTTGGGTTTATAATATAAATATTAAAGGGGATATCATTATTTTTAGTTTAGAAATTAAGGATTGTTTGTAATTTAGCTTAGTAAAACTAAATTATGAATATCTTGTGATAAGAATTGCACAATTTGACTATAAGATATTTCATATAGGATCAATTAGTTGAAAGTTAGAACTTAGAACTTTAACCATATACCCTTAGATACTTAGTATTAAGAAATAATAATGATTAAGTGATTATCATAATAGATGGATTTAAAAGCTAAGTACAAATATCTTGTGAAGTAAAATTCACAATTTGATTATAAGATATTTGATGATAATACCGAAGCTAGAAGTGTAATTAGAGAAAGTAAAGAGAAAATGTATACTTAGAAAAAATTATTATCAATAAGATAGGAAAAGATAAGCCAAAATTGAAATTTTAGGTAAATATAATATGGAAGGGTAAGTTCTATAACTTATAAAGGAGTTAAGATAATTTGAAATTTAGACACTTTGACTAGGTTAAAATCAAAGTGAAATTTAGGAATAAGAGATATAAGAAATATCATCCTAATATAAAAATTTGAATTAATGATACATTTAGGTAACATTTGTAATTCAAAATGAAATAGGATTAGAAGTGGATATTTTTGAATAATATGTAGGGTGATTGTTGAATGAAAATGTTTAAATAAAAAAATACCATGTGAATTAAGTTTCATAATTTGACTATAAGGTATTTGATGGATTTAAGATTAAGAGATTTGATTTAGAAAACGGATAGATAAATAAATTAAGTAGTTAATCATAGAATCAGTAAGAATAAGGTGTACACTTAGTAAAGTTGTCTTATTAATATATGGATTGGATAAATAATTTTAGTTAAATTGAAATCGTAGGTAAAGAAAACTAAGGATTAAGTTTTATAACTTATTTATTTGGAATAATACAATTCCACATTTGTTGAAGACCCTAATTGAAGTGATGATGGTTTGTAGGGATATGTATATATACTCTTAGGAAGTAAAAGTAAATTATACAAGTTTAAGTCATATTTATGAGCTTAAGTAATAATGGATCTAGTAAAAAGTAAATGGTTGTGAAATAAATTGGGTTAATAGAAGTTTTGAAGAATTGTATTAGGTAAAGATGAATGTGAATAAGTACATAAGTTAAACATAGATCATTTCGGCACATGAATTTTGATCTAAGATTTGAGTATAGAACTTTAAGGTGTTTACACCAGTCCGAAAAAGGATTTATCACTCGATTCTTGACGGCAAACATTGATGGGAGTTTATGATTGCGTACACGAGTTTTCTATCCACGCGGGTAGTCTAGAGTTGGGATTTTCAGATAATTAAATAGTAGGGGCGGATTCGGTAGCCTTCAGTCATTGGAAATCTTCTTCAATCTTTGTATGACTGACCTTGCTTCATTTCAGCTTGATAGGGGTTCGAGCTAGCTTTGGATTGGCACATTTGATATGACGAAGCAATGTTGGAGTTCTCTCTTAGAAGTTCAAGTTATGTTATCATATTTCGTTGTTGTTCCGCTGCTGGTGTTTTGTATTCCGCTGTAGCATTGTATTTGTGCTCTGATATATGTTGGGCAGTGATATGTCATATTTGGATATTGTATTCATTGGAGATATATGATATATTCATTGTTTTCTTCCGCTGTGTTGTTGTACTTAATGTGTTATAAGCTACGGCACAAATCGGATTTCAATGGTTGAATCTGCGGCACTTGAGTACAAGTGAAGTACGGGTGTCGATTTTCAAAGTCCGAAATTAGGGTCGTGACAGCCTGTGATCCATTGAGAGAGAGAGGACACAGAGACCTCATCGTAATTGGTACCTAGAGTAAGCCATGTAACCTTTAAGGGGAGCATGAGCCCACTACGCAGGCACATGAAAAAGAACGTCATCCCTAGGAAGACCGTGAGTGGCTAATGTCCAACTGCTTAGGATTAAAGATAAAAGCCTTCGATTCAATAAGGTTAACCAACAATTCAGATGGTCCATATCTATTCACTATAGTGCGGGTAGAACTAGGTTGGTTGATCCTATGTCTTCACAGTGTGGGATCCTGATAGGCGGAATAAGAAGATAAAGCTTATCCTCCAGGATAAAGAATGGATCAAGCGACGATCTGACATACCTGCTTGAAACAACAGCTATCTCATGTACCATTTGTTACATCTCCCTACTTGGAGGCCCAAAACTAATGGCTACGGATGCTGCAGTCATCCATAGTTATTAATCTTTGGCGGCAAATATGGTGGTGATAGATACATTGATACACAGATCACAAAAATATGGAAAAAAATCCTAACAATGCAAAAACATATTTCCACATTCAAATCAAAACATTTCCTTTTCATTACATAATCCTATATTTCGTTAACCACGTTCAACAAAATATAATAATTACAAATACGCCAAGAGCGACATATGAAGATGCCCCTTTGGTTGATCAAAGTATATAGTAAGGCTAATAAATCTTCCTTTACAAACAAAACACACATCGGATAGAAAACTCTAAATATCTATCTGCCTCCTGTACGCCCCCAGAAGCTTTATTCGTATAAGAAGAGAACCTAAAAACCCTAAACCTCAAGCTATTCAAAATAAATTGAGTACCCTAGAGTTTAAGGGGAAAATAAAAACTTCGAGTCAGACATAAAGCCTTATATGAATAATAATCTAACATCTCAATCCTTTTTAGATATCTAGTGAGACCACGCTACCAAGCGGAATGGATTTTCCCCTTACTAGTATCCTAAAACCTTTATAAAGCCATATACTATGCTCCTGCATCCACAATGGTTAAATCTTAAATTTTCAAAATATTATGATGATATGCATAATTTAAAATAATTAGGATTTTCCATTCCCAGTTTAGTCAAACACTCTGTCTTAACTATTGTTTCTAAGGTCACTATTAACCTTTTAGTATTCATGGGTTTACTAATAACCTTATTATACCTAATAAACACCATGTTTTATCCAAAATTTTCATGCGATCATTAAGAACTTATAGGCTCCTGCTAGTTAACTTAATTAATTCATGGATCCTCATGAACCTATTAGTCCTTCCAATAACTAATAACCTTATCCAAGTTTTCATGGGTTTACTAGGAACCTATGGATTAATCTAGTTACTCACTTCACATCCTAGTTTTCATGGGTTTACTAGGAACCTACTGATACTTCCATTACCCCTTTCTTATCCTAATTTTCATGGGTTTACTAGGAACCTATTGACTGATGTCAATTCTTAATACGGATATAGTTTTCATGTGTTCACTACAAACCAGTTAGCCCCTGCCAACTGTCCTTAATACATAGTTTTCATGGGTTAACTATGAACATGTTGGTTTTCTCCAATAACTACTTAATCATAGTTTTTATGAGTTTACTATGAACCTTTTGGGTTACACCACTAACTATTTTATTATAGCTTTCATGGGTTTACTATGAACCTTTTGGTTACCTCCATTAACTATTTAGTTTATGCATCATATAGTTGTGGTCATCCTGACTCCTTGGATTCAATTCTACTCATTCAGGAGTTTAAGCAATTTATATTCACTATTCAGTTGCCCGAGCTGGTTCTTCTACCCTTTTTCCTAAAATACAGTCATGGGTTATCATGCGAATATATTTAGATTTGAAGAAGAAAAACAACAATTTAGCAATACCACTTCTGTGGGTTTAAAGTCCTTGAAATATATTACATAAAACATAGTTAACAGCTTTAACATATATTTTTATCAAGGCAAATTCTTCTTCACAATTATATACTTAAATCCATTACAAAACTCCTTTACATAAGCCGTGGTTTCCTTTAAAAATTTAGAGTTATGGGTTTTAAAACCTTTCGCTATGTCGAAAGCTACTATTTTCAATCCCCTTCGATGGGTTTCAATCATATCTTTTTAAAACTATAGGCTCTAGCCCTCTTTATACTTTAAAACACTTCTTTCCAAACCCTTCGACCTTATTGAAACTCAAAACTCTCATAATTATTGGAAAACCATTCAAAACCACTAAAACGCAAACCTTTCGAAAGTAATGGAAAACAAACCTTTCGAAAACTCACTGTATTCAATTTAAAACATGTGGAGAACCTGTTTGAAAACCTTTCATCTTCATTAAAGAAACCTTTCGACATTATCGAAAGCTCTGCTTCGAAAGCTTTAAAACATATCATTTAAAACAATAGACCTATGCCTTTTTAAAACAACTCCTTCGAATTCAGGTTATACTTCAATTATAAAACAAGGGTAAATCATCTAAGTCAAAAGCTTTGATACCTTTTGAATATATAGGAGAAGCGGCTGGATTTAAAACAACTAAACCTTTTGACTTTGTCGAAAGCAACGACTTCGAAAGGTTGGAAAAAGCGGCAATAACCTTTTCAACGTGTCGGAAGGTTCAAAACAAAACAATGATAAAGCGGAAGTAAGGTTTAAAACCTTTCTTTTAAATAATTGACCTGGTCGAAAGCAACCAAGTCGAAAGCTCCTTTCTGAAAGCAAGCAGGTATAAGCCTTTGGTTTACAAAATAAACATACCCCAACCTCTTTGGCAACCAACCTTTCGACTAAGTACCCTTCAACCTTGTTCAATTCATTACATACCAAGTAACTTGATACATATGCTTTGAACTTTGGCCTTGTCATAGATTATAACCTTCCGACTTTGTCGGAAGGTCTAGGTCGGAATGTTTGATGCCAAAATGGATGAAACATGCTAAAAATATGATTTTCTTGATTTTAACTTAAAAGAGGTAACTTTTCAACTAACCTGCCTTTATTTGTCAAATTCTCATTGGTTAACAAATACTTTTGAGAAAAATGTTGCCATTAATTTTAGAATTAAATGATAATTTTATTTTATAAAATTCCCTTCTCCTTAATTAAATATATAAAACATTTAAGTCCCATATCCTAAATAATTTTACATATTCATCAAATCAATAAGGAAAAATCTGGAAAAATCATAGAAATCTATTTTAATATGTTTTTCAACATATAAAAATTTCAAATCCAAATAATTATTATTTTAGCCATAATTAATATATAACCCAATAAATCATTTTCTTCACTAGAAAACTAATATAAATCCACATAAATTCAGAAAATTATGGAAATTGAAACCCATCTCCAAAATCATGTTTTATATAACATAAAATTTTCCCATGGTATCTAAAAATCATTTCATCTCATTTTTAACCTAAATCCATGTATATCTCTTTTTAAACAACCTTATTTAATCCATATAAATTATAAACCTAGCATACCATTGTTCAATATATCATAAAAATAGATTTACACTAAAATCTGAAACCATATAATCATATAACTAAAATAGAGATGTAGCAATTATTATTCACCTAAGATTGAATAAGGAAATTGATGTTCGGTTGAGATTGATTCCTTCTAACTTGAATCCTAAGCTTTAAGTTGATTTTCTCTTCTCTTCTTCCTAATGGCCAGCCTTGCTTCTCACGGTTATAATTTTTTTTTAAAGTAAAATGAACCTGTATGACCTAAAGAGAATAGTATAAGGGTGGGAAGTATGGTTATTTACCCTAATGCCCTTATATTTAATTTCCTAACCATTTATACAAATTCATTAGATTTTAAATAAGCACGACCACCTAATTTATTAATCAACCTCAATCTCCCTATCTACATTATTCTATTTAATTTATTCTAATTAAATTTCTTGAATGATATCAATAAAATTAGGGATGTTACACCATTTTAGAGCGTGTGCATGTTTGTTTGTGCACAAGTCTTTGCATATGCAATGGGAAAAGAACTAGTCGTGAGTCAATATTGATTTAGACATTCTAACAATAGAAAACGCTATTCAGAAGCCATGAACTACTCGGCAAAACATACGTAGGGCCTCACACGACAATCGAAACCAAGAGAATAAGTAGAAATCAACATATAACCCCTCTTTATTTGGTAGCCAAGTGTATATACCATGAATGCGACAATCCACACTTCCTGACATAGCAATCCATAGCTTGATGTGACTTTCGGACTCATGCCATGACGACAATTGAGGATCATCGAGGTTTATAACATTTTACATCATAAACTAAGAAAAGCAGATATAATCTAAGATATACTATACTTTCAGTACTCACGGTGGAAGAAATAAATCATAACGTGGAAAAATATCCATCTTATAAAATATCGAAATCACTGTCTTAAAAAATCAATATGTAGTCTAATAAACAATATATGGAGAATATCACTCAAAGTTTGATAAAACAGATAAATTGTACTGATAAGATAGATAAATACTTATAGAGCAAATATAGTAAAAAGCAAAATCTAAAGATAAGCTTGAATCTCCAAGTATCAAGAATGGGCTGATCACCTACTGCCATGTGCACCTATGGTGGAGAAAAAGAAAGAATGAAAATACGTCTGACAAAAGCATTATGAATGAGTATGAGTTTAATATATGATGATAATGTGAAGTTACTCTAATACTACTCTAAATGATACAGGGTGTGACACAAGTATCCATGCATACCTATGTTTTGAAACCTAAGGTTTCTTGTCTAATACATTCTTGCATTACAATTTGTGTATTGTGAACTTTTCCTAAATGCAACGCATTTTCCTCCTAGCTCCTCAAGTATATAAAAATATCATCTATAAATACCACAATGAATTTTTTTAGCAACCCCTTAAATATTAGATTCATCAAATCCATAAAGTAGATGGGTGCTTTGGTCAGTTCGAAGGGCATGACTAACTACTCATATAATCCGTTGGGTGTATAGAATGTTGTCTTGTAGATATTGTCCTCGGCTATGCGCAACCAATAAAATTTGATAGTCAAGTGAAGCCATGAGAATACTGTTAACGAAAAAATTTAAACGCTAACACCCTGGTGTATAAGATGTGATTGTGAAAGCACCACCCGTTTGTACGGGAAACAGAAATAAGCAGAAAGTATGTAGAAAAACGGTAAGAGACACAGTATTTATAGTGGTTCGGCTTATAATCCAGCCTACGTCCACTTTAATCTTTTTATCACTAGTTTGATTACAATTCTTTACAAGATCTTTCAATTACAACACACTTCAAGTGATAGGATATGTGAAACAAGTAGCTCAAGCTTTGATGTTGACAATCATCTTCAAATCCATGGTCAATGTGGATGATTCCTTCATGGAGTTCCTTTAGAAGTTTGTTGGATCTAAAAAGCTTTGAAGTCGTCTGGAATTCGGCAGAGTAATGGCGCTTGAAGAGAATGAGCCCCAAAAGTCCTTTGCATGTTGGAGATGGTTTCATATTTATAGAGAGTTCTGGGCGGAAAAAGTGCTAAGTCCTAACTCGTGGCCGACTTAAGATAAGTCGTGTTCGACTTAAGGTAAGTCGTCCCCGGGTCACTGAGCCGAGTCTATGGCAGTTCCCCTTTTTTGAACCCATCCCTAAGTTCTAAGTCGTGTGCGAGTTATCTGGCTGCAATTGCTAATTTCCCTTCTTAAGTCGTATACGACTCTTTTTATGTCGTAAGTCGTAGTCGACTTAACCAATTGCAACTGGTTTAAAGCAAGTCTTAACTCGTAGACGAGTTAAGAGGTGTGTCTTTAGGTCGTATCCTCCTTAAGTCGTATAACTTCTTTAAGTCGTAAGGGTCTTAAGTCGTACAAACTGCAGTTATCATTAAGTCGCAGGCCATCAATTTCCTTAAGTCGTAAAGACCTTAAGTCGTTAGCTTTTCTTAACTCGTATGCCTGCTAACTCGTAGAAGATCTTAACTCGCAGAGGATTAACTCGTAGAGGCTTAACTTGTGGAAGATCTTAACTCGTACACTTGCTAATTTGTAGATATGCTAACTCGTAAAGGCTTATCTCGCAAGTAGCTTAACTCGGGTACTCCTTAACTCGTAGGCTGCTTATCTCGTAAGCTTGCTAACTCGTAGAGGTCTTTAAGTTGTAGGAAGTTGCTGACTCATGTATCCTTTAACTCGTACATGCCTTGAGTCGTACATGCCTTGAGTCGTACATGCCTTGAGTCGTACATGCCTTAACTCGTGGACCTGTTAACTTGTGAACGAGTTAGGGTTAACATTTGCCCCTCGAAGCACACGCTTAAATCGTAAGTCGTGTGCTTCGACTTATCATAACTCGGTCACGTCGTTTCAAATCCCAACCTTTCCAGATATAAAAGCCTGAGTCGTCCTTCTTCTCATCACTTAACCTTTTAAACTGCTTTCTGCCATTAACGCATCTTCAAGCTCTCCGAGGCGATTTCGACCCGATTCATCTCTGATTCTTTCTAGCATCAAACAATCGTAAGAGATCTTGCTTCAAACTTCGACCGTTAACCATTGTTACTTTATGTATTCAGTTCATCATCTTTGGTTTGCCCCATTCAAACCCTGCGAATTCTATTCGAATTGATTACCGATGAACTAAAATTCATCTGATTTGGCCTATGGTGATTCGCGCTTTGGGGCGATTCATAGTGTAACGGGTTAAGGTTGTCGCTGCTGAAGAAGCCAAGGATGAACAGGTTAAGAGATTTGAAAGGGAGGCGAGTTGGTCGAATAGGTTGATTGAAAATAACAAGGGATCGTCTCATATATGACTCGGCTTCTTCCATGTGACTTAGCGATTTCCATGAGCCGTAGCCGAGTTAAGACTTGGAGGATTTCTAGTTGTTTTGGATCAGAGCCTTTCTCCTGTTCCCCGAGTTACGACTTAGGACTTAGAGGATAAGCAGCTTGATGTGTTTGATGGCTGAGGATAGGAACGACTCATCCCTTGAGTCGGTTGCGACTTAGTACTTGAGTCGGTTTTGACTTAGCACTTGAGTCCGATACGACTTAGCACTTGTGTTCGATACGACTTAGCACTTGTGTTCGATACGACTTAGCACTTGTGTTCGATACGACTTAGCACTTGTGTTGTTTTTTTTTTTTTAGGATCTGCTTAAACCTTGAATTGTTGCAGTGATGTTGAACTGTTGAACTTTGATGCCTTCTTTTACAAATTACTTTGACTCGCAAGTTAACAACCTGTCCAATACAACATTTACAGAAAAACCGGGGCGAATATACTGCCATTGATCGCCCTCTTCGAATGACAGATTAGCTAATAACAGTCATTAAACTTAAACAGATTGTGTGAATGAAGTGCTCAACTTATTAACTTCAAGTAAAATACTAAAGCAATACTGAAATAGTCAATTAAAATTGACCAGCTCGCATTAATATTATACTTGAACTAAAGACTAACAAGTTCTGAAATTTTTGTAATCGATCAATCGTCGACTAGTTTTATTTCAGTTATATTTACTTGTTATTATTATTATTTTTTTTTTTTTAGTTTTTTGCACAACACTTCACACTTTTTTAGGAAACGTGCACCTTCATATTTGAATATCCAGTTGTTTGTGTAGAATGACTTCTCAGGAAGGTGATACAACAGTTCGGACTGGAGAGGTAACTGTTCTTCCGGCTCCACTGGTTAATCCTCCCGAAAGAGCTCCTACTTCACTATCATACAAAGTTTTTCGCCAGTTGTGTGCTCAGTTTGGTATCGTTGAATCAGATGCCATTCTTCCCGAAAGAAATAACACTGCCGATATAGCTCCTTCTGGCTTTGTGACAATTAACCGGCAAATGTGCCTAAGTGGAGGCATTCCTCCTTTCAACGACTTTTTCCAACAACTTCTCCGTCAACTGGCCATTGCTCCATCCCAGCTACACCCCAATGGCTATGCCATTCTAATGGGGTTGTGTGTGCTTTTTAGGAGAACACTTGATCGACTTCCAAGCTTTGGTGAAGTTTGTTATCTATGCTCTTTTTCTCGGACTAAGGATCATCCTTCCATTACTGTTGTGAGGAGCGCCCGAAACCGCAAACTGATTGTTGGCCTCCCTGATACTGCTCACGGGTTTTTAACCCAATTCTTCTATGTTCGTTGCCCTCCGGGGTTTTATGGTGTGTGGAGAGTTGGAAGTAAGGGCGTTCAGCTTTATTCCTGACACATGTTTTCCTTATAAAATCTTTTCATAGCCTGAGTAGTTAGATGTTAATTTCCCTTTTTACTTTTCAGCGCTTCCACCTCCTTCTAGAGACCCAGGCTATAAGCAAATTTTTGAAAGATTGAATGCTGTGCCAGTAGAAGAGAGGAATATAAAGTTTTTGCTGAGAGATGACTTTTTACATCAATACGGGCTTCTTCACTCTTCTCGCTATACTCAGCCTCATGAAGCCCCGACTGAAGTTCCCGATTCCCCGACTGAAGCATCGGATGCCCCCGTTACTATCGAACAATCTTCATCAAAAGAGTCTAACATCGAAGCTTCATTGGTGAAATGTTCCACCCCTACCGACATTATGGGGTCATCTAGTAAGACGGCACTTGCCCCGATTGAGGAAGAAGAAGAACCTTCACAGCCTCTCGGGGGATTAGCTGATGTAGGAACTGAGAAAACAAGTCTCACCGAGCATGATGGTGACGATGTTTATGATGGGTTGAGCGACATAATAGTGACCTCACAGGAGCTTTTTAGAGATGACGTGTCTAAAACTATCTCTCCTATAATTGAGGCGACGTCCCTTCTTCGACTAACACCAACACAAACACCAACTCCTCATACCCAAGCTATCATCACCCCTACACCAATGAGTGGTTTGTAGCTTAATGCGCGTAGCTTGCACATCACACAACACTTAGGATTTTTCGGCATTTGTTCATATTTAACTTCTTTTCTTCGGAAGTTTCTAAGACTTGCTATTTTTGCCTTTTCAGATTCCTCTATGGGGCGCAGCGGCAGCGGTTCCTATTACAAGGACTTTCGACGCTATGGAGGGCGTGGCAGCTATGACTACAAGCAATACTATGCCGATCCCAGAGAAACCAATGAGCAGAGAGCTGCGCGAAAAGCTGAAGAGAGGAGAAGGTATGAAGAACGTCATGAGGGAGCGGGCACGCGACATGAATCCTTCCCAAGGGATGATGACTCCCATAAACGTAAAACGCACGATGATAGGGGGAAGAGCCATATTGAGGATTCGAGAAAGCGGACCAAACTTGGCGAGGAGCACGTGCCCGTGACATCTGAGAGACCTGGTGCCTCAGTTTCTATTGACATCCCTTCCAAATCTCCTGCTCTTGAAGGAAGTGCCATCCAAACACTTCTCAACAGGCCTTCATACCATGTTGAAAGGGGGCCCCCGACTTTGCAGAGCCGATTCCCGAACTGGTGTTTGAGGGGGGTACGCTTCGACCTTGATTTGGTCCCCATCGACAAAGAAGCTATGTACAGAAATCTCGATGCTGTCAAGCTTGATATCGATAGAATGTCTGGATGGCAAAAGCTGGTTGATGAACTTCAAAGAGTTAATCGGGCTAACATCGAAGCAATGCTGACCATGGAAAATGACAAATCAGAATGGCAGAAGATTCTTGATCAACACAACGCTGAGATGAAGGAGATAGCCGAATACAATGAAAAACTCGAAGCTGAAGTAAAGCAGCTCAAAGATGATCTTGCCTCTTCTACTAATACTTACACCCAAAGAGAAGAGGTATTGCAAAAACAAGTGCGAGATGCGCACGCCAGCCAGAGGGACGCTGAAGCTAAAGCTGAGAGGTTGGAACAAGCTGTAGAGAACCACCGCACTGATGTCACCCAGCTGCAGAATAAACTGAGCGCCCGGGACATGGAGATTGAAGCGCTAAAAGCCCAACTTGCTCAGACCGAAAAAGATCGAGATGAGGCCATGGCTGGCAAAATTGCAGCCGAAGAAACTGCTCAGACCATGGAAAACGATATCAATTCGACTTTATTCGATTTTTATTTACATTGTGTCTTGGGACGCGGCAGCCTCTCTTTTCTTGGTCCTAAGTATGAAATCACCCTGGCCGAGGTGTGGGAAGCTGCTCTTAACATGTTTAAAGACGCCGGGTATGGCGATGAAGATTTTGAGGCGCGTTACCTGGATGAGGGAGCTCGCGCTGCTCTTGCGAAGGGGCGAGAACAACTTGCCAGGATGAGAACTGGAATGGCGGAAGAGGAATGTTCTGGAAAGGAATTAACGCTTATTTCCTCTGTCCATCCTCCAGTTTCTCCTGTGGTTGACATCACGGGTTCGAGCTCCTCTACTCCGCCTGCAACTAAGACAGTAACCGAAACTACAAGTGCACAAGGCGGGGATGAAGGTGGTGAAAGCAACGAAGCACAGCGATATGAAATCAGCCTCAGAGATCCAACTACCCCAGGTAAACTTGACACCGGACCAGCTCAAGTGGTGAACTGCTCGTTCGCTCCTTGTGAACTTGACGATCTTCTTGATTATTTTTCAAATGTCAATGAATTCCCGACTTTTAATGAGCCGTCATCCCCTCTCTTTTCGAAAGATACTGATATTTTAAGTTTTTTCTCCTTTGTAGAGAAAGCACCGAGTCAAACTCAAGCTTCTTCTCCCCCGGTGATCCTTCCTCCATCTCTTCAAGTGGCGCCTCCCTCTGCTTCTCAACCTGGGTCACAAGAAGAACAAATAGAAGCTCTCCATGGCCTGGATGATCCCATTGCTTCGCAAGAGCAAAAAGATGAGGGACTTGAGGGAGGTGACATATCTCCGGAGCGGACTCCTTCTGACGATATAACTTTATCTAAACTTGTCACTCCAGGAAGTGAGTCTTCCTCAAAGAGGAGAAGGAAGCAAGGAGCATCAAGGAGGAGAGGGAAGATAATCACTGCCACTGAAGAGGAGCCAGAAGTTGGGCCAGCTGCGCCTACCTCTCCTTCCTCCCTTATACCCACTGGCCGACCTGAAAAGCTGATCATTCGGCCGGGTAAAGGGTCTAAAGGCAGCAAAAAGAAGTGAAGATCTTCAGTTTCTAGTTTTTTGTGTTTTGCATGTACTGGCCGAGAATTGTGCGGGTACCGGCCCCCGCTTTTCTTTATTTTGAAACCTGTACCTCTGAGGAGGGATTTCTCACGTTCCAACACTTGGAAGTTTTATTTCAATCTTGGTGAAACGTGTACCCCCAAAGAGTTGTGCCTTTGAAGAAAGCCTTTTCACGTTTCAACACTTGGAAGTTTTATTTCAATCTCGGTGAAACGTGTGCTTTCAAGAAGGTCTTTGTTTTTACATTTCAACTTTGGTGAAGTGAAATTCCGAAGAGCGGCTGCTACACTTCAACTCCTGGCGAAATGGGCCTCCGAAGAGGGCTTTTATTTTGTTTACATTTCAACTCTGGTGAAGTGAAATCCCGAAGAGCAGTTATAACACTTCAACTCCTGGTGAAATGGGCCTCCGAAGAGGGCTTTTATTTTGTTTACATTTCAACTCTGGTGAAGTGAAATCCCGAAGAGCGGTTATAACACTTCAACTCCTGGTGAAATGTGCCTCAGAGAGGGTTTTCATCGCCTGGAAGTTACTCTCTCATGGTTGGAGGGTCATGACTCCTCCAATCTTTTTTGTTGAGTAGAGAACTTTCTTTTTTGTGGCATATGACCCATTAGAGGTCTTTTATTATCCGAAGAGTTGCGCCTCCGAAGAGGACTTGTGGCGCTGATGGTAGCTTTGGTTGTTCCTCTGTTCACTTGCTTATGCCTTTTCAGCGATCCTTTTTTTTTTTTTTTTTTTTTCTTTCTTTTCAAGTTTTCATCCCCCTTTTTCTCACAAGTGGCTTGTTTAATCCAAGGAAGTGTACTTCATTGCCAGGCAAGTTCGTGAGAACGGGCACTAGCTTCCTAATTGGATGTTTGTTTGTTTAAACAATCTCAATTTATCAGCAAGGGCTCGTTCCTATCGAAATCATTAGCCGTTCAATTGAAGCATTTCCTATCTAGGATTTGAATTCGGGGTCTTTGTGACTTGAAATTTGTTTGTTGAATGATGGTGAGAATCGCTCGGTCTTATTATGCGCAAGTTTTATCTCCACTGTCTGCAAAAATTTAAATCGATATTTCAGCAATACATTTTGTGTATTTTTATATCGAAAACAAAGCAAACATATAATGATAATAAGGAACACAAGATTTATAGTGGTTCGGCCATGAAATTGGGCCTACATCCACTTTAAATTCTTTCATTATTTACTTGCATCAGTTTCACAATTGCTTTCAATTACAGGAATCATACATTCATAATTCTTTTTACAATGTTTCAACAAAATTTTCAAGTAAAGTATGGACGCAAGTGATTGCTGTTCCATGCCCTTGGAATTTGATTTCCATCAACTGTGGTGAGCTTGAATGTGCCGTCAAGAAGTTTCTGACCTATCACATACGGTCCTTCCCAATTTGGCCCAAACACACCTGTCGCAGTCATAATTCTTTTTAGGACTAGATCTCCAATTTCAAAGCTGCGTTGACGAACTTTGGAATTGAAATGTCTGGCTATCCTTTGCTGATGAGCTGCAACTCTGAGGTTAGCTTCATCTCTTTTTTCATCAAGGAGATCCAGCGCTTCAAGTTGCAGCTTTTCATTTTCTGCTTGATTGAAATGGATTCTTCTGTGTGAAGGGACCTCTGTTTCAACCGGGATCATTGCTTCCGATCCGTATGCTAACGAAAAAGGAGTATGCCCAGTTGCAGTTTTGTGAGTAGTTCTGTATGCCCATAGTGCAAGTGGTAGTTTATCGACCCAACCACCTTTTGCTCTTTCGAGTTGCTTTTTGATGGTTGATTTGATGATCTTGTTCACTGCTTCCACTTGCCCGTTTGCCTGCGGATGAGCTACTGCCGAAAAGCTTTTCTGGATTTTGAATCGTTTGCAAAAATCCTGGAATTCCTCACTTTCAAACTGAGTACCATTGTCTGTGATTATTTTTTGAGGCACACCGTATCTGCAAATGATATTCTTGGTCACAAAGCTTATCACTTTCTTAGAAGTGATAGTAGCCAATGGTTCAGCTTCAGCCCACTTAGTAAAATAATCAACCGCAACAATAGCATATTTAATCCCTGATTTAGCGGTTGGTAGCGGCCCAATGAGATCCATTCCCCAAATTGCAAATGGCCATGGACTGATCATCTGTGTGAGTTCGGTAGAAGGTGCTCTAGGAATTTTGGCATATCTTTGGCACTTGTCACATTTTCGGGAGTAATCTGCGGCATCCCGATTAATTTCTGGCCAAAAATATCCGTATCGGAGAATTTTCTTTGCTAATGTTTGACCACCTGAATGATCACCGCATTCTCCTCCATGCACTTCAGTTAGGATTGTTTTGGACTCTTCCCGGGATACACATCGAAGCAATGGCATTGAGAATCCTCGTCTGTATAATTGACCATCCTGGATTATATATCGAGAAGCTTTTCTCAGTAGCTTTTGTCGTTCTTTAGAGTTTTCTGGTAAAGAGCCATTGAGTAGATACTTTGTTATTGGAGTCATCCATGATTCTTGCTCTTGCGACATACTCATAACCCAATCGATATCCATTTCATCAATGCTCGGATTTGACAAAACTTCCACTGGAACTAACCCTAAGGATTGGGCTTCGCCAGAACTTGAGTATTTTGCGAGAGAATCTGCTTTCATGTTTTCTTCTCGAGGAATATGACTTATCGTGTAATGGTCGAATTCACATAAAAGTTCCCAAGCCTTTGACACATAAGCGGGCAGATTTCCTCCTTTCGTTTGAAACTCCTTCTTGACTTGGCATACTATAAGCTGAGAATCACTGAAGATCTGTAACGCTCGAATGTTTAGTTCTTTAGCAATTTTCAAACCAGCGATCAGAGCTTCATATTCTGCTTCATTGTTTGTTGAAGGAAATTCTAATCTTAGCGCATAGCATAATGACCGGCCTTCAGGAGTTTCAAGAACAATTCCAGCACCTGAACAGTAATCATTTCTTGCGCCATCTACAAACAACTTCCATTGGGTTGGGGAGTTCTCGATTGTTTCTTCCTCGCTGTTACCCTTGTCTGTAAATTCTGCAATAAAATCTGCCAAAGCTTGTCCGTTGATCGCTTTTCTAGGATGATAAGTGATGTCATATTGGCTCAATTCAATATTCCACTTTAAAAGGCGGCCCGAAGTCTCAGGGGGAAACAAGACTTGCTTTAAAGGTTGATCAGTGAGGACTTTGATAGGATGAGCCTGGAAATATTGCCTCAACTTTCTTGAGGCAATCAATAGACAATAGGCGAGTTTTTCCAACTTGGAGTAATTCATTTCTGCCCCAGTGAGTCTTTTGCTGATATAGTAAACTGGATGTTGAATCCTTTTGTCTTCCCGTACCAGCGCTGCACTTAAAGCATGAGATGAAACTGCCAAGTATATAAGAAGATCCTCGCCATTGCCGGGCCTGGAAAGTATTGGAGGCGTTTCCATATGTTGAATCAATTCTTCAAAAGCTTTCTGGCATTCGGGAGTCCAGTCAAAGTTTTTCTTTCCTTTCTTTAGAGCGTCGAAGAATGGAATGCATTTATCAGTAGCTTTGGATATGAACCGACTTAAGGCGGCAATTTTTCCATTGAGACTTTGCAATTCCCTCTTTGTTTTAGGAGCTTTGACTTCTTTTAGAGCAGTGATTTGAGCTGGACTAGCTTCAATGCCCCTAGCGCTCACGATGAAACCCAAGAACTTCCCAGATTCTACCCCGAAAGAACATTTTAAAGGGTTAAGCTTCATTCCGTATCTTCGGAGAATTGCGAACATTTCTGCTAAGTGTTCGATGTGATCCACTGCTTTCTTAGATTTTACTAGCATGTCATCAACGTAAACTTCCATAGTCTTTCCCAACTGCGGTTTGAACATAGCATTAACCAGTCTTTGGTATGTTGCCCCCGCATTCTTCAACCCAAAGGGCATAACTCTGTAACAGTAAAGACCGACATCGGTGATAAAGCTTGTGTCCTTCTGATCTGGCTCATGCATCATGATCTGATTATATCCGGAGTAGGCATCCATAAAAGACAACAATTCATGACCCGCTGTTCCATCTACCAGTTGATCGATCCTGGGTAATGGGAAGCAGTCTTTGGGACAGGCCTTGTTTAGATCTGAAAAGTCGATGCACACTCTCCATTTACCATTGGCTTTCTTAACTAGCACTGGATTTGAAACCCAATTTGGATAGGTAGATTCTCTGATGAAATTATTCTCCATGAGCCGGTCAACTTCCTCTTTCAATGCTGTCGACCTTTCTAGACCTTGGATTCTTCTTTTCTGCTTTACTGGCGTGAACTTTGGGTCAATATTCAGAGCATGTACCGCAACTTCTGGGGATATTCCGCACATATCGGCATGGGTCCAAGCGAAAACATCCAGGTTTGCTTTCAAAAAAGATATCAAGGCATTCTGAACTGACACATTAAGTTGTGAACCCACATTCAGCACCTTGTTTGGGTCCTTCAGATCAACGGGCACCGGTATCGTTGTTTCTGCTGGTACCACCCTACTCTCCCCCGCACTGGCCTTTCTAGGATCCATCACTTTTCGTGCCCCGCTATGCTCGCCAGTGCAGGGTCCGCCCTGTAGTTGCTATAGGGTTGGTGTTTTGATGCGGATTGGGGTTGCCGCATCTTTCCCCATTTCTCTCTTCCTTGTTTCTCGCAGCTCTGTCATATAACATTCTCGCCCAGCGTTCTGGTCTCCTTTAATAACTCCTACCCCATTGTCTGTAGGGAATTTAATAGTAAGACACCATGGGGCAAGGACAGCTTTGAATGCAGCAAGAATAGGTCGACCAAAGAAAGCATTATAAGCAGAAAATTCATCTACTATCACAAAAGTCTGCTTGCGAACTACTTTTCTTTCTCCTTCTCCGAGTTCCACAAGCAAGTCAATGGTTCCTACTGGTTGCTTTGGCTCCCCAGTGAAGCCAACAATCTTCTGAGATGAGGCTTGCACATCCGCCATCGGGATTCTCATCTGGTCAAACGTTTTCTTGAAGAGGATGTTGCAAGATGCGCCGCAATCAATAAGAACTCTTCTGACAATAGCCGGTCCAATACCGGCCGAGATGACTAACGGGTCCAAAGTAGGGGCCTCAATGCCCGTGGAATCTCTAGCCCTGAACACAATATCATCATTAAAAGTCCTTTGTTGTTTCAGGGGTGTAGAGTCCTCTAAAACAAAGACATTCTCTTCAGTTGGCATATGTTTCAGAGCTCGAGTGTACCTCTCCATTTCACCCCAGCTTCTGCCTGCTGGGTGGGGTCCTCCTGTGATGACATTAATAACTGGCCTTCCAGATTCATGTCCTGCGGCCTTCTCATTTGTCCTGGGCTGATGAGCAAGAGCTTGTTGCCCCTGACTTGACGAAGCAGGATCATTACCACTCTTCTTCACAAATTGCTGCAGCTTATTTTCTCTTAGCAATTCTTCGATTATATTTTTCAATTGACGGCAGTCGTCTGTGTCATGACCAGGCTGATTATGGAAGCGACAGAACTTTCCACTTTGCACAGCTTTTCTTCCGGTTCTGAGAACAGGAGGTTTGGGATACTCAAAAGAATCTTTTGTAGCCAGGTAGATGCGCTCTGGTGTTTCTAACAAAGGAGTATATTCTGATGGCTTGAAGGATCGAGGCTTCTTCGAATTGTGTTGTTTCCTTCCATCATTATTTTCTCTTTTCTGTCCCACAGATCCATTCTTACGTGGCGCAGCAGTGTTGTCTTCAGCTTTCTCTACTGTTGCCTTTGCCGGGACAGGACGGCTTTCCAAACGCATGAATTCATCCGCCTTTTTGTAGAACTTTTCCAGAGAATTTGGCTCCTTCATGTTCAGCCACTTTCCGAATTCACTTGACTTATCAATAGCTCTCATCAAATAGGTCAAGACCATGCGGGGTTCTGCATTATCCACCTCAGCTAACGCTATATTAAAGCGATTTAAAAAAGACTTGATAGTTTCCCCCGGATTCTGTTCCAAACCGGATAACGACATGATGTCTTTTGCCTTTGAAGCATATAGCCTAAATTGCTCTTTAAATTTCCTGGTTAGGTCTGAAAACTGATCGATGGACCGGACAGGTAGTTTTGTGAACCAAAGCAGAGCTACCCCTTCCAAATACACAGGAAAATAGCGGCATTTTATCTCGTCAGAAGCTCTGGCACCTGTCATGTGCCAATCATATTTGTACAGGAACTCATTTGGATCACTTGTCCCTTTGTAAGCTGGAATGGTCGGAGGGACGAACTTCCTTGGGAATTCAGCTTTTAGGATCTTTTCAGTAAACGGAGTCTTGCTCGGAGCGAAACCCCACTCTTTCTCATCTTCGACCCTTTGCATACTTTCTTTCATAATCTGTCGAACCATACCAGAAAGATATTCTTCGTCATTCCTATTTCTGGATCCTCCAGCCTCAGGCAATGTCTGTTCAAAGGGGCTAGCAGCCCTTTCGGGAATGTTTCTAGTTTCAGCATCATGGACATTACCGACAAAGTTCCTTTCATTATTCGCAGGTTGACGGTTTGCCCCGAGCAGATCGTTTAACCTATTCAGAATCAGAGCATTCTGAGCATTCTGAGCTTCCAATTGCGCGTTCTGGGCATTTATTTGCTGATTCAACCCAAAGATAGCAGCGTCCAATTCCGCTTTTGAAACTCCAACAGCTGGAGTGGCTTGATTTGGTGTTGGGGAAGTGGAGGTTCCCTCTTGAATGTTTGCAGATCTCACAGATTTACTTTTCCTTCCAGGAGCCATGATTTCGGATAGACTTCTGGTTCTTAAAGAAACTCTATCTACAAATCTTTCTGAAACAATGATGATAGATGTCCTGAGTTCAATTCTCAGTGAAAGCACCAAAATGTTAACGAAAAAATTTAAACGCTAACACCCTGGTGTATAAGATGTGATTGTGAAAGCACCACCCGTTTGTACGGGAAACAGAAATAAGCAGAAAGTATGTAGAAAAACGGTAAGAGACACAGTATTTATAGTGGTTCGGCTTATAATCCAGCCTACGTCCACTTTAATCTTTTTATCACTAGTTTGATTACAATTCTTTACAAGATCTTTCAATTACAACACACTTCAAGTGATAGGATATGTGAAACAAGTAGCTCAAGCTTTGATGTTGACAATCATCTTCAAATCCATGGTCAATGTGGATGATTCCTTCATGGAGTTCCTTTAGAAGTTTGTTGGATCTAAAAAGCTTTGAAGTCGTCTGGAATTCGGCAGAGTAATGGCGCTTGAAGAGAATGAGCCCAAAAAGTCCTTTGCATGTTGGAGATGGTTTCATATTTATAGAGAGTTCTGGGCGGAAAAAGTGCTAAGTCCTAACTCGTGGCCGACTTAAGATAAGTCGTGTTCGACTTAAGGTAAGTCGTCCCCGGGTCACTGAGCCGAGTCTATGGCAGTTCCCCTTTTTTGAACCCATCCCTAAGTTCTAAGTCGTGTGCGAGTTATCTGGCTGCAATTGCTAATTTCCCTTCTTAAGTCGTATACGACTCTTTTTATGTCGTAAGTCGTAGTCGACTTAACCAATTGCAACTGGTTTAAAGCAAGTCTTAACTCGTAGACGAGTTAAGAGGTGTGTCTTTAGGTCGTATCCTCCTTAAGTCGTATAACTTCTTTAAGTCGTAAGGGTCTTAAGTCGTACAAACTGCAGTTATCATTAAGTCGCAGGCCATCAATTTCCTTAAGTCGTAAAGACCTTAAGTCGTTAGCTTTTCTTAACTCGTATGCCTGCTAACTCGTAGAAGATCTTAACTCGCAGAGGATTAACTCGTAGAGGCTTAACTTGTGGAAGATCTTAACTCGTACACTTGCTAATTTGTAGATATGCTAACTCGTAAAGGCTTATCTCGCAAGTAGCTTAACTCGGGTACTCCTTAACTCGTAGGCTGCTTATCTCGTAAGCTTGCTAACTCGTAGAGGTCTTTAAGTTGTAGGAAGTTGCTGACTCATGTATCCTTTAACTCGTACATGCCTTGAGTCGTACATGCCTTGAGTCGTACATGCCTTGAGTCGTACATGCCTTAACTCGTGGACCTGTTAACTTGTGAACGAGTTAGGGTTAACAAATACCTTAGCTCCAACTAACTTATCAAAGAGATTGTCTATGCGGGGCAGTGGATAATGATTCCTCTTTGTTGGCTTATTTTTTGCCTATGATCAATGCAGATTCTCAGATAACCATCCGCCTTAGTGGTGAAGATGACCGGTGCACCCCACTCAAAAATGCTCCTCCGATTAAAATCTTCTCCAACAACTCATTAACCTGCTTGTTCAATTTACTTCAAAGACATATGACTTACGGTAAGGCGAACGGTTTGGCATTCCCAATAAGATAGATCCAATACTCGATCTCTCTCTAGGGCAGGAGACCGGTAACCTCATCAAAAACAACTGGGAAATCTCTAATTATAGGCACCGTGTCTAGATCATCATGGGATAGGCCTAAAGAATATAAGTTGCTCAACATAACCGTTCCTCGGGATCGCAATGAACCTCCAAGCTACGTCCACTACACATGTTCAATCTACAACCTTCCTATCACAATTTAAGATAGTCCCATACATCATCATCCAATCCATGCCCAATGTGAAACCAAACCTAGAGAATACCAATACAAAGGAATCATAATCAAACTTCGTAGGCAAAATGATCTACTTCAAACTCCTATATAACATAGACAAATAAGATGATCCTCCTATGGGGTTTGACACAACAGAAGGGTCCATGACTATACTAGTGCTTAAGTGTAATTCATCAACAAGTTTACAAGAAATGAAAGAATGTGAAGCCTTAGAATCAAACGAAGTGTGAATAGATAAACCGAGAAGAGTCAACACACCTTTGATCACCAGTTTCTTACCCTTGTCTACCATTGGTTGTGCACTCGAGCTAGAGACTGCCTCAAGTGCATAAGCCAAAACCACTAGAGTAGAAGTCTGAGTAGAATCTCTTGGTGGTGCTATGCAAGCTCGCTTAAAATGTCCATACTGATCATAGTTATGACACTTAACCTTAGAAAGATCTGTCCTGCACTCTTTCGTGAAATGCCCTTTCTTGCTACAGTTCCTAAAGTGCATATCCCTTTACTGTACCATTCCTTTGGGTCCACCTTTATGCTAGTTCTACTGTGCTTTCCTAAGGGCCTTCTTTGGTTATTCTTCCTTGGCTTCTCCCTTAAAGACGGTGTTTAGCAAGGCTATCTCAACTAGACCCTTATAAGTATCACCCATATAAATATGACTAAAGGCAAAATCCTAAAGTGGTTGGTTATGCCCTTTAGCAAATTTAAGAGCTTTCTTATATGGTGTGTCAATCAGTCCCATCCCATATCTTTCTAGCTCATTGAACTTGTTGACTTATACCTTAACAAATAGATTTCTTACTTCAAGTGAATAAACTTCTCCGAATACACACCTTCATCTGCCCTAGAAAGAAACTTCACCTCGAATCGCCTATGGAACTCTTCCTAAGTGAACTCATTTCCATCAATGTCAGCCTAGATTGCCTCCAACCACCTCAATGCCTCTCCTTGTAACTGCCATATTGCTAACTACATCTTTGCCTCATCAGTTAAACCCATAAAAATAAGAATCCTCTCATAAATGCAGATCCATGAACTTTAATCCACATAAGACTCTGTCCCCATATATGACGTTCCTCCAAGATTTGAGAAAACTTTGTATAGCTTAGAAAAGTCTTTAGCAATAGGTGGGTGGGTAGGAACCACACCTATTACTCTCTCTATTGCCTCTCTAGTGGGATTTAGTTTAGCCCGTCCCCTTGCCTGAAGGTACCGACGAAGCGGTATCGGCATGTTCACACCTGGGAAGTCAACTTCATCACTGGAGCCTAAACCACTCATCTTTTATGTGCGAATTTTAAGAACTCCTTTAGTAACTTTATGAAGATAGCATAAATACAATTACAAAATAAGAGATAACAAAGGCGCAAATGAGAATTAGCATTGGGATGAATAAGACGGATTTTCTCTAATATGCGAAATTTTTTGAATAACTTTTTGAAATATTTTATCTATACTTATATATATACAAACTTTTGAAAAGTCCATTTTGAAATAGTTTTGGGACTAGTTTGAAAATCCTTTATGAAAACCATATTCTTTTCAAAAAAATTCCACTCTTAATACAATTCTAATCCCTAAGGAAATTTGAACCTCGGCTCTGATACCAACCATGACAACCCCCACCTCCTGACATGTCAATCTAGAGCCTAGTATGACTTTTTGACTCACGCCATACCGACAAATGTGGATCATCAGGGTTCCTAACATTTGACATTATAGAGACTAACAAAAGCAGATATAATCTAAGACATACTATACTTTTCAAACTCGAAATAAAAGTAATAAATCATAACATAGAAATATTTCCATCTTAGAAAATATCAAAATCACATTATCTCAGAAAATTGGTATGTGGTCCAATATTGATACATAGAATAGACACTCTAAGTTCGATAAAAGATATAAACTATATTGATCGGATAGATAAATACATGGAGAAAAATATATGGTAAAAAGCAGTCTCCAAAGATAAGAACGACTCACCAAGTATCAAGAATAGGCTGATCACCTACTATCTTCTCCATTTATAGTAGGAAAAAGAAGAAAAGAGAATGGGTCAGACAAAAGTCTAATGAATGAGCACAAGTTCAATATGTGATGATCATGTGTAGTTACTTAATACTACCCTAGCTTATAGAGGGTATGATACAAGTGTTTGTGAATTCCTAAGGTCTGAGCTAAAGGTTCTTGTTTAACACATTCCTATATTGCAATTTGAGTAGGCTACTATAATGGATCGAATTAAGGATCGAATCTCACATCTAACGATCATCCACTGCTTGTAGAGATGCTCAATTTGTAAGACACCACCCTCTTGGCTACTAGTTATGGAAACACCGCCACTAGGCTACAGGGGAACAACTCCTATCAATATCATCACCTCTAAGCTATAGGGAACTACCTTTTCCCTTAATTACATGTAACTCCACTTTGCATCATGGGGAAACCCATAATGCTGACTCGTCTAAGTGTCGCATTATCTACATCCGTATCTGCTGCTCAACCGTAGTTGTTGCATAAGCATAATCACTCCCATTAGTTAGCCAATTCAGTGCCGCGACAGCACATAACCTTCTATGAGTACAATTTGGAAAAGTACACTGCCTCTAGTCCATTACCTGCTTCCAACTTGGGTAAACAACATTTACCTAATACGGTAATGAACTAATGTCCACTCTTTGGGAGTTAGCTTCCCTACAAATTATAGAACCCTGGAAATTTAGATGAAATTTAACAAGAATTAAATAGGGTTTAAATAGGAAATTTAATAAGAAAATTAAATTAAACTAAAACAAGGACTTAAAAGAAATATTCATAGGCCTTCGAATTTGGCTATGAAACTTGAGCCATTGCATTTGTAACAATATTCAAAATGATTTTCGTATATAGCACTTCATAATTCGAGTTAGTATGGAGGAGTTACGGGAGCTAGAGCAAAATAAGAAAATAAAATTTAACATTTTAAAAATTACAAAGCATTGGCTAGACCAATGCTTTTAAGTGGTCGACCTGTGATGATAAACATCGAGTACTAATTTCTTTATGATGACATATTTGAATGGCCTAGATATGTCGCTTGGTGTAAAAGGGTTAGATGAGTAGCTAATATGGTAGCCAAGGTTAATCTAATGGCCCTAAGCCTAACATTAACTCTGTAAATGAGAGGCTAGTGGAGCTATAATTCTCTAATAAAATCTTACAGCAATGACACTGCCAAATTTTTTACTATAAACACTAATTCTCCTCAAAACCCTACTTTTCTTAAATTCGAATTAAAGCCGAAATCAAAACTAAGGAGCAAGGCAAGCAACCAAGGAGGAGATTAAGGAGAGCTATCGATTGGAGACCAAATTCATAAGATCTAGAGCTAAGGCTAGAGGTGAGTGGACGCAAATTTGGTAATTTGATTAGTGTATTTCATTCAGTCTATTTTAATTGACCTAGGATGTTTGAACCCAAACTACGATATCAAATCCAAATTGAATATGCTAGAACTCAAGAATTGAATATGTTAACTTGATTTGAGATTGTATAAACACTAATTTGATCCCTAAAACCCTAGAAATCAATTTACAGTAAATGGATAATTTAATTAGCTAATTAAACACTTGTTTAATATCAAATTTGTAACCCTAAATCACAAAACCTATAATTGATTAGAACTATAAAATTAATTAACTGAAAATTAGGGATTAACTAGAATTAATTAACAGTTGAAATTGACAAAATTAATTATAAAATAATCGATAAAAAAACAGGTTGAAGCCCCAATTTTATTCGTCGGTGGTTGACCAAGTTTCTCTCATGATTGATATGTAGCGGTTGGCCAAGGGTAAGCCTTGGTCGACCATTCAATTATAAAATGTGTAGATTCAACCTCAGCCTAAAGCCTAAGTTTAAAATAAAATTTTATATAATTTAGTGTAAAATTTATGTAAATATAAATTTATTGTTTAAACCTATTTTAGAACTCAGTAGAGAGGTTAGAGATTATAGGCTCATAAATCCCCGATCAAGAGAATTGTAGCGTGATAAATCCCCTACTAAAGGACTATAGGTCATCGTGATTTGGGTAATAGTTAAATACCCAAATGAGAGAAAAGAGTTAACTAGGGCAGTGTATTTCATAGACACTCAGAGGGTATTATGTTGTGGTTGCGTGTAGAACTTATGGAGAAATAGGGTGAGTAAAGCCCGATCCTAATGAGAGTTCTTGTATTCACTTTACTTGCATGATGTGGTATAGGTGGATGTTAGCATAGGATGGTAAGTGGCTACTATAAACGACGTTCGACACTACGATCGAGAGGTGGACAGCGGGTGCATACGATGAGTCATTTTGCGAGTTTGCATTTCGTGGTTCTCCTCACAAGCGTAGTGACGATAAGTATTCTTGGATAGTTCAAAAGAAATTGGCCGATCGTCTGTGGGAGTTTTGAATTGTTGTTCGACCCATTGTGCTATGTAAGAATCCTTAGGCGTTGGACCTTAGGAATTCATAGACACTTGTTACACACCCTACATCACTTAGAGTAGTTTTAAAGTTAATCGCACTTAATCATCACTTATTAAACTTGTTCTCATTCACCAGACTTTATGTCTGACCCATTGCTTTTCACCTTTTTCCTCACCACAGGTAGACAGGGAAGTATGTGATTTGCCCGTTCAGGATACTAGGAGAGAGTCATGGTTTCCTTGGAGTATACTTTACTACATCATCTCTTCATGTGTCATTCTATCATATCGGTATGGTTATTTTCTTATATCGGACTATGAGGGATGTTTTGCTTCTACTCTATTTTGGATGACGTACTTATTTTTTTCCGAGACTATGTTTTGAGATTTTTTTGAGGATGATATTTTCTACGATATTTATATGTTATATTCCTTTCACTATTAGTTTTTTCATTAGAATATATATTTCTTTGTAATCTATGAATTGTAAGTGGTTAAAACCCCAATGATATGTATTTCTAGGCACGATAGCTTTTGGAGCATGTCGAGAGGTACGGGTTGTCACAGTTGGTATTGAGCATAGATTCGATGTTCCTTAGGATTATAACTTTATTGAGAAATGTATTTTAAATTATTTTTGAAAAAATGGTTTCGAAAGTGGATTTTGAAATAGTTATCCAAAAATGTTTTTAGAACTAGTCTACCTTTTTTAAAGTATACATACACAAATATATATATATATATATATATAATATGTATTAATGTAAATACTTTTCAAAGGGATTTTCCAAACATTTTATACAAGCTATAATCTCCCTTTTTGGTGTCTATACAACCTTTGATTTGCGTCTATACTTGTAACACCCCTAATTTTTAATAATATTATTCTATTAGACAAATTAAATAGAATAATGTAAATATTAGAGTGATAAGGGAATTAAGATTTGAAAATTTAAATTAAAGGTCATGCTTAACTAAATACGAAGAATGGGCTATGAAAGATTTGATGTGTTAACTAATAAGAAAACAATTAACGCAAGGGCTTAATGGGTAATTGCCGCACCATAATCCATTACCCTTAAAATTCTCGTTTCCATTCTTTATACATTCATTTTACAAAACACAAAAACGTAAGCAAAAAGAAATGCACGCCGGCCATTACCTAGGGAAGACAAGGGGAGAAATCAAATTAAAGCTAAGCAATCAAGCAAGATGAATTAATCAAAGATCGAATCTCAAGTTCCTTATCCTAATCAAGGTGAATAATAATCAAAACATCTATATTTTTTTTAATGATTATTTAATTTCAGGTTTAAGTTTAAATCTATTAAGATGATTTTCGATGATGATATGCTTGGATTTCATGATATGTTATATTCAAACAAGTTTGTTTGACAAAAGTTATACACGGTTTTAAGGTTAAAATCATCTTTCTTTTTTTTTGAATGTCGTGAGGAATTTATATGTTATGTAAAACATTAGTTTGGAGATGGATTTTAATTTTCATAATTTTCCAAACTATGGAAAATTTATTATGAACTTTCAAAGGAGAACATGAATAAATTGGGTTCAAAAATTATTTCGACTATTATTTTAAGGAATTTGGGTCTGAAATTTATATATGTTAGATAACATATTATAAGTAAATTTCTATGACTTTTGGGGATTTTCCTAAGTAATTTATTATGGAAAATTTATTTATTTTAAGTGGAGGACTTTTATTTTGCTTAAAGAAGGGCTTATTTGCTAAATTATTTTATTTGGATCTGAAATCAATGCGGTAGTTTTAGTTTGGAAAGAACTTGAAAAGTTTATGGCAACCAATTAAATGTTCATAAATAGGCTGGTTGGTTAAAAAGCAATTGCTTAAAAAGGCATTAAAACAGTCTTACCTAGAAATTATTTTTCTCTTCTTTTAGATGCCACCTTTCGACCTTATAATTCCGATTCAACCAACTCGAAATCAACCAAGTTGAAACCAATGCACAAGGTATCAATAAGTTGGTATGTAGTGGATTGGAGAAAGACGAAAGGTATGGGGTCGAAACCTAGCTTTCGAAGGGGTCGAAGCGTCCGTTTTACTATCCAAAGAAATGTGCTTGCCTTATTTTCAAAAGAATGCTTTCAAAAAGGGTTGCTATAGTTTTTGAAGAAGTGGTTGCCTTTTTGTATTGAAAAGATAGCTTTTGAATGAGTTGCCTTGTTTTTAAATCAATGCTTTCGAAAGGGTTCTTTCAACCCAGTTGAAACTATGCTGCTGACCTTATGCCTTTCGAATGGATTGAAGTCGTCAATGCATTCGAAAGGTTGCTTTTGTTTTATAAATATAATAGGTAACTTCCTAAAGCTTTCGAAAGAGCTTAATGGTTTCGAAGGAAATGGCCACAAAAGGGGTATTAAAGCTATCCTTCTAAATGTTTTGCTTAATTGATCAATGCTTTCGAAAGGATGTTCCGAAGCCATCAGTTTTTCCCCAATCACTTTGGTTTCGAACGGGGTACTTTGGTTTATACTCACTTCGACCCAAAAGATATTTTTAAAGATAAACCCAATGGTTTCGAAAAAGGTACTTTCAAATGGTTTCGAACCTATGCTTCTATGTGTACTTTGGTACTATTGAAAAGATTGTTTTTATGGTTTCGAAAGGAAGGTTTTGATGCTTTCGAAAGGTTTTGAAAGTCATATGTTTTGAGTGTTTTGAAAAGAAAATTTGAATGCTTTTGAAGGAGGTTTTCAAATGGTGTCGAAAGTAAAGGTCCAATATTTCAAAAGCCTTAGTTTTCAAAACAAAGAACCCGGTCTCATTTCTAAAGGAAAAATCATAGCAAATGTAAAGGAATTTTAAAATGGCTTTTAAGTATGAAGTTCTAGAAGAAACATTCCTTGATAAAAAAAGTAGGTTAAAGTTATGAACCATGTTTCATATGAAAATGATTTCAAGGATACCCACAGGGGTTGGTGCTATTATGTTATTATGTTTGCTTCTTCTAATATATATACGTGTGTGTGTGTGTGTGTGTGTATCCACAGTATAATGGACCCATAACTGTATTTTGGGGAGAAACGGATAAATAACTAGTTAGGTTGATTCAGTAGTGAATATAAATTTAGTTAACTTCAGAGTGAGTAGAATTGCATCCAGCAGGTCAAGAAGACTAGAATATAGGATGCTTAAAATACAGGTTAAAGAAGTTGTCTGATAGACAGGTTTATAGTAAACCCATAAAAACTATGTTTAAACAGAGTTATTGGTAGGGGCCAATAGGTTTGCAGTGAACCTATGAAAACTATATCCGGATTAAGTTATTGCAGAAGTCAATAGGTTCATAATCAACCCATGAAAAATATGACAAGAGGAAAGTTATTGAAGATACCAATAGGTTGAGAAAGAACCCACAAATAATGAAATTATTGGCAGAGGCCAAAAGGTTCCTAGTGATCCCATGAAAACAATGAGATAGGGCAGGGTGACCATAAACTTTAAATAGGTTATTAGTCATGCTATGGAAACTAATAGGTTAATAGTAACCCTAGAAATTAAAATTGAGATAGATAGCCAAATAAATAGGGATGGGAATTCCAGAATAATTTACTTATTTGCATATCATCACAATATTTTAAATTGTTATGTTTTTAACCATTGTAGATGCAGGAACACAATATATGGTTATTATAAGTTTTTGATAAGATACTAGTATGGGGAAAACCCGTTCCGCTAAGCCGGATGGTATCAATAGATATCTAAATAGTTCGAGATGATATATTATTATTCATACCAGGCTTTATGTTTGACTCAGGTTTATTTTTTCCCCTTAAATCTCTGATGCTCAGTTAACTTTGACTAGTTTGAGAGTTGAGGTTTTCAAGTTTCTTGTTAGGCGAATAATCTTCCAGAGAGGTGCAGGAGGCAAGCTAGCTAGTAGGAGTTCTTTTCTATTTTGATGCCGCTATGTTTTGTTGTAAAGCCAAAGTTGTTTAGTTACCTATGTTTAGACTCTGATCATCCAAGGGGGCACTTCATATGTCCCTCTTGGCCTATGTTGCAATAATTATATTTTCTCTGAATGTAGTGCTCGAGTTGGTTATGTAATGAAGTTGAAATGGTTTGAAATGGAATGTGAAATTTGTTTAATGATTTAATTTTTTTCCCATATCCATGTGTTTTTGTTATGTTAGTGTGTTAACCCGCCTTTTGGCAAGGCCGAACGCAGGTAGATTTAGCCCAATAGACTTCACTGTTATCAAGGCTAGGATATCATGAATTTGGCTCAGATGGATGGATGGATGATCAACTACAGATAATAACATGAATCCCGGATTAAACATGTTTGGTAAATAAATGGTGCAGGGTGCTTGAAATGTGAATATTGGCTTGAAAAAGGAAGGATCGACATAGAAGGGTTTAGTGTAATATGGATCAGCATAGGAGGGTTCAGCATAATAGTATCAGCATAGGGAGGATTGGTATAGGAGGTTTCGGCGTAATATGGTTCGGCAAAGGAGGGCTTGGCATAGTATGGATCGACATATGAGGGTTTGGTATAGGAAGGTTCGGCTAAATATGGTTCAGCATTGTATGGATTGGCACACTATAGACCAACATAATATTCTAAACATGATGGATCGGCAAAGCTTGGACCAGCATCGTATTGATCGACATATCCTCATAGCCAAGGATGGATCGGCATATTCATATTGAAGAATAAAAATCGGCATCTTCGTGGAGGAGGAAGGATCGGCAAGCTTCAGGGTGAATGGATCTGTATAGTATATTGGAAGGCGATGGATCGGCGTAGAAACATGGAAATGGAAGGATCGACATGAAGGACCCTCCAGAGGCGATCGACATTGATTTGGATGAAGGAAGAACAATCGATAGTGGCAAGGCCGATCATTATTTATGGATGAATTGGACTTCCATATCGTTATGGCAAGCCCACATAGGTGATAACGCCCTATAGCCGAAGTTTCACCTACAAATACACCAGGCTTGGCTTAAGAAAGGGGATTGTTAGCACCAAAATTGGCCACTAACACCCTTGAGAAAGATTGTATAGAGAGATTAATGAAGATAGTAAATTAAAACAGAAGACAGTATGTAAATTTAAATGCAGAGAACAAGAACACCAAATTTATAATGGTTCGGCGCAACTGCCTACGTCCACTTTGAAGTTGATTTCTATTACTTTCCTTGATAGTTGATTACAGATACAATCCGTTTCCAATTACTTGAATACAATTGCAAAGTAAAAGATTAAGTCTTGAGTGAGTGTTGAATGCGGCAGAGTTTCCCCGGTGTTCTCGAAAAAACAGATCCCTTTCATTGTGCCCCTGCCTCTCTATTATAGACGAAGGTGGGCTGGACTTCCCTGGTGGGCCTGGTAGCTGAATACCTCGGCCCAAATGGAGTAAGCTCTGCATGTCGACCCGAACATGCCGAACGGCCAAAAGCCGAACCATCGTCTTCATGCCGAACGATGCGGTGTGTTGAGCAAGGTGCGCAGGCCGAACGAGAATCGATGTCGAACGAGAAAAAACCCGAACGAGGCTGGAATGCCGAGTGAAGAATGAATGCCGAGAGCTCTAGAAGGCGAACGCTCTTAAATGCTATTCGACCCAGTCGCGCCGAACGTCCCCGGAACGCCGAATGACTTTGAATGCCGAACATCCATGGAAGCCGAATGTTCCTTGTATGCCGAACATCCCTGGATTGCTGAATGTCCCTGGATTGCCGAACGCTCCCGGATGCCGAGCGCTCCTGGATGCCGAGTGCTCCTGGATGTCTAGCGCTCCCAAATGCCGAACGACCCTGACCGCCGAACGCTTCCCAATGCCGAGTACTCACGAATGTTATTCGAACGTGAATGCCAAAAGAACCATTTGCACCAAGCGTTCAGAATGCGGAACGGTGTGTCGATGCCGAACGATCCATAAATAGCCGAACAGTGTGCTAATGCCGAGTACCTAGTTGCCTGGTCAAATCTCCAGGAAACACTTCCCCCCAAAGTGTATCCCATGACCGAACGTGATGCACTTTGAATTACGTGTCCTCTGTGCTCCTCTTTGATCATTGGTTTATTTCTCTCGACGGTGTGATGGTGTGTGCCGAACGGTATGCGAGTGCCGAACAGAACACCTAAAGCCGGACGCTCCTTGTATGCCGGACGACTTCGTTTTGAGCGGTTCTAACGGTCACCGTCTCTTCGACTTCTTCTTCTTCCCTATAAAGGCCGGCCTGCTCCATCTTCTTCTTTTTCACTTATTACCTTCGCTACCTCGTACTTGCAAACCTCGCCTGTGAACGGCCTCCAAAGATTTAACAATCCTTCCCAATCCATTCGGCATTAATCAAAACCGCGCCCTCAACTCCAGAATTCTCCAAGTCTCGATCTACTAACTAGGTATCGATTCCTCTATTCAAATCCTTTCCCCGAATAAAAAGGTTTTTACACGGCGCTCGAGTTCGTAAATTAGAACTGTGGCCGAAAGGTGTTGCGTGGATGAAAGAATCGAACTTCGATTCGATTAGGCTATTTTTTAGGGCTAGATGGTATGGAGGGAAAGAGAAGTGGCCAGAGCCGAGTACACGAGGGAGTTTCTGGGAGGTGTATTGTGGTTCGGCATGGTTCCCTCGTGCCGAACGAGATTGGAGGGAAGACTAGAGGAGGAGCAGGAATGGACTGGATTGCCGAACAGCATGGTTCGGCATGACTCGCTGAACGACTCGTCCTCATTGTTCGGTATGGTTAAGGATGGAGTGCCAAGCGCTGGGGATCAGCGTAACTTTGGTTTGGCATGATTTGCCATATGCCGAGCAGTGGGATGGAAGGATAGGAAGGCTGTAAAAATTAGATAGGATGCCGAACGTTATTTCGGCCGAGCAGAACTTAGGCCGGACGATACCTTGACCGAACGACACTTAAGCCGAACAATGTTTTGGCCGAACGGTGCCTAGGCCGAACAATGTCTTGGCCGAACGTGCCTAGGCCGAACAATGTCTTGGCCGAACGGTGCCTTGGCCGAACAATTTTTTGACCGAACGATACCTAGGCCGACCAACATTCTCACCTGGCCTAATCATAAGGCAAAAACAAAGACATGGACCTAATCAAACTGGCATATCAAACTAATCTGGACTGATAACTATCAAATTGGCATATTCAACTAATCTGGACTGATAACTTCCTAGTTCCAATTATTCATAAGCCTGAACTGAAGTCGATAAAAACAGATAAAAGCTTTTGACATACAATGTCGATGTCCGAGTCCAAAATTGAAAACATTGCCATGCTGGCTTTCGGAGACGGTCAGCGATGACGGTCTTTGAGAATGACAGTCCAAAGTTCAACTTTATACCATCAACTATGTGACCTATAATTTCTCAGCGTTTATATTTGAATGATTGCACTAGATCACACACCGCACAGGGGGGAGCGGAGTTTATGTTGTTAAGTCTAACACCGATTAATTTTTGAGTATAGTTCAAACAGGTACTCTGCCAAACTCAATATTTATCGGAGATGTCGAAGAAGTCTAGCTCTTCAAATCCGTCAACCTCCCCTGCCCATAACTTGGCTCCCGACGCTCTGGAGGCAGCAATTTTCTTGGACAACGCTGTCGATTCTCAGGCTTCGAAGGTCAATGAAGTTGCGCTTCGGTGAATATGCTCTATCCACGGAATCCCTTTCGACGACGTGCTGGTTCCATCAGGGTACGATGTTCCACACTTGCCCTTAGTTGGATACACGGCGTGTAATAAATTCGTGTGCTGGGTTCGCAGCGTGCCACCGTTCAATTTGTTTCTTGGGGATGTGCTGCAATACATCGACATTGCCCCATCGCAACTACACCCGAACGACCATGCGTTCATCTACAGTACCTACATCCTCTACATGACCGTCCTCTCTTGGCCTCCAACTCCGGGCGACATCAGATATATATACATATGGTCAAGAAGCGGAGAGATAGCCCCTCTTTTATGTTCCCCGAGTCGTACCACAAATGCCAGATTTTAACCGGGGCGCGGAGCAAGTTTTCCCTGTATAAACAGGAATGGTTCTAGGTGCGTTGCCCTCCTAGTTTCGCGAGGAGATGGGTTGAAGGAAGTAAGTCTTTTCTCTGGATCGATGTTTGTGCTCGGTCGGGGCTATGCCTTTTCTAACCCTTGTTTCATCTTTTCAGGTATCAACCCACGTCCTGATGGTCGCGGATACTCTGAGGACATCGAGGCTATTCGAGCCCTTCCTGCCGAAGAAAGAGACATCCGGACTCTCATTTCGAATGAGTCGCTTACAAGGTTTGGGCTATTGGCAGCAGGCCGTCAGATAAACCTTCCTCAAGGCATTACTATACCCAGGCTTGTCTCTGGCAAAGGGAAAAAATTAGCTGAGTCATCATGTGACGACCGCCCATGACTTCCGCACGTAAACAAGGGAATGGTGCGCTGAAGATGTACCAGGCAGCCATGGGTGACCGTCAAGGTAGAATAAACATCGCAGAATCTATCGTACAACTCACAGCGCATGGATAAAGTACAATAGAGAAATATAATATAGTGAAGCTCCATAGAACAGGACATCATCATATAAGCATCATAATAGTTTTATACAAACATATGAATCATCCATACATCAAAGCCTCACTACATAACACTCAATCAAATACAGCAGCGGAATATCCAGTACATATAATAAGAAATAATATGCAAAAGCCTCCTGCTCGTCTTCGTCGTCATCAGCATAAACCTCCATGAACAGCACCTGTCACCTGCTACCTAGTCTGCCCATCCCAATATGGATGAACAGCCCAAGGTAATAAGAGGAGACATAAAACCTTGAGTCAGACAAAGTCTTAGTGAGCAGTAAATCAACTATCAAACATACCAAAAGAGTATAAGGGATAAAAGGAATAGGAACCAAACCATCCCACTCCACCTCTTACTACAGTGATAGCCCCTAGACTCACACTAAAGAGAAGCAAACAATTAAGGTAAAGCAATAATCACTCGAGTCAAGGTCGATGTTTTCCAAATACGAACCCCCAAGGCCTAAACCAAGATCAGATAAGCACCCAGGAAACACCGCTCTTGAGACCGAATGATGATACAACCCAACATCCAAACATCCATGACTCTGGCTATCACTGTTAACCTTGCTTCGGAATCACCGTTAATTGAATGACCGGCTCCTTCCTGAGCCATCTATCAAGGGCTAATGGTAACCCCGGTTCTAGACATAACTCCGCACGTCATCATGACCCGTGCCTAGGAATTTTCGCAACTACCCAGAGTACTCGACCACCTACCTGTAGTCTTTAGGGTGTCCAGACCACCTACCTGTAGTCTTTAGGGCAACCCTTGTACTCTTGCTTTGAGTCTGCTAGAACCTTCAACAACGATGAAATCCAAGCCTTCTAGTCATCCTCCTTGACGACTATTCTCAACATAGCCCAAACTACCTCTTGAGCCATCCATTATCAATCAACTCGAACTACCCTTCAAGTTATCAACATGCTTGGAGTAACCCTTCTCGACTAAACCAAGGTTACATTAAATCATGCCTCGCCTCATCTTCATCATAGCAAAGGCTCATCTTAACATCATGGTTTGCCTCATTGCGTCATGGCAAAATTCCATCTCAACATCATCCAATCCATACATATGAGCGTCAACATCCCCTCCATATGCCTTAAGCAATTATTACCATTCAAGAGCCTCTTCCGTAGCTTTTGAATCGTCTTTGACCATACTTGTCCAAATCTATCAACTAGATAACTCATTCACAACAATCAAACAAGGCAAACATTAATCCAAACAAATAAGTAGTCAATCAAGATCTAAATAGGCATTTATAACTAAAATGGCAATTTCGTAAATAAATGAGCATAGATCTAACATACATGAATTATGGGTTTTTAGCAAAGATCTAATAATTATAAATTATGGGTTTTGTCTCTACAACTAGATGAATGAGCTTGTAAAAGTAAACATCTTCATAAGTAATGGATCTACACTTGGATCTAAGGAAATATGCATAAAATCACTATCTACAACACTCCAACAAACCACCAATCCAATACACTCCTTTGGGTCCGCGTGGGAGATAACTACCACTCACCGAATCACCCAAACACTCCAAAAGAAACCCACTTCAGATCTGGACAGCAGAGATCCAAACTTGATTCGTCGAGATCCCGCTAGAAACGATGAAATCTAGCTTCGTTGGATGAAGATCTTCAACTTTGGCCCTTGAATCTTCGATCTCGACCTTCGATCTTGGATGGATGTTAGAACTATATTGGAATGGAGAAAAGAAGATGAAGAAATGTTGTAGTCGAGTTCCCAAAATGGCAGCACTTCGTCGCTTCAAAAACCGGTGCCAAAAAGTGAGCCAAACCCCTCTATTTATAAGCTGAAAACTCCATGAGTCGTTCGTCCATAAGTCGTCCACGAGTCATCCCTGAGTCGTTCACGACTCATCATATTCCACGACTCAGAGAATCCCAACAGCATACGACCTAACAAGCTACGACTCATCCAAGCGCGCGACCTAACCCACACGTGACATAACGATCTAAGCCCTCAGCGACTCATCTACTATACGACTCATCCCCTTAACCCGGTCACGACTCAACCTATCCCGTTAACTCGTAACCTGGCAATGTTCTAACTCTATAAGCCGTTAACCACCATGAGTCGTCCCATACGAGTTAACTCATAACTCTTAACTCGTTAGCTCCTTATCCCCTGAGTCGGTCAAAACCTTAAGTCATTCACGACTCATACATGAGTCGTTCACTACCTTGACTCGTTAACTCGTGCACACTCATCTCTTAATTCGAACGCGACTCATCACTTAACTCACGAGTTAACTTCCTAAACGACTCAGGCTAGAGACAACATAAACAACACTAACGACCTGTAAATTCTACGATATATCGACACGTAAAATACGGGTCGTTACATCCTCTCCCCCTTAGGAATTTCGCCCCCGAAATTCCAAACAAACAAGAGAAATCAAAACTATTTTGCATGCCTACCATCCATAGCAATCAACAAACCAAGCATCCAATTACTAGCCTAGCATGCAGAATTCTAAGATTAGAACAAGTTACAAATTCATGAGATGTCACGACACCTTATGGCCATACCTTGAAGAGTTCAGGATGAGCTGCCTTCATCCTCTCTTCCTCCTCCCACGTACAGTCGTTAACATCTTCACTCCATTGTACCTTGAGCAACGTAATCGTCTTCCTCCTAAGCTGTTTCGTGTCGGTTTCAACAACACGAAGCGGCTTACGAGGTCTCATAACCACTGGATCAACCTCTAAATCTTCACAGCTATCAGCAGAAACCACTGTATTCGAGTCATGCACATACTTCCGTAAATAGGACACATGAAAAACATTGTGCACACCTGCCATCTTTTCCGGTAACTCCAATCTATAAGCGAGCTTTCCAATTCGCTCGATGATCGGGAATGGTCCAACAAATCTCGGAGTTAACTTTCCTTTCTTCTCGAATCTCATAATACTCTTCAATGGAGAAATCTTCACAAAAACCATATCACCTACGTCGAACTCCAAATCCTTACGACGATTATCGGCATAACTTTTCTGACGATCTTGGGCTGCCTTCATTCGTTGCCGAATAATCTCTATACAATTCGAAGTCTGTCGAATCATCTCTGGCCCAAGTATCAGCTTTTCTCCAGTTTCTATCCAACATGTTGGAGAGTTACACGGTCTTCCATATAATGCCTCATATGGTGCCATACCAATACTCGACTGATAACTGTTGTTATATGCAAATTCCACCAAATGAAGATGATCTTCCCACGATCCTCCGAAATCCAAAACACATGCTCTGAGGAGATCTTCCAAAACTCGGTTGACTCTCTCAGTCTGACCATCTGTTTGAGGGTGGTAAGCTGTACTCAAACACAACTTAGTTCCCAAAACTTCCTGGAAGCTCTTCCAAAATCCACTAGTGAACAATGGGTCTCGATCGCTCACTATACTCTTCGGAACACCATGGAATCGAACAATCCACTTAATATACAACTCAGCCAACTTCGATGCAGTCCTAGTTGATCGAACAAGAATGAACCTTGCACTCTTAGTCAAACGATCTACAATGACCCAAATCCCTTCATTCCCTGTCCTGGTTCTAGGTAGACCATCGATAAAATCCATCGACACTTGCTCCCACTTCCATGTAGGAACCTCTAATGGCTGAAGTAATCCACTGGGCTTCTTCTGCTCAGCTTTCACCAACTGGCAGTTCATACACTTGGAAATAAAATTTCCAACTTCCTTCTTCATACCTTCCCAATAATAGGTTCTCTTCATATCCCGATACATCTTATTTCCACCTGGATGAATTGTCAACTTCGAGTGATGACTTTCCCTAAGAGCTTCATCTCTCAATCCATCCACATCGGGAACAACTAGTCGTCCTTGCTTTCGAAGCCAACCCTCTCGATTGACTTCAAATTCTTTATCCTTTTCTGGATTCAATCCAAATTCCAAATCTCGGATAATCTTGACAAGCTTATCGTCTCGCTTTTGGCTCTCGCCAATTCTCACCACAAGAGTAGGCCTTATCGATAAGTTTGCCAACATCTCAGGTTCCAATTCACATCTAGGCCTGAAGTCAAATTCAGCCAAATACTCTAGACTCTTCCATTCTGAAAACATGGCTCCCAATCCTGCCTGTCTTCGACTTAACGCACCTGCCACTGCGTTGCCTTTTCCCGAAGTATAGGCTATACCAAAATCATATGATGCTAAAAATTCAAGCCACCGTTGCTGTCGGAGATTCAAATCCTTTTGGGAGAACAGATACTTCAACGACTTATGATCCGTAAACAACTCGAATCGAACTCCCAATAGGTAATGTCTCCACATCTTCAAAGCAAAAACAATTGCCGCTAACTCCAAATCATGAGTCGGGTAATTCCTTTCATGCGGCTTCAGTTGTCGACTAGCATACGCAACAACTTTATCCTTCTGCATCAGCACTGCTCCAAGTCCAGTACCACATGCATCGGTGTAAACCACCATCTCATCATTCCCACTTGGAATAGTCAAAACAGGAGCACTTATTAGTCGCTCTTTTAGGATTACGAAGGTTTGCTCACACTTATCATCCCATCTGAACACTTGGTTCTTTTTCGTCAATCCTGTTAACGGTGCAGCTATCTTGGAAAAGTCTTTGATAAACCGACGATAATATCCTGCTAATCCCAGAAAGCTTCTCACTTCGGATGCATTCTTAGGTCTAACCCAATCCTGGATTGCTGCCACTTTAGCGGGATCAACCGTGATTCCATTTCCAGAGATAACATGGCCTAAGAACCTCACTTCACTCTTCCAAAAATGACACTTCGAAAACTTAGCCTTCAACTGATGTTTCCGCAAGATTTCCAAAACAATACTCAAGTGCGTCTTGTGCTCTTCTTCAGTTCTGGAATAAATCAGAATATCATCCACGAACACAAGCACGAACTTATTCAACTGATCTCTGAACACTCTATTCATAAGATCCACAAAATATGCTGGTGCGTTGGTCAATCCAAACGGCATTACCAGCCATTCATAAAATCCGGATGGTGTCCTAAAAGCAGTCTTCGGCACACTATCCTTAGCCACTCTCAACTGGTGAAATCCCATTGCCAAATCCATCTGAGAAAACACCTTAGCCTTGTGAAGCTGATCAAACAAGTCATCTATCCTCGGCAATGGATACTTGTTCTTCTTAGTCACCTTATTCAGCTCACGATAATCCACACACAACCTCAACGATCCATCCGCTTTGGTTGCGAACACAACTGGTGCACCCCATTCGGACACACTACGCCGAATGAATCCTTTCCGCAAAAGGCCATCAACTTGCACCTTCAACTCTTGTTGCTCCCTAGGCGCCATCCGCCTAAGGGGCATCACAACAGGTCTGGCTCCCTCAACTAGATCGATACGAAACTCGATCTCCCTATGCGGCGGTAATCCTTTGACTTCGTCAAAGACATCCTCAAATCCATTCACAATAGGCACCGATGACAGTCCATCCCGTGTAACAACCAGCGAATACATGAAGCTCATGAAGACGCCTTCCTCATGCTTACATCGTATCACAACCTTTCGCCCTTCCACATTCCCGACTGTCACCTCTAGCCTCTCACAATCAATCCTTGCCGCATACTTCCTAAGCCAGTCCATACCCAAAATAATTCCGAACCCCGCAAAGTTCAGAACAAAGCAATCACAAACAAACGAGCAATCATGACTCGACACAACTAGACCATGACATATCATACACAAACATGACGAACCCCCAACTGGATTTGTCACTACCAATGGCCTATCAACAATATCCGGTTTCAAACCTAACCGGCCTACAAGATCATCACAAACAAAAGAATGCGACGCTCCAGTATCAAACAACACTCTAACAGAAACACCACAAATGGAAAGAGTACCTTGAACCACCACACTCTTCCCCTTCTCTTCAGCAGTAGGAGCTTTTGAAGACGACGGCACAACTCCCATAGCATAAGCTTGCACAATCTGCCTGTCCTTCCTCGGCTCTGGACAATTCTTCTTGATATGTCCCAGCTTATCACAGTTATAACACTTTCCCGGCACCTTGGGATTCTTGCAATCTCTGAAGAGATGGCCCTTTTGCTGGCAGTTGTAGCACGTCACTTCGCTCTTCGGCTTCTTCTGGCCATCCTTACCCTTCTGTTGCTGCTGCTTCCTCTTCTTGTTTCCACCCTGCTGTGGTTTAGACTCCTCCTTGGTCACAGCAACAGATACTTCCTTAGGAAACAAACTCTCGTGCCTGAGAGCTTTCTCCACCAGCTTCTCAAATGGATCGTCCAGATGATCCACCAACTGCCTTCCAAGATAACTGTCCAAGCCTGTCACGAACTTCTCATTCTTCTGATAAGAAGATTCAATATACGACCGAGCATACTTGGACAAGGCCTCAAACTCAGAAACGTACTCAAGAACCGATCTCCCACCTTGCTTGAGCTCAACAAACTTTTTAAACAAAACAGACTTCTGAGCTGTAGAGATAAACTTGGCTTCAAATCTAACTTGGAAGTGCTCCCAAGTAATCTCTTCTTCTGGAGTGTCTATGGTGATAGAATTCCACCAATCCGAAGCTCTCCCTTGAAGTTGCCTTGATGCGAGCTTCCTCTTAGTTGCATCCTCAATTCCCAAGTCACCAAAAATCCTTTGACAAGCATCAATCCATCTCTGCACCTCAATGGTCGATTCCGTTCCCAAGAAAACCTTTCCTCCAAGAGAAGTGTAGTCCTTGCAAAGCTTAGCAAAATCCACTGGTCTTGGAGCTTGAACTTGAACTCCCACATCCACCGATGATCCTGAAGCTGGTATTCTTCTCATGATCGAAGTCATCATGGCCTCAAACATAGGAGTATAATCAACAGCTTCCCTAGCAGCACGGCTTTCCCTCGCAGTTTGTCTCTCACTTCGACTCATCCTTAATATTTGTAAAAAGAATGATTAGAACACCTTAAGAAACAACTGCCTAAGGAGTTCAAATCCCTCTAAGCTACTATATTATATATAGTAATCATCCATCAAAATACAATTACGTCCCTCATACGTAGTTACGTCAGCGAGCGTTGGCTAAAATCGATTAACCAAAGCTCTGATACCAAAATGTGACGACCGCCCATGACTCCCGCACGTAAACAAGGGAATGGTGCGCTGAAGATGTACCAGGCAGCCATGGGTGACCGTCAAGGTAGAATAAACATCGCAGAATCTATCGTACAACTCACAGCGCATGGATAAAGTACAATAGAGAAATATAATATAGTGAAGCTCCATAGAACAGGACATCATCATATAAGCATCATAATAGTTTTATACAAACATATGAATCATCCATACATCAAAGCCTCACTACATAACACTCAATCAAATACAGCAGCGGAATATCCAGTACATATAATAAGAAATAATATGCAAAAGCCTCCTGCTCGTCTTCGTCGTCATCAGCATAAACCTCCATGAACAGCACCTGTCACCTGCTACCTAGTCTGCCCATCCCAATATGGATGAACAGCCCAAGGTAATAAGAGGAGACATAAAACCTTGAGTCAGACAAAGTCTTAGTGAGCAGTAAATCAACTATCAAACATACCAAAAGAGTATAAGGGATAAAAGGAATAGGAACCAAACCATCCCACTCCACCTCTTACTACAGTGATAGCCCCTAGACTCACACTAAAGAGAAGCAAACAATTAAGGTAAAGCAATAATCACTCGAGTCAAGGTCGATGTTTTCCAAATACGAACCCCCAAGGCCTAAACCAAGATCAGATAAGCACCCAGGAAACACCGCTCTTGAGACCGAATGATGATACAACCCAACATCCAAACATCCATGACTCTGGCTATCACTGTTAACCTTGCTTCGAAATCACCGTTAATTGAATGACCGGCTCCTTCCTGAGCCATCTATCAAGGGCTAATGGTAACCCCGGTTCTAGACATAACTCCGCACGTCATCATGACCCGTGCCTAGGAATTTTCGCAACTACCCAGAGTACTCGACCACCTACCTGTAGTCTTTAGGGTGTCCAGACCACCTACCTGTAGTCTTTAGGGCAACCCTTGTACTCTTGCTTTGAGTCTGCTAGAACCTTCAACAACGATGAAATCCAAGCCTTCTAGTCATCCTCCTTGACGACTATTCTCAACATAGCCCAAACTACCTCTTGAGCCATCCATTATCAATCAACTCGAACTACCCTTCAAGTTATCAACATGCTTGGAGTAATCCTTCTCGACTAAACCAAGGTTACATTAAATCATGCCTCGCCTCATCTTCATCATAGCAAAGGCTCATCTTAACATCATGGTTTGCCTCATTGCGTCATGGCAAAATTCCATCTCAACATCATCCAATCCATACATATGAGCGTAAACATCCCCTCCATATGCCTTAAGCAATTATTACCATTCAAGAGCCTCTTCCGTAGCTTTTGAATCGTCTATGACCATACTTGTCCAAATCTATCAACTAGATAACTCATTCACAACAATCAAACAAGGCAAACATTAATCCAAACAAATAAGTAGTCAATCAAGATCTAAATAGGCATTTATAACTAAAATGGCAATTTCGTAAATAAATGAGCATAGATCTAACATACATGAATTATGGGTTTTTAGCATAGATCTAACAATTATAAATTATGGGTTTTGTCTCTACAACTAGATGAATGAGCTTGTAAAAGTAAACATCTTCATAAGTAATGGATCTACACTTGGATCTAAGGAAATATGCATAAAATCACTATCTACAACACTCCAACAAACCACCAATCCAATACACTCCTTTGGGTCCGCGTGGGAGATAACTACCACTCACCGAATCACCCAAACACTCCAAAAGAAACCCACTTCAGATCTGGACAGCGGAGATCCAAACTTGATTCGTCGAGATCCCGCTAGAAACGATGAAATCTAGCTTCGTTGGATGAAGATCTTCAACTTTGGCCCTTGAATCTTCGATCTCGACCTTCGATCTTGGATGGATGTTAGAACTAGATTGGAATGGAGAAAAGAAGATGAAGAAATGTTGTAGTCGAGTTCCCAAAATGGCAGCACTTCGTCGCTTCAAAAACCGGTGCCAAAAAGTGAGCCAAACCCCTCTATTTATAAGCTGAAAACTCCATGAGTCGTTCGTCCATAAGTCGTCCACGAGTCATCCCTGAGTCGTTCACGACTCATCATATTCCACGACTCAGAGAATCCCAACAGCATACGACCTAACAAGCTACGACTCATCCAAGCGCGCGACCTAACCCACACGCGACATAACGATCTAAGCCCTCAGCGACTCATCTACTATACGACTCATCCCCTTAACCCGGTCACGACTCAACCTATCCCGTTAACTCGTAACCTGGCAATGTTCTAACTCTATAAGCCGTTAACCACCATGAGTCGTCCCATACGAGTTAACTCATAACTCTTAACTCGTTAGCTCCTTATCCCCTGAGTCGGTCAAAACCTTAAGTCATTCACGACTCATACATGAGTCGTTCACTACCTTGACTCGTTAACTCGTGCACACTCATCTCTTAATTCGAACGCGACTCATCACTTAACTCACGAGTTAACTTCCTAAACGACTCAGGCTAGAGACAACATAAACAACACTAACGACCTGTAAATTCTACGATATATCGACACGTAAAATACGGGTCGTTACACATCACGTCACACCCTGACGCACCAGAAGAGGGGGAAATTAAAGGGAATGAAACACCCGAAGCACAAGGTGAGAACTTGGGTCCCACTCAGGATCCGATAGTCGAAGTGCACGACATCGAAACGTCATCTTCCCCTTCGAAGAGGAAAAAGAGATTGACGTACAGGATTAGGAAGGAGAAGGTTGGCGGAACTTCAAAAGTTATGCTCATTCCAACGGAGAAAGAGGCTTCTTCACCACATGTAGAAAGTTCTTTAAAGGGCCTATCGAACCTCTCCATTCCCGATGACCTGCTTAATTATGACGTCGACAATCCGGAAGCATTTAGACTTCAATCGCCTATCATAGGAGATGCGGGCGCTTTAGCCTAAAGTCAGGGAGAAAAAACTCCCATTAGTAAAGCAACTGGTCCGTCGGGGGGAAACACTAGGACACGCACAAACACTTGCACTTCAATTTGCACTTATATTTTCTTCGTCACGCTACTCTTTGCTAATTCGTTGTTATTTAAATTCTGTACAGGTGACATGGGGCGCTCACATGGATTCGATCGCCTTCGTGGTTTGTCTGTCATTTATCAACCTGGACGGGACTTGGGTTCCGGAAGACATCGGGACAGAGATGGTGACGGCGATCATTCCCGGGGCAAATCATCTCGGAAGAAAACTTACTATCATCAAAAACACTACCAGGATACCTCTTCTCACCCGTAGCAAAGCAAAGATAAGCGCGGCCACAAGGGGTCGCAATCTGATGTCCCCCGGGACCAACACTCCGATTCCTCTTCCACTTGACAATCCCTAGATCCTCACAGGAGAGTTGAACTTTCAAAGCTGTCCCCTCCTTCTCCTGCAACAGATCCAACAGTATAGGAGTGGCTGGCCGAGCTTAAAGATAAATTTCCAAAAATCTGCTTTGATGGCCTGAAATTCCTCCCGGCGATTCATCCTAGTCCCGAACATGTCAAGCAGAGTGCTATAGCCCGTACCAACGACGTCTATGTTCAACATGACGCGTTTGTTCATTTGGCTGAAAAACTTTCTAAAGTCTCCATGGAGCGCCAACATGAGATCGACCGCCTGAAGCTTGAGGCTATCCATGACAAAGATATCATTAAAGCTCAAGACGAAGAGGTTGCGACTTACAAGTCTGAACTTGAGGCCGCCCAGCAGAGCGCCAAAGACACCGCCGAAGCCGTAACTCGTCTGGAATCGACTCACAAAAAAGAACTCGAGGAGGCGTTATAACGCTGTTGGGCTTTGGCTTTCAAAAAAGCTTCGGTACAAAAAGAGACGGATGCACCTGACTTCGGGTTAAAGAACTTGAGGAGCAGTTCCATAAAGAGAAAGAGGAGAAAACGGCTGCTCAAGAAGAGTCACAACGATACTGTGATGAGATCGTTGCTACTCGACTCTTAAAGGAGAAACTTGAGGACGAGCTTTCCAAAGTCGAGACGTTAAAGAGCGAAGCCCGTGAAGAGGGCAAGAAGATAGCGTCCATGGATATCGACTCCTGTCTTGAGGCGGCTAGAGAAGAAGGTAGGGAGGAGGTCAAAAGCATGTTTGACCCGCTAATCGCTGAATTCAATGCCCGCATTCTCATGCATCAAGACTTGACTTTTCTAGGCGAGGGCTATCTCGAATCTTTTGCCGAGGCATGCGAGACTCTAATTGAAATTAAAAAGGCCCAATACGGTATTGAGGAGGTTGATGAGGGGGCCTTGATAACAGAATTCCTCAAGGGAAATGAGCCTTCGGACCTGTCAGCGGCTAAAGCTATTTATTGCAAAGTCTCTCCTTCCATAAAAGGAAAAGAGGTTATCGCCGGTCCATCCGGGATTGAGTCTCCAGCTCGTGTGCCTACCCAGCCGACCAGTCGGTCGATACTCGATCCTTTTGAACAGCACATTGGCTATGACCCGGGGGACCTCGGCCTTGGTGTTCATGTTTTGTCCCCTATTCCGGAGGGTGAGACCCCCTTGACGGTTGAGAGCCTGCCGGAACCTGGTAGGCAACTCTTTTTCTTTAACATTCCGAGAGCTTTCGTTTTCCACCAGAAGCTATCGTATTCTAATACTTTCTTTTCGTGATTTTGCACAGGCCGTTCTGATCTTGAGCCTACTCCGAGGAGCGATGTCTCCAAGGAGGTGAGGGAAAAAACGAGTGAAACCACTCATGCAGGAGAGGCTCCCGGTCCAGATGCCCAAGTGATCGGAGTGCTTGATGAAGATAAATCTGAGACTTCCTTTCCCATTGATGGGAGTTATGAAGTTGAGATTACAAGCATCTCCGAGCATACATCTGAGCTGAGCATGAAGGAGCGGCTTGAGAAAGAGAAAGAAGATACGATCAAGATCAATTCGAACCTCAAGCTATGGACCCAAATGATCACTTGAACAAGCCGTTGAAGGTCATTCTCCCTGGCAGGTCCAAACCCATGGATGTTCCTCATGCTTCTTCGGCTTTCACTCCCCAGTCAAAGAAAGATATCAAGGGTAAACGTACCGGGAAGGAGCCATCGGGCAAAAAGTCAAAGAAGTAGTTTTCGCTCCCGTTCAACAAGAGCCAGTGTAGATTATGCAGTTATTTTTGTTTTCGTAGTTTATGTAAATAAACTTTTGACTCCGAGCTTCGGTGGAGTTGTAGTCGAAACTTATTTTTGGTGAATAAAACTTAGTTTTTATGTCTTTCAAAAAGCTCTTGTCGTTCAATTTTTGTGTGATTGTGATTTAAATCCAAGCTGTTGTTAATAACATGGACTTCTCGGTTCACCTTCATATAGCTCGGAGATACTTTGAGAGTTGTTCATTTTTCTTTCCACGCTTCAAGCACTTAGAATGTTTTTTAGTCCGCACATCGGGGACTTAGAGTACTCTAGTCCGCGCTCTGAGGACTTGGAGATTTGAGTCGTTTATACTCGACTCCGCACCCCGGGGACTTAGGGTACTCCAGTCCACACTCTGGGGACTTGGAGTTTTAAATCGTTTATATTCGAGTCCACACTCCAGGGACTCAGAGTACTCCAGTCCGCACTCTGGGGATATGGAGTTTTAAATCGTTTATACTCGAGTCCGCACTCTGGGGACTTAGTGTACTCCAGTTCGCACTCTGGGGACTTGGAGTTTTAAATCATTTATACTCGAGTCCGCACTCGGGGACTTAGAGTACTCCAGTCCGCACTCTGGGGACTTGGAGATTTCGATTCGTTTATACTCGAGTCTGCACTCCGGGGACTTAGAGTACTCCAGTCCGCACTCTGGGGACTTGGAGATTTTGAGTCGTTTATACTCGAGTCCACACTCTAGGGACTTAGAGTACTCCAGTCCGCACTCCGGGGACTTGGAGATTTTGAGTCGTTTATACTCGAGTCCGTACTCTGGGGACTTAGAGTACTCCAGTCCACACTCCGGGGACTTACTCTGGGGACTTAGAGTACTCTAGTCCGCACTTCAGGGACTTAGAGATTTTGAGTCGTTTATACTCGAGTCCGCAATATGGGGACTTAGAGTACTCCAGTCCGCACTCCGGGGACTTGGAGATTTCGAGTCGTTCATACTCGAACCCACACTCTGGGGACTTAGAGTACTCCAGTATGCACTCCGGGGACTTGGAGATTTTGGGTCGTTTATACTCGAGTCCGCACTTTAGGGACTTAGAGTACTCCAGTCCGCACACCAGGGACTTGGTGATTTTGAGTCGTTTATACTCGAGTCCGCACTCTAGGGACTTGAAGTACTCCAGTCCACACTCCGAAAACTTGGAGATTTTGAGTCATTTATACTCGAGTCCGCATTCTGGGGACTTAGGGTACTCCAGTCCGCATTCCGGGGACTTAGAGATTTCGAGTCGTTTATACTCGAGTCCACACTCTGGGGACTTAGAGTTCTCCAGTCCGCACTCCGGGGACTTAGAGATTTTGAGTCATTTATACTCGAGTCAGCACTGGGGACTTAGAGTATTCCAGCCCGCACTCTGGGGACATGGAGATTTCGAGTCGTTTATACTCGAGTCCACACTCTGGGGAGTTAGATTACTCAAGTCCGCACTTCGGGGACTTGGAGATTTTGAGTCGTTTATACTCGAGTCCGCACTTTGGGGACTTAGAGTACTCCAGTCCGCACTCCGAGGACTTGGAGACTTTGAGTCGTTTATACTCGAGTCCGCACTCTAGGGACTTGGAGTACTCCAGTCCGCACTCCGGGGACTTAGAGATTTGAGTCGTTTATACTCGAGTCCGCATTCTGGGGACTTAGAGTACTCCGCTCCACACTCTGGGGACTTGGAGAATTCGAGTCGTTTATGCTCGAGTCCACACTCCGTGGACTTAGAGTACTCCAGTCCGCACTCCGGGGACGTCGAGATTTTGAGTCGTTTATACACGAGTCCGCACTCTGGGGACTAAGAGTATTCCATTCCTCACTCCAGGGACTTGGAGATTTTGAGTTGTTTATACACGAGTCCACACTCTGGGGACTTAGAGTACGCCAGTCTGCACTCCAAGGACTTGGAGATTTCGAGTCATTTATACACGAGTCCACACTCTGGGGACTTAGAGTACTCCAGTCCACACTCCGGGGACTTGGAGATTTTGAGTGTCTGCACGTGTTCGTAGGTCAGCCAGAATAATATAATTTCATTTGCCTATCACAGGATCATCATACACAGAAACATTAGTAATTCATGGAAAAGATGGCTTCAAGCCTTTATTAACGAAAGCAAGCTAAATTGTCTTACTACATGCCAAGAACTTGAAATAAAAGCGTATTGGAAATAAATGCAACTAATACATGAAAGAAATAGACTAAGTATAATAATGCCGCAAGTGCTCGCTGTTCCATGCTCGGGGGAGTGTCTCACCATCGATGGTCGCTAGCTTGAAAGTTCCTTCTCCAAGCTTCCGTTCGATGACGTATGGACCTTCCCATGCGGGGTTCATATGAGATGGGATCGGAAAAACTCGTTTCAAAACGAGGTCTCCCACACCGAAAATTCTCGGTCGGACCTTTTCGTTATAATATTTAGCGACTCTATGTCTGTATGCGGCCGCTCTCAAATTGGCTTCTTTGCATTTTTTGTCAATGAAGTCCAACGATTCCAATAAAAGATTCTTGTTCGACACGGGGTCGTAATAAATTACCCGATGTGATGGAACCTCAAGTTCCACGGGTATGACAGCTTCCGTGCCATATGCCAGTGCGAATGGAGTGTGGCCAGTCGCAGTCTTGTGGGTGGTCCCTGTAGGCCCAAAGCGCCGTTGGAAGTTCATCCACCCACTTGCCTCTAGCCTTTTCTAGACGCTTTTTCAATATGGACTTGATTGTCTTGTTTACAGCTTCCACTTGTCCGTTGGCTTTCGGGTGAGCAACCGCTGCAAACTTCTTCTCAATGCCATATTTTTGACAAAATTCTTTGAACTCCTTGCTTTCGAATTGAGCTCCGTTGTCTAAAATGATGGTCCGTGGATGGCCAAAACGACATATGATATTTCGTACAAATTAATAACCTTCTTGGTGGTTATTGTGGCCAAAGGCTCTGCTTCTGCCCATTTGGTAAAGTAGTCGGTCGAAACTATTGCATATTTCACTCTACCTTTGGCTATGGGTAAAGAACCAACTAGGTCGATCCCCCACATTGCAAGAGGCCAGGGACTAACCATTTACGTGAGTTCTATCGGCGCAGCTCTCGAGATTTTTGCATATATCTGGTATTTATCGCATCTTCTCACATAGTCTGCAGTATCTCGATTCACAATTGGCCAATAGTATCAATAACGGAGGATTTTCTTTGCTAATGTCTGCCCCCCAGTATGGTCACCGCACTCTCCCTCATGGACTTCCTTTAATACTCGTTTTATCTCATCGTGGGCCACGCACCGGAGTAAGGGGGTCGAGAATCCCCTTCGATACAACACCCCATCATGTATTATATATCGTGAAGCCTTACGAAGGACTTGCCATCTTTCGCTTCTTTCTTCGGGTAAGATCTCGAATAGCAAGTACTGCTTGATTGGGGTCATCTACGATTCCTTCTCGATTTCTGTTTCTAACACGAAGTCTACCTCCATCATATTTATACTCATAACATGTAAGGTTTCGACAGGAAACAATCCCATCTGTTGTGCATCACCAGTGCTTGCCAATTTTGCCAATGAATCGGCTGCTCTTTTTTGCTCAAGCGGGACGTGTGAAATATCATAATACTCAAGATTCGCTAGCAGCTCCTGAACTCGGACCTAATATGGGGCAAATCTCTGCACCCTTGCTTGATAGTCTCCTCGCACTTGGTACACCATCAACTGCGAGTCTCTAAAAATTTCAACCGATTTTACTCCCAGTTCTTTGATAAGTCTTAAGCCAGCAGTCAACGCTTCATATTCGGCTTCATTATTCATTGCTGTGAATTCGAGCTTCAAAGCATAGCAAACTGATCGGTTCTCAGGAGTTACAAGAACTATGCCAACCCCCGAACAACGGTCGTTAGATGCCCTATCGGTGTACATCTTCCACGAACGGGAGGTGTGACATTGTGGTCGTTTCATTCGTCTGACACAGTAAATTCAGCAATGAAGTCAGCTAGCGCTTGTCCCTGTACTGCCTTCCACGGTAGGTAAGTAATATCGAATTGACTTAATTCAATATTCCACTTTAACATCCTTCCGGAAGTTTCCGGTCGTTGGACTACCTGTCGCAGGGGTTGATCAGTGTAAACACCGAATGAGTGTGCCTGGAAGTATGGGCGAAGCTTGCGTGATGAAATCACTAAGCAATAAGATAATTTCTCGATCTTGGGATAATTTCTTTCTGCCCCCGTCAAGCATTTACTGACATAATATACTGGCTTGTAAACTCGGTCCTCCTCGCGAACCAAAGCCGTACTGATAGCATGCTGGGATACTGCCAAGTATACATACAGCCTTTCATGGTCGACTGGTCTCGATAGTACCGGGGGCTCTCCAAATGTCTTGCCAGAGCTCGAAATGCTTCCTCACAGTCGGATGTCCACTCGAAATTCCTTTTTCCCTTCTTTATCACGTCGAAGAAGGGAATGCATTTATCCGTGGCTTTGGACATGAATCGGCTCAGCGCTGCCACCTTTCCGTTCAGGCTTTGTACTTGCTTTATAGTTCAGGGCACTTGTATGTCCCGAATAGCCTGAATCTTTTCCGGGTTAGCTTCAATTCCACGTGCATTCACAATGAAACCCAAGAACTTTCCTGATGCCACACCAAAAGAGCACTTCAAGGGGTTGATCTTCATACCGTAATGTCTGAGTATATCAAACATTTCTGCCAAGTCTCGAATGTGGTCGTTTGACTGTCGTGACTTCACAAGCATGTCATCCACATAGACTTCCATCGTCTTACCGATCTGGTCTTTAAACATTCGATTCACCAGACGCTGATAAGTTACTCCCGTGTTTTTCAATCCAAAGGGCATTACTGCATAGCAATATAGCGCCATATTCGTGACAAAACTAGTGTGCTCTTGGTCTGGAATATGCATCGGGATCTGATTGTATCCTGAGTACGCATCCATAAATGACAATAATTCGTGTTCGGCGGTAAAGTCGACGAGCTGGTCGATTCTTGGTAAAGGAAAACTATCCTTCGGGCATGCTTTGTTCAAATCAGAATAATCAACACAAGTTCTCCATTTTCCATTCGCTTTCTTCACTGGCACCAGGTTAGATACCCATTCAGGGTAGAGGGCGTCGCGGATGAACCCATTGGCTTTGAGTTTGTCCACCTCCTCTTTGAGAGCCGTGGACCTCTCTGGGTCCATTCCTCTCCTTTTCTATTTCACAGGAACATGTCTTGGGTCTATGTTCAATATATGACTCGCGATTGCAGGAGAAATCCCGCACATGTTAGAATGTATCCAAGCGAAAACATCAAGATTCGCTCGGAGGAAGTCAGTGAGGTTCTCGGCCACCACGGGGTCGAGTTGTGATCCAATTTTAAGAATACGTGACGGGTCATCCTGGCTGACTGGGATGTCAATTGTTAGTTCAGCTGATGCTGCATATGTTTCCCTAGGTCCCCCATCATCATCTCTCGGATCTATGCCTCTATAGATCCGACAATGTTGCCCGAGCCAGGGCTCGGGAGCTACTTGTCAATTATCGGAATTTTGGATTCGGACGGAGCTGTCCGCAACCTTTCCTTTCTCTCTACGCCGAGCCTCTCTCAGCTCAGCCACATAGCATGTACGTCCGGTCGCCTGATCGCCGTGTACCACTCCAACACCTCTATTTGTCGGAAATTTTAAGGTCAAACACCAAGGAGCCAATGCTGCCTTAAATTTTGCCAGGGATGGACGTCCTAGAAATACGTTATATGGAGAGTCAATATCCAACACTATAAATGGTAGGATTCACACCTTCCTGCGCTCGCCTTGCCCCAGTTCAACTGGTAACTCCACATATCCCACTGCATCCGTTGCTGCGCCGTTAAAGCCATGAATTCTAGCTTTAGATGGTTTCAAATCCTTAGTCTCCAGCTTCATTTGGTCATATGCCTTCTTGAAGATGATGTTAACGGAACTTCCGCAATCAATTAGAATTCTCTTCACAAACGCCGACCCGATTGTCGTAGATATGACTATGGGTCGATGGTAGGAGCCTCCACCTTATCCGCATCTCTGCTCCTGAATACAATATCATCATTCATCGTGCACTACTGCTTTGCATGAGTCCCATCCTCCACATTCGAACAACACACATACTCCGCATGTCTTAAAGAGTTAGCAAATCGCTTCATCTCCTGCCAGTTCATATCCGCAGGATGAGGTCCGCCAGCAATCGTGTTAATAACCAATCTACCCACAGTTCGAGCAGGTTGTTCTGGTTGGCGTGGAACTGGCCCGTGTCCGGGGTCCGATGTCTTTTGTCTTCCATCTTGTGGGTCTTTGACAAACTCCTGCAGCTTCTTCTGTCTAATCAACTTTTCTATAGCGTCATGGAGGTGTCTACACTCCTCTGTGTTGTGCCTATAAGACTCGTGAAAGCGGCAATACTTCCCAGTCCACTTCTGTTCCTCTGTTGATTCCTTTGGGTGCGGTTTTCTATATTGAAAAGTGTTGCAAGTTGACAAATAGATGTTCTCAAGAGATGCGTTCACCGGGGTGTATTCATTATAGGTCGGGATCCTTGGCTTCCATTTCCCCTTCTCTCTTTTCTTTTAGGGATTTCCACCTCCGGATCCTTTAGACTGCCCAGGCTTGTTTTGGGGTTGACTTGAGCTTTTCTCGAAATATCGTCGGTTTGCTTCATGGCGACGTTACTTTTCACAATCTCCTGAGCAGGCCCTGGTGCCTTGTCTCGTCTTGTCCATCGGGCTTTTTCCCTTCTTATGAACTGATGAGCTTTCGAATAAAAACGCTCCAGTGTGGCTGGGGGCTTTCCCGCCAACCAATCTCCAAATTCAGAATCTAGATCCACTCCATGCATTACCGCCATCAAAATTGCGTGGGCGTTAGGATTACTCACTTCAGTAGCAGCAACATGAAATCTCTGCAAGTATGCTTTCAATGACTCTCTCGGAGCTTGGATTACGCTTGATAAGGACATCACATCCTTTGGGCGAGTGGTGTGTATCCTCAATTGTTCTATGAATTTCATTTCCAATTCGTCGAAGATGGATATAGATCATGGGGGAAGTCGAGTAAAACACATGGTGGCAATTCCGGACAGAGTGATTGGGAAGCACCTACACTTGGTTGCATCATTAGTTCTTGCAGAATCCATCATCCATCCATACCTCATCACATGCTGCTTGGGATCAGTCTTCCCTTCGTAGGCTGGGATTGTAACATACCAAAATTTATCAACTTAAATTAATAAATGTTGAACATTTATGATAAAATTTGAAAAGTTCAAAATAAATAAATAATAAATAAATAAATAAATGATGATTTAAATGAATAAGAATTTCAAATTTCTTTAAAGTTTAAAATTTTGAAACACTAAAAGTTTAAAAATCATTTAAATCTAAATTTGGATTCATATATGTAAATATATATATATATATATATATATATATATATGTGTGTGTGTGTGTGTGTGTGTGTATGTGTGTGTGTGTGTGCATACATGGGTAGACTTGAATATTGAATTTGATTTTTAATTTGAATTTAAATTTTAAAATAAATGTTTTTAGTAAAATAATTTGCATTTATATATGCATATCTATGAGAATTATTTAATATATATAAAAAAAATTCAAAACACTTTCTTTTGAAAATATGCATTAACATTAAGCTAATATTTATATAAAGTTAACATTCATTAATAAGAAATATAAGTTTAAAAATAAATTATATAATGTAGGTTTGTTATGTTAATAAAGAAAAATCTTTTTTATTACAAGTGTTAAATTAAGAATGACATAGTGACAAATATAATTCAATAAAAGAAGAAAAGTTACAAGTGTCCTTTAAATAATTTCTTTTCTTAAGTATTTTTTTTTAAAGAAAATAAACTTATACAAATATCTCTTTTCTTTACTTTTATTTCAGAAAAATATCGTCATCAAAAGAAAGAAACAAATCTACATTGTCTCAACAAATTTAAATCAAGAAACTATATCCAGAAAAAAAATCTGTAACAATCACTTTTAGTTTCTCAAGCTATAAGAAGAAGGATTCAAAGATAATACAAATCTTCAACAAGTTTTCCAGAATCAAGAGAAGAACTGCAAGGATTTAAGAAGTTTAGGAATCAATATAAAAAAAAGAACAGCAATATAAAAAGTTGAAATTGCAGGCCAGAATTTCACTTCTGCTTCAACTAAGAATAAGTGTAAGTAAATTTAATTTAATTATTTTATATTATTGTTAAAATAATAAGTGAGTAGATACATCCAAATCTTAAACTAGCTTATGCAAAATTTACTGCAGATAAATAACTCAAAGGAAATCAAGCTAGAAAAGATTTTGCAGTTCAAAGAATAATAGAATTTCCCTCTGTCCACTTCCATTTTCAGTTCCAAATTGGTGAGTAAATTTTTCAAGGAATTTGATTTTTTATATGGTTGATTTAATACTTGATATAAGCAAGTTGAAGAAAAGTTTTCATGCAACAAAATTTGAATGAAATATGTTTTTTTTAACCTGTGCATGTTGATATACAGGATTATACATCCTCTTCTAGCAACAGTTTTTGAGAAAAAACTGTATTAAACCCAAATTCATCAATTTTGGTTTGGTTAAATTGAAGTATCAAAAAAAATGTTTAAATTCATTTCAGATTGAAAGTTTAAACATTTAAAAGATATTATTCAGGATTTAAACCTGGAACAAGAAAGGACAGTTGAAATTCAAGTCATGATTAATTTTAAAACTAGTAGATTTTAAATTTCAAGTATATCATCTGAATGCTTATCAAAAATTATGATTTTTGAAAATAAAATCAAAAATTTTAAGTTAGTGGTTACTGGGATAAGCCAATGTAACCGAAATTGGGGTTTTTGCGAAATTCCTACCATCGGCGTGACGATGATGGACGAGGCTGTGGTTGGAGATAGCTGAGGCGTTGGGGGTTCTAGGAAAAAGACCTAAAGAATTTCTACTTGATTGTGGTTGTCGTGCGACGTTCATGTAGGGTTTTAACCCTAAATTGGATTGCAGTAATACGTGGGTTCGCTGTGGTCTCGTCAAGCTACCGGAGTTGATCGCTCCGGTGGGAATGGCAGTGTTAGCTCGAGATGAAGCTTCGGTTAAATTATGGTATCCTCCAATGGCCAGAGGTGGGAGAGCGTGGGGGTTTTCTGGAACCAGTTTTGATGAAGTTTGGGTTTGGGAGCCAAATTTCTAAATCGTGTTTCGTTCAAATTTTTGAGTGTTTGAGAGGCTCAAGCACTTCATCGTTGATATGTGGACGATCAAAAATTCAACCAGAGATCGCCGGCGAGGTTGTGCAGGTGCACATGGGTTTGGTGGTGTCAGGGAAAGCAAGTTTAGGGAGGAAAGGAAGGACCCGAATCAGTTATCGGGTAATAGGGTTTTGAACTCGAGCGTGAACTCAAAGCAGTGTATGGGTCGTTCAAATGGTACTTAGAAAAATTTTTGAAAAGAAAAAAATGTGTCGCTCGGGTCAGATTTTAGGGAAACCCGAAGCAAGCAGAAGGAATCCTCGGGGAAGACTCGAAGGGGTTCGGGGGAAAGTCAGAATACAGAAAGTTTTGCGCAAATAAAAACAAGAAATTTCAAAACTTTTGAAATTTTAAAATTCATGTTTTAAAAGATGGTTTTGATTTATATTTAGAACAACTTAATGTTAAGTAAGAATTTTTTTTTAGTAATTTAATTTAAATTAATTCTTGTCACATTACTTATAAAAAAATTAGTTATAAAATGTAATTAAAAATGATGTTAAAGATTAAATGATTTACTTATGTAATAATAATTTACTTAAAATAAATTATTTAAATTAATTACCTAATATTTAATGATTATTTAGGGATTAACTTATTAAGATAATTAATTGGGGAAATAATAAATGAATAAGAGTAATTAAGAATTAATTTACGAACAATTAAGAATGAATTAATTAGGGTAATTAACTAAGTGATGATTTAATTATGAAGATAATTAAAGATTTAATTAATTTTAAATAAGGATAACTAATCATTGATTAAAAATAATTAATGAAATTAAGTATGTGATTAATTAGTTTAAATCACACAATTGAGTTATCTTGGCTGGACATGATCGATAACTATTGTATAATGTATTTGATTGATATCTCTGATTTTATTTGTGATGCTTTGTGATTTAATTTCTTTATGCCAAGCCATGCTATCTGTGATGAATATATCTCTGTGTAAATAACAAATCCCTTTGGCCCGTAAAACGGCTTTTGAACTTCGATGCGACCGGGAGTCGTATTCCACTTGGTAATCCGAAACCCACATCAAACCTGTGAATCATTGTAAAGGACATATCCACATGTTTTAAAATTTACGCTCACTGTTCGGATTAGCCGGGAAATGACCTTTGTGTCACATAACCCATTTCGAATAGTGATTCGACGAATGGAGAGCGATTGAAGACCTGTGGTGAATACCGGGTGTCTTCAAAAACGATAGGATTACCTATCGATTGTCTCTGCACCGAATTGCTTCGGTATAGGGATTCCCTAAGTGATGGGAAGTCCGATCAATACTGTGAACGCCCGGATTTGCAAGGGCTTCTTCCTTTATTGGACGAAGTGCCTTCGGTTCTGTTCGAACCCGGAACAGACTTGTTGGGTCGTGTGTCTGACACTGCACTTTGAGATATAAAGCCAATTTCTTTCAAATACATATCTGTTGGTGGCGGAGAATTTATTCTCTTAGCTTAACACCCTTCTCTAAGACGTACGAGCTTAGAGGTTATGTAGTTGAAGTTATCGGCGATATACTCCCAATTTGGTAGTGTGGCATGATGTGCACCTAAATGTGCATATTTTAACCACCATATTTATTCTTTTTAAATAAATAAATGATCGTATTAGGTATTTTAACTTGTTTAAACCAAAATTCATATTATTTGAAATTGTCACATATTCATCTTCATCCGGGGCAAAATGGTCATTTTTGTACATATATTAATTTGAGAACATTTAATTGGAAATTTTTATATTATTTTGTAGGAAATTACACTCAATTACAAGTGGGTTCATGAAGGAATATGCATGCACAAAATGAATACAAAGGAATGAAGATGGAAATAATTCAAAGTGAAGAACATGGAGGACCCCATCTACCCACTACCTAATGTACAAATTAAAGGCTAATGCACATGTAAAAGACATTTAAAACTTCATTACATTTAAGTGGGGGATTATTAAAGCTAATGATAACTTGGCCACCACACTTCCTCCAAGGGAATTTTGGGTACTCCCCAAAAATATGCATTAGGGTTTCTAACTTGTATAAATACCCCTTATGTTTAATGTAGCCACCTTTCTCTTAGTTAGTTAGTTTTAGTTTAGAAAATAAATCAAACCTCTCTTTCTTTCCATGGCTACTTATCCATTTTATTTCATGTAATTTTCTTTTCTTTTATGCAATGTTAATTCTCTTTTATTTACATGCTTCTTCTCTTCTTATGTAATAGTGTAGATTTACCTTTATGCAATTAGATTAGTTGTCTTTTCCATTAGCTTTCATTTTCCTTTCCTTTTGCTTTCATGTTGCTTTCTACATTTGTTGATTTGATAACAAATATGAGAGCTTAATCCCTACAATTTAGGGGTAATGAAGCTCTCTAGTATGTAGATGCAACATTTTGATGTTTATACTCTCATTTTGTGCTTTAATGGAAACACTTGAAGTGGTTTAATGATGTTGTTTAGCTTTGAATTTGATAGTCTATGTTGTTCATAACAAATAGGCTATGCTTAAACAAACATAACACAAATTGCCTCTTCATCTAAATATGATTATGGCAAAGAAGTGAATGTTGAAATTGAAATTTGATAGCCTATATTTCTAAACAATAGTTAATAGGCTATGCTTAAAATAGATTTTTATTTCAACTTTGTTGTCATATTTCATGAGCGTTAAATGTGTATTAGTGGTTGTGTTATAGTTTGATGGTTTATATTGGGCTAATTAATAGCACAAATATATCATACTTATGATAAACACATCAACTAATCACGATAATGAAAAGAAAAGAGAGATCATAACTTCATTTTGTGGATTTATATGATCTAGAGAGTGGATTTATCTCTAAATTGTTCTTTTAACTCTCATATTTTTATCATTTTCTTTTGCTAGTTTTTGTTATTTTCTTACATTTCTAGCTATACACTCTCGCCTTCGGTATAATTTGATTGAATAGAATTTTTAAATCATCAATTCCCTGCGGATCAACCCGTATTCGCCACGTGCTACATTCGTACACCGTGCGCTTGCGGTTATTTTAAAATTTAAATTCGTTCGACGGTTTTCTAAAACGATAGAATTTCCGTCGACGAATAAGTTTTTGGCGCCGTTGCCGGGGAGTTGCTTCGATTTTAATTTTCTATTCTTCGAATTATTTTCATTTGATTTTTGTGTGTGTTTATTTTGTGTGTTTGTGTTTAAAAAGAAAAAGAAAAAAATAGTGTGCATTTGTTGGTGTGCTTGGTGTTCTAGTTTCATTTCTATTTGCACTTTTGATTGAAGAAATAAAAAATCATCACACTGCAATTCAATAGTGTGCATTCTTGTTTGCATTTGTCACCTCTGTTTTCAGTAACTTCTGTGTTCTTTTGTTTCAGTTGTGTGCAAGCGTGTCATCAGTAAAAAAAAAACAAATTTCATTCCATTTTACATTACTGAATTTCAGTATTACATCTTTTGCTTTACACTGTGTTTGCATACATCTGTGCTACAATACATTTGTAATTTGTATTACATTAGTGTTACTACTCCACCATCGTAGTGCAAACCCTGCCATCAACCACTTCACCGTGCAAACCCTTTGTGCACTTCACCGTGCACATACATCAACTCCCCTCTCCCTGTTCCACACAACTTCCATCATCTCCCTCTGCAACCAATTCCCACTAGACCACATCCGTGACCAAATTCGCGAGCATCCACAACTCGAACAACCACAGCTCCCACTTCTGCTGTCAATTCGCATATCCCCTACCATACCAACTGACTGCATGCTTACCACCATTCTTTAACAGCCACTTCAATACAAACAGTGCCTTCACAAGCAACTGCTACTGACATCTCCACACTTCTCAAACCTCCTACCTTCAACATCACAAGCCTCACAGTTCATCTCCTCATTCAATTTTCCATCATCGCCATCTACTGCCATATATTCACCAGACTACATCCCCTCTGCCTTCTGATCAAAACTGCAGTCACATAACAGATTCTGCCAAACTTCCACAAAAGCTCCTCCACATCCTTCTGCCTCCGACCTCACCCGTCAACCACAACTAACCTTCAACAACCAAGGTAGCAACTCACCTTTAAACTCCTCTAACCTGCAATCACCATTACCACCCAAATAACCCGAATTTCCCCCCAGAACTGCAGAAAAACAAACCCTGTACAACCAACCTAACTTCATCACACCCTCAACCACGTCTTCCCTTCACCACCGCAACCATCTGCACTCCTCAAATCCACATCACTTCACCTAAACTTCCCAATTCGAACCACCCCTACAGCCTCGACCGCCACTTCGACCGTCACGACCATTCCTCCACTACCACGAACTCGAGCCCCCTTCGACCTAACTCCATCTCCTCAGCCTTTCATACCAGTCACCGAAATCAAACGCTTGAACAACCAGATCCGCGACACAGCAGCTCGATTTCGTATTCGAACAACAAGCCTTCTCGCGAATTCGATTCGAAAAAAAAAATTAAGGCTTTCGATTTTGCAGAACTCGACTTAATTTGGGTGTAAGATTTTGGACATTGGAGGATTTTTTTTTTTATCAGAGTTGTGTCGTTTTATCTGATGATTAAGAAGTTCGAGGTGTGTTAATTTTTTTTAGTTTAGTGGGCCGGGCGAAAACTTGAGTGATTGGTTTTCATTCTTTTTTTCTTTATTACGTTTTTATTAGTTTTAAGTTTCAAGTAGTTTTTCTTCTCCTTTAAAAAAAAGAGATAGCTTTTCGTTTTGTTTTGTTGTTTAATCCTTCGAGAGAAAATTTTTGTTTTGTTTTAAATTTTTTTAGCTCCATCCTAACTTCAAAAAAAAAGTTTCAATTTGTTTAGTTTTTAATTTGTTTTGTTTGTTTCATTTTAACTTGTTTGTCTTGTTTTGATTGGATATCTTCTTGATAACAAAAAATAAAAACAAAAACTGTATATATCTTGTTTCAGGTTGCCAAAGCAGAGAGAATTGCAGAAGGAGTGGAAGTGCTTGCTAAATTAAACTGCTTGTTTTGCTGAGCTTGCCAAAAAAAATAACTGCTTGCTTATTTATAATTTTCTTTTTATTTGCCATGCATTGTATATATCTATTGTTTTGTTTGCTTTGCATTGTTATTTGCTTGCATCTAAAAAAAAGTTTCAAAAAAAAAATCATTCGTAGCTTGATTGTTAATACAAGTTTAGTTTCGGCTTTGCATTTCATCCTAGAATTGTGATTAATAATAACGGGTGGACATCGATAACACTTAATTGTATATCGACAAATTGTCTTCTTTGAACAATTTAAATTCTTGGTGTCTAGGCTACGGCAGAGAAATATCCATTTATAAATATTACGGTGATTCGTAAATATTATAGTGGTTGTTGCTCTAAAGGTACTTAAACCTTCGGCTGCATTGCTACGGTGATTCATGGTGCACCGATAAATCATGCACGTTACCTGGCCGAGAACTATCTTGTTTATCTAAGACAATTTGTGATTATACAATTTTGGGTTATGTAACAACCCTGTATTTTCTGATTATTGTAATTGTATATTTTAATTATTTTAATTTAAATTCCTAATTTAAAAACTTTATTTTATTTATTAAAATTAATATATTTTGTTAATTTAAATATAAATGTTGATTTTGATGTGGATTAGAATTTCAAACATGCATAAATTGAATATTTCCAGAAAATGTTGATTTTGGTCAAAATAGTCAAACTTTGACTTTTAACTTAAAAATTTAAAAGTTTGAAATTTTAAATTTTATCTTTTATTATGAAAATAGAATTTAATAACTTGAACATTGCTTTTTGTTTCGTGGAAAACGGAGTTAAACAGCAAAAGATATGTACATTTCAATTTTGAGTATAAACTGTTTATTTTGCAATTTTGTTATTTTAAATTGTATAAATTTTATTTTTCTTTGTCATATTTTATTTTAATATGTTTTAATATGTTATATTATGTATATTTTGACTTTTAAATATTTTTGAAATGATAATAGAATTTTTCTAAAATTTACTATGATGATTTCCTATTTTTAAAAGGCTGTTTTCCTTTTTCTGCTATTTTCTTCATCTAAACTATATTTAAATTAAAATTTATTTATTTATTTTTGTGATTAATTTTTATTTTGTGTTCTTATCTTTATTTATAAATATTTTTAAGTACATAAAAATTTTCCCAAGTTCATTGCACTTATTTTTCATATTTTCAAGACTAGTTGTAAATTTTGCTGTTTTATTTAATTAAACTATATATAATTAATAATTAATTAATTTATTTTTGTTTATTTACTATATTTTCGTATTTTAACTGAATTTATATATATTTTTCAGTTATATAAAAATTTAAAAAGAAATAATAAATATATGAAGAGTTTAAGATCTTTTGTATGCTTAGTCCTTTTGCATTCCGACCTTTTACTTTCCAAACTCCATTCATCAATGCTTTGGCCGTACCCTACTCCATCTTTCAGCCACATTCCTCACTCTTTCTCATGAAAATTTTATCATCTTTCTTGAGAAAAAAATTCATGGCCATTTGTTTTACAAAAATTTGGTAAATTCTATCATCTTTCTTCTTGTTTTTATGATTTTCTTATTGATTTTTGCATTGATCCTTCTTGTGTTTTGCTAGGCCTAGCCTCTACCACCACCACTACCATCCTCTCCACCATAATCTCCAGCTCATAAGCCTCTCCTCTGACCAAGACAGTAGCCATGACCATCCATTGATGTTGCACCATAAAATTTGCACAAAAGTTCCACCAAACTAGCCTAGCCAAACCCTTAGGGCCATAGCCTTCATTTTTAACCTAAACCACCTCCACGGCCGCCACCACCAGTCCCTCCACCACCTCTGGCCGCCACTCCATCCACCACCTGACCATCCCCTTGCATGACCAAGCCCAAGCCATGGTAGGCCGAACCTATAGTTGCACCAAAAATCCACTTAATTGCCTTGACTTTTGTATTTCTCATGTCACAACTTCCACTCCTTCATATCCAAGTTAGGCCGAGCCATTTGAACCCATATTGACCCAAACCTGAGCCATGTTGGCATCTAGGCTGAGCCTAGTATGATGAGAGCAAGCCCATTTGATCATGTGACAAGCTTATGTTGTCGTGTGCAAGTCTTTTGCTTCTAAGGTTTGGTCATCTCTCTTGTTTTGCAACTGTTCTGCAAACTAAAGTTGTTGATTATATTTGTATGTCGATATCTATGTTTGTGCTTATGTATGTTATATTTTGTGTTGTTTACAAGGGTCTCCATCAATTAAAATCAAATTGTGCTTGTCGTGCCTTTGAAATCGCTCTTGTGTGTGTTGTTTGTCTCTAGCTTCGTAAAAGGTGAGTCCGTCTCACTCTGACATTTATACTTATGAAATAGTAAATTGATGACAAGTGTTTAGTAATATAAAATGTTATGCAAGTTAATGATGATCATATGATATGCTATGCCATGTTATTACCATGTTAAAACTGTTAATTATAACCTGACATCTGATATATGACATTATATTGTGACATTGACATTGTTTATATTGTTTATGTATATATTCACACTGCAAGTTCCCTGTTAGAATAGAATCACTATGGGTTGAAATGATACATACCCGAACAGACTTTAGAATAGGGAAAAATCGTTATGGGCTGAAATGATAGGCCTGAGCGATTTTTATTGTATTTTATTTGGCTTGGGATTGCGGGTTTGAAATGATAAAACCCGGTTTTCTTTGTAAATTACGGGTTGAAATGATATATATCCGTATCACTTGACCTAGGTTAGAAAATTATATACAGACCCCGTGGTATATTTTTAGATGATTTTTTTTAAATATGTATTTTCAAAAGTATGAAATTTTGATTTAAAATATATATATTATGGTTTTAAGAAAGTTAAATATTAAATCTTGAAATTGTGAATTTAAGTGAATTCAAGTATGTAAATTTGGAGTAAATGTTACGTTTGACTTTAAATTTTATTTTAAAATGTAAATAAATAATGGAAATTAAATTTAAAGTTTTAAAATTATATTTGAAGTAAAATTTTAAGTTTTATTTAATTTATATGTTAATAAACAGTGAATTTTGACTTAATAAATGAATGGAGTTTTTAAATTGAATATTTGATCTAAAAATTTTGTTGTGTTAAATCATATGTTAAAATGATTTTAAATGTGAAATTTTGAATTCTAGAAATATGATTTTTAAGTTGTAATAATAAAAATTTGGAGTTTTATTATTATTTTTGTAAAGCTAAAATGAAACCTGGAATTTTATAGCATTTTCAAAATGCTTTGGTCTTTTGACAGTATTTTTATGCTATTGTTTTGAATCTAACAATGTTTGAAATAACTAAATATCTATTACGACATTTTATAAATGTCGCTATCCTTGAAATAAACCATTTTGGAAAATATAAGCTACGATAGCAATTTATAAATGTTGTCGTTGCTATAATTTGACAATGTTTTGAAATGTTATAGATTTTAACACTGTTTGGGCTATATTTTAAAGTGTTAAATAATTTAACTTTTGAAATGGATTATTTGTGAAATTTTAGCAGTTTTGAATATTTAAATTTGAATTTTTAAGGAATTTAAATTGAATTTGAATTTAAATAAAGTTTACTTGGTTATGTGTTAAACGGAATGAGATGTAATGAGATAAATGAATTTTTGAATGGAATTTTGAGATGTATTTTGTAATGATGTTTGAAATAATAAATGAATGAAATATTTGATTTTTAAATGATATTTAAAATTTGAATATTTGAATTTGAATTCAAATAATGATTTGATTATGAAGTTTTGAAAGGATGTAATATTTTAATGATTTTGAAATGATTGGAAATGATTTGATCTTTATTTTAGTAAAGAATGTGAATGTGGAATGATATTTGATTTTGATTTATTTGATAAAGGAATATTGAAGTTTATATTTGTATGAAAAGATATTTGGTTTAATTGTAATGTAAGTTTATTTAAATAATATTGGATTATGAAATGAATATTTCAAAACTACATAATAATGAAATTAGATTTGAGATATGAATATACGGAATTATAAAGTTTAGTTTTGAAATGTGGGATATTAAAGTTTGGAAACATATTAAAATTGGATAGCTTATTTTGTAGATCAAATCTATATTTGAAATTTATAAGATTTGAAATGTTTTATTAGAAAACTGAATTGAATTGAAATTGATGGTTTGAATTGAATTAAGTTGGAAATTGAAAATTTGGGATTAATTGAATGAATTGTAAAATGTAAAGAATTAAATGAATATTCGATGATTTCAAATGTATGATTTTGAAATGTTATGATTTTCAAAGTGTAATTGTTTCAAGTATTTTTGGTTTCGAAAGAGTTATACTTTGATAATATTATGATTTTGAAATGAATATATGTTGGAAATGTTTTTGGTTTTGAAGTAAAAACTATTTTGATTGAATAAATAGTTTTGAAATAAAAATGGTTTTGGTTTCGAAGTATAAACTATTTTGAAAGAAATATAGTTTGAATTGAAATGATTTGATCTTTTTAAAGTATAAACTATTTTGAAATGACCACGCCGTTATAATAACGTTTGGTTGTTAAAGAGACCGGGATCGGAAGTTGTCATACTCTCTGCCAACTCCGAAAACCACTTTAACAACCGTGTACGCGGTGGAGATTCCAGAATGAAGTAGGATGGTGGCGACGTTCTTGAGGTATATTACGTGGACCCAACTCCCGTGAGTTGGCATAAGGTGGCTAAAACAGGAGCGATCTCGGGCCAAGTGAGGTCATTCCTCCTATCGGACACATTCCTTCGATACTATACTCTTACTGGTGATTGGTTAGATGGCCATCCTCCGATTTTGATATGGGAGTGTGTTCCGAGGTGGGCGTATGTGGCTGCTGCGTTACCACCAGCCCGTGTGCTTAATTGGTATATCTACCCTGGCATTGCCTTATGTGCCGTGTCACCTACCATACCGAGCCTTTACTACGAGTTTGATTTTCTCCCGTAGCCCGTGTGGTATCCTCTGACAGTCACCCGGAGGGGAGATGGCATGATATTGGATGGACTACTGGGATTACTATGTGTGAAGGGTGATATGGGTAGCCCGGATCGCTATTTAAAAGTATGTTTATTTTACTGTAGACATTATTATAATAGCGCAATATTACTACATAGTAAATAGTTTAACGGATCCTTAAAGGATGGGCGATCCCAAGCATTCTTTAAGTTACTGATGCATTTTTTGTTACTGTTCACTTGAGTTGATTTACAGTTCATAAGTATTTATGTCCTGACTCGAGTGTTTTGTGTTTTGCTTTACGCTCGAGTCAGATTGAGTGAGTTAGCATTCAAGATTCACCTTCGGAGTTGGAGATTTCCTTGAAGATCCAGCCATCCATTTTCCTTTCTGTATCCAGTGATTTCAGTGATGTATTCTGATTTATACCTGATGTGTCTTGTTACTCTTCTGTTGCATCTTGTTTAACTCTGATGTATCTTATTTTTATATAGTAGCTTCATGAACTACTATCTCTTTTATTTCCGCTGCATTATTATTTACTCTGTGTCTGTGATCTGTGACTATGTATTTACTGTATATTCTGAGTTTTGCCAAATTTTATTTACAACGCGGTATTTTGAGCAATTCAAGTCCGACATGTGCGGATGCGAATGGTTGAAAATATCGGGTCGTTACAGTTGGTATCAGAGCTTTGGTAGCTCTAGGCAAAACTCAGTATATAGGGTAAATGTATTTACAGAATCACTTTCATTCGAGTTTAAACCTCTTCCTTTTTGACTCGATTCCTTTGAATTTTGGAACATTCCCTGTGGTTCCAAAATCCATTCGTGTCCCTCACTATTTATCTTCTTTTGTTTCTCGAGTATCCCATAACTCAACTTCAAAAGACCTTCATAATGAGTCGGCGGTCTCGCCAACCTAAAATTTATTTGTAAAGAGGGAAAACCCTTTTACAACAACATCGATTCACCAGAGATTCTATATCCTCGGTTTAGATGCTTGTATCTCTTATAACTTCGAACTCTACATCTTGAGATCGAATGTCGATTTACCCAAGAAATCCACATCGATCTTATTCTTTAAGTCATGGTTGACCCGGTTAAGGTTGCCCGCGATTTATATAAACTCATCCATCTCCCTATTCTGTTATTTAATCATCTCATCTTTGTTTCCAACTTATATTCAAATTATTCTTGAAGTGTATTTGTAAACTAATATTCAAAATGTTTTATATATTTTGTTGTTTGAGTTGTTGATGTTGATTTGGGTTTCTAATCGATTCGTCTGATCAACGCTATCGATAAGATTTCCAAAACACTTGAACAGAGCAAACTGACACAATATGTTTTTAAAATTTAGTAATGAAATAATTTTGTGAAATAAATTTTGTAACTATATTATAAATCTTTTCTGGATTTTATTTGAATTGGTTGTTAAGAAATAATATTTGATTTTATATATCATTTTCTATTGTTTCATATATCTAATTGAACTATAAAACATGTTTATAAATTTATTTGGAAATTTAAAATGAATGTAAAACAAGAATTTGAGAATTTAATTTCCGATGGATTTCAAACTTTGTGTTTAAAGTTTTAAAAAGGATATGCTATTTAAAGTATTTTCGAATAGAAATTTGTTTCCAAAGAATTTTAAAGCTTAAAATTAGTGCTCTTCTCTTTGTCGTTGGAAAATAACTTTGGTGATGACTACAGCATCATCGACATTCATTTTCGAGTTTCGAAGTGAAGAGACCGTTCTGTAGTCTTGCTACAGGTTTGTTTTGGAAATTTAATTGATTTGAATTTCTTAAATAATACTGGATTTATAACTTATGTTGATATATGATTTAAATTTGAATGGATATATATATATAGTATATGCGCATTTATTTATCTCTAAATAGTTTGGAATTTATCGGAAATTTAATTCCTAAATTTTATCTTCAAGGATAATTTCTAAGTATAATTTCAAGATTTGGATAAATATTCAAGCTTGAAATAATTGAATTAGAAAGTTTTATTTGTATAATACACAATTTCATTCCAATATAACTTACCTTAATTTTCAGAAGTTGAATATGTAATTGGATAATGTACAAAAAAAATGATTTTATAAATAAAATTTGAGTGGTTATTATAAATGTTATATACTTAAATTTTAGTTATAAAAGAGATTGACAGAGGTAAATAAAGAAAAGGGTAATGGAATAATTTACAATATAAAATGATGTTAAAGAAACTGAGAATAAATTAAAGCAGTTATAATTAGTATAAATATATTTAGCATGGGTGATAAGATATATTGAGAGAAATAAACTTAATTTTAATTAGAAATGAAGAAGAATTAAATTTTATTTGGCACATTTTGAGTATAATAAAAGATTTTTCAAATACATGATTTTAGGGATTTGTTAATTTAAGATAATTGGATGATAAGATAATGAATTAGAGTTGTAAAAGATTTATTTGACTTATGTAAAATTAATTTTTAGTTTAAGTTGAAATTTTATGGTTTCAAATTTATTATCTTATTTTTTTTTCAAACTATCTTTTGGTTGTCCTAATTTCCCTTGTCTTGCTACAGAATGAGAGGTTATTGCTTAAACCAGTCTGTTTAGAAATCTTTCTATAATCTTTAATAATCTTTGGTACTCATCTTTGAATCTAAGCACTGCTAGCGATCCACAGACCGTCGGTCAAACGGGAAGAGTGAATCAGATTCTAAAAGATTTTTTTCATGCTTGTGTTCTTGAACTTTGGAAGATCTTGGAAAGATCATCTCCACATTGTTATCAGGTATAATTTTAATCTTCTTGTCGTCTTGTCTTAATACTATTTCATTCTATCTTTTTTTGTGCTTTCCCGTACCTCATTCCTTTTCGGGGACGAAAAGTTTTGAGTGGGGGAGAGTGTAACAACCCTGTATTTTCTGATTATTGTAATTGTATATTTTAATTATTTTAATTTAAATTCCTAATTTAAAAACTTTATTTTATTTATTAAAATTAATATATTTTGTTAATTTAAATATAAATGTTGATTTTGATGTGGATTAGAATTTCAAACATGCATAAATTGAATATTTCCAGAAAATGTTGATTTTGGTCAAAATAGTCAAACTTTGACTTTTAACTTAAAAATTTAAAAGTTTGAAATTTTAAATTTTATCTTTTATTATGAAAATAGAATTTAATAACTTGAACATTGCTTTTTGTTTCGTGGAAAACGGAGTTAAACTGCAAAAGATATGTGCATTTCAATTTTGAGTATAAATTGTTTATTTTGCAATTTTGTTATTTTAAATTGTATAAATTTTATTTTTCTTTGTCATATTTTATTTTAATATGTTTTAATATGTTATATTATGTATATTTTGACTTTTAAATATTTTTGAAATGATAATAGAATTTTTCTAAAATTTACTATGATGATTTCCTATTTTTAAAAGGCTGTTTTCCTTTTTCTGCTATTTTCTTCATCTAAACTATATTTAAATTAAAATTTATTTATTTATTTTTGTGATTTCCTTTTTATTTTGTGTTCTTATCTTTATTTATAAATAGTTTTAAGTACACAAAAATTTTCCCAAATTCATTGCACTTATTTTTCATATTTTCAAGACTAGTTGCAAATCTTGCTGTTTTATTTAATTAAACTTTATATAATTAATAATTAATTAATTTATTTTTGTTTATTTACTATATTTTCGTATTTTAACTGAATTTATATATGTTTTTCAGTTATATAAAAATTTAAAAAGAAATAATGAATATATGAAGAGTTTGAGATCTTTTGTATGCTTAGTCCTTTTGCATTCCGACCTTTCACTTTCCAAACTCCATTCATCAATGCTTTGGCTGTACCCTACTCCATCTTTCAGCCACATTCCTCACTCTTTCTCACGAAAATTTTATCATCTTTCTTGAGAGAAAAACTCATGGTCATTTGTTTTACAAAAATTTGGTAAATTCTATCATCTTTCTTCTTGTTTTTATGATTTTCCTATTGATTTTTGCATTGATGCTTCTTGTGTTTTGCTAGGCCTAGCCTCTACCACCACCACTACCATCCTCTCAACCATCATCTCCAGCAGCTCATAAGCCTCTCCTCTGAACAAGACAGTAGCCATGACCATCCGTTGATGTTGCACTACAAAATTTGCACAAAAGTTCCACCAAACTAGCCTAGCCAAACCCTTAGGGCTATAGCCTTCATTTTTAACCTAAACCACCTCCATGGCCGCCGCCGCCAGTCCCTCCACCACCTCTGGCCGCCACTCCATCCACCACCTGACCATCCCCTTGCATGACCAAGCCCAAGCCATGGTAGGCCGAACCTATAGTTGCACCAAAAATCCACTTAATTGCCTTGACTTTTGTATTTCTCATGTCACAACTTCCACTCCTTCATATCCAAGTTAGGCCGAGCCATATGAACCCATATTGACCCAAACCTGAGTCATGTTGGCATCTAGGATGAGCCTAGTATGATGAGAGCAAGCCCATTTGATCATGTGACAAGCTTATGTTGTCGTCTGCAAGTCTTTTGCTTCTAAGGTTTGGTCATCTCTCTTGTTTTGCAACAGTTCTGCAAACTAAAGTTGTTGATTATATTTGTATGTCGATATCTATGTTTGTGCTTATGTATGTTATATTTTGTGTTTTTTACAAGGGTCTCCATCAATTCAAATCAAATCGTGCTTGTCGTGCCTTTGGAATCGCTCTTGTGTGTGTTGTTTGTCTCTAGCTTCGTAAAAGGTGAGTCCGTCTCACTCTGACATTTATACTTATGAAATAGTAAATTGATGACAAGTGTTTAGTAATATAAAATGTTATGCAAGTTAATGGTGATCATATGATATGCTATGCCATGTTATTACCATGTTAAAGCTGTTAATTATAACCTGACATCTGATATATGACATTATATTGTGACATTGACATTGTTTATATTGTTTATGCATATATTCACACTGCAAGTTCCCTGTTAGAATAGAATCACTATGGGTTGAAATGATACATACCCGAACGGACTTTACAATAGGGAAAAATCATTATGGGCTGAAATGATAGGCCTGAGCGATTTTTATTGTATTTTATTTGGCTTGGGATTGCGGGTTTGAAATGATAAAACCCGGTTTTCTTTGTAAATTACGGATTGAAATGATATATATCCGTATCACTTGACCAAGGTTAGAAAATTATATACAGACCCCGTGGTATATTTTTAAATGATTTTTTTTTAAATATGTATTTTCAAAAGTATGAAATTTTGATTTAAAATATATATAATATGGTTTTAAGAAAGTTAAATATTAAATCCTGAAATTGTGAATTTAAGTGAATTCAAGTATGTAAATTTGGAGTAAATGTGATGTTTGACTTTAAATTTTATTTTAAAATGTAAATAAATAATGAAAATTAAATTTAAAGTTTTAAAATTATATTTGAAGTAAAATTTTAAGTTTTATTTAATTTATATGTTAATAAACAGTGAATTTTGACTTAATAAATGAATGGAGTTTTTAAATTGAATATTTGATCTAAAAATTTTGTTGTGTTAAAACATATGTTAAAATGATTTTAAATGTGAAATTTTGAAGTCTAGAATTATGATTTTTAAGTTGTAATAATAAAAATTTGGAGTTTTATTATTATTTTTGAAAAGCTAAAATGAAACCTGGAATTTTATAGCATTTTCAAAATGCTTTAGTCTTTTGACAGCATTTTTATGCTATTGTTTTGAATCTAACAATGTTTGAAATAACTAAATATCTATTACGACATTTTATAAATGTCGCTATCCTTGAAATAAACCATTTTGGAAAATATAAGCTACGATAGCAATTTATAAATGCTGTCGTTGCTATAATTTGACAATGTTTTGAAATGTTATAGATTTTAACACTGTTTGGGCTATATTTTAAAGTGTTAAATAATTTAACTTTTGAAATGGATTATTTGTGAAATTTTAGAAGTTTTGAATATTTAAATTTGAATTTTTAAGGAATTTAAATTGAATTTGAATTTAAATAAAGTTTACTTGGTTATGTGTTAAACGGAATGAGATGTAATGAGATAAATGAATTTTTGAATGGAATTTTGAAATGTATTTTGTAATGATGTTTGAACTAATAAATGAATGAAATATTTGATTTTTAAATGATATTTAAAATTTGAATATTTGAATTTGAATTCAAATAATGATTTGATTATGAAGTTTTGAAAGGATGTAATATTTTAATGATTTTGAAATGATTGGAAATGATTTGATCTTTATTTTAGTAAAGAATGTGAATGTGGAATGATATTTGATTTTGATTTATTTGATAAAGGAATATTGAAGTTTATATTTGTATGAAAAAATATTTGGTTTAATTGTAATGTAAGTTTACTTAAATAATATTGGATTTATGAAATGAATATTTCAAAACTACATAGTAATGAAATTAGATTTGAGATATGAATATACGGAATTATAAAGTTTAGTTTTGAAATGTGGGATATTAAAGTTTGGAAACATATTAAAATTGGATAGCTTATTTTGTAGATCAAATCTATATTTGAAATTTATAAGATTTGATATGTTTTGTTAGAAAACTGAATTGAATTGAAATTGATGGTTTGAATTGAATTAAGTTGGAAATTGAAAATTTGGGATTAATTGAATGAATTGTAAAATGTAAAGAATTAAATGAATATCCGATGATTTCAAATGTATGATTTTGAAATGTTATGATTTTCAAAGTGTAATTGTTTCAAGTATTTTTAGTTTCGAAAGAGTTATACTTTGAAAATATTATGATTTTGAAATGAATATATGTTTGAAATGTTTTTGGTTTTGAAGTAAAAACTATTTTGATTGAATAAATAGTTTTGAAATAAAAATGGTTTTGGTTTCGAAGTATAAACTATTTTGAAAGAAATATAGTTTGAAACGAAATGATTTGATCTTTTTAAAGTATAAACTATTTTGAAATGATCACGGCGTTATAATAACGTTTGGTTGTTAAAGAGACCGGGATCGGAAGTTGTCATACTCTCTGCCAACTCCGAAAACCACTTTAACAACCGTGTACGCGGTGGAGATTCCAGAATGAAGTAGGATGGTGGCGACGTTCCTGAGGTATATTACGTGGAAGCAACTCCCGTGAGTTGGCATAAGGTGGCTAAAACAGGAGCGATCTCGGGCCAAGTGAGGTCATTCCTCCTATCGGACACATTCCTTCGATACTATACTCTTACTGGTGATTGATTAGATGGCCATCCTCCGATTTTGATATGGGAGTGTGTTCCGAGGTGGGCGTATGTGGCTGCTGCGTTACCACCAGCCCGTGTGCGTAATTGGTATATCTACCCTGGCATTGCCTTGTGTGCCGTGTCACCTACCATACCGAGCCTTTACTACGAGTTTGTTTTTCTCCCGTAGCCCGTGTGGTATCCTCTGACAGTCACCCGGAGGGGAGATGGCATGATATTGGATGGACTGCTGGGACTATTATGTGTGAAGGGTGATATGGGTAGCCCGGATCGCTATTTAAAAGTATGTTTATTTTACTGTAGACATTATGATAATAGCTCAATATTACTACATAGTAAATAGTTTAACGGATCCTTAAAGGATGGGCGATCCCAAGCATTCTTTAAGTTACTGATGCATTTTTTGTTACTGTTCACTTGAGTTGATTTACAGTTCATAAGTATTTATGTCCTGACTCGAGTGTTTTGTGTTTTGCTTTACGCTCGAGTCAGATTGAGTGAGTTAGCATTCAAGATTCACCTTCGGAGTTGGAGCTTTCCTTGAAGATCCAGCCATCCATTTTCCTTTCTGTATCCAGTGATTTCAGTGATGTATTCTGATTTGTACCTGATGTATCTTGTTACTCTTCTGTTGTATCTTGTTTAACTCTGATGTATCTTATTTTTATATAGTAGCTTCATGAACTACTATCTCTTTTATTTCCGCTGCATTATTATTTACTCTGTGTCTGTGATCTGTGACTATGTATTTACTGTATATTCTGAGATTTGCCAAATTTTATTTACAACGCGGTATTTTGAGCAATTCAAGTCCGACATGTGCGGATGCGAATGGTTGAAAATATCGGGTCGTTACAGGTTAACTTAGGATAAATCATTTGTAATTAACCTTGCATTCATTTAGTTGCATTAGTTCATGCATATTTAAAAAAAAAAAATCAAAATCCAAAATTAAAAATTAAAAATAAAAAAAAATTGTAAATATTTCTTAACTTAGTTCTTTTTCCTTTTCCTTTTGAAATTTTCAAATCAAAATTCCAAAAATTCACAAAAAAATTATAATCAAAAATCCAAAAAAAAAAAATCATTTCAAAAAAAAAATTGAAAAACCCAAAAAAACAAAACTAAAATCAATTTCCCTTTTGAAAAATAAATTTTATTTGTATATATTTTTCCTTCATAAAAAAAACCAAAACATTCTTCAAAATGTCCGAATTTCCATATTCACATGAATTTTGTGATAGTTGCGAAAATCAATATAATCCATATAATTTCACTTCAAATTCTTATGGATATTTTAACAACAACTATTGTTTAAATGATTCAAATATTGAACCACAAAATTTTCAAAATGATAACCAACATTCAAATCTTGAAAATAGCATTTCATCTTTACTTGAAATCGCTACACAACAAAATCAAATGATAAATGAGTTGTATAATTCATATTTTTGCGATAACTCGAATCAAAGTGTAACGAGCCGGATTTTGCCCGCTCGAAAATCGACATCCATACTTCAAATCGTATTCGAATGCCGTAGATCCAACCGTTCAAATCCGATTCGCCGGAGCTTATAACAAAATTAAGTAAACAACACAGCGGAATAAAAGAATAATACATTGATATACAGCTTTGATACAATATCTGATACAACAGATGATCCAATAGATATCAATATACATCAGAGATATGATACAATAAATAGCAGCGGAAAAGAAAATAGATAACACTAGCAGCGGAACAATACAACTCCAAGATAGTCTTCAAAGAGGAACTCCAAAAATAACTGTAACTCCATTTCCAAGAACCAACCCAGCAATAGCTCGAACTCTCAATAGCGATGCACCAAGATAACCAAGACTGGTGCGATCCAAAGACTGAACTAACACCAGATAATCTACTAAACCTAATTATCTGAAAAACCCAACTCTAGACTGCTCGTGTAGAAAATAATGAGCACCCAGAGTTTAGGAAAGAAAACAACAAACTCCGGATCAGTCGTGGGACTGGTGTGAGCAACAAAAACAGTTTGTCTTTTAAAACATTAAACAAAAGATTTTCAAAGTCAATTCGCAATGCTTTTTAGAAATGAGACTACCATAAGGCCTCCCGCACACACACACAATGCAAACGCAGAATCGGAGGAGATTTCTCCTTATGATAGTCAAAGATGCTTGATACGCATTTAAAATAACATTTGATATTATTACTAGTGCATAGTGTAGTAAAAATCATTTCGAAAATAAAGATATAAATCTTAGCCAACATAGACATTTCGAACTATGCCTACTATAGCTACTATCCAAACAGTGTTGCGACACCATAAGTGAATAGCAGGTTCTACAATTAACACCGTACAAGTTTCGTATTGTTTCTTTGGATTTCCAACAAATGGTCAGGCCAAGGAACTTCCCATTGCCACATGAGAATGCCTCTGGAAAGACATCCCCGAGAACCAAACCGGATCTCTGCCAACACAAGGCCGGGTTACCCCTAACTGGGTAACTACTGACACGAGCACGCCATTCCCCGGTCCTTTAGGACCTTTTCAACCGAGCGCTCGATATCCAACATCACACCATAATAAATAGAGTGTTTTCAACATGAGTAAGTATCTGGGCTCCATACCATGATACCACCCCTTTCCAGAAGGAAATGCACATACCCTAAGGGGAGCTACAGCAACCCCTAATAACCTTGCCGCATCTTTCCTGTTTTGACCATTTCCGGGATGTGAGGCTCGACTAAGTCACGTCCACAAAAACATACTTTATACAAAAGCCATGCTTTGGGTCAACAAATGATCAACACAATGATCACTAAGATAGACGATCAAATAAATGATCCTATCACAAATAATCAACACAATGATCATTTCAGCATCACTCAGCATGTCACATTACCAAAATGGGATATATTGCTGATAACTTCAACTATATAACCTTTGAGCTCGTACGTCTCAAAGAAGGGTGTTAAGCAAAGAATAAATCCTCCGCCACCAACAGAAATATATTTGAATGAAATCGGCTTTATATCTCAAATTGTAATGTCAGGCATACAATCCATACAAGTCTGTTCCGGGATCGAACAGAACCGAAGGCACTTACAAAGAAGTCCTTGAAATCCGGATATTCACAATCCTGATCGGATTCACCATCACATATGGAGAACTCAATACCGTAGCTACTCGGTGCAGAGTCAATCGACAGGTCATCCTATCGCTCTCGCAAATACCCGGTCTTCAACACCGGTCTTCAAATGCTATCCATAACGACGAATCACATATTCAGAATGGGTTATACGACCCCATGGTCCTTTCCCGGTTAACCCGAATAGTGAGCGCAAATATTTTAAAAATATCTGGATATTGGGATTTCAATTAAGTCACAACTTAATAATTCAAAACTTTTCTTCAAATGGCTTAACAAATTACCATTTTCAATCTTTAAACAAAAAGATTCATTTTCACAACCTTTAACGGTTTAAACAGTTTTCACATTTTAATCTTTTAAACAAAAGATTCATTCACAGATTTTCCAAATTAATTTCCATTTCAATTTGATTAACTCGTTAAATCTTTAAATCAAAGATTTAACTTATAGCTTTCAAAACAATTTCATTTCAATTTGATTTAAACAAATCATCAATTTAAATCTGTTAAAAATAAACAGATTTAATTCATAGTTTTCAAAAAGAATTCATTCATAACTTAGGAAAATCATTTCTCTATTCAATCTTGAAATTCCCCTAATTAACTGGAATCTCAGTTCCTTATCTAAAAGTGTTTATCATTTGGAAACAACAGTTTTCATTTTGGAAATCTGATTCATTTATACGAGTTGAAATCCTTAGGTTAAATTCAAACTCCTAAAAACGATACTTAAAAGTGGTTAAATCCCTATATAACCAATATAATATCTTTAATCCCTAATTTCAAATCATAGAATTCAATTTCAAGTATTGAATTTAAATTTAAATCAAATTATTTAAATTCTAAAACTTAATCATGTAATTTAAAAATAAATTTATATTTTGAAATTCCATTCCAAAAGCTTTTCACATTTATTCCGATTCCATTTCCAAAACATTTGAATTTAAAAATTCAAATTTAACTATTTAAAAAATCTGCGACTTAATCGATTTCCTCGTGAAATCCATATTTGTGTGTGTATGGTGTGGTCTAGGGGTTTAACACAATAGTGCAACATTATTTCAATCATCACAGATTCAAATATAACCATATATTCAATAAGCGATATAAACTATAACGCTTATATTTCATATACCTATTCGCAGATATATATATCACAAATAATAAACTATATCACAGATCACAACACAAATCAGGATAATCATAAAGCATCATATATCAGGAATATCAAACAATTCCACCATTAAATAAAACCCAAACATCCATAAGTAAAATTTATTAATCAACTGATTAATTTAAATCAGATGTATTCCTTATGAATAATTTAATTAACCCTTAAATAAATAATTATTCTTAATTAATTATTCTTACTTAATTAAAATGAGCAATTAATTTCTTAATTACTTTCATAAAGTAATTATTCTTATCCAATTTCATAAATGGTTATCATTAATTAATCAATCCAATTGATCATTACAATTATCATTTTAGTTTATTATTTAAATAATCTTAGTTAAGGACCTTCATTAACAATTAAAGTTTCTTTAATTACCGTGTTAAAGAAATCATTATGAACTATAAATTTGATCAATCCTTAACAATCCATTAATTTACAAATTTATTATTCCTTACTTAATAAATCTTTAATTAATTCAAATCATTAACTTATCGATTGATAGTTGACGAAATAATTATTTTACGTAATTAATTGTCCACTAATCATATATTAATTAATAGCCAATGAGTAATTACAAATCTTTATTACTTAATTATTAATTAACCCAAACTCTTATTATAATGTAATTATCCTTGATTGTTTACCAAAGGAAATTAATTTATATTAACTCCTTATCTTAATTAACATTACAAGTCTTCCTTAAATTTTGAAAACTAATTTGTTATTAAGTTCGACTTTAAGTGATAATAAATTTCATACTTACTAATATTAATTACTTAATTAAAATATTAATTAAGAGTTTAAACATCGTTATATCTTAACTAGATAATTAACTAGGATAAAGTTTTTATTTAAGTTTGTTGAGTTATTAAATCTTACAACGTTTTAAACCCTGATAAATCACAAGATTTGTTAACAGTTTTGAAGAAACCAAGCCTTCCCTGTTAAAAACCCGAGATCTCCCCAGAAAAATTCAAGTGCTGCTTCGGGTGTTCGCCCCCAATTCCCCGAGACACCAACCCAGTAACGCAAACTCACCTTCTTCCCTCTTTCAATTTACAGCAAGTTTTCATGTGAACTTAATTATAAAAATAAACAACAGAGAATACTCACACTCGAACATAAAGGAAAACCCGAAGCATCCAAACGAAATTTTCGAGCATAACTCGAGACAGTTCCCTCCCCTGCAAACGCTAACACGCCGCCGTGTCGTGCACGTGCACGCCACCACATCGCCGTTCCGGTGGCCATCGCGCCCTCGAGCAAATCGCGCTTCATCCATACTCTCGAAACCACTGATCGATTCAACGCCAAAAACTACAGAACAAAATCGAGCTACTCGAATCGAAAGTACTGGAATAACAAAATCAGAGAAACACGCCGCCGCCGATGATCGAGATGACCGGAACTCACGGCACTCGTCCCAGAGCACCCCCACAATGCCACGCCGCTAACCTTTGCCTCGCGATCCATTCCGGTCTACCATAACCAATGCCATCACCTCGCAAAGACACTCAACCGAAATACTCAGTAAAACCCTAAATTCCACTCGTGCTATCAATTCTTGCATTAGAAATTTTCTTTAGCATTTTTCCTATACTCGAGGATCATCAAGCTAGCTTTACATCAAGTTGCAGCAATTAAGAATTGTTGAATCTCCAGAATTTTACAAAAAAGCATTTTTGGTACAAAACTGAACAGCACCTAGAATACTTAACAAAAAATCATCATCTTTGTTTTAAAAATCTTAGCTTTGTATGTTAAATCAAGTTATGAAATCGAATCAACAATTTACAACATTCGAATTTTTCACATTAATTCCTTTTTACTGTAAATTCAAAGATTTTGAACCAATTATTCATTTTAAAAACCTATAATTATTTTTAGATGAAATGTTACATGATTTTAAACAACCTTTATTTACAAATCATACCCCAATTTAAATTCAACATTAAGTTATTTAATTTGTTTTGAAAATGGAACCTGTTACTAACACACAGAGCATATATGTAAAACATGATTGAAACCTGTTGCCTGTAAACAGAACTATGTTACAAACATGCTCTCCATATCTACATAAATATATCTAAACATACAGACATTTTAACAGCTAACAACATTGCATAATGCACTCAAGTATCAACCACAATATTGAGATATAGAAGTAGATCATGGATGGAAAGTTGCTCACCTGTGGGATGAAGGCAGAGAACAAGAACAAGGAACAGAGAAATGAGCCTGTTTTGATTTTTTTTTTTTTTATTTGTTTCCATGAACTCTGCAGTTTGCTTGCTTGTAATTTGAGTTGAAACTTTACTTGAGGTTTGATGTATATAAAGAGAAGTATATGCAGGCTGATATCAATATTTGTACAGGTAAAAATAGGCATGGTTGAAGTATGTTGCATTAATTGTTGAGGTGTATGGCATTTATTGCCTGCTACATATATACTTTCCTCTCCATACTTGTTGTTATTATTTTTATTTATTTGTTTTCTACTTGCATGTTTTCTTCTTTAGCTCGGCTTGTACAAACATTAGAGATAGTGGTGGCTGATATCTTGCTTTTGCTCATGTACTTGATGTTAATATACTTTATTTCTTTTACTTGCATGTATTTGCTCAGCTGAAAACATTTATTTGTTTTTATATTTTCTTGTCTTGCATACTTGTATTTATTTTATTTTTAGTTTACTATGGATACTTACTTTCCTTATCTTATACTTTAATAAATATGTTTCTATGTTAAATTTTTAATCATTTATTTTAACTTGGTAAGTGCATTTGTTTCTTATTTTGTTTACATGCATTGTTATTGTTTTATATATCAATGTTCTTATTTTTATTCATAACTTAAAATTATTATTACTTTACAAAATAAGTGAACTTCTATTTTTATTTTGAGTATTTATTTTATCTTACATACAAATTGTTTTGTATCTTTCTATATATTTATTTCAATAGTTTATATTTTAAAAGATATTTTGTTTTGTTTATGTTTGTGTTTTATTACTTTATAGTATGAATAACTTCTGTTTTAACATGTTGTTAAAATTTATTTATGAGTTACTATATATATATATATTTCTTAATTTATTTTATAACCCAAATATTTATTAAATCATGCATCTAAGATTTAAATTCAAATCAAAATATATATATATATACACTCAAGATTTTATAATTTCAAATTGACTCATATATATCCAAATATACATATACAGATATATATTCACATATATACATATATATATAATATTTAAAATTTTAAATGATTTATATAGAATATACTTGAACTCGGGGAAACTCGCTTCCATTTATAATTAATTTTATAAATTTTTATTCAAAATTTAATTTAATTATCAATTTAAATTAAATTAAAATCTAGGGTCGTTACACAAAGTTTTCAAAATAATCAAAATTTGAATTCGCTTCAAAATTCAAATGATTTCGAGTATAACCCATGCCAATTCAATTTCGAGCTTCAAAATGAATTTCAAAATCAAGATGAAAATGTGAACCAATTTTCAAATAATTTTGGCGGTGGAAATAGTTTCAATAAAGATACGATTGAAAACTTTGGTTATCAACAAATTCAAAATGAATATTTTCAAATTAATAATCATGAATTTGATTTTGTTGACCAAATGGAAAAAGATAACGGGGATTTATTACTTGAAAAATACAAAAAAATTCGTGAAAATCATAATCAAATCTCAACTTGCGAAGAATCAAATAATAATCTACCGTTTATCGAAATTGACAATTCTTGTTCTCAACAAGTCCAAATCGAAAATTTTCAAGTTAATAATTACAAATTTGACTTTGTTGAGCAAATGAATGAAATTTATGATGATCACACAAATTTGTTGATTAAAACATTGGAAAATTTTCGTGAGAAACAAAATCAAATTTCAATGTGTGACGAGTCAAACGATAATCCATCTTATAGCCAAATCGATGATTTTCAAATAACAACTTTTGAAATTGATAATGACGATCTTAATCAAGTTGTTGAAAATACGGTAATTAAGTTGGATTTCAATCCTTTTGATGGTGCGAAATTCGATTTAAACTTCGATCTTCCTTTTTCTGAAAACTTGAGTACGACAACTTTGAATTTTAAACTCCATTTACACGATGAAATTATTGATAATCCAACAAAGGAAGTCGAATTTAACGAACATGAGTTTTATGGACTTTTTGAAAATGAGTTGTTGAATTCTAAAGGGGAAAATTTCGATCACCGTTTTGATTTTGAAATCGATAATTTTGAAGAAGTTTTCAATGATAAGTTTGAACTTCAAATTGGTGAAAATAAACTTGAATTTCAATCAATTGTTTTATCAACCCCAAAAATCATCGAAAATAAAACAACTCATATGATTTTCAATAAAACGACTTTCGTTTTTCCAAATCCACACTCAACTTCGAAATCTTTTACGATTTGGTTTTTCGTTCTTAAACTGTGTCTCATACATTTGACGAGACAAATGAATCGATCTTTAGAAGACCGTTTCATTTACTTTTTGACTATATACTTTCTCATCCCTTATAAATAATAATCTTTCATGTAAATATTGGATTTTTATTTTATTTTTCTCCTTCCACTTAGGTTGACTGTGGGGGCACAGTAAAAATCAAGTGTGGGGGGGAGACTCGTCTTCAAATTTTTTTCTTTTCATGGTTTATTTTTGCTTTAAAATTTCAAAAAAAAAATCACAAAAACAAATTTTCTTTTGATTTATTTTTAAAAGAAACACTAAGATAAATATATGGTTTTGGTTTACTAAATTGAAATTTTTAAAAATTTATTTGTCTTAACAAAAATGAAAATGAAGTTTAAATATAAATAACAATGGTTTAACTAGTATATAGAAAGATTCATATGTGTTAATTATGAAGTACATCCTAATTGAAAATCTTTGTTTTAAAAAGTGATTGATTTAAAGTAAAGGATATAACATTTTTTTTGTCTTCTAAGTTAAATGGTGCTAAGAAGATTTTGCAAAACTCCCTCTCAAAAAAATAAAAAAATAAAAAAATAATAACATCCAAGTATTCACTCTCATTTAAAAGTCCTCACAGTTATGCATGGGTGATTACTTGGAATTTTTGATTATGTGATTTCATACTCATTTAAAAGTCCTCACGGTTATGATGTATGGAACACATGTAAAAAAAAGACTTAATAAAAACCACCTACGGTCGATAGTGTATGCATGAAAGTGTGTGCACTCACCATGCTTTGTACTCCCCTCACATAAGCCCGAAAGGCAGTGCATGGGTGGTTTATCTGGCCTCAGTTTACCTGAGCTAGGTGTGTAATTTTTCTTGCAAATAATGAGAGAGCAAACAATTGAAATCCTAGCACTATTTTTACTTAGTTGATTTGATTTGTTATTGAAAAGAAATGAAAATACCACTTTGATAAACTTTGATAATCTACTAAGAATCCTTTTCATAATTACACTTTGTTATCAACCGAAATAACGAGTTAAACTATAGTATATTTATGATAGCTTCGTCTTTATTGGAAACTTTGACGAGTGAATGACATAAATTTTCAAGATAATAACCAAAACCTATATTTAACTTAGTTGTGTCAATTTAAAAATAAATCCTTCATTTTTAAATATTTCAAAAACTTGGATTATTCTCTTTGTAAATAAATCTTATATTTTGTAAATATTTTCATCCTGCATTTGGATTTCGCGGGTAGTATCCGCTGAAAACCCTCACGAGACAACACTCGTCCTACTGGGGACACCCAGAGGTTTAACGGCTTGTTGCATATGCTCAATGCAATCGTGCTCCCTACGAAAACGGATTTACCTTAGTTTTAGTTTATTGGAGGACTAATAAAAAGATAAGTGTGGGGGTAATTGATGTGCATGTAAATGTGCATATTTTAACCACCATATTTATTCTTTTTAAATAAATAAATGATCATATTGGGTATTTTAACCTATTTAAACCAAAATTCATATTATTTGAAATTGTCACATATTCATCTTCATCTACGGAAAAAATATCATTTTTGTGCATATATTAATTTGAGAACATTTAATTGGAGATTTTTATATTATTTTGTAGGAAATTACACTCAATTACAAGTGGGTTCATGAAGGAATATGCATGCACAAAATGAATACAAATGAATGAAGATGGAAATAATTCAAAGTGAAGAACATGGAGGAACCCACCTACCCACTACCTAATGTACAAATTAAAGGCTAATGCACATGCTAAAAGACATTTAAAGCTTCATGTACATTTAAGTGGGGGATTATTAAAGCTAATGATAACTTGGCCACCACACTTCCTCCAAGGGCATTTTGGGTACTCCCCAAAAATATGCATTCGGGTTTCTAACTTGTATAAATACCCCTTATGTTTCATGTAGCCACCTTCCTCTTAGTTAGTTAGTTTTAGTTTAGAAAATAAATCAAAGCTCTCTTTCTTTCCATGGCTACTTAGCCATTTTATTTCATGTAATTTTCTTTTCTTTTATGCAATGTTAATTCTCTTTTATTTACATGCTTCTTCTCTTCTTATGTAATAGTGTAGATTTACCTTTATGCAATTAGATTAGTTGTCTTTTCCATTAGCTTTCATTTTCCTTTCTTTTTGCTTTCATGTTGCTTTCTACATTTGTTGATTTGATAACAAATATGAGAGCTTAATCCCTATAATTTAGGGGTAATGAAGCTCTCTAGTATGTAGATGCAACATTTTGATGTTTATACTCTCCTTTTGTGCTTTAATGGAAACACTTGAAGTGGTTTAATGATGTTGTTTAGCTTTGAATTTGATAGGCTATGTTGTTCATAACAAATAGGCTATGCTTAAACAAACATAACACAAATTGCCTCTTCATCTAAATATGATTATGGCAAAGAAGTGAATGTTGAAAATGAAATTTGATAGCCTATATTTCTAAACAATAGTTAATAGGCTATGCTTAAAATAGATTTTTATTTCAACTTTGTTGTCATATTTCATGAGAGTCAAATGTGTATTAGTGGTTGTGTTATAATTTGATGGTTTATATTGGGCTAATTAATAGCGCAAATATATCATACTTATGATAAACACATCAACTAATCACACAAATGAAAAGAAAAGAGAGGTCAAAACTACATTTTGTTGATTTATATGATCTAGAGAGTGGATTTATCTCTAAATTGTTCTTTTAACTCTCATATTTTTATCATTTTCTTTTGCTAGTGTTTGTTATTTTCTTACATTTCTAACTATACACTCTCGACTTTGGTATAATTTGATTGAATAGAATTTTTAAATCATCAATTCCCTGCGGATCGACCCGTATTCGCCACGTGCTACATTCGTACACCGTGCGCTTGCGGTTATTCTTAATTTAAATTCGTTCGACGGTTTTCTAAACCGATAGAATTTCCGTCGACGAACATGGCACACTAAGTGCTGCTGTGTATTGATGATCATTTTTTGATCATTAGATGATCAAAGCATGGCTTTTGTGAAAAGCTAGCTTTGTGGACGAGACTTCGTCGAACCTCACAACCCGATAATGGTCGAAACAGGAAAGATGCGGCAAGGTTACTGGGGGTAGTGCCCCTTAGGGTTTGTGCATTCCCTTCTGGATAGAAGTGGTATCATGGTATGGATCCCAGATACTTAACTTATGTGGATATCGCAAATATATATATTCCTTTGTGATTTATGTTGGGGCCTCGGATAAAGGTTGTTTACAACCGGGGGATGGCATACTCGTGTAGTAGTTACCTAGTTATAGAGATAACCCGGCCTTGTGTTGGCAGAGATCTGGTTAGTTTCTCGGGATGTCCCTCTAGAGGCGTACACATATGGCCCAAGAAGTTCCTTAGCCTGACCATTTGTTGAAAATCCAATTACCAATACGAACCCAGTACGGTTTTAGTTGTAGAACCTGCCATCTAATATGGTAGCTATAGTAGGCATACTATAATGGTACGTATGCTGGCTAAGATTAATGTTATAGTTTTAAAAAATGTTTTCACACTATGCACTAATAATAGTATTTAAAAGTGTTTTCCCCGTATCAAGCATTTTTTGACTGTCATAAGGGGAAATCTTCCCCAAGTCTGTGTTTGCATTGTGTGTGTGTGGTGGGAGGCCTTATGGCAGTTTCATTTTCAAAAACATCGCGAATTTCTTTCAATTTCTTTTGTTTGCTTTTGGTTTAAAATAATCTGCTTTTATTTCAAACAACTGTTTTGTTTACTCATACCAGTCCCATGACTGACTCGGAGTTTATTGTTTCTTTTCTAAACTCTGGGTGCCCATAATTTCCACACGAGCAGTCTAGTAGCAGGTCTTCTGTGTTTTGGTACTAGCTGGATCTTGGAGTCGTATGGTTTGGAGACTACTAGTTTTGAAGGTTTTAACTTGGAGATATTTTGAAACTTTTGGATCTCGAGGGTCTCAGTTAGGAAGTTCATTATTGCTTTATCTCTTTGAAGACTTTCTTGGAGTGATCACATGTTGTTCTTTGTGATGGTATATTTTGGTGTTGTGTTGTATATGTATAAAAATACTCTGATGTTGGTGTTGTTGTTGTATTGATATTATGAGATGATTTATTTGAGATATTAATATTGGCAGTTTTATTTTTCCGCTGTTGATATTCATCTAATTGTTGTTATAAGATACATCCGAACTGAAATTCGACGTTCGAATCTACGACAGTCGAATACAAGTGAGGTATTTGATGTCGATTTTTAAACGCTGAACTTCGGGTCGTGACAAGTGGTATCAGAGCTAAAGGTTAAGTAAGAACTTTAGCTATGGAGTATAACACATTAGATGGCTGAATAGAGATAGGGTGAAGTATACCCTAGAATGAGTATAAACCGAGACTGAAACACAAAATTTTCTTAGTCTATTTTCTTTAGCTGCTGATATTCCTTAAGATATCTCGTCCAAATCTCTAAATCAAGTTTCTTACTAATAACAGATAGTAAGAATGAGTGGGCACAGAGGAAGGGCTAGGAGTCTGGGAAATGCTACAACAGCTAGTCAAGTTTCTCCTTCAGCGGAAGCAGTTGTACCTACTCAACCTCAGCCAAATCTGTCTGATTTGCATAAGAGTTTCACAAGGCTGGGTGGTAGGCCTTTCACTGGCAAAGAGTCAATTATTGAGGCCCAGGCTTGGATAAGATCATGTGAAAAGATCTTTAAGGGGCTTAAGCTGCAGGATGATCAAATGCGTCTAATTGCTTCTTGGCAGCTACAAGATGAAGCTTCAGCCTGGTGGGAAGCGGTCATAATAGATGAACCTGAAGAAGAGCTTTCTTGGAGTCGATTCAAAGAGGTGTTCGAAAAGCGATATTTGCCATCGGCAGGAATTTCATGAATGTATCAAGAGTTTCTGGACTTAAAGCAAGGATCCTTGTCTTTTGAGGAATACTTAAACAAGTTCAATGAATTATCCCAATTCTGACCGAAGTTGGTGAATACGCCTTTAAAGAAAAATGAAAAATTCATTCGCGAGATGAACAAGAAATATCACGAAAGGATGACCGCACACATCAAAGAATCTTTCTCTAATCTTATTGATATGGGATATCGGTAAGCCACCTTGGATATGCAAGAGATTCCAAGGGAAAGCGGAAATTCCAGTAATCAGAATTGGAAGAAGAGAAAGTTTGGGGGGTAAAATGCCACACCAAGGCAAGGATAAGAGGAACAATCAAGGAAATTCGGCAAGAAATGTAACTTGTTACCATTGCCAAGAAAAGGGGCATTATTCAAACAACTGCAAGAACCAGAAGAAGCAAGTCAAGAAGGAACAATCTGTGAAGAATAATCAAGGAGCTAGAGAATGCTATAATTGTCACAAGCCTGGACATATTGTTAAGGATTGCCCAGTGTTGAAACAAGCAAAGGTGGCAAATGTTTATGCGATAAAGGAAGTCCCTTCAACTTCGAAGCAGATAAGGGAAAAGGTGTTTTGGAAGGTAACCTTACTATTTATGATAAAGTTGTTAGAGTTTTATTTGACACGAGAGCTACACATAGTTTTATCTCCCAACAAGCCGTAAATGAATTAAAACCTAAACCTAATTTTGTCGACAAGCCCATTTGTGTGAAAAACCCAGTAGGTGGTCCTGCAAACCTTTGTCTACGATGTAGAGACATCCCTATCTCGTTTTCTTGTTATCAATTCCCTGTCAGTCTCTTTGTTCTTGATTTTAATGAATTCGAAATTTTACTTGGAATGGATTGGCTAACAGAAGACGAAGCCAAATACGATTGTAATAATCGAACGATCTCGATCAAAACAAACTTTGGAAATTTTATCGAAATCTCTTGTGAGGATCCGAGTCCAAAGAGAGATAAATTAATGTATACTTTGGGATATCCTAAACCCAGTTTGGAATCTATACCTGTTGTTCAGGAGTTTTCCGACGTATTTGAAGAAGTAAAATCCTTACCTTCACACAGGGAAATAGAATTCCGAATTGACTTAGTACCCAATGCCCGTCTTGTCGTTCACGTATGTCGCAGGATGGCACCTATTGGAAGAATTGAATTAGTCAATCAAACTCAAGATTTGCGAGAAAAAAGGTTGGTTCGCCCTAGTGTTTCCGAATGGGGTTCAGCCGTCGTATTCATGGCTAAATCAGACGGATCTTTGAGATTGTGTGTAGATTACCGCGATCTCAATAAATAAAATCTCAAAAATAAATTCCCTTTAACTAGAATCGACGATCGATTCGATCAACTTCATGTTGCTCGATTCTTTTCTAAAATGGATTTAGCTCAAGGATTACATCAACTGCGAATAGCCGAGGATTGTGTTCATTTAACAGCCGTCAGGGGTCCTAACATGTTCTACGAATGGTTAGTCATGCCTTTCGGACTAACCAACGCTCCCGCGTATTTCGTAGATTTAATGACCCATGTGTTTCGAAAAGTACTGAACAAATTTGTCCTTGTATTTATTGATGATATCTTTATTTATTCCAAAACTGAAGAAGAGTACGCTGAACATCTCAGAATTTTTTTGGAAATATTGAGAAGAAATATCTTATTCGCTAAATTCTCTAAATGTCACTTTTGGGTCAAAGAAGTCAGATTTCTCGGTCATATTGTTAATGAAGAAGGGATTTATGTCGATCCAAGCAAGATTTTTGTAATTCTATACTGGAAGCGACCCACTACTCCTAGAGAAGTTCAAAGTTTTCTGGGTTTAGAGGGATATTATAGAAAGTTTGTCAGGGATTTCTCTAAGTTGGCCAGTCTACTGACTAAGCTGACAATGAAGAATGCTAAGTTTAATTGGACTCCAAAGTGTGATGAAGCTTTCCAGGAATTAAAAAGAAGATTAACTACCGCTCCCGTTCTCGCTATCATTAATGGGAACCAAGGGTTATCCGTCTATACTGATGCTTGTGGAGATGGTTTGGGTGCAGTACTAATGCAACATGGAAAAGTAATTGTCTACGCGAGTAGACAATTACGACCACATGAGAAAAATTACCCAACACACGATTTGGAACTTTTAGCTGTTATTTTCGCTCTAAAAATCTGGCGACACTATCTTCTGGGTAAGAACTTTTTCAGCTTTCTTAACGATATAAGAAATTTAACTTAACTAAATAAATATACTTAATGAACTCTCTCTGTTTTAGGTGAAAAATTTGAACTATTCACCGATCGCAAATCTTTAAAGTATCTCTTCACCCAGAAAGATTTAAATCTACGGCAACAACGATGGTTAGAATTTCTAGCGTCATATGACCTAGATATTCTGTATACACCCGGTAAAGCCAATGTAGTTGTCGATGCTTTAAGTAGAAAGCATGCTACTTTTGCTCATCTTGTTGTCACTCCTACTCTCCTTGAGAAAATCGCCAGCAAGCAAAATGAAGACAAATTTCTTCGAGATATTTATGGGAAAATTCTTCGAGGCGAAGATACTAGTTTTGAAACAAATCATAGTGGAGTTATAAGATTGAAAGGAAGAATTTGTGTCCCTGATATCCTAGAATTAAAGTGTGAAGTTTTAGATGAATGTCATAAGTCAAAACCCAGTATCCATCCAGGAGTAAATAAAATGTATAGAGATATTAAAAGAACCTTCTGGTGGAAAACAATGAAGAGAGATATATCCATATATGTGAGTCGCTGTGCTACCTGTCAGCAAACCAAAAGCGACCAAAAGAAGATGGCGGGTTTACTCCAGCCTTTGGAAGTACCAAAATGGAAATGGGATCAGGTATCAATGGATTTTATCGACGGATTGCCACGAACCAAGAAGGGAAATGAAGCAATTTAGGTTATAGTGGACCGTCTAACCAAAACTGCTCACTTCATTCCAGTGAAATTCACTCGGACAGCAGCAAGTTTAGCTGAGCTATATATCAAAGAGATTGTTCGTCTCCATGGCATACCGAGTAGTTTAGTGAGTGATCGTGACCCGATCTTCACTAGTAGATTTTGGGAAGCCTTTTAGGACACGTTGGGATCAAAGCTAAATTTCAGTACTGCTTATCATCCACAATCGGATGGGCAGACTGAAAGGATAAATCGAATATTAGAGGATCTTTTACGAGCTTGTATTCTTGACTTTGGTGGTTCTTGGGAAGACTGTTTACATTTGGTCGAATTTTCGTATAATAATAGCAAGCAAACCAGTATCGAAATGGCTCCTTTTGAGGCTCTATATGGTCGACCGTGTCGATCACCGGCATGTTGGATTGAATCCGGTAATAAACTGGTTCTTGGACCGGACATGATTAAGGAAGCCACTGAAAAGGTTGATTTTATCTGAAAGAAGTTAATAACTGCTCAGAGTCGCCAGAAGAGTTATTACGACCGTAGAAGAAGAGCTTTGGAATTTCAAGTTGGAGATTCTGTTTTTTTGGAAGTATCCCCAATGCAGGGTGTGTTAAGATTCGGGAAAAATGGTAAGTTGACACTGCGATACATTGGTCCTTTTCCTATTTTGGAAAGGATATGTCCTCCAGCATATCGAGTGCAACTACCTAACTGGTTATCTGGCGTACATGATGTATTTCATGTTTCACATCTTTGAAAGTACGTGACTGATCCAGACAGTATTATAGAAGAGGAAGCACAGCAGGATCTGGAGATCACACCAAATTTATCAGTTAAAAGAGAACCAATTAAGATTGTGGATCGGGACGAAAATCAATTAAGGAACAAAATTGTGAAACTAGTTAAAGTGCAATGGAGTGGAGATCCAAAGGACTGTACTTGGGAGACAGAAGACAGTATGCAAAAGTCTTATCCCAAATGCAAGGTGGATATCTCGGCTTAAATTGGTAGCCATTTCTCTATTCTTTTCTGAATTCGTGTATTCTTTGTTTGCTTTTCTCTCTCTTTCAAATTTCGAGGACGAAATTTTCTTAAGGAGGGGAAATCTGTAACATACCAAAATTTATCAATTTAAATTAATAAATGTTGAACTTTTATGATAAAATTTGAAAAGTTCAAAATAAATAAATAATGAATAAACAAATAAATGATGATTTAAATGAATAATAATTTCAAATTTCTTTAAAGTTTAAAAATTTGAAACATTTAAAGTTTTAAAATCATTTAATCTAAATTTGGATTCATATATGTAAATATACATATGTATGTGTGCATACATGGGTAGATTTGAATATTGAATTTGATTTTTATTTTGAATTTAAATTTTAAAATAAATGTTTTAGTAAAATAATTTTCATTTATATATGCATATCTACTAGAATTATTTAATATGTATAAAAAAATTCAAAACACTTTCTTTTGAAAATATGCTTTAACATTAAGCTAATATTTATATAAAGTTAACATTCATTAATAAGAAATATAAGTTTAAAAATAAATTATATAATGTAGATTTGTTATGTTAATAAAGAAAAATCTTTTTTATTACAAGTGTTAAATTAAGAATGGTATAGTGACTAATGTAATTCAATAAAAGAAGAAAAGTAACAAGTGTCTGTTTAATAATTTCTTTTCTTAAGTAATTTTTTTAAAGAAAACAAACTTATACAATATCTTTTATCTTTACTTTTATTTCAGAAAAATATCATCATCAAATAAAGAAACAAATCTACATTGTCTCAACAAATTTAAATCAAGAAACTATATCTAGAAAAAAATCTGTAACAATCACTTTTAGTTTCTCAAGCTATAAGAAGAAGGATTCATAGATAGTACAAATCTTCAACAAGTTTTCCAGAATCAAGAGAAGAACTGCAAGGATTTAAGAAGTTTAGGAATCAATAAAAAAAAGAACAGCAATATAAAAAGTTGAAGTTGCGGGCCAGAATTTCACTTCTGCTTCAACTAAGAATAAGTGTAAGTAAATTTAATTTAATTATTTTATATTATTGTAAAAGAATAAGTGAGTAGATACATCCAAATCTTAAACTAGCTTATGCGAAATTTACTGCAGATAAATAACTCAAAGGAAATCAAGCTAGAAAAATTTTTGCAGTTCAAAGAATAACAGAATTTCCCTTGTCCACTTCCATTTTCAATTCCAAATTGGTGAGTAATTTTTCAAGGAATTTGATTTTTTATATGGTTGATTTAATACTTGATATATGCAAGTTGAAGAAAAGTTTGCATGCAACATAATTTGAATGAAATATGTTTTTTTTACCTGTGCATGTTGACATACAGGATTATACATCCTGTTCTAGCAACAATTTTTGGGAAAAAACTGTATTAAACCCAAATTCATCAATTTTGGTTTGGTTAAATTGAAGTATCAAAAACAAAAAAATGTTTAAATTCATTTCAGATTGAAAGTTTAAACATTTAAAAGATATTATTCAGGATTGAAACCTGGAACAAGAAAGCACAGTTGAAAGTCAAGTCATGATTAATTTCAAAACTAGTAGATTTTAAATTTCAAGTATATCATCTGAATGCTTACCAAAAATTATGATTTTTTAAAATAAAATCAAAATTTTTAAGTTAGTGGTTACTGGGATAAGCCAATGTAACCGAAATTGGGGTTTTTGCGAAATTTCGACCATCGGCATGACGATGATGGATGAGGCTGTGGGTGGAGATAGCTAAGGCATTGGGGGTTCTAGGAAAAATACCTAAAGAATTTCTACTTGATCATGGTTGCCGTGTGATGTTCATGTAGGGTTTTAACCCTAAATTGGATTACAGTAATACATGGGTTCGCTGTGGTCTCGTCAAGCCACCGGAGTTGATCGCTCCCGTAGGAATGGCAGCGTTAGTTCGAGATGAAGCTTCGGTTAAATTATGGTATCCTCCAATGGCCAGAGGTGGGAGAGCATGGGGGTTTTCTGGAACCAGTTTTGATGAAGTTTGGGTTTGGGAGCCAAATTTTGAAATCGTGTTTCGTTCAATTTTTGAGTGTTTGAGAGGCTTGAGCACTTCGTCGTTGATATGTGGACCATCAGAAATTCAACCAGAGATCGCCGATGAGGTTGTGCAAGTGCACATGGGTTTGGTGGTGTCAGGGAAAGCAAGTTTGGGGAAGAAAGGAAGGACCCCAAGCAGTTATCGGGTAATAGGGTTTTAAACTCGAGCGTGAACTCGAAGCAGTGTATGGGTTGTTCAAATGGTACTTAGAAAAAATTTTGAAAAGAAAAAGAATGTGTCACTCGGGTCAGATTTTAGGGAAACCCGAAGCAAGCAGAAGGAATCCTCAGGGAAGACTCGAAGGGGTTCGGGGGAAAGTCAGATTACAGAAAGTTTTGCCCAAATAAAAACAAGAAATTTCAAAAATTTTAAAATTTTAAAATTCATGTTTTAAAAGATGGTTTTGATTTATATTTAAAATAACTTAATGTTAAGTAAGAATTTTTTTTTTAGTAATTTAATTTGACTTAATTCTTGTCACATTACTTATAAAAAAAATTAGTTATAAAATGTAATTAAAAATGATGTTAAAGATTAAATGATTTACTTATGTAATAAACGATTTACTTATGTAATAAATGATTAACTTAAAATAAATTACTTAAGTTAATTACCTAATATTTAATGATTATTTAGGGATTAACTTATTAAGATAATTAATTAAGGAAATAATAAATTAATAAGAGTAATTAAGAATTAATTTATGAGTAATTAAGAATGAATTAATTAGGGTAATTAATTAAGTGATGATTTAATTATGAAGATAATTAAAGATTTAATTAATTTTAAATAAGGATAACTAATCATTGATTAAAGATAATTAATGAAATTAAGTATGTGATTAATCAGTTTAAATCACACAATTGAGTTATCTTGGCTGGACATGATCGATAACTATGTATAATGTATTTGATTGATATCTCTGATTTTATTTGTGATGCTTTGTGATTTAATTTCTTTATGCCAAGCTATGCTATCTGTGATGAATATATCTCTGTGTAAATAACAAATCCCTTTGGCCTGTAAAACGGCTTTTGAATTTCGATGCGTCCAGGAGTCGGATTCCAGTTGGTAATCCAAAACCCACATCGAACCTGTGAATCTTTATGAAGGACGTATCCACATGTTTTAAAATTTATGCTCACTATTCGGATTAGCCGGCAAAGGACCTTTGTGTCATATAACCCATTCCGCATAGTGATTCGACGAATGGAGAGCGATTGAAGACCGATGGTGAAGACCGGGTGTCTTCAATAACGATAGGATTACCTATCGATTGTCTCTGCACCGAGTTGCTCCGATATAGGGATTTCTTAAGTGATGGGAAGTCCGATCGGGATTGTGGACTTTCGGATTTGTAAGGGCTTCTTTCTTTATTGGACGAAGTGCCTTCGGTTCTGTTCGAACCCGTAACAGACTTGTAGGGTCGTGTGTCTGATACTACACTTCGAGATATAAATCCAATTTCTTTCAAATACATATCTGTTGGTGGTGGAGAATTTATTCTCTTAGCTTAACACCCTTCTCTGAGACGTACGAGCTCAGAGGTTATGTAGTTGAAGTTATTGGCGATATACTCCCAATTTGGTAGTGTGGCACGCTAAGTGCTGCTGTGTATTGTTGATCATTTTTTGATCATTAGATGATCAAAGCATGGCTTTTGTAAAAAGCTAGCTTTGTGGACGAGACTTCATCGAACCTCACAACCCGGTAATGGTCGAAACATGATAGATGCGGCAAGGTTATTGGGGGTAGCGCCCCTTAGGGTTTGTGCATTCCCTTCTGGATAGAAGTGGTATCATGGTATGGAGCCCAGATACTTAACTTATGTGGATATCGCAAATATATATATTCCTTTTGATTTATGTTGGGTCCCCGAATAATGGTTGCTTACAACCGGGGGATGGCATACTCGTGTAGTAGTTACCTAGTTATAGAGGTAACCCGACCTTGTGTTGGCAGAGATCCGGTTAGGTTTTCGGGACGTCCCTACAGAGGCATACCCATGTGGCCCAGGAAGTTCCTTAGCCTGACCATTTGTTGGAAATCCAATTACCAATACGAACCCAGTATGGTTTTAGTTGTAGAACCTGCCATCTAATATGGTAGCTATAGTAGGCATACTATAAAGGTATGTATGCTGGCTAAGATTAATATTATACTTATGAAAAATGTTTTCACACTATGCACTAATAATAGCATTTAAAAGTGTTTTTCCCGTATCAAGCATTTTTTGACTGTCATAAGGGGAAATCATCCCTAAGTCTGCGTTTACATTGTGTGTGTGGCGGGAGGCCTTATGGCAGTTTCATTATCAAAAAGCATTGCGAATTTCTTTCAAGTTCTTTTGTTTGCTTTTGGTTTAAAATAAACTGCTTTTATTTCACATAACTGTTTTGTTTACTCATACCAGTCCCATGACTGACCCAGAGTTTATTGTTTCTTTTCTAAACTCTGGGTGCCTATAATTTCCACACGGGCTGTCTAGTAGCAGGTCTTCTATGTTTTGGTACTAGCTGGATCTTGGAGTCGTATGGTTTGGAGACTACTAGTTTTGAAGGTTTTAACTTGGAGATATTTTAAAACTTTTGGATCTCGAGGGTCTCAGTTTGGAAGTTCATTATCGCTTTATCTCTTTGAAGACTTTCTTGGAGTGATCACATGTTGTTCTTTGTGATGGTCTATTTTGGTGTTGTGTTGTATATGTATAAATATACTCTGGTGTTGGTGTTGTTGTTGTATCGATATTGTGAGATGATGTATCTGAGATATTGATGTTGGCAGTTTTATTTTTCCGCTGTTTATATTCATCTAATTGTTGTTATAAGCTCCATCTGAACTGAAATTCGACGTTCGAATCTCCGGCAGTTGAGTACAAGTGAGGTGCTTGATGTCGATTTTTGAACGCTGAATTCGGGTCGTGACAGGGATAGTCGGCATATTGAACTTCTTGGGGTACTCAGCCTGTAGGATACCATCTGTAAAGGTAGTATGGCTTTTGGACACTCCCCAATCTTCATTGGTCAAGCCTTGGTTCTCTCTCATCAACTGCCTGACCATAGTTGTTAAGTCCGGAGTCTGTATGGAGGATGGAAGGTTGGGTTCCGTTCCACGGGACCATGCGGGTTGATGTCTCGCGGGATTTGGGTCTTGGAGATTCGAGCGTCCGGTCTCCTCATGGGCTTGATCCCTAGTCGATCGATCTGTGATACCTGCCTGTGCAACTTCATCCTTACGGCGCCTACGCCTAGGAGGTTCATCAGCTAAGGTTGAACTATCAAATTTAGAATAAGGGGCAGGGTTACCTCCAGCATTCTGATGCTGCTGCTGAGTGCGCTGAGTCATAAGGTTAGTGTTGGCTTGAATCTGCTCAGCAAGTTGCCTTCTACTTTCCTTGAGTTCTCTTATCAAGTCGTTGAACTCTGTTTGGGAAACAACTTCCGCTTGGTTTTGGGTGGAGGGCCCTACACCTCGAGTTGCTTGTTGATTTCTATGTCCAACTTGTTGCATGCTAGCAGTCTCGTGGACATCTGCGTTATGGGAGGCCGATCTGGTTCGTGGTCTTCCCATGGTAGAGCTGTTGGTTGTAACTCTGAATAGAATCAACAGATGCCTGGTGAATGATCTTGGATCTCCTCTGTGGGATTTATGCAATCCAGTAGCTACAAAGCAGATCCTAACAGCCTGAGAATTCGATTCTCAGTGAAAGCACCAAAATGTTAGCACCAAAATTAGCCACTAACACCCTTGTGAAAGATTGTGTAGAGAGATTAATGAAGATAGTAAATTAAAATAGAAGATAGTATGTAAATTTAAATGCAGAGAACAAGAACACCAAATTTATAGTGGTTTTGCCTACGTCCACTTTGAAGTTGATTTCTATTGCTTTCCTTGATAGTTGATTACAGATACAATCTGTTTCCAATTACTTGAATACAATTGCAAAGTAAAAGATTAAGTCTTGAGTGAGTGTTGAATGCGGCAGAGTTTCCCCAGTGTTCTCGAAAAAACCGATCCCTTTCACTGTGCCTCTACCTCTCTATTTATAGACGAAGGTGGGTTGGACTTCCCTGGTGGGCCTGGTAGCTAAATACCTCGGCCCAAATGGAGTAATCTCTGTGTGCCGACCCGAACATGCCGAATGGCCAAATGTCGAACCATCATCTTCATGCCGAACGATGCGGTGTGTTGAGAGAGGTGCACAGGCCGAACGAGAATCGATGTCGAACGAGGAAAAAACCGAACGAGGCTGGAATGCCGAATAGTCCAGGAATGCCGAGTGAAGCATGAATGCCGAGTGCTCTAGAAGCCGAACGCTCTTAAATGCAATTCGACCCAGTCGTGCCGAACGTCCTCGGAACGCCGAATGACCCTGAATGCCGAACGTCCATGGAAGTCGAACGTTCCTTGTATGCCGAACGTCCCTGGATTGCTGAACATCCCAGGATTGCCGAACGCTCCGGGATGCCGAGCGCTCCTAGAAGCCGAGCACTCCTGGATGTCGAGTTCTCCCAAATGCCGAACTACCCTGACCGTCGAACGCTTCCTAATGCCGAGTACTCACGAATGTTATTCGAACGTGAATGCCAGATGAACCATTTGCGCCGAGCGTTCAGAATGCCGAACAGTGTGTAAATGCCGAACGATCCATAAATAGCCGAACAGTGTGCTAATGTCGAGTACCTATTTGCCTGGTCAAATCTCCAGGAAACAGGGATCTTCATTCGGCTTCTCTTCATCTTCCACCTAGGATATAATCTGCCATTTCTACTCTTGGATTTTGGATTGTAACTATAATCAAGTTACAGTATAATAAAGAGGATTATTCTGGAGTGGACGTTGGCCGGAGTGAGCCAAACCACTTTAAATCTTTTCTCTTTTACTTGCTTTCATTTTAATTTGATTATTTTTCATATTATATTCTCTACATCATATACTATCTGTGATATGTGACTGAACCTGGAGCTTTCACGTATAATTGGGTATTGGTCGTCAATTTTGATGCCAACATTTTGGTGCTTTCACTGAGAAATCTTGCACCTGTAGATTTGGAAGTTAGGATCTTGAATTTGAAAGCTTTGGAACTTGAATCTAGGAAGCAATGGCTTGGCAATCAACAAGGAGACAAAGAACAAAGAGGAGCCATCAAGAAGGAAGACGGGAGGCTTCCTCAAGGGATAATAAAACATCGATCTTCATTACCAGGGACAAGATAGAAATAGTGATGGATGCTATGCAGGAAAGGTTGCTAAAGAGACAGAAGGAAATGATGAAGAGCCTACTTCAATAGATTGGACAAGCTAGAGTGCAAAACCAAGGAAATGGAATAGCTGGGAATACTGGAAATATGGATCACGTAGTTGGAGCAGCAGGAGCAGAGGAATCCTGGAATCAAAACCATGGAAATGAAGAAAACAGGGTGCGAGATACAGTGGAATCGCCGAAGCAGTCCTTGACCAACCAGGAAAGTGGACGAAACCATAGCCGATTGTTATAGAATGATCGGTGCCGATCGTTCCACACTCGAGGGCTACCAAGTGGTGCTATGCAATTTGGCGTTGATCAGAATATGAATGTTCATCCAGAAGAACAAATTTTTGAATTTCCTTATGGACTCGGTGGGCAGGTTAATGAACGAAGATTTCCACTTGATGACAATGACGGGTTGGCAGAAATGATCAGACGGGCCATGAGAAAAGATTGGTAAATAGAGATTTGGAAGATGTAAATAGGAGTCCCCTTGCTCCTAGGATCTGGTAAGCTTGGAATCCACCGGAATTCAAACTACCAACGCTTGAGACAAATGATGGAAGAACAGATCCCATTGTTCATCTGATGAGATACATGAGGCATACGGAAGAACGTGGGGCATCATAGGAGGTCATACCATAATGCTTCCCTTCGTATTTGAAAGATATAGATGCTCTATGGTTCAGACGGTTGGAAAGAGGCTCTATTGGTTGTGACGACTTGATTTTCCATACCTTGAAAACCCGCACTGATACTCCTTAACAATGAATTTCCAAGACATGAAAGACACAGTGTCACCGATGAAATAAAAGAAAGAAGAACAAAACATAACAACGCATCGGAATAGAACTAAATCTCATAAAGCGTGGAGAATATATAATATTAAATTATAAATTTTGTAGTGGAAAACATTTAAAACATATCAATCAGAGTCTAACCATTGATCAGCCAAGACAGTTATAAACTCCGTCCTTGCAATTGCTGAAAGAGATAAAAAACAACAAACACAGAACATCAGAATAATAAACTACGCCCAAACGTTGATGCAGATCTCCAATGTTTGCACAAAAAATGGACAAACACCTCCAAGTCGTATTATTTAGTTGATTATATGTGATTTTCAATGATTTTAGATGAGTATGTAAATATGAGAAAAGTAGGGGCTGAAATGTAAAAGACACGCAGATTTATAGTGGTTCGGCCAGAATGTGCCTACGTCCACTTTATATGTTATTATCTCTTTTCTTCCAGATTACAAGTACAATGCGTTGTATACAAGTGTATGAAAGTGGTTTGAAAGTTCCTTCCTCGCTTGAGCTCTCAAACTTGTCTGCCATTGTTGTACCCCTGCCCCTCTATTTATAGAATGAGGTAGGGGGCAGGGGTCATGGAAGTATATAGCTGCTAGTGGGCCCGGGCTGAAGCAATCTGGCCTGGTAGCGTTCTGGTTCGGCGAAGCCTTGGTTCGGCCGTGTTGAGGTCTCTGAGATGGTTGATTCGGTAGTGAGCTTGGAGGTTGGTTCGGTTGTACGTGGTCCGGTCATGGTGGTCCGGTGATGAAGAGGTTGGTTCGGCATTGATGTGGAGATTGGTCCGGTTTGGTTGTGTGGTATTGGACCGGTGGTGATTGGTTCGGTACCAACCTCGTTCGGTAGTGGGATTGTGAGGGGGAGTCTGGTTGCCGGACTAGGTTGGGAATGCCGAATGAACCCATGCCGAATGAACCACCATGCTTGAATTGCCGAATGGATTTTATGCTAGCATTGAGCCTTGTGTCTGCCGAATGGATTGGAGGTTACGAACCCGGGTGTAACTGACGCTTCTCGGTCTCGAGATCTTCTGGGTGAAAATCCGCCCAACATTTGCCCCCCAAAGTGGGGCACGTGCTTGCACGTGTCGCGCTTTGTTTCTCGTTGGTGGGAAGACTCGTCTTGTAATGTCATGGGCTGGATGTTTATAACTTGTGGATGTCCTGCAAAGAGATTTATAGTTTTAGTGTGGTTTCAAATAACGACCGTTCGGGGTCGAAATATTTGTGATCAAGTGAACTGTGTCGCTCGGGACGAGCAAGTGTGCCCCGAAGGGGCTTAGCATCGTCGATGCCAGGTTCACGTTAGAGTGGGTCCCTGGGTCGTTTGCCAAGGTGGCTTATCGCCAGCTCAGAGCATGCCTAGGGATCGTTCGCGACCCCGTACATGTGTAAGTAGCTTAGCCATTTCACAATTATCAAATATCCATTTGACCGATGGGCTTAAAAATGCGTGTCAAAGTGTAAATTCCCACGATGATAGGGTTAATGACCATTCAGAGCGTGCCTATGGACCATTCGTGGTCGCGTACACGTGTGAACGATTTAATTCATGCTAGTGGGAGTTTTACGACTTATTCATCGTTGTCATAATCTTATTTTATTAGTTAGTTCTGGAGTTCGGTACTTATCTGAGTGAAGCGCCTTGCGTGCCCCCTGTTTCTGGTTTCTGCTGGTAGAGACAGTTTTATTCGGTTGTTGGTTGGACCGGTACGCTGGTCCGGTATGTTGGTCCGGTAGGCCGAACCAGCTGGTTCGGCAATCCTGAGTTTGCCTATATATAGAGGCTACCCCCCTTAGTTTTCCCTTACCGAACCAAAGAGAGCCGAATCAGTTTTTAGCCGAACCAAACTTCTGCCGAACCAAGCTTATACCGAATTAGGTATATATTCTTTTGCCGAATGGTTTTTTATCACCGAATGAATATGATTGCCGAATGCACACGAAGGGTTTTGTTTTACCGAATGATATGTATACCGGATGTGTTTTTTAGTGCCGAATGGACTTATGACCCCATTGCCGAATGAACTTAAGTCCCTAGTGCCGAATGAGCATAAGACCCTAGTGCCGAATGAACTTTGTATTCGGTCTTTGGGTGGAATTCTGGACTTATGTATGCTTGCTTGTATTCTTGTTCTAACATCATGTTTTTCACTTTTGTGTATGCAGATAAATGTCTCGCAAGGCGGAAACACGATCAGACAGACGGAAATCCAAGGATGGAGGAGAGTCTTCTTCTGTGCCCCCAGCCCAACCAGGATCCGGGCAACATCGACCTGTTCCGAGGTCGTTGGTGGACGGACATGGTCCACAGGAACTTCTGGTCTCCCCTCCCGACTGCTTTCCTAGCTCCCTAAAGGAGGAGCAACTTGACGTTATATCCCGTTCCTTTGGGATAGACAGGGCTCTTATGCTGTTACCGGGGGAGGGGGTCATGCCATATGATCCCCCTGAGGGGTACTTCGCTTACAGCCGTTACCATTGTATGTGCGGGGCTATTCCTCCAGTCAACGCCTGGATATTAAGCTTCGTCACTTATCTGAAGGTGGCTCCATTCCAGCTCCAGCCCAACTCTTATGCCATTCTGGTTTGCTTGTATGCTATCTTCCAGAAGAGATACGGGCGTGCCCCCTCCAACCGGGAAATACGATATCTGTACAATCTGAGGGGGTACAGGAAGGGGTCCCCATATATTAGCTTGGAGTCAGCCGTTTCCTTCAAGCCGGTTTTGGATTTATACTCGAAGTATAGCATGTTCAAGAAGGAATGGTTCTTTGTTAGGGATGACTCCGTCTCTATTCGCCGATTTACCTCCGGATGTAAGTCAAAACTCTACTCATAATTCCTGTCTTGGCTGTAATTCTCTCTCTTATGCGCTTTTATTTCTTGCTAGCGACAGGTGGTTTTGCGGTTGTGGAAGATGATCGCTTGGTTCAGATGGCAGCTGAAATTGAAGCTATTTCCGGGAGAGACAGATCGGCTGCTTATTTGATTAGGAATGCCAGGCTCTTGATGTATAATTTGATCCTCCCACATCAGTCCGTAGTCAAACAGAGGGACACGGCAGAAGAGAAGGCTGCCCAGCCTAAAGGTGGGGTGACAGCGAAGGGTGGCAAGAGGAAGCCCTTTGCACAACGTCCAGTCGTTGGAGGCAAGAAGCTCAAGGAGTCCGATGGCCCTTCTCCAAGTACTTGCCCGGATGTCCCGGAGGAGGAAGGTGTAGAAGAGGAGGAAGGAGGTGAAGTTGGAGAAGGGTCGGAGGGTGGAGGAGATGGCGATGGTCAGGGTGGTAGCGGTGTTGCTGCTCTAACCTCTGAGCAGGACCTCGAATTGGATGAGGCTCTCCGTCGGGCCTTCGGGGAGTCAGAGGGGGAGTCGGAAACAGAGAAGGAAACGGAGAAGGCAGAGGAAACCGGCAAAGCTGTGGTTAGCACTGACCCATCCTCTAAGGGTTCCTCAGCTAGGGTGACCCCGGCGATGCAAGGTGAACTTTTGTCTTCTGCCGATTCTATTTTCGATAAGGACTTAGAAATTTTTTACGGTTCACTTCCGTCCTGGAATGAGATCCAGGACTTATTGCAGTATCCCACTCCTCCGCCGGGTTTGTATAACAGATGTGTCTCCTCACTTTTCTTTCTTTTTAACTTAGCACATTTTTTGAATTGCGGATTATTGTATGTTCGTAACACTTGTTCTTTATTCCAGGGGCAGGCCAGGCGGGTAAAACGTCGGATGTTCGACACCGCCTTGAACAATTTAAGTCGAGGAGGGCTTCCGCGAAACCTTCTACTGATCGCACTGGGGACGTAGTCAAGTACCGCCCTCTTCTTGGGGTCATCGAAGAGGGCATTCAGAAAAGGAAGCGGAGCCGTTCCTTATTTGAGTCTTCTTCTGCTTCGCAGCTTCCTACTCTGTCTCCCCCTACTCAGCCTCCTTGTGATACTACGGAGGAGAGCACGGAGCCCTGCCCCCCTCCTCCTCCTTCCAAGAGTTCTACTGTCATTCATATAAGGCGTCCCGATGTGCTTCGCCCCGTGCCTCGTGACCCTTTTGCCGGCCATCCTGATTTAGACCCAAGTTTTCGGGACATTTCATTTGATGAGACCACGGGCGAGCACCTACTTCCCCGCAACCCCATGGTACGTGTGCTGGATGAGGCCAAGTCCCTAGATCTTGATCTGCTTACTACTCGGGTAGTTACTATGGGGGACGAGGCCAAGGCTAATATTGACCGGGTGGCCGAAGAGACTAAGAAGTTAATGGAGCATCATGCTCGATTGGTCAAGGCCGGGGAGGAGATTGGGAGTGCTAATATTCGGTTAAGGCTAAAGGTTGCCGATCAGGCCAAGCAGCTTGCCGACCAAGCCATCCAGATCTCCCAGCATGAGGAAGCCTCCCAGCGTCTGAAAGAGACCATGGAGAAGGCCAGTAGGGCGGAGTTACGGAAGATGGAGGTTACCTGCAGGGAGCGGATTAACATGGCCATTACAACGGTGGATGAGGTTCGAAATGCGGATCTCGAGCGGGTAGAGGAGTTGTCGGGGAGACTCGAGGCTGCGGAGATGGCTCAGGCTGAGTTGAAGGAGGAGATGGAGGAGATGAGGAGGTCCCTTAGGTTGAAGGAGGAGGAAATGAGGAGGTCACTCCAGGCTGACTGCTTGAGATACCAATCAGAGAGGGACGTCGCCGTCGCTAAGTTGCAAGCTTCCGAGGCTCGGGTGAAGGAGTTTGAGGAAAATGAGGGGATGATGGATGAGATGCTTCAGGATATGTACTTCCATACTTGGAAAGAGGGCGGCTTGTCTTGGATGGACGATTACCCTCGGGTCATGGCCAAGGTGTATCTCCAGGCTTTAGAGGAGGCCAGGGTGAACGCGGGTAAGGAAGGCGGAGAGGCTTTCAACTTGAGTGCGGTTACTGCTCAGTTCTCAAAGGAGGAGCAAGCGGCGGTGAAGGAGGGGATGCGGCTGCTTGCTGCGGAGGAAGCGGGCGTGCAGTTGGATGATGAGGATCAAGCGGCGGATGCTGGTGAGTTATTCTTTTCCCTTTCTTTTCTTTTCGTGTTTTCATAACTTGATCGTTCGTTTAATGAATTCCTCTTCTGATCTGGACAGGTGGGACTTCAGATCCACATGCTGGGGGCTCCGATCCTGCGGCTAAGTAGGCTGGGGGAGTTGGTGATGGAGTGTGGATGCATCTGCCATCTTTTTGTTTCTTTTTTATCACTGTTCATGTTAGTCTTTGATATGCAACTGTAATAAAATTATTTGCAAAGAATAACTTCGTGTGATCTTATAATATAAGTTGATTTTGTCATGTTCAAATGTTGTTGCTATCTTTATGTGCTGTGTGAGAAGTATAATTATGTATATGCCTGTGATTCCACTTGTGTTTGATGTTAAGTTTTTGCTTGAAATATAATTTCACGTTTTGCAATGTCAGTGTATGAATAAGTTATAGTTACGCATTTATGTACAAGAGAAGAGAGTACCGCCCTTTATGTTTTATTCGCAGGCGGTAGCTTTGAGTGTCTTGTGTAACTGTTTACGGGTATAGCAGAGCGCCCTGCTACCCAGCATGCAGGCTTAGAGCCTCATGAGTGAATGCTTCCTATTTGGTTTCCTGTACTTTAGAGTTTGTTATACAGGATAGGAGAAAAATATTTAAATGAAATGGAAATATAGTAAAAGTAAAACTTCCAGTCACGGAAGGCCGTCGATGTGCTTAAGTTCGTGGCAAACGGGTTTTGTAGTCACTTTCCCTAGCTGTGGGTCTTGGAGACATTTGTCACCCATCTTACGCCTCCGCGGGGAGTTTTCTTTTTTACCACAGCCGCACTTAAGACACATCGGAGCCGAGATCGCGCACGGTAACTACCCGAACCGTTATGGTCCGTAATCGTGGGTATTATTCGATTTACCGTGGCCGGCTAGCGTGGGTGCCGTTGGCCGTGAACTACCCCTGGCTGGCCACACCTTATGTTGGGGCTTAAAGTAGGTTCACGGTTACCGACGAGCCGAACGCCGTAATGAGCTGCCATCGGCTATAGTCGGCCTTTATGATGACTTATAATCGGCTCATTACAGTTGGCTTTGAGGGCAGGCGCGCAATGAGTTAACCCGCAGCAGAGGGATGCTGGAGCAAAAGAGTCTCATTGGCGAGTGCATAGAATCGTGGCGTACCTGTTAGGCCTAGTCTAGATGAGGCCGCGGTGCGTCTTGAGTGGAGATGCCATAGGATTTTGTTCAACAGAAAGGGATAACGCTTAACAAGTAGCCAAGACATAAAGGAACAAGTTAAAAAGAGACAAGATTTTTTAAAGTGGTTCGGCACGAAAATGCCTACGTCCACTGATTCTCTTTGTTAATTCACTTCATATGGGCAGTACAAGTTAAGAAAAGTATCGACGGAGGTGTCGGATGTTCCATGCCCTCTGGAACACCTCTCCGTCCACTGTTGACAAAATGTAAGCTCCGTTGTGGAGATCTTTGTGAATTACATATGGTCCGTCCCAGATGGGGTCCAGTGCCCCGGGGCGCGGAAAGATTCGCCTGAGGACAAGATCTCCTTCTTGTAAGCTGCGATGCTTGACTTTGGAATTGTATAGTGCTGCCACTTTTTGTTTGTGAGCTGCTGCTTTGAGTGCTGCATCGTTTCTCCTTTCCTCAATCAGATCCAAAGACATGAGGAGGAGTTCTTCGTTTTCTTCTGGGTTGTAGTGGATCCTACGGTGGGAAGGCACAATAGTCTCAACTGGGAGCATTGCCTCCGATCCATATGCCAAAGAGAAAGGAGTATGTCCCGTTGATGTTCTGAAAGATGTGCGGTATGCCCATAGTGCCGTAGGAAGTTCGTCCACCCAAGCGCCTTTTGACTTTTCAAGTTTCTTCTTGATTAGGGTTTTGAGAATTTTGTTGACAGCTTCAACTTGTCCGTTTGCCTGAGGGTAAGCTACTGATGAGAAGCTTTTATGAATTCCATGCTCTTGGCACCAGTCGGCAAATTCTTCGCTGTCAAATTGGGGTCCGTTGTCTGATACGATCTTGAGGGGGACTCCATACCTGCACAGAATGTTTTTGATCAAGAAGTTGATAACTTTTGCTGAAGATATTTTATTTAAAGGTTCCGCTTCCACCCATTTGGTGAAATAATCGACTGCCACTATAGCATATTTGGCGCCGCCTCGGCCCGTTGGCAGTTCGCCAATTAAGTCAATTCCCCATACAGCAAAGGGCCAAGGGCTGGTCATTTGAGTAATTCCGTTTGTGGGCAGTCGAGGGATCTTGGCGAACTTCTGACATCTGTCGCATTTCTTAACGAAGTCTAGGGCATTTTTGTTCAGTGTGGGCCAGTAATATCCATATCGGAGCATCTTTCTTGCCAAAGTCTGTCCTCCAGTGTGATCTCCGCATCCTCCCTGATGGATGTTTGTTAATATCTCCTTGGCTTCCCTCCCGGCGACGCATCTTAATAGGGGGCTAGAGAAGCCACGCCGGTAGAGGATGCCTTCTTGCATTGTGTAGTGGGGAACTTTCCTCAAGATCTTCTTGGCTTCGTCACGCCTGTCGGGTAGTATGCCATCTTGCAAATATTTCCGGATAGGAGTCATCCAGGTTCCTTCTTCGATTGCAGTTATCAGATTCGCTTGTTCGAAACTCGGGGCTAGCTGCCTTGAGATTACTAGTGCTCCGGGAATGGTGCCGTCCTTCATACTAGCTTGCTTTGCAAGTTCATCTGCCTCTCGGTTTTCTTCTCGAGGAATGTGTTTGATTAGATAATGGTCCAATCGATCGAGCAGCAGTCTGGTTTTCTTTAGGTATGCTGTGAGCCGTTCTCCTCGAGTCTGGAATTCTCCTAGTACCTGGTTTACGATAAGCTGAGAATCACTATGAATACATAAGGAATTGATCCCAATTTCTAGGGCCAGTTCCAATCCCGCTATTACTGCTTCATATTCAGCATCGTTGTTAGTGGCCGTGAACTCCAATCTTAATGCATAGTACAACTTTCTTCCCTTGGGGGTGACGATCACAATACCTGCCCCCGAGCCTTGTTCGTTCGATGCTCCGTCTACAAAGAGGTTCCACTTGATGTTTTTTGCTACTTCGGATTGTTCCTTGCCTTCGTTGGTAGTGAATTCGGCAATGAAATCAGCCATGGCTTGTCCTTTGATAGCGGTGCGGGGATGGTAGGTGATATCATACTGACTTAGTTCGATGCACCATTTGAGGAGTCGCCCAGAAGTGTCAGGACGATGGAGCACTTGTCTTAGTGGTTGATCGGTTAGAACCCTGATGGAGTGAGACTGGAAGTAGTGTCGCAGTTTCCGCGACGCGATCAATAAACAATATGCTAACTTCTCGAGTTTAGGATATCTGGCTTCTGCCCCCGTAAATCTCTTGCTTACAAAGTAAACCGGACGTTGTGTGCGGTCTTCTTCTCTTACCAAGGCGGCGCTTAGAGCATGAGATGATACAGCGAGGTATAGGTATAACACTTCACCTTCATTTGGAGTTGAGAGTACTGGTGGTCTCTGAAGGTGTTCGATTAGGTTGAGGAAGGCTTTTAAGCATTCGTCGGTCCACTCGAACCTCCCTTTGTCTTTCTTGAGTGCTTCGAAGAAAGGGACACACTTGTCAGTTGCCTTGGAAATGAATCTGCTTAGGGCGGCCACCTTTCCGTTTAGGCTCTGCATTTCTTTCCGAGTGGAAGGTATCCTTATTTCTTTTAAAGCTCGGATTTGTTCAGGGTTTGCTTCGATTCCTCTGGCGTGGACGATGAATCCTAAGAATTTTCCCGATGATACTCCGAAGGAGCATTTTAGAGGATTCAGCTTCATTCCATATCGGCGAAGTACCCGAAACATATCGTCCAGATGGCTTACATGGTCGTTGGCTTTCCTGGATTTCACCAACATGTCATCCACATATACTTCCATAGTACGTCCTATCAGTTCTGCGAACATTTTGTTGACGAGGCGTTGATAGGTAGCTCCAGCATTTTTGAGTCCAAAAGGCATGACTTTGTAACAATATAATCCGCGGTCGGTGATGAAGCTAGTGTGGTCCTGATCGGGAGCGTGCATGGGGATCTGGTTATATCCGGAGTATGCATCCATAAAAGATAGGAGTTCGTGCCCAGCTGTGCTGTCCACGAGTTGGTCAATTCGGGGAAGTGGGAAGCAGTCTTTCGGGCAAGCGTCATTCAGATTGGAGAAGTCAATACATGTTCACCACTTTCCATTGGCCTTTTTTACTAGCACTGGGTTAGCGATCCATTCTGGGTAGATGGCTTCCCGTATGAAGTCATTAGCAAGTAGATTTTTTACTTCCTCATCAAGGGCTGCTGATCGCTCTGCCCCCATGCTCCTCTTTTTCTGCTTTACTGGTACCTTGGCGGGATCGATGTTCAACATGTGGCACGCTACGTCTGGGGAGATTCCTGTCATATCGGCGTGGGTCCACGCAAATACATCTAAGTTGTGGCGGAGAAAGTCAATGAGTTGACCCTTTAATTCCGTTTTCAGCTGAGATCCGATTTTTAATAGTTTACTTGAATCGTGCTTATCTACAGATACGAATTCCATAGCCTCTGCAGGCTCGGCGGTAGCCTCCTCCTCTTTATCCCGGGGGTCTAGTTCATTGAAGGGATCGCTTGTGTATCGAAGAGGAGGGGCTTTCTTTAGTTGCTATGCCTCCAAGATTTTCATGCAGAGAGTAGTCTCTGCATCTTTTCCTTTCTTCTTTCTGCGGTTGTTGCGAAGCTCAGTTACATAGCAGTCTCGGGCAGCGTCTTGATCTCCTTCTACTTCTCCTATTCCGTTGTCTGTCGGGAATTTCATCTTCAGGCACCAGGGGGCTAGGACAATTTGGAAGTCAGACAAGGCTGGTCTCCCCAAGAAGGCGTTGTAAGCCGAGTGGTTCTCTATTAGCACGAACGTTTGTTTTCGCACCACGGAGCGGGGATGACTTCCTATTTCGACGAAGAGGTCAAGTTGCCCGAGGGGCATTTTTGCATCTCCAGTGAAACCGTGCAGTGGTTTGTCGCAGGGAGACACATCCTTCATTGATAACTTCATTTTGTCGAAAGCATGTTTGAACAAGATGTTTACGGAGCTTCCCGTGTCTATTAGAATCCGAAAAACTTTAGCTGGACCGAACCAGGCAGAGATGACCATAGGATCCATATGTGGGTACTGTCTTCCTTCCAAATCACGCCTACTGAATATGATGTCGTCGTTTTCTTTTCGTTTCGGGTGGCGTTCCTCCGTAATGGAGTTAACATATCCTTCGGCATTTCTAAGCGACTCGCCGTACCTTTCCATCTCTGCCCAACTTCTGTCGGCAATGTGTGGTCCTCCTGAGATGGTAAGGACTACTATCTTCTCTTGACTAGAGCCACTGGTGTTGTGATTGTTGCGACTCCCTCCGCCTACTTCTGGGAGGGGTTGCTTTGAGTTCTCATTGGCAGGAGTTGGAGTCCTGTTCTGACTTTTCACATAACGTTCCAGTCTTCTTCTTCTAATGTGTTCTTCGATCAAGTCCCGAAGATGGTGGCATTCATTGGTGTCATGTCCGTGGGATTCGTGGAAGCGACAGAACTTTCCGGACTTGAGTGCGTTATCTGATTCTTTCTTGTGCGGGGGGCGCTTGTATCCGAGTTCGCCCTGAGTGGCTAGGTAGATGTTTTCGATTGTTTCATTCAAAGGAGTGTAGGAGTCAAATCTTGGCCCTGGTCGATATTGGCGCTTCTCACCCTTTCTGCCCCCAGCATTGTCTCTAGATTCATTTCTTCGAGCGTCCTTAGCTGCAGTGGGCACCTTGTCTTGAATTATCTTGCCTTGTTGCCCTGGCTGCCTCTCCGTAGCAGCGTCTTCAAGTCTCATATACTTTCCAGCTTCATGGAAGAAATCAGGCAAGGTAACTGGTTTTTCCTTAGTTAATCTTCTGGCAAACTTGGTGTCTGGATGCACACCACTACAGAGGGCCATTAGAGTGAGTTTTTCATCGGCATCTTGAACTGCTGCCGCTGCGGCGTTGAACCGTGTTAGATATTGTTGTAGCGTCTCTCCGGTTTTCTGTTTGACATTGGATAGAGAATAAGCATCCCTGGGTTGTTCCACATGGATGCGGAACTGGCTAATAAACCTTTCTTTTAACATCTCCCATGAGTTGATGGATCCTTGGGGTAGATGGCAGAACCAGGAGGTAGCTAGATCTGATAGGAATAGCGGAAAGCATTTACATAATACTCCTTCTGTTGCTCCACTCATGAGCATATGCTGGGTGTATCTCTGCAGGTGTACGATGGGGTCGGAAGTTCCTTTGTAAGGTTCCATGGTTGGCATTTTCCATTCCCGGGGAGTGATGGCAGTTTCGATATTTCGGGTAAAGGGACTGGTGACCCTAGCGCCTATTCCCCGGTCCCTTTGCTCCCGTTGGACACATTCTCTGAATAATCGTGCCATCCGCTCGTCAGAACTTGGAGCGGACAAAAATGAGCTCGGTTCTTCCCTGCGGGATCTATCTCGTCCAGATGACCTGTAGGGATGGTACAGTCTATCACCTCTAGCATTATCCAGTGGTTGTCTTTGGCTGCTTGGATGCACGCTAGGACCAGCTACAGTTGCCCCCTGCCTTGATCTTCCCCTGTGGGGTTCTGTTTCGAGCACATCCATGGGGTCAACTTCGGGCTGGGTTCTAGCTCGGCTCCGTTCAGCGAGGTTTCTATGATTAGGTGGCATGACTGGCTCAGCTACATCCGACCCTCGCCTGGTGCCTCCCCCGCTAGGTTCGGTTCCAAGGGCTTCCTCGAGTCGGAATTCGGGCTGAGTCCGGGCGCGGCCCCTATCATTGTTTTTCCTGTTGATAGCTTGTTCGAAGAGTGAAGACCTTTGTTGCCTCCGGGATCCTCCGGATTGGGATTCACCCCATGATTCAGTGTTGCGGTTGGACTCTTCAGCGTCCCTTAAGCGTGTCATGAGTTGGTCCACCAAAGTTTCTTGTTGGGATGTGAAGCGGTTAGTTACTTCAGCCACAACCCTGTCCAGATCTGCCCTAGTGATTGGTTGTTCCGTTGCGGGACCAGTTGGATTTTCCTGATTTTCATCTGGTACTGCTGTTGAAGTGGGCTGATCTGTGATTGCTGGATCTGGAAGGCTGCTAGTTGCGATGTTCTTTCCTTTGTTAACATCCCTTCTCTGTTTGGAAGGCATGATTTCTAAGCAACGAGTGATGTCGTTAGGAAAAAGGTTGAGTGGGAGAAGATGAAGTTTGAGTTCAGTTCTCAGTGAAAGCACCAAAAATGTTTGCACAAAAAATGGACAAACACCTCCAAGTCGTATTATTTAGTTGATTATATGTGATTTTCAATGATTTTAGATGAGTATGTAAATATGAGAAAAGTAGGGGCTGAAATGTAAAAGACACGCAGATTTATAGTGGTTCGGCCAGAATGTGCCTACGTCCACTTTATATGTTATTATCTCTTTTCTTCCAGATTACAAGTACAATGCGTTGTATACAAGTGTATGAAAGTGGTTTGAAAGTTCCTTCCTCGCTTGAGCTCTCAAACTTGTCTGCCATTGTTGTACCCCTGCCCCTCTATTTATAGAATGAGGTAGGGGGCAGGGGTCATGGAAGTATATAGCTGCTAGTGGGCCCGGGCTGAAGCAATCTGGCCTGGTAGCGTTCTGGTTCGGCGAAGCCTTGGTTCGGCCGTGTTGAGGTCTCTGAGATGGTTGATTCGGTAGTGAGCTTGGAGGTTGGTTCGGTTGTACGTGGTCCGGTCATGGTGGTCCGGTGATGAAGAGGTTGGTTCGGCATTGATGTGGAGATTGGTCCGGTTTGGTTGTGTGGTATTGGACCGGTGGTGATTGGTTCGGTACCAACCTCGTTCGGTAGTGGGATTGTGAGGGGGAGTCTGGTTGCCGGACTAGGTTGGGAATGCCGAATGAACCCATGCCGAATGAACCACCATGCTTGAATTGCCGAATGGATTTTATGCTAGCATTGAGCCTTGTGTCTGCCGAATGGATTGGAGGTTACGAACCCGGGTGTAACTGACGCTTCTCGGTCTCGAGATCTTCTGGGTGAAAATCCGCCCAACATCCAACACTCCTCTGTAAAGCTCGAACCTCCTATCATGCTATAATACGCCAAAGCAAACATGATCCCATATAATCTCTATCCAAGAAATTACAAATCCAGCCTCCGCTTCTTGGCTTTCATAGTTAATGAAATCACTTGGTACTAACCTGAGTGTTACAAGACACCCAGATCAGGCTGGAAAAAACCAATCTAAGAACACAATTCCAAATGTGACAGTGTCACAATTGGATGCCTAACCAAAAATCCATATTTTGAAAACTAAAGGTATCTAATAAGACCACGCTGGATAAAAACATTGAACATGATTTTTCGCTTATGATAATCAAAAACATACTACACAAAACATAAGGGATATTATTTTTAATGACATTGTTTTGAAAGTGCTTTTCAAATAAACTTATGAATCCTAGCTGAAATTGTTACATTGATTAAATTCCAGCATTTAGTATACAATCAAAATCGTACAAGGCTCTTAACGGATTATTGGATTCCATTCTAGCAACCAAGGTAAGGGGCTACCTTCTGTATAGTACACCTCTAGAAAGATGCATCTGAGTGGGGGTTCCTTTGTAGTTATATCCTTTCGATAGAGATCTCTCAAAAAAAGAAAGAACTACCGCCACTTTGTAGTTATATCCTTTCGACTGGCTATCCAAAAAAATTCACCTTAATGACCTACTCAACAAGTAGCCTTTTCCCTGTCGAGAAGTTTCCCCGGTCTTCAACCATTCAGTTTCATATTCATTCCTGGAATGCCTTCTAATTGATTCGAAGTGGTCTTCGAATCTGGAGTACCCAAATCCGACCCCGGTTCCTTATATCAACAATTGAAATAAAATGTATATATGTGTAAACAGAATCATTAAGCCTCGTTTATTTAATTGCTTAATCTTAACTACCCCATTTAGAATTAGTTCTCGATTGTAAAACATTAAGAAAATATTTTCCCAAGTGCAAACCCCGAAGGCCTAAACCAACATCAGATCGATACCTAGAAGATTACTGACATAACCTTACAACAATCAAGTTTTGATTCCTTTTTACCAAATTCTTTTTATCTTTCTTGTCAAAACTTTTACATGATCTTTGACAAGCATCTGGATCTACCTTTCGATCCGTTCCACCTCTCGTCTAAGAAATAAACAAGGTTAGATGAATTTTCCCATCTTGTTAACTACCTTATCTTCTTTTTCAGATCTAATAGGCGGGACAAGATGTACTCTTAGGGTATTACCGCATACCCCTTTCTGTTATTTACTTTACTTCTCATTCAGAGATAATACCTCATTCGTTACTTAAGTCTTCGATTTCAAACTCGGTTATCTATCAGCAAACAGTGAGGCCTTACATGTTAGGAAAATATATCCTACCAGACCATTGTTCGATCACATTCTTTATCCTTTAAATAATAGTCGTTTCCATACCTTGAAGTCTAATGTCACTTCTGAGTTTGTTTCCAAATATTTTTTATTTGTTAAATAATTCATTTGACTCTAGAATTTGACAATTTTTCTAAGCCCTTAGAAAATTCCCAATTAAATCTTAAAAATCATAATTAATCATTATGAAAATGTTTACAAAAGATTCCGCTCGGAAAATTTCTTTTTTAACCCCTTTAGTTAAAATCCAATTTCCTTAATCGCTAGTAAATAGTGATTAACTAGGTCAATTTCTATAATTATACTTATTACCAAGTATAAACTCAATTTTTTTATTCCAAAAATTCATTATTAAATTAGTAATGAATTTAGGAATTTATTTCATATTTTTCAGAGTTATAAAACTCCATTTAAAAAATCTAGATTTTTAACTGCTCTCACAACGACTTTCTTTAAAACTTGCTCATAACTTGAGATTCTTAAATCCACATTCTAATTTCTTCGATTCATATGAAAGCTATCCTCTTTACGGACAAAACCTATCTAGTTTCAATTCGTTCTGACTTGAAATGCATCTTACACTTCCATTCTAACATACAGGTAAATGAATACCATTTATTTCATTTTTGAAACTTATAAAATATTATTTCCAAATATTTTATCTCTATAATATTATATTAAACCAATCATTAACTTATAAAACATTATTCCCTAATATTTTATCTTATAATATTATACTTAGCCTTTATGTAACTTATAAAATATTATTCCCACATATTTTACTTTTATAATATTATATTACCATAATATTATACTTAACCTTTCTAAAGTTTAGAAACCATTTTAAATCCCTTTTTCTCTTTTATTTTAAAGAGGCCGAACCATCCCGGTTTGTACACATATTGATGTTAGTGTAACGTGACTTGGTATTCCATTTTAATATCATGACATAAACATGATTATACAAATATAAATGTAATATCATATCCGAACAGGTCATCCAATCATACATATAACATCCATTGTTATTGTCCATTATTAGCAAATCAACACAACCAAGTTTACTAATCTTTTCTAATTGATTTACTTATTAACTCGCATCTATATTAATTTCGCCAATTAATATCAGTTTATTAACTACTAAACTTGCATTAACTAATAGCATACAAATCTATTAGAAATGGGGTAAAGCGTTCTTACTAATACATCCTTAAACCAGTTTACCACTTATACACATATATTGCTTTATCATCTCAAAATCATATTAAACAGGCAAAGTCTGTCTTACAATCTTAGCTCCCTCCTTCTCGAGCTTTATCTGGATGATTAATCCATAGTTTCCGCTCTTTAATTTCAGCCGTCACAGTCGCATTCTGTTTCGGGTTAAAATTAAACAAGCGTCTAATTTTAATCAAAATTTCTTCTAGCTCCAATCAACTCCAATCCACTTCCATCGCATAATATTTTCTGATACGAATCCAATGCAATTCGTTTCACACAAATCTGACCCCGTATTATGAAGTTATCGCATTACAAAGATTACTTGAATTGATATATAAATTATTTAACAAATTAATTTACATTTTTTTTATTTCCCCAATCAATCTTAGCCGTCGATCTTGCTGCCTACAAATTTAGACCATCTATTTCTTCTCCTTCCCCTTCGTTATCATCGAACCCATTCAACCCATCTCCTTCAAACTTTGACTGCGACTTTACACCACCCACCGACGTCTTGCACAGCATCGGACCCTGCCAGTCAAACCACCATCGTTCACTTCACCTATGGCCACCGCTCGCATCACCGCAGCTTGTCCTTCGACCAGAAAAATGCCACCAAACGTGCCGTTGTTCGACCAAGATCCTAACCACCACGATGATCCCACCATACACCTCGAAGATCTCACGTAGCTCTACAATCTTCCAGTTGACGTCGTGGCCAATCGTTGCGTGGATGTGAAGAAAATCGACGATGAAGCTTCTGGCAATTCTTGCCATCTAAGCTCAGGCCGGCCGTGACTTGCATAGGGTTATATTTGAATTTTATTTTTTTTATTTTGTATTAAGCCTTTGCAAACTTTTTAGCTTGTTCTCTTGCATATTTATAGAGAAGGAAGTATGGGCATGACGTGATGGGAGCATGGGAGGAATAGTTGAGGTATGAAGTGAATAGTCGTTGAGTATGGCGATATGTCATGTGCACACCCACACACACACACACACACACATATAATTTAAATAAAATATCCCATTATATGGACCCTGAAATCCGAAACTCCATACGAAGCATGCCGCTAGTCGTTCTATAGGTTATAGCCATATTCCAAATGCACCAGTATATATATCGGAAGCCAGTTCGAAAGTATTCAGGAGATAGCCTTCGGAAATTGAATTATATTAATTTAAATTACTTAAATTAATTCCTACGTGTTTGCTGCTCCTAGGATCAAATGGTACGTTGTATCGCCACAAAATTTGGAATCCTACAATAATATACTATTACAAATCCATTAAAACTAGTTTCGTCCAATTCTGAGATAGTGCCCCGAATGACCATTTTTACTACTAAAATAATATCGATAATTTCCCATTTCTTATTAATCACTTTTAGTTCACATTTAAAAGCTTTCTATCTTTATTCTAACTCAAATAGAATTTACATCAACATTAGAAATCATTTTCATTCACATTAGATTCCAGATTCACTTATTTGACAAAATCTAATTATTCAACTAACTTTTCAATATTTATAATCAATTAAATATTCCAATTTTAAATGATTAAAATTCTAGGTCGTTACATTCTCTCCTCCTTAAAAGAATTTCATCCCCAAAATTACCCATAAGGGCTTACCCCAACCTATTAGCTTTTCTTAACCCTTTTAGCGAAAATGGATTAGTCCACACTTTTAAGTGTTTAACTTTTTCAATTACTCAGTTGTAACTTTCTTCAAAAATTCTACCTAAATGTTTATATTTATTCTTAGTTATTAACTAATGACATTCCAACAATAACCTATTTTACTTTCAAGTTATAACTCGAAATCAAAATTTTAGTCATCCAAAAATTATTTTCAAAATTTCTCAAAAATTTTCTAATGCCTTAAATTTACGGAAAATTTCTCCAACGTCTCCTTTGCACGGTTCGATCCGGAAAATATCACAATATATATATTATCACATATATACATCTCATCCTAGCGATGAGACATCCCGTTGGGAAAAAATATAAAAGTACGACATGTAATTCGATACATGTACCTTTTATATATTAGCGAGTGTATATAATCAATATAGCGAGAAAGCGATTTCCAAATGCAAAGAATACGTCATCTACACCTACTAAACACTCAACAACCAATGAGAACATATGTATAGAAAGTAGTATCAATATATAACATATACTAATATAACAATCATATGCAAACAAAAAAATCATTCAACTAATAATATCCATTTTATTAGTTTATAGCCATATCCATATGGGCTTTTGATGTGCACATAAATGTATATATTTTTATCACCATATTTATTCTAATTAATTTAAATAAATGATCATATTAGGTATTTTAACTTGTTTAAATGAAAATTCAAATTATTTGAAATTGCCACATATTCATTTTCATCCAAGGGCAAAATGGTCATTTTTATGCATATATTAATTTGAGAAAATTTAATTGAAAATTTCTATATTATTTTGTAGGAATTTAAACTCAATTACAAGTGGTTTCATGATGTAATATGCATGTAGAAAGAAGATACAAAATAATGAAGATGAAAATAATTCAAAGCGAAGAACATGGAGGACCCACCCACTTGCCTTGATTTTCATTTAGGAGCTAATGCACATGCTAAAGGCATTAAAGCTTCACTTATATTTAAGTGGAGGGATTTTAAAGCTAATGATAACTTGGGCACCACACTTTCTACAAGGGCATTTTGGGCATTCCTTAAAATATGAATTGGGGTTTAACACATGTATACATACCCCTTATGTTTCATGTAACCCTCTTCTTACTTAGTCTCTCTTTTAGGATCTCTTCTCTTAGGAAAATAAAATGAAAGTTCTATTTCTTTTTATGGCTACTTAGCCACTTCTTCTATTATGTAATTCTTTTTTATGCAATTTAATATATGTTCTTTTACTTTCTTGTTTATTTCCTTTCATGTTGTAGTGTACATTTACATTCACGCAAAGTAGGTTGATTTTAATTCTTGTTAATTTTCTTCTCTTTTCCATTAGCTTTCATTTTCCTTTCTTTTTTGCTTTCATGTTGCTAGCTACATTTGTTAATCAAATGATAAATAAGAGAGGCTAAACCCCTTCAATTTAGGGGCAATGAAGCTCTCAAATTATGTAGCTTCAACTATTTATTAATTCATGCTCTTTTTTTGTGGTTAATGATGATCAATGAAGTGTTTTATTTGTTGTTCTTGCTTTGAATTTGATAGCCTATATTGTTGACACCAAATAGGCTATGCTTAAACAATGACTAACACAAATGCCTCTTCATAATAATATGATTATGGCAAAAAGTTATTTGAAATTCAAATTTGATGGTCTATATTTCTAATCAATAGTTAATAGGTCATACTTGAAACAGATTTCATTTTCATTTTCATTGTCAAATTTCACGAAAGTTAGTAATTGCTTTAAGGGATGTGTTATATTTTGATGGCCTATGTTGGCTAATCAATAGTACAAATATGTCATACTTATGATAAGCACATCAACTAAAGCACTAATGACTATAAAAGAGACATCGTGATTTCATATATGTTGAACTATGTAATAGAGAGTTCATTTATTCTCTAAATTGTCATTTAACTCTTATATTTGCGTCTCTTTTCTTTTAGTTAGTTAGCTAATTTTTTAATTCTTTAGCTTAACTTTGACTCGACTTTGGTATAATTTAATTGAATAGAATTTTTAAAATCGTCAATTCTGTACGGATCGACCCGTATAAGCCACGTACTACAAGTGTACGCCGTAATTTTGCGGTTATTTCTATAATAAATTTCGTTTGGTTATTTTCTAACTCAATAGACATTTAGCCGTCCGAACAAGCTTTTGGCGCCGTTGTCGGGATATTGTTTTGATTTTATTTTCTATTTTTCGAATTAGTTGTTATTTGATTTTTGTGTGTTTACATTTTGTGTGTGTTTGCATTTAAAAATAAAATTTGTATGTTTGTTGTTTGATTTTTGCTTGCATTTTTATTTGTGTGTTTGTGGTTGTTCTATTTCATTTTCATTTGCATTTCAATTAAAAAAAGACCACTTTCATTTGAAAAAGAAAAAAAATATTTCATTGCATTTCACATTTTACAGTGTACATACCTTTGCATTGTTTTACATTTTACATTGTTTTCCCTCTCTGTTTACAAAACTATTTTCACTCTCTGTTTGCTACGGTGCCTCAACTGATATTCAACTCCCAATACAAACTGTCACTCCCCCATTTTCTTCCTTTCAATTCACTGTACATTTCTTCCCTGAACCACCAGTATTCCTATGAACAATCACCAGTGCACAATCAAAACTTCAACAACTTCCCCATCACCAAACTTCACATAGACCAAACTTCAACTCCTCAGGTCACTACCTTGCCACTGCCTTCCATCCCCTGTCAACCACAAAATATCCACTTCACTCCATACAACTGCCCAACACACCACTGCCATCAGCCTGAACAGCAACCACCCACCCACCACTGACTTTTCCAACACATCTGCCACCATCCTCACATAACTTGTTCAACTTCATACTCACAACTGCAGTTCAACTTCATTCTCACCCCTCCTCCAACTTGCTACTTCAGCCATCATCCCAACAACTTCTACATTGCAGTTCAACATACTTGCCTGCTCACCACTTTCCAAAACTGACTGCCAAAACTGACCACCACCTCTACATTGCAAACTCAACTGCACATCAAAACACAAAAACAACATCACTCTACCTTAAGGTCCTTAACCACTCAACCACATCACAGTTCTATGACATACTTCATCAACCACTTCAATCATCCCATCACCGGCTTGCTGCAACTCTCCCACTTGATCCACCATGATTTGCCACAAACACACAAACCAAGAAACTGCTGCATCACCCTATCATCGACCTTCCACCTGACTTCTGCCTCATATCACCACTCTCTGTTATCTACATACTCACCCATTGTTGCGGTCAACAACTTAATTAACATCTTCAGCAACTCTCCCTGTCTAACATCAATACCCAGTAAAAAAAAAAAGAGAAAAAAAAACTACAGCACAGAGTTACCACTGACCAACCTTGTACCAAACATCAACATCTTCCCACTGCCGAGACCACCTCCCACCTCTGCCAATCATAGTCAAACCCACATTCAACATCGCCACCACGACCTCGCGACTACGACCCGCAACCAAGTCATAAACCGAAACTCACACTCGAACTTGAAGCACAGCATCGCCGTAACCAAAACCAATCAAACACGTCATACCCACCAGAACGAGTTTTCGTTATTATAAATTCATTTTTTTCCTCTGAGAATTGAATTGGAAATTGATCGAACTTTCGATTTTGATAGGTGTAGAAGTTTTTACTGAGAATTATTTAGGAAGCGATTTGGGAAGCAAGGTTGATTTTATTAGTAAAGTGGGCCGAGCCCTAATCAATAAGTTTGCTGATTTTTTTTCCCTTTTGTTAATTTTTTTTTTCTAAAAAAAGAAAAAAAAACAAGTTTTAATTTTGTTTTCATTTGTGTTGTTTACATTTTTTTTTTGTTCTTTTGTGTTGTTTTTGTTCTTTCTTTTAGTTTAAAAAAAAAAAGAGGTTTCAATTTGTTTTATTTAGTTTTCATTTGTTTTGTTTTGTTTTTTTTTTTTGATCTAATTTCTTCTTTGATATATATATATATATATATATATATATATATATATAACAAAATACTGTATATATCTTTGCTTTATTTTCAGGTTACAGAAGCAGATAATGAAGAATAAGTTGTTTGCTTTGCTTAGCTCAAAAAAACAGCTCGCTTACTATATCTATTGTTTTTATTTGCCTTGCATTATTGTTTGCTTGCATTTTATAAAAATAATCAAAACAAAAACAAAATTCATTGTAGTTGCTTTGTTAATACACATTTATTTTCTGCTTTGCATTTCATCTTAGAATTTGATTAGTAATAACTGTTAGACATCGATAACGTTTAATTGTATATTGACAAGTTATTTTTTTTGAATAATTTAAATTCTTGGTGTCTAAGCTACGGCAGAGCAATAACCATTTATAAATATTACGGTGATTCGTAAATATTATAGTGGCTGTTTCTCTGAAGGTACTTAAACCTTCGACTGCATTACTACGATGATTCGTGGTGCACCAATAGATCCTTTCCATTACCTGGCTAAGAATGATCTTGTTTATCTAAGACAATGTGTGTATACAATTTCGGGTTAATTTAGGATAAATTGTAATTAACCACTGCAGTCGTTTAGTTGCATTAGTTCATGCATATTTTAGAAAAAAACAAAAAAATTCAAAATCCAAAACTAAAAAAATTGTAAATATTTCTTAATTTAGTTTTTTCATTTTCCTTTGAAAATTTTCAAATCAAAATTCCAAAAATCGAAAAAAAAATTACTTAGTTTTTTTTATAAAATAAAAAGATAATAAAAATTATATATAAAATATTTTCAAAAAAAATTCGAAAATTCGAAAACAAAACAAACATCAATTTTCCTTTTGAAAAATAAATTTTATTTGTCAACATATTTCCTTTATTAAAAAAAACAAAAACATTCTTGAAAATGTCCGAGTTTCCCCACTCTCTTGAATTTTATAATAGTTGTGAAAATCAACATAATCCATATGATTTCACTCCAAATTCGTATGGATATTTTAATGACAACTATTATTTAAACAATTCGAATTTCGAACCACAAAATCTTTAAAATGATGAACAACCCTCGACTCTTGAAAATGACATTTCATCTTTACTTGAAATCTCTACACAACAAAATCAAATGATAAATGATTTGTGTAATTCTTATTTGTGTAATAACTCGAGTCAATGATTTCAAAATTTGCATTCAATTGAAAATTTAAACAATTTCGATTATAACCCATGCTAATTCAATTTTGAACTCCAAAATGAATTTCAAACTCAAGATGAAAATGGAAACAACTTTTTTAAATGACTTTGGCAATGGGAATAAACTTGACTATGAATCGACTTGGAATTCTTGTTCTCAGCAAATCCAAATCGAAAATTCTCAAGTTAATTACTACAAAATGGATTTTGTTGAACAAATGAACGAAATTTACGATGATCTTACAAATTTGTTTTTTGAATATATATGAAACAACATGAAAAACAAAACCAAATGCCAACATGCGACGAGTCAAATAGTAATCCATCTTTTACCTAAATCAACGATTTTCAAATAACGACTTTTGAAATTGAAAAAAATAACCTTAATGAAGTTGTTGAAAATATGATAATTGAGTTGGATGTCAATTCTTTTTAGGGTGTGGAACCAAATTTAAAATTCGATCTTCCTTTTCTCGATTTCAAAAATTTGAATACTTTAACTTTGAATTTTGAACTTGAGATACACAACGAAGTTTTTGATAATCCAACAAAGGAAGACGAATTTAATGAACACAAATTTTTTGGACTTTTCGACAACGAGTTGCTGAATTTTGAAGGGGAAGATGTCGATCATCACTTTGATTTTGAAATCTAATTCAAAAGATGTTTTCAACAATAAGTCTGAATTTCTATTTGGTGAAAATAAACTTGAATTTCAATCAATTGTTTTATCAACCCCAAAATTCATGGAAAATAAAACAACTCGTACGATTTTCAAAACGACATTCGTTTTTTCAAATCAACGTTCAACTTTGAAATCTTTGACGGTTTGGTTTTCTGAGCTTAAGATGTGTCTTGCATACTTGACGAGAAAAATGAATCGGTCTTTGGAAGACCGTTTTATTTACTTTTTGACGATATACTTTCTAATCTTGTGTAAATACCATTAATTTTCATTTAAATAAAGGTCGTGTTTTTATTTTTATTTTTCTCATTCCACTTAGGTTGACTGTGGGGACATAGTCAAAATCATGTGTGGGGGGAGACTCCTCTTCCATTTTTAATTTTTCATGGTTTATTTTTACCTTTTTTTTTAAAAACTAAAAAAGAATTAAAAAATAAATCCCAAAAACTAATTTTCTTTTGATTTATTTTTAAAGAAACACTATAGGCTAAATATATGGTTTTGGGTTACTAAATTGAAATTTTTGAAAATTTATTCATCTTAACAAAAATAAAAATGAAGTTTTATTACAAATAACAATGGTTTAACTAGTATATAGGAAGATTCATACGTGTTAATTATAAAATATATCCTAATTGAAAATCTTTGTTTTAAAAGTGGTGAATTTAAAGTAAATGATATAACATTTTTTTTGTCTTCTAAGTAAAATGGTGCTAAGATGATTTTGCAAAAATCTCTCTCTTTCTTTAAAAAACATATAAAAAACAAAACATTTGTATATATATATATTTTTTCTATTAACACCTACGATCGATAGGTATACACACTTATGTGTATGCTCGCCATGCTCTGTACCTTTCTCACGTAAGCCCGAAAGGCAGTGCACGATCGGTATATTTGGCCTCAGTTTATCTGAACTAGGTGTATATATAAAAGTTGTTCTTAATAATGTCTACGGTCGATAGGTGTTCACACTTGTGTGTTCACTCGCCACGCTCTGTATTCCCCTCACATAAGTCCGCAAGGCAACGCATGAGTAATATATCTGACCTCAGTTTACCTAAGTTAGACATATAAATATTGTAAATGGTTAATAAAATTTTCAAAAATACAAGAAAGAGTAAGCAATTGGAATCCTAGGACTATTTTTAACTTATTGATTTGACTTGTTATTGAAAATAAATGAATTCACCACTTTGATAAACTTTGATAATCAATTAAGGATCCATTTTATAATTACACTTTGTTATCAACCGAAACAACAAGTTAAACTATGGTCTATTTTTTATGTTAACTTAATTTTTATTGGAAATTTTGACAAGTAAACGACTTAAATTTTCAAGATAACGACCAAAATCTGTATTTAACTTATTTGTGTCTATTTAAAAGTAAACCTTTCATTTGCAAATATTTTTAAAAACTAACATTCATCTCTTTGCAAATAAATCTTGCATTTTGTACATATTTTCATCATGCATTTGGATTTAGTGGGCAATGTCCGCTGAAAACACTCGCAGACAACACTCGTCCTACTAGGGACACTTGGAGGTTTAACGGCTTGTCGCATACGCTCAGTGCAATCGTCTCCTTAGGAAAATGGATTTATCTTAGTTTTTCTTTATTCGAGGACGAATAAAAAGATAAGTGTGGGGATATTTGATATGCACATAAATGTGCATATTTTTACCACCATATTTATTTTAATTAATTTAAATAAATGATCATACTGGGTAATTTAACTTGTTTAAACCAAAATTCAAATTATTTGAAATTGTCACATATTCATCTTCATCCAAGGGCAAAATGGTCATTTTTGTGCATATATTAATTTGAAAAAATTTAGTTGGAAATTTTTATATTATTTTGTAGCAATTTAAACTCAATTACAAGTGGTTTCATGAAGGAATATGCATGCACAAAAAAGATACAAAAGAATGAAGATGGAAATAATTCAAAGAGAAGAACATGGAGGACCCCACCCACTTGCCTTGATTTTCATTTAGGAACTACTGCACATGCTAAATGACCATTAAATCTTCATGTACATTTAAGTGGGAGATTATTGAAGATAATGATAACTTGGCCACCACACTTCCTACAAGAGCGTTTTGGGAATTCCCCAAAATATGAATTAGGGTTTAACACATGTATATATTCCCCTTATGTTTCATGTAACCCTCTTCTTACTTAGTCTCTCTTTTAGGCTCTCTTCTCTTAGGAAAATAAAATGAAATCTCTTTTTCTTTTCATGGCTACTTAGCCATTTCTTCTTTTATGTAATTCTTTTTTATGCAATTTAATACATGTTCTTTTCCTTTTCCTATTTATTTCCTTTCATGTTGTAGTGTAGATTTACATTCACGCAAAGTAGATTAGTTTTAATTCTTTTTAATTTTCTTCTCTTTTCCATTAGCTTTCATTTTCCTTTCTTTTTGCTTTCATGTTTCTACCTACATTTTTTCATCAGATGACAAATATGAGAGGCTAAACCCCTTCAGTTTAGGGGTAATAGAGCTCTCTAATTATGTAGCTTCAATTATTTGTTAATTCATGCTCTCTTTTTATGCTAAATGATGATCAATGAAGTGTTTTATTTGTCGTTCTTGCTTTGAATTTGATAGCCTATATTATTGACACCGAATAGGCTATGCTTAAAAAATCACTAACATAAATGTCTCTCCATCAAAATATGATTATGGCAAAAGAAAGTGATTTGAAATTCAAATTTGATGGTCTATATTTCTAATCAATAGTTAATAGGCCATACTTAAAATAGATTTCATTTTCATTTTCATTGTCAAGTGCCATGAAAGTTAGTAAGTGCTTTAAGGGATGTGTTATAGTTTGATGACTTATGTTGGCTAATCAATAGCACAAATATGCCATACTTATGATAAGCACATCAATTAAAGCACTAATGACCATAAAGAGAGATCATGATTTCATATATGTTGAACTATGTGATCTAGAGAGTGGATTTATTCTCTAAATTGTCATTTAACTCTTATGTTTGCATCTCTTTTCTTTTAGGTAGTTAACTAATTCTCTAATTTTCTAGCATAACTTTCACTCGACTTTGGTATAATTTGATTGAATAAATTTTTTAAAATCATCAAACCCTACGGATCGACCCATATTCTCCACGTACTATAAGTGTACGCCGTGAGCTTGTGGTTAGTTTTATTATAAAATTCGTTCGGCTATTTTTTAACTCAATAGACATTTAGCGGTCCGAACAATTTTCAAATGTCAACATTTGTACACTTTTATTTCTTATTATCGTTCATTTGATTTACAGTCAGTTTATTCACATTCATTTTATCAACATTCAGTTATTCAATTTCCATTAGTTTACATTCAACTAACCAACAACATTAAATTTATTAACATTTATCTCATTGATCATTCAGTGGACTTACATTCTGGTCATTTACTTTTAGTTGGTTTGTATTCAATTGATTTACATTCCTTTTGCTTAAGTTGACTTCGTTCAATTATTAACCTTCTGTTAATTATTTTTTCCAATCTCATTATCACTTATATTCACCGGTTCATCCATAATAGGCTTAATCAGCACTTGTTTCATATAAATTCATTTATTAACCATTCTATAAATCATTTTCTCTTTTAACCTTTCCTAAGTTAAATCTTATTCAACAATTACTTAGTATATTTCTTAAATATCAATATTATTTAGGGCCATTCCACACAATAGTTACTTAAGTTAGCTATAAACATCTTGTACACCATAATCTCATGTTTATTTCTCTTTTATTACTTAAGTTCTTATTGAACAAATCTAAAATTTGTTTCAACTTATTATTTCTCAAATCTATAAGTTAGACAAACCTATTATTTAAAATATCCCTAATTCCTACTTAAGCTTATTCTCATTTAACAATGATAATCCATAATTATATAACTATTTTTACAACTCAAGTCTAAATTTCATTTTTGACTCTTTTCAAATTCAATTCAATTTCCTTTAACTCTTCTTAATTTAAACTTTAGTTCATAACCTGTACATTTTCCATTTATAAGTTCACACACTTATTTTCACTTCTGGTAAGATCGGTAGGATTTAAAATTCCCAAATTCTCAATTTGAATCCATTTCTTTATTTATAATACATTTATTAATTTTACTTATATAATTCCACTTCTTATATAATTCATTTTCTAATATACAAACTAATCTACTTCACTTTCTTGAATATCTACCAAATTTAAAATTTGCTTTAACTTATCATTTAATGAATGCCCCATAGTCAAATTGTGAATCTAAACTCATAAGCTGTTCGTATTTAATCATTTAAGTCCAATAATTCATTAGATTAAAGTGATCTAACATTGTCGCTTAATATCTTATATTCCAATTGTGAAATAAATCCTATAGCACTAACCTATAATGTTTTCTTTTCAACTCATGCTGAAAGAAATTAATTGCTCGTAAACTGGTCGAGAAAATTCAAACAACCAATCAATTGATGAAAATAGCAAAAGCTATGTATACCAAAATAACTTACTTACCCGTAACTCCGGTCGAAGATATGGTGCCTTATCCTTACTCATTCATTCATTTATTGAGTTAAGGTAGTTTCATGGTTATCAACCTTATTTGGTTCTACTGGTATTTCTAACCAAATTAGTATTATTTACTAAATAACTTATAGTTAAACTACGAGACTCTAATAATAAGGTATTCAGATTCAGATTGAATATCTAACTTTTAATTAGCTATTTTTTACTTAAGCAATCATCAATCAACAAATGATAGTGCTGTCATCCTTATTCCAAGACTAATATTTATATCCTTTTTCTGAAAGATATTCTTTTATATTCAAAATATAATCCCAAGGTAAAATTATTCCATTTACCTTGAAAATCTATATATATATATATATATATGTATATCAAAATAACAAATACGTGCTTGTATATGCATATATACACTCATACTTGTTCTAGGATATTACTATCCCTATCACTGACGAGTTACTCATCCTAGGATATTGCTAATCCTATCCCTAATGAGATATTCACCCAATCAAGCCTCGGTTGTCGCTTAACCAATGCTCTGATAGCACGATGTGTTGGCCCAATTTTGCATGCCCTAAAAATCCACAATTATACTCCTTAGCTATAAATTTCGAAGACATGAAAGATCGAACGTCATCGGTGAAATAAAATAAATAAGAATAGAATAGAACAATGCAGAATAATGCAGCAGAATAGAACAAAATCTCACAAAGCATTGAGAATATATAATATTAAATCATAAACTTTGCAGCGGAAAACATTTAAAACATATCAATCAGAGTCTAACCTTTGATCAGCCTGGATGGTTATAAACTCTGTCCTCACAATTGCTAAAAGAGATAAACAACAACAAGCATAACACAGGGAATAGTAAACTACGCCTATACATAGATGCATATCTCTAGCATTCCTTTGGAAAGCTCGAACGTTCTATCATGTTGTAATACGCTAAAGAAAAAACGATCCCATATAATCGCTACCAAGCAATTCCAAAATCCAGCCTCCGCTTCCCAGCTTGCGTAGCTAATCCAGAGATCACTCGGCACTGACCTGAGTGTAAAAACACCAGGATCAGGCTTGGAAAAACAACCGTATGAACACAATCCCAAATATGACAGCTTCACAATTGGATGCCAAATCAAAAATCCGTATTTTGAAAACAGAAGGTATCTCATAAGACCACGCATGATAAAAACACATAACGTGTTTTTCGCTTATCATAACCAAAAACATAGTACGCCAAACATAAGGGATATTATTTTAATGACATTGTTTTGAAAGTGCTTTTCATATAAACTTGTGAATCTTAGCTGAAATTGTTACATTGATTAAATTCCAGCATTTGGTCTACAATCAAAATCGTACAAGGCTCTTAACGGATTATTGGATTCCATACTAGCAACCAAGGTAATGGGCTACCTTATATATAGTACACCTCTAGAAAGATGCACCTATGTAGGGTTTCCCCACCCAATGCCTAGGCAAGACTGTCTACCCAACCGATAGACCGAATATGCCATTTCCTTCGGTCGTTTCGAACCTTCCAAGCATGCACAACCATAGCCTTCGGACCCGAAATATAGCAGGAGATCATTTCTATCCAGAAAGGAAAATGCGGGCGTTCTCATGGGTGCTAAACCATGACTCATCTTGCCGCACGCCCAGTTTCAATCACTCCCCATTTGATGAGGCTCGAGGCAACACATTACCTTTTCATTCTAGCTCATTCACTCCGAATGCCGCATTGCTTGATCCGCCAATCACTAATTGATTTCCCCAAAAATACAACCTCTGAGCTCATACATCTCAGAGAAGGGTGTTAATGTAAGAGAAGTTGCCTTCTCCGCCACAAAGCAGTCGTACATTTGTAAAATTCATTGTATATAATGATTGGAAATGCGATGTCAAACATTCATCCATACAAGTTATCCAAGAATAGGATAAACCGAAAGCACTATCCTACTGCTTCCCTAATTGCAGTAGCCATGGCCCTTGCATCTATGCAGATCCCACAATAAGAAATCACTGCTATTCATTTACCTCGCTCGGGAGCTACCCAAAGGTTATCAAGAAGCAATCTGCTTATCATAAAATAACTCCAACCTTCAATACAAAGGAGATCTCTCAAACAAAGAAAGAACTACCACTACTTTGTAGTTATATCCTTTCGGCTGGCCTTCCAAAAGATTTCATCTTAAGGACCTACTCAACAAGTAACTTTTTCCCTACCGATAAGTAACCCTAGTCTTCAACCTTTTAGTTTCATATCCATTTTTGGAACGCCATTTAATTGATTCGAAGTGGTCTTCGAATCAATAGAACTCAAATCTGACCCCGGTTCCTTCGATATCAACCATCGAAATAAAATGTGTGTATGTGTACACAAAATCATTAAGCCTCATTTATTGAATTACATAATCTCAACTTCCCCATTCAGAATTAGTTCTTGATTGTAAAACATTAAGAGAATAATTTCGCAAGTGCAAACCCCAAAGGCCTAAACAAATATCAGATCGACACCTATAAGATTACCAACTTAACCTCATAACAATCAAGTTTCGATTCTTTTTACCAAATCCTTTTTACCTTTCTTGTCAAAACTTTTACATGATCTTTGACAAGCATCCGAATCTACCTTTCGATCCGTTCCACCCCCTCGACTAAGAAATAAAAAAGATCAGATGGATTTCCCCATCTTGTTAACTACCTTATCTGCTTTCTCAGATCTCATTGGCGAGACAAGATTTACTCTTAGGTATTGCCGCATAACCCTTTCTATTGTTTACTTTACTTCCCATTCGGAGATATTACCTCATTCTTCACTTAAGTCTTCGATTTCAAACTCTATTATTTATCAACAAAAAATGAGGCCTTTCAAGTTAGGAAAATATAGCCTACCAAACCTTGGTTCGATCATATTCTTTATCCTTTAAATAACAATCGTTTCCATATCTCGAAGGCTAATGTCACTTTCAAGTTTATTTACAAATATTGTTTATTCGTTAAAAAATTCATTCGACTCTAGAATTTTACCATTTTTCTAATCTCTTAGAAAATTCCCAATTAAATCTTAAAAATCATAATTAACCATCATGAAAAATTACTAAGGATTCCAGTTAGAAAACTTCTTTTTAAAACCTTTTAGTTCAAAATCCAATTTCCTTAATCGCTAGTGAATAGTGATTAACTAGGCCAGTTTCTAAAATTGTACTTATTGCTAAGTATAAACTCAAATTTTTTCTTCAAAAACTTCATTATCATATTAATTATGAATTTAGTAATTTATTTCATATTTTTCGGAGTTATTAAACGCCATTTTCAAATTCTGGATTTTAAACTTATTTCGCAACGACTTTCTTAAAAACTTTTTTGCTTATAACTTGAGATTCTTAAATCCAAATTCTAATTTCTTAGATTCATATGAAAGCTATCCTCTTTACAGACAAAAAGTTTTTGGTTTTAGGTCGTTCTGACTTGAAACACATATTATACACACGTTCAAATTTGCAAGTAATTGATTACCACTTATTTCACTTTTGAAACTTAAAAAATATTATTTCCAAATATTTTACTTCTATAATATTACATCACTATAATTTCAAATTTAACCTTTTTATTTAGCCCATAAAATGTTATTCCCAAATATTTTACCTTTATATTAATACAACACTATAATATTATATTAAACCATTTATGAACATATAAAATATTGTTCCCAAATATTTAATCTTATAATATTATATTACTATAACATTATACATATCCTTTATTTAACTTATAAAATATTATTCCCAAATATTTTACTTTTATAATATTATATTATCGTAATATTATGCTTAACCTTTCTATGATTTAAAAACCATATTAAATCCTTTTTTCTCTTTTATTTTAAAGAGGCCTAACCATTCCGGTTTATATACGTACTTATGTCAGTGTAACGAGGCTTGGTATTCCATTATAAAATCATGAAATAAACATGATTATATAAATATAAATGTAATATCATATCCAAACAGGTCATCCAATCATACATATACCATCCATTGTTATTATCCAATATTAGCAAATCAACATAACCAAGTTTACTAATCTTTTCTAAGTGATGTAATTATTAACTTGCATCTATATTAATTTAACCAATTAATATCAGTTTGTTAACTACTAAACTTGTATTCATCTAATAGCATACAAATCTATTAGAAATGAGGCAAAGCACTCTTACTAACTTGCATCCTTAAACCAGTTTACCACTTATACACATATACGACTTTGTCATCTCAAAATCATATTAAGAGGCAATGTTTGTCTTACAATCTTTGCTTCCTCCTTCCCAAGCTTTATCTGGATGGTTTATCCATAGTTTCTACTCTTTAATTTCAATCGTCGCAGTCGCGTTCTGTTTTGGGTTAAAATTAAACCATCGTTTACTAGCTCCAATCAACTCTAATCCACTTCCATCGCGTAATATTTTCTGATACAAATCCAATGTAATTCGTTTCACATAAATCCGACCTCGTGTGACGAAGTTATTGTGTTTCAAAGATTATACGAATTAATATATAAATTATTTAACAAACTAATTTACATTTTTATTTCCCCAATCAATCTCGGCCGTCGATCCTGCTCCCTTCAAATCTAGACCGCCTATTTCTTCTCTTTCCCCTTCGTTATCACCGAACCCATTCAACCCATCCCCTTCAAACTTTGACCCTGACTTTGCACCACCCACCGACGACCTGCAAAGCATCTGACCCTGCCAATCGAACCACCATTTTTCACTTCACCTAAGGCCACTGCCGCACCACCACAGCTCTGCCTCCGGCCAAAAAAAGGCCACCAAACGTGCTGTTGTTCGAACAAGATCCCGACCACCACGAAGTAAATGACGGTGATCCCACCATATACATTGAAGATCTCACATAGCTGTACAATCTTCTAGTTTGATGTCGTGGCCAGTCGTTGCACGGATGTGAAGAAAATCGACGATGAAGCTTCTAGCAATTCTGGACATCCAAGCTAGGCTGGTTGCGACTTGTTTAGGGTTAGGTTTTGGCATTTTTTATTTTCTTATTTTGTATTAAGCTTTTGTAAACTTTTTAGCTTGTTCTCTTACATATTTATAGAGAAGGAAGTATGGGCATGACATGATGGGAGCAAGGTAGGAATAGTTGAGGTATGGAGTGAATTATCGTGGAGTGCGGGTGGGTACAACAATGTGACGTGTGCATGTCTATATTATTATTTAAATAAAATATCTTGTTATATGGACCCTGAAATCCCGAACTCCAAAAGAAGTGTGCCGCCGGTCGTTCTATAGGTTATACCCCTATTTTGAACGCAATGGTATATATATCGAAAACCAATTCAAAAGTATTTGAGAGATAGCCTTTGGAAGTTGAATTATATTAATTAAAGTTACTTAAACTAATTCCTACATGTTTACTACTCCTACGATCAAACGTTAAGTCGAACCGTCATGAAATTTTGAATCCTATAATAATATAATATTACGAATCCAATAAAACTTGTTTCGTCCAATTCTAAGGTAATGCCCCGAGTGACTAGTTTTATTATTAAAATAATATCAATAATTTTCAATTTCTATTTAATCACTTTTAATTCACATTTAAAAGATTTCTATCTTTATTCTAACTCAAATAATTTATATCAACATTAGGAATCATTTTCATTTACATTAGATTCCAGAGTCACTTATTTGACCAAATCTATGCATTCAATTAACTTTTCATATTTAAAACCAATTAAATATTCTAATTTTAAATGACTAAAACTTCGGGTCGTTACATTGGCGCATGGATATAATTAATCGAAGGATTTATGACGTCTTGGGCTTTAGTATCGAAGGATTAGACTGAACTTTTGGAAATGATTTATTTCGATACTCGAGTACGCCTTTAGTATCGAAGGCCGGCGGAAAGGGAACCCTTCTAATACGAGCATGCATCTGAAAAGCATTGCCTATTCCATAAGCTAAATGTGCACAGCACAAATGACTATAGGCATTTGAAGGATATTATCGAGGAACGTGTAAGGAATGGTTAGTTACAACAATATACAAGGTCTCGGCTATGGCAGTGGAACAACAACAGCCACTACCCATCTCGAATGAAGATGGCACTGGATCAAGGCATCATCATCAACTTATCATTAATTGATTGGATTCATGGCATGGAATAAGTAATAAACTTTGCAATAATATGGCTAAGTCACTTACACATGTACGACATCGAGGATGGTCCTTAGGCATGCTTTGAGATGATGATGAACCGTAGTGCTTGGGTCTGTGAAATTTTGTTTTTTCCCATTTACTACGAACTCTGGATTTTCTGATACTATGGCTATTTATTTTTTTGGTTGTACGGACTTTTTTATATATTTTGTCGAGTGGACTTTGGGATGATTAAATCTGTATTAATGTAATAAATAACGTAGGTCACGGTTATGGCCCCGACCAGAGAGAAGGCAATAAATGCAAGTTATGAGTCCCATCGCCCAAGAGCAACAGGATGGACTCGAACACAGATCAAGTCCTTGATTGGGGATCGAGGCCGGAGTAGGATAACCTATGGATCAAGTCCTCGACTGGCGATCAAGGCCGGAGTAGAGTACCCCATTGATCAAGTCCTCGACCGGGAATCGAGGTCGGAGTAGGATACCCTATGGACTAACCCCTCAATAGGAAAGTTAAGGCTGGAAAATAGAACATAACAGATAGTTGGGTATGGACTACGCCTAGCAAGGGGTAGGCCGCTTCACTAGAGAGCGACACGATTGGCCTACTCAGATCGTCGAGTGTAGATCGTGCTCGGCAAGGACCCGGAGAGGTCTAAGCATTTGGATTTGGACCCGGAGTGGTCCTGAATTTGGATAAAACGACTCGGAGAGGTCTAAGGATTTGGATAAAATGACCCAAAGTGGTCCAAGGATTTGGATTTGGATTTGGACTTGGTGTGGTCCTGGATTTGGATAAAGCAACTAGAGAGGTCTATGATTTGGATATGGACCAGGAGTGACCTTGGATTTGGATAGAACAATCCAAAGAGATCGTGTATTTGGTTAAAGGATTTAGGATGGATTTAGATTTGGATATCGACTCGAAACAGTCATGGATTTCCCTAATGATCCGAGGGGATTAAGGAATCAAATTGTCAACATATTGGATCTGGATTGGATAATATGGTAATCAACAGATTACTGACTCCGGATTTCAGATTTATGGCAGTAAAAAAAACATCTTCCTATTGCAAGGCATGTTTTAGGGGGCAAGTGTTAACCCGCTCTTTGGCAAGGCCGTACGTAGACACATTTAACCTAATAGATTCCACGGTTAACAAGGCTAGGATATCATTTATTTGGCTTGGATGGATGGATGGATGATCAACTATAGATAATAACATGAAGCCAGGATTAAACATAGTCTGTAGATAAATGATGAGAGTGCTTGAAACCTTAATATTGGCTTAAAAAGTAAGGATCGGGATAGGAGGGTTCTGCGTAATGTGGATCGACATAGGAGGGTTCGACGTAATATGGATCGGTATATGGAGGATTGGTATAGGAGGGTTCGGCGTAATATGGATCGACTTAGGAGGGTTTGGCGTAATATGGATCGGCATTGGGAGGACTGGTATAGGAAGGTTCAGCATAGCATGGATTGGCATAGGAGGGTATGACTAAAAATGGTTTGGCATCATATGGATCGACACATTATGAATCAGAATAATGTTCTAAACATGATGGATCAACAAAGCTTGGATGGGCATCGTATGGATTAACATTTCTTCATAGCGAAGGATGGATGGGCATATTCGTATGGAAGCAGAAGGATCGGCATCTTCGTAGAGGAGGAAGGATCGGCATGCTTCAGGGTGGATGGATCGGTATAGTATATTAGAAGGCGATGGATCGACGTAGAAAAATGGAAAGGGAGGGATCGACATGAACGAACCTCTAGAGGCGATCGACATTGATTTGGATGAAGGAAGAACGATCGATAGTGGTAAGGCTGATCGTTATTTATGGATGAATTGGACTTCCCGATGTTATGGTGGGCTCATGTAGGTGAGAAGGCACTGTAGCCGAAGTTTCACCTGCAAATACACCTTGCTTGGTTTCAGAAAGGAGGATCTTCATTCGGCTTCTCTTCATCTTCCATCTAGGATATACTCTACCATTTCTACTCTTGGATTTTTGATCGTAACTGTAATCAAAGTTAGGTATAATAAAGAGGATTATTCTAGAGTGGACGTTGGCCGGAGTTAGCCGAACCACTATAAATTTTGTCTCTTTTTTACTTGCTTTCATTTTAATTTGATCATTCTTCATATTATATTCTCCACATCATATACTCTTTGTGATCTGTGATTGGATATTGATGCATTCACATATAATTGGGTGTTGGTGGTCAATTTTAAAGTGAACATAATGTATCTAACATTACCGTATTTGGTCGCCGAGGACTAATAACTATAGATGACTACAGCATCCGTAGCCGTTAGTTTTGGGTTTCTAAGTGGGGGATGTTACAAGTTGGTATCAGAGCATAGGTTTATGAAAACTTAAAATAAATTTAAACCTTATTTTTTTCAAAGCATAATCCAATGAATCCGAAAATAAGAACGGACTTGGTTTAATGCTATAGTAATGTACTTGTATTATATATATACAAGTACGTGCTCCACTCTCTCTTAGACCATTCTTTTGTATCGTACTCAGGCTTGAATACAAATTTACGAGAAAGGAAGATATAGAGGCAGGAAACGGAAGAGGAAATCTTGGTAGAGGAAGCATCACAGCAAATGGAAAAGTTTGACCTAATACCAGGAGGAACCCAGGTCGATAGGCTAATGCTAATCAAAATGCAGATGTCAATGTAGGTGCTGGAAATCCGCTAGTAGATATGAGGATGATATATCCCTTCTACGTCAATTTGGTGGAAGTAAGAGAAGATACTAGAGTTGCTGGTAATGTTGGAGGAGCTAATCCTATAGCTCCAATTGTGAATAATTGTCCAAAGTTGAGCAAAGATTATGCATGTTTTGGTGGGAAGCCATTTGTAGGAATGAAGGATGCTATAGAAGTTAAAAATTGGTTGTTGCATTATGAGAGAGTCTTTGCTGACTTGGAATTGAATGATGAGCATAAGAGGAGACTAACCTCTAGGTAGTTGTAGGGAGCAATGCTTCAATGGTAGAATAGCGTTACGCTAGGGTTTTTGAGGAAGAGTTAACATGGGTAGAGTTTTGAAGGAGATTCGAGAAAAGGTTTTTGTTTGAATTCGCTAAGTCGGCATTATTGAGAAATTTTATGGATTTGGTGCAGGGAGAAAAGTCGGCAATTGAGTATTCCAATAAGTTTGATGAACTATCAGATATGGATATGCTACTATTGATACCGTCACTAAGAAGAATGATAAGTTTACTCAAGGATGAGACCTGAGATTGCTTTAGTGACCCTGCCACATCTCCATGATCCTTGTAATGTTGTTGTGAAGATGGAAATCCGACATAAGGAAATGATTGCTATTTGTGGGAAGGAAAGAAAGTTGAAACACAGCGTTCTCAAGGGAAGAAGAGAAAGTTATTTAAGAAGAAGGGAACCTAGAAGGGAGTGGCTGCCAAGAAGGAAAAGGCTGATGTATTTAGTTTTAAGTGTGATAAATGGGTCATTATGCTCATGAATGCCTGACAGGCAAGGGGAAGAAGGCAGCGGAAAAGAAGAATACAAAGTGCTTTAACTTTGATCGGGTTGGGCATTATAATAATCGGTGTCCAGAACCAATCCGACCGGACAAGGGAAAAGTTTTTATAGTTGGACCATCATCTACTAGCCGTTTACATCTAAGAAGGGAAAGACTATGATGGAATGTACACTTTTGATTTAGATTATACCATTTAGGGTTTCATTTTATACTAGTGCATCACATTCATTTATATCTTAGTCTTCGGATGATAGGTTATGCTTAGAACCCACATACCCCTTAAGGGTTGTGAATCCGATAAGAGGGTATGCAAATCTGAGGATGAGATGTGACCGGCTAGGACTTTATTTGTTAGATTAAAAGCATGCATGCAGTCTATTGTTTTTGATTTCGTTGATTTCGAAATGATTTTGGGTATAGAATGGTCGGGTTGATATGGGGCTAGAATATTTTTTCATGATAGGAAAATATTGTTGAGGCACCTTGATAGCCATAACCGAATCATGTTCGCAACGGAGAATTCTGATAGAAGCACTTATGCGCTGTTGAGAGCTATGGAAGTAGAATAAGAGTTAAGTCTAGTTCGAGTAGTAAGAGAAATTCCAGATGTTTTTAAGCCGGTTACAAGACTACCACCGAAACGGACTGTTTAGTTTCAGATAGATCTTATGCTAGGAGGTGAAGCTATTAGTAGACCATCTAGTAGAATGACACCGATCGAGATGAAGGAATTGAAGTTGCAACTAGTGGATCTAAAAAGAAATTTTTTATTAGACCAAACAGTTCGCCTTTGGGAGTGGCAGCGGTGTTCGTAAAGAAATCCGATGGGTTGTTAAGGATGTATATCGACTATCGTAAGTTAACGAGAAGACAACTAAGAATAAGTATCCTTCGTCGAGAATTGACGATCATTTTGATCAGTTGTGTAGGGCCAGCATGTTTTCCCAATTGGATTTGGCGATAGGTTTATATTAGTTAAGATTGGCAGAGGACAACATTCTGTTGTCTACATTTTGGACTAGGTTTAGTTCATATGAGTGGTAAGTAATGTCATCAGGTTAACGAATGCACGAACTTTCTTCATGGATTTCATGAACCGAAATTTTCGAGAGTACGTGGATAGGTTCATGTTGGTGTTTATAGAATGACATTTTAATATAATCGAAGGATGAAAGAGAGCATGGAGATCATCTTGGAGTAGTGCTTGAGATGCTGAGGCAGCATCAGTTGAAAGCGAAGTTTTCCAAGTGTCATTTTTGAAAGAAAGAGGTTAAGTTTCTTGGTCACGTAGTTTCATAGAAAAGCCTATCAGTCGATCCAGATAAGATCGAAGCTGTTAATAATTGGAAGAGACCAGAGATGGTGGCTGAGATTAGAAGTTTTCTTGGGCTTGTTGGCTATTATCGGAGATTCATTAAGGATTGCTCGTGGATTGAGGCACCTTTGACTAAGTTGACCTGAAAGGACGTGAAGTTTATCTGGTTTGGAGTATGCACTAGTACAAAATACGCATGTTGCTTCGCCTCATTTGCATCGGTTTTTACCACAACCGATGCAAATAGAAGTATTTGCATCGATTACGTTTTAACAACAGATGCATTTGGTATGTGGAAAGCAGTAGATAGTAAAAAATACAATTTGCATCGGTTATCATTGACAACCGAAGAAAATATACCAATGCAAATAATGTTAGTTGCATCAGTTTTATTTACAACCGGTGCAAAAATACTATTCCCACGTTGAAAACCGTGATGAAAAGTTAGCGCTAAATGATTTCGTCTCCCTCTCATTTTCACCGCGAACCACTTCTTTTCGTCCTTCATTCGAAAATGCTAAATCGCTATCCACCTTTTAATCTTTCCCTTTCAATCCATTCAAATATCACTTTTATTCTCTGATCCAACATTTCCTTAACCCTAAAGTCTTCTCTAATCCACGATCCAATTCAGTTTAATACCACCTTCACCCTCTACATTCCATTCCAATCCACGATCCAATTCACTCCTTGTTGGTGCAGATCATGCACCTCATTTGAAGACAGTTAATTACAAGTACCACTACCAGCAGTCACCGCGACCAAGCTAAAAGGGCCAAAACAGAAGTGGAGGTGAAAGAGGAAAGTCGAGAAATGATGCAGTGGAGTTATTTGGAAGAACATCATATTGAGCAGATGATTGAAGAGTTGTTTGATTCTGGATTATCTATTGAGCTATGTTCTTCACATTAATTAGCTCCAGACTTCCAGTACTAGCTATTTCACTTTTTGCTTCCTTATTTTTCATTTTATTACTATCTCGGATTAGCTAAGTATTTTTATTATTAATCCTGGATTATGAAATTAAAGCTAAGGTGATGTAAGATATGAGTTGAAGTTATAAATAAATGATCAAGTAGTTGCTTTCCATTTCTTGATGTCAATAGAATTCATTTGGACATTTTTTATTTAAATTTGATGAATTGTGTGTGTGGGTGTATTTCTCAAGATTTGAAATTCTTAATTTATGATGTAAGAAAAATGGAAAAATTAACCAGGTAATGTTAAGGTATGATGCAGAAATTTCCTATGCTTCAACGCATGCCAAGGCCAAAAATCTCAAGTTCACCGCCTTATATTTAAAATTTTATTTGCCTTAAAATATTGTAAAAGCTCAATTTTAATTCCTTAATCCATGCTCCCAAGTAGTTGAGAATCATTAGCTGAAACTGCAGTGTTCTTACCACCGTAGCATCCTAGTTGATTGGAACTTTAATTTGTGAAAACATATATGTATTGCAGATCCAAACATTGAGAGCCGCCTGCCTGGCATGAATCTTGACATATATGTTCCTCGAAATGAAAGGTTTGGGCATCTCAAGTTATCTGACTTCCTTGGAAATGCCATTAAGGTCATTGCTGCAGCTTTAGTTCCAATACTGAATGCTAGTTGATAAAACACCTCTTGAATTTGATACATTATAAGATGTTCTCAACCTATATGAAGGCGGCATTGAGCTACCCGATTGCCCCGAACTCGATGAGATAAAGGATCAAATTCCTTGGGAATTGATAAAGGACCTGTTTCCAAACTCTGGTGATAAACTATTTAGACTTCCTATGCCCCAAGTAACTAAAGGTAGAGACAGAAAAGCGAATCACTGTATTAGTATTTAGACATTTTTTAAAAATGGTTAATATATGTACTTCATTGTAGAGGACAAAAATGCTTGGAGAACATATGAAGAATTTGCATGGGAAATGCTTGCTGGTGTTAATCCTGTCAATATAAGCTGCCTTCAAGTATTCTAAAACTTCACTATAACTGGTCATTATAGAACGAAAATGATGTTCTTTTAGCTTATATTGTAGCGAACTTTCTTTCGGCTCAATGCAGCTGGAGACATTAATTTCAAAAATGCAAATTATGAATCTTAAAGTTATCATCATGATTAAGTTAAACTTCATAATCTACACTTGCTTGATGCAACGTATACTAATGAGTGTATACCCTGATTAGATTCAAAAACAGTATTTAATATAACAAAATCAATGGGTTAGTTATAATGTTTTCTGGAAATGTAAACTAAGTTGTATGTGCTATTCTGATACAAGGAAAGAAAAATAAATTTTATATTCTTTTTATTCATCTTTGTATAACACAACATTTTGAAATTACAAGAATACCGGGTCTAAACGAGAACTCTAGACCGGATTCTAAAGGTGTTGAGTTCAAACATCAACGACAATAAAACTATAAGTTTATAATGCTATCAATTTCATTGTTTATGAAATAAAATATCTTAAAAAAGAAAGAGAAAAGGTGGTTCTTTTTCTATGTACACTCAGTAGGGAAATAATTAACAAAGTTGCACGTTGTGTTGTTAATCACTTTTGAACAAAATAGCAAGAGCCCAGCTAAATTGTACTTATCATAAGTATAGACTGGCTCTCGAAACTTACCAATGTTTGTTTAACCATAGAGAATCAAATGGATTAAAATCCACGAAGCTTTGACACTTATATTTTGATTTGCAGTTATTTATTTTCCTTTCTTTTGACTCCCTTTTTGATGGCCTTTCAGGCACGAGAAATTGATATTATAGGTTTGACAACAGTGTTCGGTAATTGCAATACCGAAGATGCTACGTTCAACGCTTTGCTTATGGTACATAACTGTCTTATATTACATGTTAAAATAACTTAATATTGTACTTCTTATCCTTCTAGAGTAAATCCATGGTTATAAAGTTTTTATAATGTGCAAAGGATAGTGTGAGATTGGAGGACGTCCTGATATGTTGAAAAAGATATTGGTTTTACCCTTCTTACTATGTCATATTGCTAATGCAAAAGTTCCTGCTATCATAGTGTTTGGAGATTCATCAGTTGATGCTGGAAATAATGACTTCATCAACACAGTTGCAAAGATTAATTTTGAGCCATATGGTCGCGATTTTCAAGGTGGGAAGCCCACCGGTCGGTTTTCTAATGGTCGTATTCCTACTGATTTTATGTCCGAAGCATTTGGGACTAAGCCAATAATACTAGCTTATCTTGATACCAATTATGGGATTCATTACTTCGCTACTAGTGTTTGCTTTGCTTCTGCTGCCACTGGGTATGATAATTCAACTGCTAATGTGCTTGTAAGTTTACCTGATGGTACATTGATTTTATTTGTCCATTTTTATATGAATGTTCATGTATTCATTTACAAAACAGAGTGCACATGTACCATAGTATCGGTCAGTATAAGTTAATAAGATTTCTGCATATTACCAACTCCCAGTATGAGACTTTAAGGTACATGAAGCTGTATTATTACACATATATCTACAGCAAAAATACCCCAACTCCAACTTAATTTTATTTGCAGTATAGATCATTATGATAATAATATTCGGCTACACTTAATACAGTTAAATTTACTAACATCATAACAGTGACTGTATTGGAAGATGATATTTATCACATACAAAGACTGGTAATATCTTATTGTATTCTGAATCTAATATTCTGTCAAAATAATTGAAAGTGGGAAAAGATTACCACTTTTTATTCATGGTGTTTGACACAGTTGGACTAAATTAATTAAATTTTGCTACATTTTCCACTTTGACAATGGTATATTATGATCATATCATCCACAAAAGGATGATATGTGACCATTTAGATGAGACCTATGGATTATACTCTCTCTAAAAGGCATAATCATGCCTTTAAAATGGGACTCATAAATGTAGGATTCTTCAAACAAACTTGTTTCAATAATAAATTCTTTCAAAATTTACTACGAAAATAAGTTTATTTTTTTCATTTTTACGTTTGCGCATTTTCGAAATGCGCATATACAAAATCAAAATTTATGTATGCGCACTTTGAAAATGCATATGTATAATAATGAAAAACAAACCTATTTTTATAATAAGTTTTGGATGGAGCCTATTTGTGGAATAAATTTTTTGTTGAGGCCTTAGCTTTGTAATTTACTCTTTAAAAGGTGAGAATCATAACAAATGTGTGAGTGGGTGCATGTGCGCGCACACACATAGATGCATACATACACAGTTATACATACATATGTATGAAGTGAGGTCTTTGTAAACAGAAGTGGTAGTTGTAAAAATATGTACTTATATCACTTACACAAATATGATTATTTATGATATCCAATGGTCCTGTGGGGTTCATAATTAGTCACAATTTATATGTGATATAATTGCATGTTTGTATAAAGGAACGAAGATTTAATTGTACTAGTAGCCTATTTCCTATGTAAAATTATTCCACAGTAAATTCTTCAACCTAACCAAAAAATTACATTGAAGTCAATACTACCTCTATGGAAAGAAGTTGAGCATTTCAAGGAGTACCAGATAAGATTAAGAGGCTATTTAGGAAAACCGAAAGCGAATGAAGTGCTAAGAGAAGCACTGAATGTTCTGAGCTTGGGAACAAACTACTTCCTTGAGAATTACTACACAAATCCAATAATCATATCAATACACAATCAACGGATACCAAAGGTATCTCCTGGGAATTGCAGAGAACTTTATCACAGAAATTTATCATTTAGGAGCTCGAAAAATGGACTTGACTGGAGTTCCACCTATGGGATGCTTGCCGCTAGAACAAACTATGAGTTTCTTTTCTAGAAGCAACTGCAATGAAGATTATAACACAATTGCTAGATATTTCAGTATGAAACTGAGAGGCGTGGCTGATAAACTGAACAAAGAATTGCCTAGGATGAGAATTTTGTTCGCTGATGTTTATGTAATTATGCAACAAGTTGTCCATGCACCATTATCTTGTGGTATGTTTCTTTTAATCTCTTTATTTTCAATGGATTAGTGGCTTTGAAGTTACTCAATCATTTATCCTGTAATGAACATGGGTGCATTTTACAGTAGGCACGCATTCTTAACATTTCTATTTTTCCTTTTCCCTTTCCTTCTCTTTTAAACCTGGAATGCACATTAGAATATAGATGCATTTTGAGAGTCAACTAAGCACAGATTCATGTAGTGATTTTGATAAAGTGTAGTTTTTAATTTATTATTATTATTATTTTTGCAGGATTTGAGATTGCAGTGGTAGGGTGTTGTGCAACAGGGATATTTGACATGGGATATATGTGCAACAAAAGAAATCCGTTCACGTATGTTAACAAAGTAACATATATTATTGCATGTTCAAATTATAGCTCTCAACAGCAAACGACTAACATATATTAACAAAGTAACTGACTCTCTTTTTGTACCATTTATCTTTAAGGATAAAAGTTTAATTGTTTTACATATAAAGACAAGTCACCTAACAAAGTAACTGCATCTCATTTTGCAGTGTGACAGTTACTGGTGGTAGCTTGGTGATCGAGGAAGGATTGCAAATAGTCTGTAATTTTGATGGTGATGTATGAGATTTGCGGCAAGTCTTTGTTTGCTTGGAGCAGTGAGAATTATGGCACAGGACAGTTGTATATTAGGGTACTTAACAATCTAGACTATATTACTTGTACTAAAGATCTGAATTGTAGTACTAAAACGAATGTATGAATCACTATTTTATATGGATTATGAACACTATAATTGAAATATATTTATTTGGTATTACCTTATTCAATATGTATTTGCCGTCCAATTTGATTTTAAACGACTATAATATTGCATGCAATAATTATTGCCAGTAACAACCGATGCAAAAAATGTCTTGTTGCATCGGTTGTTACTGCCAACCGGTGCAATATAAGGGATTGGTTTTAAGCCAAAGATCTTATGTTGCATCGGTTTTTACTGACAACCGATGCAAAAGATGACTATTTGCATCGATTTTACAACCGAGGCAAAAAAATTTAGTTTATTGTGTCGGTTGCATATGCATCGGTTGTAGAATGATGCAATAGGGGGATGAACAACCGATACAAATGACCTGTTTTGTAGTAGTGATGTGAGGAAGCATTCCTTAAGTTAAAAGCATTTGTTGAGTAAGGGTTGTTGGGGTATACTGATGCATGTGGAATTAGATTAGGAGCCGTATTGATGTAGAAAGGCAAAGTTATTGCCTACGCATCATGACAACTTAGAGCGCATGAAGTGAGATATCTTACTCATGATTTGGAGTTGGTTGTGGTGACCTTCGCACTGAAGATATGGAACATTATCTCTTAGGAGAGAGATTTGAGTTATACACAGATCGTAAGTCCTTAAGGTATTTATTCTCTTAAAAGGAGTTGAATATGAGACAGTAAAGGTGGCTGAAGTTTTTAGTAGTTTATGATTTAGGTATAGAGTATACACCTGGGAAAGAAAATAAGGTAGCCGATGCTCTTAGCAGAAGACATCCGAATGTGCTGTTAGCTGTGTTGGCATAATGTAAGGATTCAAAAATTTTTACTAATTGTAGTGTGTAGTTAAGATCGATTGCTAGTTCTAGTTAGAGCACGACCATGTTGTCCTGTTTAGAAGTTCAACAAGTGTTGATCAAAAGGATTGCTTCTAAGTAAAAAGAGGATGCGGTATTAGCCGAGAGGATTAGGAAGCTTGAGGTGGGATCAACTAAGAGATTTTAATCTTGAATAGAGATGATTGTTGAGAAAGATGGGACGGCTGTGTGTCCCAATTGTTGAGGACTTAAGGAAAGAAGTTCTTAAGGAATGTCATCGATCCAAATTTACGATTCATATTGGAGAAACCAAGATGTATCAAAATATGAAGAGGAGCTTCTAATGGGAAGGTATGAAGAGGGATGTGGGCTTGTGGATCAGGCAGTATGCAAACTGTCGACAAGTGAAGGCCGAACATCAGAAGCAAACATGATTGGTTCAACCTTTAAAGATTCCGGTTTGGAAATAGGATTCGATATCTATGGATTTTATAGACAGGTTGCCAAGGTCAAATAGAGGAAATGAAAGTATATGGGTCATAGTGGATAGGTTGACCAAAAGTGCCCATATAACACCCCTAATTTTATTGACATTATTCAGGAGATTTTATTAGAATAATTTAAATAGAATAATGTAGATAAGGAGATTGAGGTTGATTAATAAATTAGGTGGCCTTGCTTATTTAAAATCTAATGAACGTGTATAAATGGTTAGAAAATTAAACATAAGAGCATTAGGGTAAATAACTATACTTCGTACCATTATACTATTTTCATTAGGTCATACATGTTCATTTTACTTAAAACAAAATTTTATAACCATGAGAAGCAAGGTCGACCATTAGGAAGAAGAGAAGAGAAAATCAACTTAAAGTTCAGGATTCGAGTTAGAAGGAATCAATCTCAACCAAACATCAATTTCCTTATCCAATCTAAGGTGAATAATAATTCTTACATCGCTGTTTTAATTTTATAATCATATGGTTTTGTATTTTAGTGTAAATCTGTTTTTATGATATATTGAATTATGATATGTTAGATTTATGATTAATATGGATTAAACAAGGTTGTTTAAAAGGAGATATATATGGTTTTAGGGTCAAACCGAGATGAAATGATTTTTAAATGCCATGGAAAAATTATATGTTATAAAAAAAATGATTTTGGAGATGGATCTAAATTTCCATAATTTTCTGAATTTATGTGGATTATATATTAATTTTTTTAGTGAAGAAAATGATTTATTGGGTTATAAATTAATTACGGCTTAAATAATAATTATTAGGGTTTGAAATTTTTATATGTTGTAAAACATATTAAAATATATTTTCTGGGATTTTTCTAGATTTTTTCTAAGTGATTTGATGAGTATATAAAATTATTTAAGGTATGAGACTTAAATGTTTAATATATTTAATTAAGGAGAAAGGGCATTTTATAAAATAAAGTTATTATTTAATTCTGAAATTAGTGGCAACACTTTTCTAAAAAGTATTTTTTTAACCATTGAGAATTTGATAAATAAAGGCAGGTTAGTTAAAAAGTTACCTCTTCTAAGTTAAAAACAAGAAAATCATGCTTTTAGCATTTTCAGCCATTTTGGCATCAAACCTTCCGACCAAGACCTTCCGACAAAGTCGAAAGGTTATAGCCGTCGATGAAGTCAAAGTTCAAAGCATATGGTATCAAGTTACTTGGTACGTAATGAATCAAATAAGGTCGAAGGGTACTTAGTTGAAAGGTTGGTTGCCAAAGAGGTTTGAATATGTTTGTTTTATAAACCAAAAGCTTATAACTGCTTGCTTTCGAAATGGAGCTTTTGACTTGGTTGCTTTCGACCAGGCCAATTATTTAAAAGAAAGTTTTTAAAAGGTTCCACTTTATCTTTGTTTTGTTATGAACTTTCCAACACATTTGAAAGGTTATTGCCGCTTTTTCCAACCTTTCAAAGTGGTTGCTTTTGGCAAAGTCGAAAGGTTTACTTGTTTTAAAAACCAACCACTTCTCCAATGCTTTCGAAAGGTATCAAAGCTTTCGACTTAGATAATTTACCCTTGTTTTATAATTGAAGTATAACCCAAAGCTTTCAAAGGAGTTGTTTTAAAAGGCAGAGTCCTATTGTTTTAAATAGTATGTTTTAAAGCTTTCGAAAAAGAGCTTTTGACAAAGTCGAAAGGCTGCTTCTAAAGAAGACGAAAGGTTTTCCAAGAAGTTTCTCCCCCTGTTTTAAATTGAACCAGAGAGTTTTCAAAAGGCTTGTTTTTCATTGCTTTCGAAAGATTTGTTCTTTAATGGTTTCGAATGGTTTTCCAATACTTGTGAAAGGTTTGAATTTCAATAGGGTCAAAGGGTTTGGAAAGAAGTGTTAAAGTATAAAGAGGGCTAGAGCCTACTATTATAAAAAGATATGATTGAAACCCTTCGAAGGGGGTTGAAAATAGTAGCTTTCGACATTATCGAAAGGTTTTAAAACCTATAACTCTAAATTTTTAAGGAAACCACGGCTTATGTAAAGGAGTTTTATAATGGATTTAAGTATGTAATTTAAAGAAGAATTCGCCTTGATAAATATATATAGTAAAGGTGTTAACTATGTTTTATGTAATATATTTCAAGGACCTTAAACCCACAGGAGTGGTATTGTTAAATTGTTGTTTCGCTTCTTCGAATACGAATATATTCACACGATAACCCATAACTGTATTTTTAAGAAAAAGGGTAGAAGAACCATCTAGGATAACTCAATAGTGAATATAAATTGCTTAAACTTCTGAACGAGTAGAATTGCATCCAAGGATTCAAGGTGACCATAAATACATGATACCTAAACTAAGTAGTTACTGGAGGTAACCAAAAGGTTCAGAGTAAACCCATGAAAATTATGATAAAGTAGTTATTGGTGTAAACCAAAAGGTTTACGATAAACCCATGAAAACTATGGTTAAGTAGTTATTGGAGGAAACCAACCGGTTCATAGTTAACCCATGAAACTACGTATTAAGGGCAGTTGGCTGGGGCTAATTGGTTTGCAGTGAACCCGCGAAAGCTATATCCGAATTAAGAATTGACATATGTCAATAGGTTCCTAATAAACCCATGAAAACTAGGATAAGAAAGTGGCTAATGGAAGTATCAGTAGGTTCCAAGTCAACCCATGAAAATTAGGATGTGAATTGAGTTACTGGATAAATCCATAGGTTCCTAATAATCCCATGAAAAGTAGGATAAGGTGATTAGTTATTGGAATGACTAATAGGTTCAAGAGGACCCATGAATTGATTAAGTTAACTGGTAGTAGCCTATAGGTTCCTAGTGATTCAATGAAAACTAAGATTGGGATAGGGTGTCTATTAGTTATAACAAGTTTATTACTAAACCCTTGAAAACTAAAAAGGTTAATAGTGACCTTAGAAACTGTAATTACGATAGGGTGTCAGACTATACTGGGAATGGGAAAACCTAATTATTTTAAAGTATGCATATCATCATAGTGTTTTAAAAATGAATGTTTTAACCTTTGTGGACACATGAGCAAAGTATATAGCTTTATAAAGGATTTAGGATACTAGTGAGGGGAAATCCCGTTCCACTAAGTGGCGCGATCTCTCTAGACATCCAAAAAGGATTAAGATATTAGATTATTATTCGTACAATGCTTTATGCCTGACCCGAAGTTCTTGTTTTCCCCTTAAACTCTCGGGTGCTCAATTAATTTTGAGTAGATTGAGATTTATGGTTTTCAGGTTCACATGTTAGAAGAATAAATTTTTCGGAGGCGTGCATGAGGTAGATAGATATTTTGAGTTTTCTTTCCACTGTGTGTTTTGTTTGTAAAGGTGGATTTACTATCCTTCTATGTACTCTTATCTACCAAGAGGGAATCTTCATATGTCGCTCTTGGCATATTTGTAATAATTATATTTTGTTGAATGTGGTTAACATTATTGGGATTATGTAATGAACATTAATATTTCGATTTGAATGTAGAAATATGTATTTAATTTATTTAATTTTTTTCCATATTTTTTTGATCTGTGTATCAATGTATCTAGCATCGCCGTATTTGGTCGCCGATGATTAATAACTATGGATGACCCCAGCATCCATAGCCATTGATTTTGGGCCTCCAAGTAGGGAGGTGTTACAAGTTGGTTTCAGAGCATAGGTTTCTAAAACATTAAAAGAAAAGTAAAGCTTAAAAGCTTTTCCAAACATAATCCAATAAACTTAAAAATAAGATCGAGGTTTGGGTTAACGCTATAGTAACGTACTTTTAAATGATATATAGGTATATATCTAAGTACCTATTCCCCTCTCTCTTAGGCCATTCTTTTATATCTTTCTAAGGCTCGTATGTAGATATACGAGAAAAGGATATGGAGGCAGGAAACAGAAGAGGAAATCTAGGTGGAGGAAGCACTAATACTAATGGAAATGCTCGATCTAATACTTGGAGAAACCAAGGTCGACAGGCTAATGGTAACCAAAATGCTTAGGCTAATGTAGGTCCTTGAAATCCACCAGCTGATTCGGGGTTGGTGTATCAGTTGTTGACTAAACTTTTACAAGCGGGAGCTGCTGGTAATGTTGATAGAGCTAATTCGAAGTTCCAGCTGGCTATAATTACGCTAAGCTGAGTAGAGAACTGGCTATTGAACTATAAGAGGATCTTTAAAGATTTTGGCTAGAATGATGGAGAGAAGAGAAGACTAGCCTCTAGATAGTTGCAGTGGGTAGCGCTTCATTGGTGGAACAGTGTAGCAGCCGGGGTGCCAGAGGGAGAGTTGACTTGGGTTGACTTTAGGAGGAGGTTGGAACAGAGGTTCTTGTCTGAGGTTGCCAAACTCGACATTGATGAGGAAGTTCATGGATCTTGTATAAGGACAAATGTCTGTGATCGAGTATACTCCCAAGTTTGATGTGCTATCTCGATATGGTTATGCTTTGGTTGACACCGATGTTAGAAGGAATGAGAGATTCATTAGAGTTTTGGGGCTAGATCAAGGCAGGATGCTACGTCTCATATTAGAGAACCTTATCATGTGTTGGTGGAGATGACCGTCCACCATGAGGAAATGCTCGTTGTTTCTGCTAGGGAGAAGCCAGTTGAGTCCAAGGGTTCTCAGGGAAGGAAAAGGAAATTCTTTAAGAAGAAAGCAGCCCAAAAAGGGTAGGCCACTAAGAAGGTGAAGGCTGATTTGGTGTGTTATAAGTGTGATAAGAAGGGCCATCATGCCCAAGATTGCAGAACTGGTAAAGGAAAGAAGCCTGCGAAGAAGCAGAATGTGAAATGCTTCACTTATGGCAAAGTTGGGAATATAAGAACCAGTGTCCAGAGCCAGTCAGGGCGGACAGAGGGAAGGTGTTCGCTATTGGACCACTATCTTCTTCTAAACCCACTACAGTATAAAAAGAAAGACTGTGTTGGAAGATACGCTTTTGATTCAGAATATACCAGTTAGGGTATTTTTGATATCGATGCATCACATTCATTTATATCTCATATTGGTTGATGGGTTATGTATAGAACTAACATACCTTGTTACTCCCTTAAAGATATTTTGCCAAGATCGGCAAATATCATTGAGACGCCCTAACAGTCATAACCGAATCATTTTCTCAATGGAGAATTCCAGTAGGAGTATTTATGCTTTGTTGAGTATCATAGAGGTTAGAGAAGAGCTTTGTCAGGTTCGTGTAGCTAGAGAGTTTGTAGATATCTTTGAACCAGTTGTAGGATTACCCCTGTGATGAGATGTTGAGTTTAAGATAGACCTTGGACTAGAAGCTAAACCTATCATATACCACCTAGCAGAATGACACCAACAGAGATGTAGGAATTGAAGGTGCAGCTAGTGGATCTTGAAGGAATGAATTTTATCAGACCAAGCAGTTCACCTTGGGGTGCAGCCGTGGTGTTTGTAAAGAAACCAGATGGGTCATTATGGATGTGCATCGATTGTCGTAAGTTAAATGAAAGGACGATCAAGAATAAGTATCCTTTGTCGAGAATCTATGACTTATTTGATCAGTTGAGTGGAGCCAGAGTGTTTTCCCAATTGGTTTTGGTGATGGGATTCCATCAGTTGCAAGTGGTGAAGGATAGCATTCCTTTGATGACATTTCAGACTAGGTACGGTTCGTATGCGTGGATGGTTATTCCATTTGGATTGACAAATGCGCATACTTTCTTCGTTGATTTGATGAACCGGTTTTTTCGAGAGCACTAGGATATATTCTTGTTGGTGTTCATAGATGACATTTTGGTGTAGTCTAAAGATGAAAGAGAGCAAGAGATTCATCTTAAAGCAGTGATGGAGACGCTAAAGCAGAATTAGCTGAAAGCAGAGTTTTCTAAGTGTCATTTCAGGAAGAGAGAAGTTAAGTTTTTTGGTCAGGTATTTTCAGAAGAAGGATTGTCAGTCAATCCAGTTAATATTGAAGCTACCAATAATTGAAAGAGACCAAAGACGGTAACCAAGATAAGGATTTTTCTTGGACTTACTGGCTATTACTGGAGATTTATCAAGGATTTATCGCAGATAGCAGTACCTTTGACTAAGTTGACCGAGTAATATGTGAAGTTTGTTTGGTCCAGCAAATGTGAGAAAGCATTCCTTAAGTTAAAGCATCTGTTGACCAATGCGCCAGTGTTAGTTGTCCTAGATGGTAACCAAGGGTTAGTAGTATACACTGATGCATGTGTCACTTGATTGGGAGTAGTATTGATGCAGAAGGGCAAAGTTATTGCTTAAGCATCTAGGCAGCATAGGTCGCACGAAGCTACCTATCCTACTCATGATTTGGAGTTGGCGGTGGTGATTTTTGTCTTGAATATTTGGAAGCATTATCTTTTGGGAGAGAGATTTGAGTTGTATACTGATCATGAGTCGTTAAAGTATTTATTCTCTCAGAAGGAGTTGAATATGAGGCAGCAGAGATGGATGGAGCTTTTGGATGCTTATGATTTCAGTATAGAGTATACTCCTGGGAAAGGAAATAAGGTAGCGGATGCTCTCGGTAGAAAACATTAGAACGTGGTGTTAGCGATATTGGCAAAATGGAAGGATCTAGAAGCTTTTGCCAGTTGTCATGTTCAGTTAAGATCGACTACTAGTTCTAGTGGAGGTACTACCATATTATCTTGTTTAGAAGTTCTCCCAGTGCAAATCGAGATGATAGCTTCTAAGAAAACATAAGATCTAGTTTTAGCTAAGAGGATTGGAAGCCTTGAGGAAGGATCGTAGATTTATGGCCTAAAGGATTTTAGTCTTGGCCAAAGAGGATGGTTGAGAAAAAGGGACGGCATTGTGTTCCGAATATAGAGAACTTAATAAGGGAAGTTCTCGAGGAATGCCATTAACCGAAGTTTATGATTCATCTTGGATGAACCAAGATGTATCAAGATATGAAGAGGAGCTTTTATTGGGAAGGCATGAAGAGAGATGTTAGCTTGTGGGTTAGGCAGTGTGTAAACAGTCAACAAGTGAAAGCCGAACATCAAAAGCCAAGTGGGTTACTTCAGCCTTTAGATATCCCAGTCTAGAAACGAGATTTGGTATCGATGGATTTTAACGACAGGTTGACAAGGTCAAATAGATTAAATGAGGGTATATGGGTTATTATGGACAGGTTGACCAAGAGTGCCAATTTAATTCGGTAAAGTCAACAAGGACGACACCTATTTTGGCTAGAGCATAGTTAAACTTCAAGGGATTTCTAGTAGTATAGTCAGCGATAGAGATGCATTATTCACTAGCGAATGTTGGAGGAGTCTACAAGAGGTATTAGGTACCATGCTCAAGATGAGCATGGCATATCACCCATAGACGGATGCGGAGACAGAGAAGGTCAACAAGGTACTCGAGGATTTATTGAGAACTTATGTGTCAGACTTTGGTGGATCTTGGGAAGATTACCTACATCTGATTGAGTTTTCCTATAATAATAGTTACTAGACTAGTATAGGAATGGCGCCTTTTGAAGCTTTGTATGGAAGGCTATGCAAATCACCTCATGTTGATTGGAGGCTAGAGACAAATTGATCTTAGGTCCGGAATTAGTTAGGGAGGTGTCGGAGAAGATTGAGTTAATCCGAGGACGGATGAAGGAACATGCAGAAGAATTACAGGGACAAGAGGCATATATACCAAGAGTTCTCAGTAGGAGATAGGGTTTTTACTAAAGTATCACCGATGAAGGGTGTGGTATGATTTGGGATGTCGAGAAAGTTGTCCCCAAGATATGTTGGACCATTACAGATTATAGAAAGGATCGGAAAGCTCGCATATAAAGTAGCATTTCCGAGCAGTTTGGTAGGTGTTCATCATGTATTCCATGTATCTCATCTTCAAAAGTATATTCATGATCCAGAGGCTACTATTCCTCAGACAATGTTGGAGGATTTGGTAGTAGAGCCAGGTTTTACTTTTATTAGACCACTAGTACGGGTTGTAGCGAAAGAGGAAAATAAATTAAGGACCAAGACAGTCATGTTGGTGGAGGTTCAGTGGAGCAACAATGAGAAAGACTGTACTAGGGAGATCGAAGACAGGATTCGAGAGGCTTATCTTGATCTACTATGATGGTATATCTATAGTAGATTTACATTGATGGGTTGCTGGAAAATAGGTTAGTATGGTTGTTAGGAGATGTTACAGATGATTGTTATGTTTGCTAGTTAGTCCTTACCGAATTTCGAGGACGGAATTCTTTAAGGAGGGGACCCTGTAACATCCCTAATTTTATTGACATTAATCAGAGATTTAATTAGAATAAATTAAATAGAATAATGTAGATAAGGAGATTGAGGTCTATTAATAAATTAGGTGGTCGTGCTTATTTAATATCTAATGAACTTGTATAAATGGTTAGGAAATTAAACATAAGGGCATTAGGGTAAATAACCATACTTCCCACCCTTATACTATTCTTATTAGGTCATACACATTCAATTTACTTAAAATAAAATTTTATATCCGTGAGAAGCAAGGCCGGCCATTAGAAAGAAGAGAGGAGAAAATCAACTTAAAGCTTAGGATTCAAGTTAGAAGGAATCAACCTCAACCAAACTTCAAAATCCTTATCCAATCTAAAGTGAATAATAATTTCTACATCTCTATTTTAGTTTTATGATCATATGGTTTCAAATCTAGTGTAACAATGTTTTATGATATATTGAATGATGATATGCAAGATTTATGATTAATGTGGATTAAACAAGGTTGTTTAAAAGGAGATATATATGGTTTTAGGGTAAAAACAAGATGAAATGAATTTTAAATGTCATGGGAAAACTTTATGTTATAGAAAACATGATTTTGGAGATGGGTTTCAATTTCCATAATTATATGAATTTATGTGGATTCTATTTTAATTTTCTAGTGAAGAAAACGATCTATTGGGTTATAAATTAATTGTGGCTAAAATAATAATTATTTGGGTTTGAAATTTTTATATATTGAAAAAGATAATAAAATAGATTTTTTAGAGATTTTTACAAAATTTTCCTAAATGCTTTGATGAATATATTAAGTTATTTAAGGTACGGGACTTAAATGTTTTATATAATTAATTAAGGAGAAGGGGCATTATATAAAATAAAATTATTATTTAATTTTGAAATTAGTGGCGGCACTTTTCTAAAAAGTATTTTTTAACCAATGAGAATTTGAAAAATAAACGCTAGTTAGTTGAAAAGTTACCTCTTTTAAGTTAAAAAGGAAAATCATGCTTTTTGCATGTTTCAGCCATTTTGGCATCAAACCTTCCGACCCAAAACTTCTGACAAAGTCGAAAGATTATATCTTTTGACAAGGTTAAAGTTCAAAGCATATGTTATCATGTTACTTGGTACGTAATGAATTGAACAAGGTCGAAGTGTACTTAGTCGAAAGGTTGGTTGGCATAGAGGTTAGGGTATGTTTGTTTTTTAAAACAAAAGCTTATACCTACTTGCTTTCGAAAAGGAGCTTTCGAATTGGTTGCTTTTGACCAGGTCAATTATTTAAAAGAAAGGTTTTAAACCTTTCAAAAAGGTCGAAAGGTTACTTCCGCTATATCTTTGTTTTGTTTTGAACCTTCTGACACAGTTGAAAGGTTATTGCCACTTTTTCCAACCTTTCGAAGTCGTTGCTTTCGGCAAAGTCGAAAGGTTTACTTGTTTTAAAAACCAGCTGCTTCTCCAATGCTTTCGAAAGGTATAAAAGCTTTTGACTTGGACGATTTATCTTTGTTTTATAATTGAAGTATAACCTAAAACTTTCGAAGGAGTTGTTTTAAAAGGCAGAGGCCTATTGTTTTAAATGATACGTTTTAAAGCTTTAGAAGTAGAGCTTTCGACCAAGTCAAAATGCTGCTTCTAATGAAGACGAAAGGTTTTCAAAGAAGGTTCTCCACATGTTTTAAATTGAACCCAGTGTGTTTTCGAAAGGTTTGTTTTCCATTGCTTTAGAAAGGTTTGTGTTCAATTGTTTCGAATGGTTTTCCAATACTTGTGAAAGGTTTGAGTTTCAATTGGGTCAAAGGGTTTGGAAAGAATTGTTTCAAAAGTATAAAAAGGGCGGGAGCCTATTATTTTAAAAAGATATGATTTAAACCCTTCAAGGAGATTGAAAATAGTAATTTTCGATATTGTCGAAAGGTTTTAAACCCATAACTCTAAATTTTTAAGGAAAACCATGGCTTATGTAAATGAGTTTTGTAATGGCTTTAAGTATGTAATTTGGAAGAAGAATTTTCCTTGATAAAAATATATGTTAAAGGTGTTAACTATGTTTATGTAATATATTTCAAGGACCTTAAACCCACAGGAGTGATATTGTTAAATTGTTGTTTTGCTTCTTCAAATATGAATATATGCACATGATAACCCATAACTTTTTTTTGGGAAAAGAGGTAGAAGAACCAGCTAAGGTAATTCAATAGTGAATATAAATTGCTTAAACTCCTGAATGAGTAGAATTGCATCCTAGGAGTCAGGTTAACCATAAATATAGGATGCCTAAACTAAGTAATTATTGGAGGTAACCAAAAAGTTCATAGTAAACCCATGAAAACTATGATAAAATAGTTATTAGTGTAATCAGAAGGTTCATAGTAAACCCATGAAAACTATGATTAAGTAGTTATTGGAGGAAACCAATAGGTTCATATTTAATCCAAGAGAACTATGTGTTAAGGACAATTGGCAAGGGCTAATTGGTTTGTAGAGAACCCATGAAAACTATATCCAGATTAAGAATTGACATCAATCAATAGGTTCCTAGTCAACCCATGAAAACTAGGATAAGAAAGTGGCCAATGGAAGTATCAGTAAGTTCCTAGTCAACCTACAAAAACAAGGATGTGAGCTGAGTTGCTGGATAAATTCATATTCATAGTAAACCCATGAAAACTAGGATAAGGTGGTTTGTTATTGGAAGGACTAATAGATTCACGAGGGCCCATGAATTGATTAAGTTAACTGGGGAGCCTATACGTTCTTAGTGATCCCATGAAAAGTGTGATTAGGATAGGGTGTCTATTAGTTATAACAAGGTTATTAGTAAACCCATGAAAACTAAAAAGGCTAGTAGTGACCCTAGAAACTATAATTACTACAGGATGTCTGGTTAAACTGGGAATGAGAAATCCTGATTATTTTTAAGTATGCATATCATCATAATATTTTGAAAATGAATGTTTTAACCATTGTGGATGTAAGACTATAAAGATTTTAGGATACTAGTGAGAGGGAAACCCATTCCGTTAAGCGACGCGGTCTCACTAGATTTCTAAAAAGGATTGAGATGTTAGACTACTATTCATATTAGGCTTTATGTCTGACTTGAAGTTATTGTTTTCCCCTTAAACTCTCTGGTACTCAATTAATTTTGAGTAGTTTAAGGTTTAGGGTTTTTAAGTTCTCTTCTTAGACGAATAAAGCTTCTGGAGGTGGATAGGAGGTTGATAGATATTTAGAGTTTTCTTTCCGCTGTGTTTTTTGTTTGTAAAGGCAGACTTATTAGCCTTCTGTAAAATTTGATCGATCAAGGGGGCATCTTCATATGTCGCTCTTGGCTTATTTGTAATAATTATATTTTGCTAAACGTGGTTAACGCTATTGGGATTATGTAATGAGCATCAATGTTCTGATTTGAATGTGGAAACATGTCTTTGAGTTGTTTAAATTTTTTCCATATTTCTGTGATCTATGTATCAATGTATCTAGCACTGTTGTATTTTGTCGCTGAAGATTAATAACTATGGATGATTGCAGCATCCGTAGTTGTTAGTTTTGGGCCTCCAAGTGGAGGGATGTTACAACCCATTTCATTCCAGTTAAGTCAACTAGGAAGACACCTGTTTTAGCTAAGTTGTTCATGAAGAACATAGTTAGGCTGCATGGAATTCCTCGTTGTATAGTCAGTGACAGAGATGCATTTTTTACTAGTGAATTTTGGAAGAGTCAACATGATGTATTAGATACCAATCTCAAGATGAGTATTATGTATCACCCTCAAATAGATGGGCAGATAGAGAGAATCAATAAGGTAATTGAGGATTTACTAAGGGCTTAAGTGCTAGACTTTAGTGGATCTTGGAAATATCACCTTCACTTGGTTGAATTCTCCTATAATAATAGTTATCAGACTAGTATAGGAACGATGCCTTTTGAAGCGTTGTATGAAAGGCCATGCAAATCACCAGCATGTTGGTTGGAGACTAGAGACAGACTAGTCTTAGGTCCAAATCTGGTTAGAGTGGCGACATAAAAGATTGAGATGCTCCGAGAAAGGATGAAGGAAGCTTAGTCTAGATAGAAGAGTTATGCAAATAAAAGGCGTAAAGACATAGAATTCTCAGTTAGAGCTAGGGTTTTCATTAAGGCATCATCGATGAATGGTGTGGTATGATTTGGAAAGCCAAGAAAACTAGCACCGAGATGTGTTGGTCCGTTCCAAGTCATAGAAAGGATCGGGAAGCTTGCATATGGAGTAGAGTTGCTGAGCAGTATGGCAGGTGTCCATAATGTTTTTCATGTATTTAATCTTCGTAAGTATGTGCATGATCCAGAGACTACTATTCCTCCAACAGGATTGGAAGTGTTAATAGTCGAACCAAATTTGAATTTTGTTAGACAACCGGTTCAGGTTGTAGCGAGAGATAAGAAAAGGTTAAGGAACAACACAGTCAAGTCGGTGAAAGTTCAGTGGAGCGACAATGAGAAGGACTGTACTTGGGAGACAGAAGACAGGATTAGAGGTAATTGCTATGACAGTTCAATGGAGCAACAACGAGATGGACTGTACTTGGGAAACAGAAGTCAGATAGGCTAGTATGGTATCAAGGAGCTGTTATAGATGATTGCTATGTTTAGTAATTAGTCCTTACTGAATTTCAAGGACGAAATTCTTTAAGGAGGGGACCCTGTAACACCAGTAATTTTTAATAACTTTATTTAGAAGATTTAATTAGATAAATTAAATTGAATAATGTAAATATTAGAGTCATATGGGATTGAGATTTGAAAATTTAAATTAAAGGTCGCGCTTAATTAAATACAAAGAATGGGCTAGAAAGATTTCATATGTTAATTAATAAGAAAACAATTAATGCAAGGGCTTAATGGGTAATTGCCGCACCATAATCCCATTAACCTTAAAATTCTCGTTTCCATTCTTTATACGTTCATTTTACAAAACACAAAAAAGTAAGCAAAAGGAAAAGCTCGTCGGCCATTACCTAGGGAAGAAAAAGGGAAAAATAAAATTAAAGCTAAGAAATCAAGAAAGGGGAATTAATTAAAGACCAAATCTCAAGTTCCTTATCCTAATCAAGGTGCATAATAATAAAATCATCTCTATTTTTTTTTTCAATTATCATTTCATTTCGAGTTTAAGGTTAAATCCATTAAGATGAATTTCGACGATGATATGCTTGGATTTCATGATATGTTATATTCAAACAAGTTTGTTTGATAAACGTTACACGTTTTAAGGCTAAAATCATTTATATTTTGTTTCAAATGTCAAGAGGAATTTATATGTTACGTAAAACAATATTTTGGAGAAGGGTTTTAATTTTCATAATTTTCCAAGCTATGGAAAATTTATTATTAATTTTCAAAGGAGAACGTGAATAAATTGGGTTTAAAAATTATTTTAGCTATTATTTGAAGGAATTTGGTTCTGAAATTTATATATGTTAGATAACATATTAAAAGTGAATTTCTATGATCTTTGGACATTTTTCCTAAGTAATTTACTATGGAAAATTTAAATATTTTAAGCGGAGGACTTAAATGTTTTATTTATTTTGCTTAAGGAAAGGCTTATTTGCTAAACTATTTTATTTAGATCTGAAATCAATGCGACGGTTTTATTTTGGAAAGAACTTGAAAAGTTTATGGCAACAATTACATGTTTACAAATAGGCAGGTTAGTTAAAAAGCTATTACTTAAGAAGGCATTAAAACATCTTTACCTATAAATTACGTTTTGCCTCTTTCAGACGCCACCTTTCGACCTTATACTTCCACCTCAACCTAGTCGAAACCAACCAAGTCAAAAAAATACACAAGGTAATAATAAGTTGGTACATAGTAGATTGGAGAAACGCGGATAGTATGGAGTTGAAACCTAGCTTTTGAAGGGGTTGAAGCCTTCATTTTACTATCCAAAGAAATGCGCTTGCCTTGTTTTCAAAAGAATGTTTTCGAAATGGTTTGTTATAGCTTTTGAAGAAGTTGCCGCCTTTTTGTTTCGAAAAGATAGATTTTCAATGAGTTGCCTTGTTTTTAAATCAGTGCTTTTAAGAGGGTAGTTTCCACCCAGTTGAAACCATGCTTGTGACCTTATGCCTTTCGAATGGATTGAAATTATTAGTGCATTGGAAAGGTAGCTTTTGTTTTATAAATATATTAAGCCACTTCTTACGGCATTCGAAAGGGTTTAATGGTTTTGATGGAAATGGCTTCGAGAGGGGGTATCGATGCTATCCTTCCAAATGTTTTGCTAATTGATCAATGCTTTCGAAAGGATGGTTCCAAAGCCATCAGTCTTTCCCCAATCACTTTTATTCAAAGTTTAATGGTTTTGAAAGGGTTACTTTCGTTTATATTCTCTTTGACCCAAAAGATATTTCTAAAGATAAGTCCAATGGTATCGAAAGAGGTACTTTCAAATAGTTTCGAAGCTCTACTTCTATGTATAATTTGATACTTTTGAAAAAATGTTTTGATGTTTTCGGAAGGATGGTTTTGATGCTTTCAAAAGGTTTCGGAAGTCATATGTTTTGAGTGTTTTTAAATGAAGATTTGAATGCTATCGAAGGAGGTTTTCTAAAGGTTTTGAAAGTAAAGGTCCAAGGTTTTGAAAGCCTTAGTTTTAAAAATAAAGAAACTAGTCTCGTTTTAAAGGAAAAACCACGACAAAGGTAAAGGAGTTTTAAAATGACTTTTAAGTATGAAGTTCTAGAAGAAGCTTTCCTTGATAAAATAATAGGTTAAAGTGATTAACCATGTATCATATGAAAATGATTTCAAGGATACTAAACTACAGGGGTTGGTGTTATTATGTTATTATGTTTGCTTCTTCTAACACACACACACAATATATATATATATATATATATATATATATATATATATATATATATATATATATATTCACTGTACAACGGACTCATAACTGTATTTTAGGAAAATGGTAGAATAACCAGTTAGGTTGATCCCGTAGTGAATATAAATTGAGTTAACTCCTGAATGATTAGAATTGTGTCTAAGAGGCCAAGAGGACCATGATATAGGATGCCAAAAACACTGATTAAAGAAGTTGTCAGATAGACATGTTAAAAGTAAACCCATGAAAACTACGTTTAGAAAGAGTTATTGATGGGGCCAATAGGTTTGTATTGAACCCATGAAAACTATATTCGGATTAAGTTATTGACAGAAGTCAATAGGTTCAAAGTCAACCCATGAAAACTATGAAAAGAGGGAACTAATTGGAAATACCAATGGGTTTAGGAGGAACCCATGAATAACGAAGTTATTAGCAAGGGCCAATAGGTTCCTAGTGATCCTATGAAAACTATGAGACCGGGCAGGGAGTCCATAAACTTTAAATATATTATTAGTCATCCCATGAAAACTAGTAGGTTAATAGTAACACTATAAACTATAATGAGAAAGATAGTCAAATGAATGAGGATGGGAATTCAAGAATAATTTACTTGTTTGCAAATCATCATAATATTTTAAATTGCTATGTTTTCAACGATTGTGGATGTGAGAGTACAGTATATAGTTATTATAGGCTTTTGATAAGATACTAGTGCGGGGAAAACCAGTTCTGCTAAGCGGCATGGTCTCACTAGATATCTAAATGGTTTGAGATGGTAGGCTATTATTCACACAAGGCTTCATGTCTGACTCGAAGTTTATGTTTTCCCTTAAACTCTTCGGTGCTCAATGAACTTTGAGTAGTTCGAGAGTTGAGATCTTCAGGTGTCTCTTTAGTCGAATAAACTTCCGGAGACGTGCATGAGGCGAGCTAGATAGTATGAATTCTTTTCTATTTTGATTCCGTTATGTATTGTTGTAAAGGAAATATTGATTAATTACCTATGTTAGACTCTGATCGTCAAAGGGTGCATCTTCCTATGTCACTATTGGCATATATTGTAACAATTATATTTTCTCTTAATGTGGTTCTCGAATGTGAGATTATGTAATGAATTTGAAATAATTTGAAATGGAATGTGAAAGTTGTTTAATGATCTTAAATTTTTTCCATGTCCATGTGTTTCTATTATATCAATGTATCTAACAATACCGTATTTGGTCGCCGTAGATTAATAACTATGGATGACTGCAGCATCTGTAGCCATTAGTTTTAGATCTTCAAGTGGGGGTTGTTACAATACTATCTGTAACGACCACCCTATAGAAAAAATAGAACAGTTGTCAAAGGAAAGAAAAAGAAGTAAAGAAGAGAAATGGAAGAGAAGTGAATGGAAAAGGAGAAAAAGTAAACATTAAATAATCACATAAGTTGTCATATATCTCATAATGCATTAGATGAAATATAATATTCAACATAGATATAGAATAGTCAAGATAGTAATAACTACATGAAGCATAGAACCAAAATATACGGACTTATATAATTATATAAAACAGTAACAGAGTTTGTACAACAGATAAATAAACTCAACTGATATACTATCTTTAATAATAGTAAGTAAACACTGTCAAGGCTTCACAGCATCATATAGCGTAAAATACAATAACAAAATCAAATATAAGAATGAGTAAACATCACCTCCTGCTAATCCATCTGCATAACTCCATATTTCATCCACACATGCTCTCTAATCTACTCATTTAAGAGTACCTGAGATAATAAGAAGCAAAGCGTAAAAACTCAGGTTAGACAACAGTCTGGTGTGAGCGATAAATATTCTCAAAATACTATAAAGTCGATATAATATGTCGGACAAAGGGTACATGGCTCATATCTGACCTATCCCTTCAGCCAAAGGTTCAACACATAACATCGATAATATGCTACTCTACAACGTCATAAAAGAGTACTCCACACACAGTAAATTATTGGGGATGCATAGGTATGTCTATCCATAATACCTACTTCATACTAAGTAAACTATTGGCATGCCTAGGCATCCCTATCCACAGTACCTACCTCTTGTGACATCCCTAAGTTGACAGGTCGCTAGTGAAGTGACCATAACAAATATAGCATCCATTAAACAACACTAATTGTCACCTAATGTGCTCAAGATATATGATAACTCTTTTGGCCTCCATACTGCTAGGAACTAATGGAAACTCCCTGACTTTAGTTGTACTCCAGTATCACGTAGCCCAAAGCCTAATACATGTCTCGTAGCCTAAAGCTGGACACTAACCCCGAAGCCACATATTTGAAATATACATATCCTAATAGATCCATTGGCATCCCCACTTAAAATAACCTTGCTTCGAGTACAACATAAAATACTTCGAGTCCTTAACAATCCTTTATGACGTGCACATCGATCCAAGCCCTACATGCACAATTAAATTTCCACTATCCAGGAACCTACCATGATCCTCCACTCCATGGCTCCCTACATGAGCCTCTTTGGTACTTACTCCCTACATGAGTCATAAACCAAAGATAGATAGTCTCTAATCCTCAGTACCTACTCTCACCACGAGTCCTAAATCGAAGATACAAGGCTTTTATCATACCATTACATCGCCATCCATCCCTGGTGTGAATGAGCCTACACCTCCAGCATAATCTATAGATTCCTAAAACTATCAACCTCAAAACCTACTCCATATACTGTCGAGTATTTAATCAAAAAACAAATAAGGATAAGCCAAATGGAGATGTCCGATATCCACCCTGAAGACCGAAGCCTCATCTTCCACATTCAGATTAATAGACTTGTATCCTAACCCTCTTCTAATACTTTTCTGGTTCATTGGATTTTCGCATCTATGAAACACTAACGCACAAGATAATTCCCAAACAATCGACCACTCCTAAATCGGCATTTTCAACCAAAAACAAACAAACAAGCCAATATGCAACCAACACCCAGACTTACATCCAACTTAGTGTATATATACAATATGTATAATGCATCCATATCAACCAATAAGGAAAATCATATAAAAAATAGTCCTAGTAATTCCCTAAAAGTGGCATGTCGATGGGGAAAATGTGATATCTGATATAAAATCATTCTAAAACATTTTTATTTTCTTTTATAAAAATCTAATAGGTGTTAATGTATAAAAAATTTGCATTTTAGAGTTCAAAACCATTGCAGAACATTGATTTAATACTATGCTAACAATCATAATATGGTGGGAGGCAATATCACTAACCTCAACAAAACCTATCCAAACCATAGTAGAAATAAGAGATGTCCACCATGAGTGCAGCGCAAGAAACTACATCCAAAATGAACCTCGTTTGCAAAATATATGGCCACTGTAATAAAAAAGATTATTGGTTAATTAATTAGTTATAATTAAACTCTTAATTATCTTAATTAGCATCTAATCCATCTTCTCCAATTCAACCGTGTGCATAGCCGTGCATATGAACCAATGTACAGGCCTTCCTTCTCCTCCGCTCTCTCTTACTTTCAGATAAAATCACGAACCGCCTTCGTCGATGAACCACACTATGTAAGAGCCTTACGATGCACTCAAGGAGAAGCAACTCGATCCACGTATAGGGATCTAGACCTGGCTTCGGATGTGATTTGCTAGAGTCGACAGATCTGATGAGTTCTATTGTAGAGGTGCCATTCGTGAATAGAACTCCTACAACCGTCACCTTTTCTCCTATCGTTGCTTATAGCTTCGCCTAACCGAAACCCTAGATCGGCCAAGGAGGAGGTTGATATCGCCAATGGTGATAGCACCCTAGATCAACACCACTAAATAAAAGCTCCACATGTCGCCAATCTCAATGAACCTGATCTTGCAATTTATCATGGTGCGGATTGATGGATTTTGATTTTTGAATGTAAAGAGGAGCAGCCATGAATATTTGATGGAACAGTAAATGGATAAAATAAACCGGAGAGAAAGAAAGGAATTGGGGTATATTTATAATAATATTTTATTATGATTTATTTGAACTATTAACCCAATTAAAGTGGGATAAATCTCATTGCAATTTGAGACTGTGCCACAGGATATGATTTCACGTATTTCGAGATCGTTCGGCCATCAGATTGCCCAATCTATTAATATAGCGGTGTTTATACATTTTGAATCGCAATGTCAATCAAAACTTAATGGAGGTGGTCTTGAGTCCTGATTAGACCGTATGCAAAAATCCTATTTTTGGGCCTTTATTTAGTAAATGATTCAATATTTAAATAAATTATTTAAATTTCTTATCGTTCAATATACACGTTATTGCACTATCATTTCTGTTTCTGACTAAACTTATGTGAATAGTTGCTAATAAAACTCCGGAAATTCATAGATAGAAGATGACTGATCCTGTAGGTCCAAGCTCTGGCGACGAAACTAAAATCCCACGTGTGAACATTACCATATTGTTTCACTGATGCCTTTTGGCAAAGGGCAGTCCAAGATCGATTGTGACGATCACCTATGCCACTGGAACCAATTGTATATAAAACGTATGCTACCGTGCCTAGTCGATATAGGACAATCATTAGGGTTTCTAATGAACAAATGCAACATATAACCTGTCGTATATCTCACAATGCATGGACAAAATATAATATCACATATACAACAGAAGAGATAGTAATAACAATGTGAACAAACCATCATCAACAGAGCATAATATCCATAGAGTTGTACATCAATAGTATAGTTTATACAACGGAGACAAACTCAACAACTGTCTCAAATACAAATGATAAGCAGTCATTTCTATGGCTCCACGATGCTGCATAGCGGAATAAGCATAGACTCCATATATGTACATAATATGAGATATCTCTATACAACTCGTCTATAGAATAGCTACTATATCACCTACACCTATTATCTAAGTCTACTCAATTAAGAGTAACTAAGAAAATAAGAAACAAAGCTTAAAATCTTGGGTCAGACAATAGTCTGGTGTGAGGTAAATGAGTCCTAAAATACTATACATGTAAATATGTAAATATCCCAGTTCTCTGCTATACTCTTGTTTCTCATAGGCCAAAGCTAGATATGTGTCTCGTAGCCCAACATCGGACACTAGACCCAAAAGCCATAGGACCAGGGTATACAGATCCTCTCTTAAATCCATGGGCATCCCCACTTATAATACCCTTGCTTCGAGTACAATAGAAAACACTCTAAGCATCAACTATCCCTTGGCACAAACACCCAAGCCCTCCTTTGCTCCATTTGGATAACGAGCCCTTCTTGCCTAATCTGGTTTCCACTATTCATGAGGAGCCCTTCCACATTCCCTGATCCTTTGGCTCACTCCTGCATGAGCTGCCATCTTCGAAACCTACTCCCAAGAGGAGCCAACATCCGAATATCATAGTTTTCATCATGCCGTTATATCATCATCCAACCTGATAATAATAAACCAACACCTTCAGCAAGATCTATCGAACCTCTACAGCTGTCCCTATAGTTCCATAACCATCGGACTCTCCTCCTTAACTTGGTGCCGAGTTAAACCCTTAACTAGGGCCCAAAGTTAAGCATTTCTCGTATTTTGGTCAGCCACCTCTCATGCTTCTAGTACTCTATAGATGCTCTAGACCGTGACTCATTCCTTTTTTGATAACTCGACCCTAATCCAAAGTTCCAATTCTAAGTTCTTGTGATAACTTGTTGTCACATCCTAAAATTAGAAAATTTCTTTCACCTTGATAAGGAATTTCTTTTCTAGCCAAGCTATAACCTTCTATGCCAACCATCGATTCATAGAAGTTGCCCCCTTATCTATGTGCTGAGTTAAGCTCTTAACTCGATGTTGAGTTTAGCCTTCAACTCCAAATGAAGTGCGACTTATCCCATAGCTTCCCACCATGCTCCATAGCACATCCACCAAATTTCATCCAATTTCCACCAATTAGCCTCTGATTTGCTCAATTCTCCTAGCTAAATTTCTATGAAATCACAAGATTAGCAAACAATGTTGAATCATAACACCAAAACATAGGATAATAAGTAATTTTTATCCAATCGAACACGCAATCCATTAAAATAAGACAAGCAAGTCAATACCTAATATAGATCTACACAAATAGCACGAATATATAAGCATGAGGATGGGTGATTTCTAATCAATCTAGACCATAGACATAGCTTAACATTTAACTAAGTTAGAAAATCTTTTATGGCCAAAAAATGATTTAAAATAGGTTAAGTCCTATGATTCTACCATATAAACATTCATAGTACAGTGAAAAGGCATAAAACACTTACCCATTACCAAATTTGGTCAATATGAATATTGATCCAATCCAGACAGCAATGGAATGCATTTCAAATCAGGCAAATCGATGATCTCTACCTTTTAGTTGATGATCTAATCACTAGTCGACAATCAAATTGGATTAAGAGAGAAATTTGGATCAATTACTATGGATTTAGGGGTAATGATGGTTTAGACCTGATTTAGAATGAGAGGGAAAGTTTTCATTTGATGCATACAACTTCTATTTATAGTCAGTTTATAATTAGACTAATTACCCAGCCAATTGGCTTCACTAATTACATAATAATTTTTACCAGAAGTTTTCAAAACTCAAAACAGGCAAAACTCTATAACCATAAGCCTGTTTTTCTATTCTAACCACTCTATAAAATGGGAAACCATTATCCTTAAGCAATGGAATTGGTTTGATACCCTAATTAGACACTTGTCAAATGTAATAACCCAAAAAATAATTTCAGGGTAAAAATTGTCACATAGAAATTCAGGAAAATTCATAGATGTGTAAAATGTCCCTAAGAGCCATATCCAAAAATTATAGAATCATACGACCTCATAAAAATAAAATAAAATTATTTTATGATCCTTCGATACATTAAATACGAGTCGTTGCATTCACCGCCCTTAAGGAATTTCCCTTCCGAAATCCCCAAACAATCCAAGTATAAGAAACCATAGTCATCCTGCATACCTATCAACCATAAGCAACCATCACACATATTAGACAAGTAACCATGCAATCAATAGTATAGGTGACATATCCTAGCATGCAAATTACTAACCAATCAAATATAACCTACAATGGTGGAAGTAGATACAATAATCAGTAGATTAAACCATTCAAAGAGCTCCAGACACAGCCCTCACGCTCTCCTCCATCTTCCACGTATAACCATCATTACTTCTGCTCCATTGTACCTTCACTAGCATTACTATCTTTCTTCTAAGCTATTTCGTATCGTACCTAACAATACAAAGCGGCATAAGAGGTCTAGAAACTATTGGTTCTACCTCAACATCTTCTCGCTGATTCGATGTAATCCTCACTCCTAAGTCTTGTACTTCTGTTTTGATAAGAGAACGAGAAATGTTGTGCACTCCTCCCATCTTCTGAGGTAAGTTGACCCTATATGCTAACTTTCTGATTCTCTTGACTATCTAAAAAGGACCTACGAATCTCGGTGCCAACTTCACCTTTCTACTGAATCGAACAATATTCTATAGAGGATAAACCTTTACAAACACTATATCTCCGATAGAAACTCTAATTTTCTTCATCTCTTATTTGCATAGCTTTTCTATCGATCCTGAGCCATTTTAATTCGTTGCCGAATAATCTCAACCTTCCCGAAAGTATCTCTAATCATATCTGGCTCAAGTATCAATTTCTTTCTGGTTCCTACCAACATGAAGGACGATTACATAGTCGGCCATACAATGCTTCATACAGATCCACACCAATAATCAAATGATAGTTGTTGTTGTTATATGCAAATTCCACCAAATGTAAATGGTCATCCGATGACCCACCAAAAGTCTATAATGCATGCTCACAAGATCAGTATGCTATACACTCTTTTGGTTTGCCTCTCCATTTCTGAAGATAAGTTTTACTAAGATGAAGCTCCATTCCTAATACCACTTGTAAGCTCTTCCAAAACCCGCTAAAGAACAACGGGTCTCAGTCGTTCACAATGCTCTTTGGCACACCAAGAAATCGTATTGTCCATTTTACATACAACTTTGTCGGCTTGGATGACGTCATATTTGACTTGATTGCTATAGAATTTGTACTCTTGGTCAGTCGACTACTATGACCTAAGTGCCATCGTACCCTGCTCGAGTCCTAAGAAATCCATCAATAAAATTCATCGGCACTTGCTCCCATTTCCATTTAGGAATCTCTAAAGGTTGCAACCACTAGGTTCCTTCTGCTATGCCTTTACCAACTAACAGTTTATACACTATGAGATGAATGCCCAAACACCCTTTTGATACCTTCCCAATAATAGTTTCGCTTCATATTTTAATTCAACTTGTTATCGTCGGGATGAAGGGTCAACCTGGAATGGTGACACTCTCGTAACACTTCATCTTGTAACCCATTAACATCAAGAACAAATAGTCTTCCATTCTTACAAAGCCAACCTTCGCGGTCGAGTTCATATTGCCTTATGTCTTCAGATTCCACTACTTCTACAATCTTCGCTATGATATTCGCCAGCCTACCATCTCACTTCTGGAAATCGTCGATCCTTTCGGTTACAGTAGGTCTAATTGATAAGTTTACCAACACTTTAGATTCTAGATCGTAGTGAGGCCTGAAATCAAATTCGGCAATATACTTTATTTACTTCTGTCTGATAGTGCTACTATGGAACATAATATTGAATATAATATAAGTTATCTACTATTGTGGAATATGAACATAAAAAGTAAACAGATAAGTAAATGACATCAAGGATTTTTATTTTAGTTCGAACTCCCGTTCTATGTCCAGTTCCAGACTCCTTCTGGAATTTAACTGTTAACTCTCTCTCTTAACCCAAAGGAATAGGTAATATACCACTTGAGCAACCGAATATGACTTTTACCACTTAGACAACCGAATAGGACTTCTAAACACTTGAGCAACTGAAAAGGACTTCAACAATACAGAAAGTTTTTTTGACTGATTATGCTCTGTAGATAGCATAGATAAGTCTTTAGAGTACAACCTTTGTATAATCTTCTTCTTTGTGGTATATAGTGTAGTTCGTGAAGATTGGAAGTAATTTTATTCACAAATAACTTATGCATGAATGTGCGAGTGATTAGCATATGTTTATGAAAGCAAATTGCAGAATTTTGATAGCAAGAATATTAGAATTGAATCAGGGAATTAAGTAATTGAAAAGAACTGAATTCAAGGATATATATAGAGTTTAAAAAGATGCAATTGTTTGTGAAAAGTTAAGGTCAAAGATATAAAAACAACTCATGAATCAAAGTCTGCATCTGTTCGTTAAAAAGTGGTGACCATTCAAAAAATAGCCATTATGAATATTTAATCGACCAAGGAAAGAATTTCAGTATACTGAATATTTTAAAAATTAGAATTTAAATTTTTATTGTGAAAAGACACTTGGTTCAATCTGCTAAATGGGCTAGTTCAGTCTACTGAACCTTCAAATGAACTTGTGCACCTGTGCATGTTTCAGTCGACTACAACACCTATTCAGTCGATTGAAACTAGTGTTTTCTACCATATTCAATTCTTTTTGAAAGATTTTTATTTATTATTTTAATATAAACAATTTCTAATATGCCTATATGATTTTTAATATAATTAAACTATGTGTGCATGCTTATAGCACCAAGAGAGAATTTAATATTGATTAACTACTAACTAAAATATAAACAAACCAAATATAAAAGTAGGAAATTATTATTAAGGACAAAATTTCTTAGCAGTTTGTTATTATCGGTAGCAGTTTTTAGGTATCATTTTTTAGTTTAGTAGCAGTTTTGAAAAAATGTTTGTCCTTATAAATAATTTTAGAAGAATGTTTGTCCTTATGATTAATTTTTACGAGAATGTGTGTCCTTATGGTTAAAATATTGAGGTCATGTCCATGAGGCTAAAAATATACAAATTTTGTCCTTTAAAATAATTCCCCCTTATAAAATTTGAAACTTTCTCCTTGAAATCTTGGTCTTCGATCTATTGTCGAGTAGAATAGCATATTCTCCTGCAAATTTGGTAAGTTCATATAATATAAACTTATATAGTTGTCTTGATCAAAACATTAAAATACAAGGTTCTAACATTCTACCCGAACTTCTCATATTTCTCCCCCTTTTCATTGATAAAAGGAATAAAAATTGAGTAATATAGTAAACAATGATATTAATATGAATAAGACAACTTGCTATTAACAAGAGAATCAAATAACATAGATAAACTTGCATTGAACCGACAGTAAATGAAATAGAATAACATTTTACAAAACAAACATCAAGAAAACAACATTGATTCAATATTAAAACAAAAAAGATAAACAACAATAATTGTTAATGGATACAACATAACGAACAATAAAAAACAAGGAAAATACATAAGCATAAGATAAACTAAAAATAAAAATTGACTAAACTTTCTCGCTGTCAGATTCTTCCTCTACTTCCTCTTTGGATGTTGTCCAAGAGAAAGAAGAAGGGGGATTTTCGACAATACTTATTAAAGTAGAGCCGGTGCAAGAAATTTTCTCCCAAATTTTATTTAAGCAGCCCTTGATGAAGTTAAACTTTTATTGGTCTCGACGACGGTTTTCTCGACGTTGACCAATCATCGATTAAGCTTACTTTTATTCCTTAAGAGAATGATTACACCTTATTTTGGAGGAAAATCACCGTGAAACTCTTGAATCTTGTCTCTTCTTCTTCATCGATTTGGCAGGATGGTTGAGAGGAGGAGGAGCCGATATGTGCCTCATGGGGTTGCGAAATCCTTTGCGTGCGATTAGCCACCCAATGTTGGAGGCTAATGATTTGTTGAGTCGATTGGCGTTTTGGCAAGCCCATAAGATTTAACATCTTAGTGTTTATCTCATCGACGGTAATTAAATCAGCATCGAGGATAGTGACATCAAAATTTATCAGAATCCACATAATGTAGGCTCCGTAAAAGATGCTTTTTTAGCTCCTCTTGTGGTTGACCATGAGAAACTCATTAAGAATCACTTTGGCCCAATTGGCGTGTTGAGGGGAGTAGATGGCATAGAGGGTTTGGAACTCGTGTTTGTAGACTTTCTCGTAGCTTCCAGTACGAGGTTGAACGAAGCAGATGAGGTTACGATGTAGGATCTGTGCCTTTGGTCACAAGGAGACGGATTTGAGAATGGTCATATCATCGGAGAGGAATCGATGAGAAATCTCATCACGGTTGCCCATTTTGACTTCAACGTTGTTGACGTCGACTCCTTTGAAAGGAAGGTAGATTTGGATGCCTCAAACTAGTGTCCAAATGAAATCGTCCTTGTTTCTTGGATCTTGGATCTTGGTGATCCAAGTTCATATTGGTGAAGAAGAGTTTAATAATTAGAGGGTAGAATTTGACGTTGTTGGCAAAAAAAAAATCAAGCTTTCAGGACAGCTTGCTTCTGCCGTTTCTCTACTGGTGAAGCATTCAAGTATGGATAATTGATGAAAGAACCATCAAAGATTCATGAGCTTCTCATGGCGTTGAAATGGGTGACGGCGGTTTCATCGTGAAGCCATGACCTAATTTGGCTCTCGGATGGTTCGACGGATGATTATCGAGCTCCTTTTGTTTTAGGCACCATTGGATTTGAGTTGATTTAAGGTAGGAGAAAATTGGATTGAAGATAATGGGGGCTAGGGTTTGCTTGTAGAAACGAGGTAGGGTTTTAGAATGAAGGAGATGAATATATAGGGTGGTTGAAAAGGTGGATTGGGAATTATGTAGTTTTATTTCAAAAAACAAGAAAATAAGCATTCAGTCGAGTGAAAAATTTAGGGTGGTCGACTAAAATAAATATGTTTTCAACCCGAAAGTTTGAGATGGAAATTGCTATATTAAGTCGGCTGAATATATAGAACCATCGACTCAGTTTTGGAAATTTTCAAGTAGTCATGATTGTTTAGTCAAATTAAAAATAAAATTCAGTCGACTATTTTGAGGAAAATTTATCCCATATTAAATAGCCAAAAAATCAACATTTTAGTTGACTGAAAATTCTACGGAAGTCGACTGGATTGCTTTAAATAAAAAAGTGGATGTGACAGTTTCAATCGACTGGACTAGCAGTTTGAGTCGACTGAATTTGTGCTGTTTTGGCTATCTGACCTATGTATTTGAAGATTTTCTTTTAAAAACAAAATATAATTGTTATATATTAAAAGATATATCTTAAAACATATAAAACATATGAAATACAACATTCATTTCAAAATAGTATACATAAATTCCTAGTTTCTACAAGAGTGTCAATCGTCAGAGAGCAGTTCAACCTTCGTTATTTCTTGTAGTGGTTGGATTGGAGACCAAACATTAATGCATTCCCAGGAGTTCGGCGACACCTTATGACATTGTAGGCTTCGTCCCAAGAATTCGGTGGAGTTTGAGAACATTGTGGCGATGATTGATGTACGCAATGTTCCGATGAAGACCCGTAAAACTTTAACGTGACTTGTTCCGGAAAGTGTAAACATTCAACATTCATTTTCTGTTCATAGTACAGTTCGCATTGCAGTTCCAAAGTCTCTCTTTGGCAGTGATGAATATCGGCAATTTTCTCCGTTGTTGATTGAGAATCAAAATGTAAAATATGTTTAGTTTGTTTTCCTTAAGGAGTGTATCCAGTATTATGCGTAAGAGATGGTGAAATTTTAACTGGAATATAAACCAGTGAAGAGTTGTTTGATTTCGTCGATGATTCAAAAGAGGACATGCTAAAAATGATGGACGATTGATGTGAATCTTGTTGTGAAGACATGTTGGAGTTTGTAAACAAGAATTTCAAAATAATTGAGCTAATACAATGTATTGGGAGGATTGGTGTGGAAAAGGATTGAAATAAGTGTAGGATCGATTTCACCCTAGAGGGGGGGTGAATAGGGTGATAGTGTAAATTATAAAAATTAATCGCGGAAGCTTATCAATTAATTTCAATTCAGATCACAGAATAGCAGCACAGATATCGCAGAATATAAATAACATAATAAAACAGAACAACACAGAATTTACCCAGCTTCGGCAAAACCCTGCCTACGTGCTGCCCCCAAGGTTTCTACTAGAAATTAGATAGTCCCTCGCTTACACACGTAAACTCGCTATACCCGCTATTGACTAATCTAACTCTACGCTCAAAACCCTGCCACAACTCAACTACCGAGTTGCGAATTCTCAAGCTACGCCACGTAGCTTGTTCCCTAGTCACACGACTAGAAATTTAAACGGTTTAAAATTTAGAAACAAATTTAAACAGAAAATAAAAATAAAAACCCTAATTAAAATAAGCTATAGCCTTTTTTAACAAACAAGGCCTCTTTTATAAAAACACGCCGGCCCAATTTTTTCTTTAACCCGAATCTCTTTTATTTTCTTTGTGATAATGTCGGCTTGTTCTTCCTTCTGAGATTAGGGCTTCGGCTCTTGTTTGTTCCTCTTCCTTCAATAAATTAGGGCTGGAATCGAAGGTGCCGATATTATATTAATCGATCGAATTTGTGATTTTCGTCCTTCTGCCCTGTCGATCGACTGCCTCCTTGTACCTTGCTTCGGCTACTTCGATTGATCGAGTTCGATTACAATTTTGGTGAGTACTTTTATTCCTTTTTCTTTCTGATTGAATGCTTGAACTCGATGAATTGCCGATGATGATTTGTGGTAATTTATAGGATTCCAGTTCCTATAATTGCGTTCGTATCAATTTTGTTTGAATTCGTCTTCACTGTGCTTTGGCCGCTCGATTTTGTATTGATGATTGAGATGTCACTGACTTCTTCAATTCATATATACTCGTGTTACTTGGTTGACACGGTGTTGATTTTGATTAACATGATGACCACTATTCGTTCCTTTTTCTGTTGACTTGTTAAAAGTACGGCTTTGATACATTTAGCTTTGTATCTGCAGTTTGGATATCGATGATTCCCTCTGATGCTTTGACTTTGGTCACTTTGATTTCATATAACTTATAGCTTGCTGTTATATTACTTCGAATTGCATTTTTGGCTACCTGTATTTCAATTTAGCATTGCATGATGTTGTCTGATTATTTGTTCATATGATTCCATGTATTACTGCACTCTGGTCTGTCCACTGCAGTTTGTGTCTTGCCACTGACTTGCTGCCTTCGTGTACATGTCGAACTTGCTTGATATGAAAATCAGGTCGCATTGCAATTGTATTGTGATTGGTTTGGATTGAAGTTGCAGGCTTGTGTACTATGTCTTTTGAGCATTGCATTACTTCATTGTTCACTGTCCTGTTGTTTGCAACTGTGTTGCACTTGCACACTTTCATCATTGCTGCCTGGTCGACTTGACATTGTTGATCTTGGTGGCATATTTGCTTGTAGTTGTTTGGATCATTATGCAGTCTGCATTGAACTGTAGCTTGCAATGTGCATTCATCCTTACTGACTTGATTCACTTCATGTTTGTCCTGTCTCACTTCCATGTATGGCTTCATGCCTTGTAGTTATCTGGTAGTAGTTGTTGTATCACTTGGTCTTTGCTTGTGACATCCATGTGTTGCCGTAGTGTGTATGTATTTGAAGTGGTTTGTTGGCACTGATTCATACATGAACTGTTGCACGTGTTTACTTTGTATTCACATGTGCCTGTCGAGTTCCTATGGCCTGTTGTAGTTTGATTGTGTGATGTTGTACTTTGGTCTAGTTGTGCTTAGTTCATGTGTATGCTGTACACTAAGCATTTCTTAGTTTGCATATCAACTTGTTGTAGTTTGCATATCAACTTGTTGCAGTTAATGGTTGCTATACACTTTTGTGCTTGCATTTTGATGCAGTCTTCATTAGCATGCTACTATTGGTGTTTCATTTCTTGTGATATCCATGTTGCAACTGTTTTTGACATGTTAATTGCCCTGTGTTGAATCCATTTTCAAAAACTCGGGTTTGACCTTGTGCTGAGAGTTGCGACTTTTATGTTATTGCACGTGAGTTGAACCCGGTTTTTCATTTGGGTTTGACCTGTGCTCACCTGTCCCTGTAGCATTATCAAGTGTATATCGGTGTGCACGGCCTTATGGCATATACAGTGATACACTGTGTATGTCACAAGTTGTTTGTGTATGATGAATTCAAATTTAAATTATGACGAACAACCCAAATAACTGAGGCAAATCATATTTTCAAAATTCATCTTTTATTTTTGAATTGCAAAAATATTTCTTTTTCAATTTTACTGCGTTAGTTTATATTTTTGCAGATTGCTTAGATGCTGGATTCAAACCGGAATGAAGTTGAAGATAAATATACGAGTGTGAGTGATATGTAGTGAGGTAAAAATGTAAAAATGAATTGTAATGTAAATGTGAAAAATGTGATGTAATCAAAGTTGTATAGTTATAGTGAGAGATTGAAATTGTACTATTCAAAATTGTAAAAAATATTTGTTTGAATAAAATATTCGTTTGAATTCAAATACCGTGTTATTTATTTTATTCAGCAAATATTTATTTAATCTGTGAAAAATAAAATAGTATATTATCAAATACATTTAAACGAATGTATATATGTTTATTATCATCAAACAAAAATCATATAAGCGCATATTCAACAATCTCCCCCATTTGATGATAACAAACATATATTTAAGATTTTGAATATGTTAAATGTATTTGATCATTCATATGCTCTAATTGCTCCCCCTATTTAAATGTTTCCTCTCTACACAAGGCTCCCCCTACATATATGCATACAAATAAAATATGCAAATGAGTCTAGATGCAAAATGGAAAATTATTTGACCTTTGCTTGATTTTATTTGACAAAATCTTAACTTTTCTCTCCCCCTTTTGTTATCAGCAAAAGAATAATAGTGTTAGAGAAAATAGAGATAAAGTGATCGATATTAATCCAACATTAAAACTCAATTGAATATAAATATTAAATTTCAATAAAAAATCAAACAAAAATCATAAATATTTTGTTAGGCGCATATTCCACTTTTAGAATGATGGAAATGATTGTTGATCATCATATAAAACCATACAGATGTGTCTATTTGTGGTATATTTATATCAGGATTTGAATATCTACTAACCATGCATAACCTTTAGGACTTTTAAATGAGATTAGTAGTATTCCAATTTTATTAAAAAAAATGAATTCAAGTATCTTCTAACCACGCATAACCGTGAGGACTTTTAAATGGGATTAGAATCAACTTGTTTATTTTACAAATCAACTTTTGATATGCGTTCCATACATGCATAACCGCAAGGACTTTTAAATGAGCATGGAAGCACATAACAAATTCCAAGTAATTCACCCATGCATAACCGTGAGGACTTTTAAATGAGAGTGAATACTTTGGTATTTATTATTATTAATATTACCCTTTTTTTTTTAAAAAAATGTGAAAAATGAAAAACGAATGATTCCTGTTTATAGTACCACATATCGACAAACTATATAGAATCTTGATGAGTGATGGTCGTTAGAAATATGATAGATATAGAGATGGTCATGGAATTTTTTACCAACAAACAGTTTTATAACTCTTGTTTAAATTTCTAAAGAAATTTATTAATTATACCGTCTCGAGTCATAATATTTGATCAATATTAACACTCATCACTTTTTTAATCACTATTTTCCTTTTCGATAAAACATTAGGGAGTCAGATTAGTCAAAATAGTCATTTAAAATCATATTCAAAATTAATTATGAAATTAATTTTTCAAAAATGACTAATCTGAAACTATGGTCAAAAATGATTTTCTCCAGGGGGTTTTAAAAGAAAATTTTCTGCAATTTGAAAATTATTTGAAATGAAAAATATGCAGATATTTTCTTTGAAAAACGATGCAGTTACTAAATGTCTCAACAAAAAAATCACGTTTCACTAGTAATTTTTCTATCAACTAGATTACCAGTGAAATTTGCATCTGAATTTCTCTCTCACTCAAAATTATCATCAATTGAATTTTATAGACCAAAACATGAAGTGTGCACCAAAAATTCCAAACTCAATTTTAACAACAATTTAAATGACATTCTTTTGAAATTGAATTGAAGCCGTGTAAATAATCAGAAAACCGTGAATATAGAGTCAGCCGTATTATAACCAATTGTAATATCCAACAAAACACTATTTTTAATCCAAACCGATATATATGAAGTAATTTAAAGAATCTATAAAACTTTATAGTGTTTTTGGCATAAGAATATAATTGGCCAACTATTTTGAATAAGTCAGAATCATCATCTTTTCATCATCTCAATATTGGCTGATTTTAATTCAGAATATGGTGCAGATTATCACATTTAATATATCGTTTAAAAACATACCATTACCTGTTTTACCTTTACGATATTTTTCGATGTTGTCTATTGTGATTCTGTCACCTTTGAACTAGGCTAAGGAACTTTTCTTCGTCGTCCGTTGTGTTTCTGGAACAGCCAAAATCCAAAGAACACTGTTGTTGTTCCTTAGCCTGCCACCACACCTACACGATGAAAGATTTATGTGACCTATTTGTTTTTATAGGTCCATGGATGTTAGTGGAAGAATATTTTGAAAAACAATTTTGTAAAGACCCAAGACTATTTATAATTGTTCCCTTCGGCACCCAAATTTGTTTAACTTTGAGAGATTTTATATTTGTGCCTTTTGGAACCCAAATCGGTATAGTTTTCACATGTTTGGGTCTATACCAACAATTATTGTGATCGTGTCCAAATTTTCTACAAATTGTGCACATAGAATTAACTTGATTAATATTGTTTTCAACAATTTTCCAACAATTATATCCAAGTCCTTGTCTGACCGTATTAAGAGTTTGCTTTCCTAATAGCATATTCAACGATTTTTCACTTTTTGAAAATTTATCTAAAGTCGTTGACAATTGTTGGACTTGTGATTTGAGTGATTCGTTTTCATTCAACAATTGTGTGCACCTTTTGATAGAATTTTCTCTTCTCGTATTTTCACTCTCTTTTAAAATCAGAATTTCATTTTCAAGCGATTTAATTTTAATTTCTGATTTTTTATTCTCATCTTCGAATGTTGGACACTTATCACACTTAGGGATCCTACTTTGATAGGTTTTAACTAATTGGTCAAGTTGTTTATTTAAATCTATCAAAGTGTCTTTTTGTGATTCAAGTTTAGCGTATTTTTCCCTAAGTCGTTCAAAACAGCCATTTACTTCGTGGAAATAAATAAGTAATTCAGAGTGAGTAAGTTTTGATACCTCGCTTGGCTCGTCATCATCGCTATCAGCTATATTTCCATGAAGGCACATATCTGCTTTCTCACTCTTACTGCTAGAACTTTGATTATCTTTATCACTTGTATTCCACGTGGCTGTAGCATTTCTCCGTTTTGATTTCTTTTCAAAATCGCGTTGAAATCGGGGATAATTGGGCTTGATATCACAGGGTTTGTTGCAAATGATCCCGTGTTCTTCCGAGTTGTCTAGTGCTTTGATTATTCTGCTTTTTAATTCTTGATTTAAAGCTGAATTTCCATATTTGTTGTTCCATCTTTTGAACTTCTTCATTATTAACGCCAGCTCAGCTGCTCCATCATCATCATCCTCATCACAACTGCTTTTTACAAATCCTGTTAAGCACATTTCTTCAACTGAGTCGGTTGTGGAGGACTTCTCATTGCTGTTGACTGTTGCACCATATATTGCAATTAAAGTATTCCAGATTTCCTGTGCATTTTCACAATGAGAGATGAAATTAAAATTATCTTGATTAATATGAGAATATAATATATGCATAGCCATAGCATTAATCGAGATAATTTTCTTATCTGTTATATCACACCCATTTTCAATAATATCCCAACATTTAATATTAATAGATTTTAAATAAAATTCCATTTTCAATTTCCAATTCAAAAAATCCGTTCCATCAAAAATAGAAGGAATAATATTGGAACGACCCTCAAAATTATTATTAAAAGAAGCCATTTTAAAAATTCAAATTTTTAAAACAAAAACCGACTTTTTTTGAAACACGAATTTTTAAAACAAAAAATTGGTTTTTGTAAAATCAAATTTTTAAAACAAAAACGGCTTTTGGTCCTAGCTCTGATACCACTTGTAGGATCGATTTCACCCTAGAGGGGGGGTGAATAGGGTGATAGTGTAAATTATAAAAATTAATCGCGGAAGCTTATCAATAAATTTCAATTCAGATCACAGAATAGCAGCACAGATATCGCAGAATATAAATAACAGAATAAAACAGAACAACACAGAATTTACCCAGCTTCGGCAAAACCCTGCCTACGTGCTGCCCCCAAGGTTTCTACTAGAAATTAGATAGTCCCTCGCTTACACACGTAAACTCGCTACACCCGCTATTGACTAATATAACTCTATGCTCAAAACCCTGCCACAACTCAACTACCGAGTTGCGAATTCTCAAGCTACGCCACGTAGCTTGTCCCCTAGTCACACGACTAGAAATTTAAACGGTTTAAAATTTAAAAACAAATTTAAACAGAAAATAAAAATAAAAACCCTAATTAAAATAAGCTATAGCCTTTTTTAACAAACAAGGCCTCTTTTATAAAAACACGCCGGCCCAATTTTTTCTTTAACCCGAATCTCTTTTATTTTCTTTGTGATAATGTCGGCTTGTTCTTCCTTCTGAGATTAGGGCTTCGGCTCTTGTTTGTTCCTCTTCCTTCAATAAATTAAGGCTGGAATCGAAGATGCCGATATTATATTAATCGATCGAATTTGTGATTTTCGTCCTTCTGCCCTGTCGATCGACTGCCTCCTTGTACCTTGCTTCGGCTACTTCGATTGATCGAGTTCGATTACAATTTTGGTGAGTACTTTTATTCCTTTTGCTTTCTGATTGAATGCTTGAAATTGATGAATTGCCGATGATGATTTGTGGTAATTTATAGGATTCCAGTTCCTATAATTGCGTTCGTATCAATTTTGTTTGAATTCGTCTTCACTGTGCTTTGGCCGCTCGATTTTGTATTGATGATTGAGATGTCACTGACTTCTTCAATTCATATATACTCGTGTTACTTGGTTGACACGGTGTTGATTTTGATTAACGTGATGACCACTATTCGTTCCTTTTTCTGTTGACTTGTTAAAAATACGGCTTTGATACATTTAGCTTTGTATCTGCAGTTTGGATATCGATGATTCCCTCTGATGCTTTGACTTTGGTCACTTTGATTTCATATAACTTGTAGCTTGCTGTTATATTACTTCGAATTGCATTTTTGGCTACCTGTATTTCAATTTAGCATTGCATGACGTTGTCTGATTATTTGTTCATATGATTCCATGTATTACTGCACTCTGGTCTGTCCACTGCAGTTTGTGTCTTGCCACTGACTTGCTGCCTTCGTGTACATGCCGAACTTGCTTGGTATGAAAATCTGGTCGCATTGCAGTTGTATTGTGATTGGTTTGGATTGAAGTTGCAGGCTTGTGTACTATGTCTTTTGAGCATTGCATTACTTCATTGTTCACTGTCCTTTGTTTGCAACTGTGTTGCACTTGCACACTTTCATCATTGCTGCCTGGTCGACTTGACATTGTTGATCTTGGTGGCATATTTGCTTGTAGTTGTTTGGATCATTATGCAATCTGCATTGAACTGTAGCTTGCAATGTGCATTCATCCTTACTGACTTGATTCACTTCATGTTTGTCCTGTCTCACTTCCATGTATGGCTTCATGCCTTGTAGTTATCTGGTAGTAGTTGTTGTATCACTTGGTCTTTGCTTGTGACATCCATGTGTTGCCGTAGTGTGTATGTATTTGAAGTGGTCTGTTGGCACTGATTCATACATGAACTGTTGCACGTGTTTACTTTGTATTCATATGTGCCTGTCGAGTTCCTCTGGCCTGTTGTAGTTAGATTGTGTGATGTTGTACTTTGGTCTAGTTGTGCTTAGTTCATGTGTATGCTGTACACTAAGCATTTCTTAGTTTGCATATCAACTTGTTGTAGTTTGCATATCAACTTGTTGCAGTTAATGGTTGCTGTGCACTTTTGTGCTTGCATTTTGATGCAGTCTTCATTAGCATGCTACTGATTGGTGTTTCATTTCTTGTGATATCCATGTTGCAACTGTTTTTGACATGTTAATTGCCCTGTGTTGAATCCAATTTCAAAAACTCGGGTTTGACATTGTGCTGAGAGTTGCGACTTTTATGTTATTGCACGTGAGTTGAACCCGGTTTTTCATTTGGGTTTGACCTGTGCTCACCTGTCCCTGTAGCATTATCAAGTATATATCGGTGTGCACGGCCTTGTGGCATATACAGTGATACACTGTGTATGTCACAAGTTGTTCGTGTATGATGAATTCAAATTTAAATTATGACGAACAACCCAAATAACTGAGGAAAATCATATTTTCAAAATTCATCTTTTATTTTTGAATTGCAAAAATATTTCTTTTTCAATTTTACTGCGTTAGTTTATATTTTTGCAGATTGCTCAGATGCTGGATTCAAATCGGAATGAAGTTGAAGATAAATATACGAGTGTGAGTGATATGTAGTGAGGTGAAAATGTAAAAATGAATTGTAATGTAAATGTGAAAAATGTGATGTAATCAAAGTTGTATAGTTATAGTGAGAGCTTGAAACTGTACTATTCAAAATTGTAATAAATATTTGTTTGAATAAAATATTCGTTTGAATTCAAATTCCGTGTTATTTATTTTGTTCAGCAAATATTTATTTAATCTGTGAAAAATAAAATAGTATATTATCAAATACATTTAAACGAATGTATATATGTTTATTATCATCAAACAAAAATCATATAAGCGCATATTCAACAATATGAGCCTTTATATAGGAGCATGTACTATTTCAGGTGAAAGAAACCGGAGGAGGGAAATATTGGACGATTATGGCCAAGAAAAATATAAGGTAGAAAATGTTAAGGAATAGGAACCGTACAGGTGATTTGAGGAAGATATTTGATGGTATAACAAGAAATACTATAGCACAATGGAAAAACTTATAACGACCTTACCAGCAACCTGAGTTCGAGTGCCAACAGCAACTATTTTGAAAAGATTTATTTTTCTTTCAAAAAAATACTTTTAATTATAAATCATGTAAACATATAATACCCAATACTCGATGTAATTTTATAAATGTATTTTCATTTAAAGGTTTTGTAAGTATGTCATCTATCTGATTTTCTGAAGATACAAATTCTAGTGAAATGTTGCCTTTTCAATATTATCTTTGAGAAAATGATGTCTAATATCTATATGTTTAGTTCTAGAATGATTTATTGAATTTTTAGTTAAATTTATTGCACTTGTATTATCACAATAGATTGTTGAATTACAAAAATTTATTCCATAATCTTGAAGTGTTTGTTGAATGAAGATTACTTGAGCACATGCTAAAGCAGCAGAGATGCATTTTGCCTCACACATTGAAAGTGAAATGCAATTTTGTTTCTTACTAAACTAGGATAGTAAAGATTTTTCCAATAAAGTGACAAGTACCACTAGTACTCTTTCGATCCATTCGACATCCTCCAAAATCAGCATCACTATATGATACTAACTCAAAAGAGCATTCTTTTGGATAAAAGAGCCTTTAGTCTTTAGTCTTGCTTAAGTATCTCAAAATTCCCTTCACTTCCCGCAAATGTGATTCTTTTGGATTTACTTGAAATTGTGCACACAAGTAGACACTCATCATTATGTCTGGTCTACTAGTAGTTAAATACAGTAATGAACCAATCATACTACGATATAGTTTTTGGTCAGCGCTTTTGTCATTTTCATCTCTATCGAGATGTAATGTAGTACTCATAGGAGTAGGTTTAATAGAAGTATTTTCCATACCAAATTGTTTTATAAGATTATTAAAATATTTTCTTGATTAATAAAAATTCCATTTTTAACTGTTTAATTGTAAACCAAGAAAATACAATGTTCTTCCATGTGAGACATTTCAAATTCTCTTGTCATATTTTATGAAAATTCTTGATAAAATTTTTCGTTTGTGGAACCAAAAATAATGTTACCTACATAAATCTGAATTATTAAAATATCATTTTTATCATGTTTTATAAATAATGTTTGATCTACTTTATCATTTTTAAAACGATAATTAATTACATAACTTTAAAACGATCATACCAAGCATGTACTGCCTGTTTTAAACTATATAAAGCCTTTTTTAATTTATAAACATGATCTGGATATTTTTCATTTGCGAATAAGAAGGTATTTCTACATATACATTTTCTTTTATATAATCATTTAAGAAAGTACTTTTACATCCATTTGATAAAGTTTAAAGTTATTAAAACATGCATATGCTAATAAAATACGTAATGCTTCTAGACGAGCTATGGGTGCAAATGTTTCATCATAGTCCATTCCTTCTTCTTGATTATAACCTTGAGCAACCAGACTAGCTTTATTTCTAATAACATTTCCGTGCTCATCAGCTTTATTTTTATAAACCTTTTTTGTTCCGATAACCACTTGATTACTTTGTCTAGGAACAAAGTCCCAAACGTCAATATGTTCAAATTGATTTAATTCTTCTTGCATAGCTGTAATCCAGTAATCATCAGTTGAAGCATCTTTAGCAATTTCAGGATCAGTATTTGAACGAAAAGCTATGTGACCCATTTGATTTAGTTGATTTCGTGTTCTTACGTTGGTATGAATTTCTCCAATTATATTTTCAGTAGGGTGATTTCTTAGAAGTCTTGGTGGGGATCTTATATCATTATTATTTTGCAAATTATTGTTGGTATTTATTTCAATATCATCATCTGAGTCGTTTGATTTAGAAATAATTTCTTCATCTTCTACTTTATGGTTAATTTTGAAATTTTCATACAATGACACATGAAGTGTTTCTTCGATTACTTTAGTTCTTTTATTATAAATTCTGTAAGCTTTGCTTCATTTTGATATCCAATGATTATTCCTTCATCAGATTTTGGATCGAATTTACCAGGCTTAACTTTTGTATTTAATATAAAACATTTTGAACCAAAACTTTAAAATAAGATATGTTAGTTTTTGTTTCATAAAAAAGCTCATATGGTGTATGTTTAGTTAATGGTCCGATAGAAACTCTATTTAAAACATAACGAGAAGTTGTTACAGCTTCTGCCCAAAATGTTTTGGTAGAGTACTTCCATTTAATAAAGTCCTAGAACATTATTGAAGTGTTCTATTTTTCCTTTCTACAACCCATTTTGGTTTGAAGTTCTAGGAAATGAAATATTATGAACATTTCCTTTCTTGTTACAATAATTTTCAGAAGAATCATTTTCAAATTCACCACCGTGATCGATCAGGATATTTTTTATTTTTAAATTCTAAATATTTTGAATTCTTTTAGCAAATATTTTAAAGTTTTCAAAAGTATCACTTTTATTTTTAAAAGTATTGTCCAGGTATATCTTGAAAAATCATCTATAATTACAAAAATATATCTATTATGGTTTATATATTGAATTTGAGTTGGTCCAAAAAGATATTATTTTAGGTGGTTGTAATATAGAAATCAATTTCTTTGATTTAAAAGAAGATTTTGTTAATTTCTCTAATTGACAAGCATCACAAACAATTTTTACTTAAAATTCATCTTTGGTAAACCTCTAACTAAATTATTCTTATATAATTTGTTGATGGTTTTAAAATCCATGTGACAAAATCTTTTATGCCCTAGCCAAGGATCATTATCATTAGCTACTACACACATATTTGTGTTGTGACAGAATTTCATATTTAATATATAAATATTTCTTTCTCTTGTTCCTTCAAAATAAGATTATTATTTTGATAAAAAATGTGGCATTTATTTTCTGAAAACGCTATATAAAACCTTTATCATATAGCCGACTTTTACTTAGTAAATTATGTTTTAAGTTTTTAACTAGTAAACATTTGTAATAAGCGGTAAGTTAAATATACCGTCATTGCTCACATCGCCTTTGCCGATGAGATAGCTTTTGGAATTATCTTCAAATGTGATAGATCCTTCATCCGTGTATATAATCTTGGTCAGAATATCTTTATTTCCTGCCATGTGTTTTGAGAAACCATGGTCTAGTATCCACTTTCCTATTTTCTTAGTCGGTACCTTTTATCCCGCCTTTTGGCAAGGCCGTGACACCAAGTACTTGATTAGAAACCAAGGACAATATGTCCTGAAGATCAACTATATACAGGTTCGCTATGGATACTGATAAATTTTGCCCGAGTCGGGATCGAGCTACAATTGATATGACACAACAAGCAAAGCTATACAAGCTTACTTCTAAATTTTCGAGTCAATCGGAGTTCGCGTGCTCAAAATATTGATCGATCAAGGTCAAGGAAAACTAGCACTATTCGTATCCAACAAGGCCCTTCACTTTGTGTCCATCCATTTCATATCCATTGCTAAGCCACAATATTCGTATCCATTGAGAGAACGCCGAGTTCGTATCCATACTATACGTCCACTTCATATCCATCAGTGCCCAACGAAGATCAGACCTCCATAATTCTTGTTTGGAAGCTATTCGTATCCATCATCTTCATAACCATTACTGTGCAACTAATCGCTCATGCCCATCGACACACTAGCCTACTTACGTATCCATCCATCATTCCATTTCAATTCATATCCATCAAATAAAAGCAACCAAACTCGTATCAATCATTCACTTGATCGATACGAAGGGAGAAGTTTTCATGTATCGGTACGAAAAACATGGGAATTACCGATACGAAGTCAACCAAGTACTATGGATACGAAGCCACATCTAATGATCGATAGGAAGTAGGGAAATGACTATCAATACGAAGAAAGCACATCAGGTCGATATGCACAATCAAGAGGAAGACTCGGTCACTCGGTATGAAAAGTGGTTTGATCCTGGAAAATAACACCACATCATTGGCAATCTTGTGCCTAGAAGCGACACGAACGAGATCGACACAAAGGGAAGCGACACAAGCTCGATTACACATGAAAAATCCAAACTTGCATCGATCATAACTCGAGATCTACAAGTCCAAATGCCACTAAATTTTCATAAGAGCTTGCCTATAACCTCAAGAATGTACCTGATCAATTTCATCCAGAAAGGACCGTTTATGAACTGATACGAACTCAATTTTTATCACTCCCAGATCGAGTAAAAATCACCTGAACTCAATCCTGTGGGTCCACCCACTTGAGAGAAGAAGTCTTCCGAGATCTAGGCGAGTTATTTGCTGCCCAGGACTATAAATAGTGACCCTAGACCTACAAAAAATGGACTTTTTTGCGTGTCTATGTTGATAGTCTGCCAAAATAGCGGTTATACTTTAATTGTACTGCTGTAATCAACTTGTAACCAGCAAGTTATAATCAATAAACATCAATCATTTCATAGTGGACGTAGGTCATACGTCGAACCATTCTAAAGTCGTATGTTTTTGTACTTTTTCTTACCTAGTGATTGGTGTTTGTCAGATCTACCTTGTTTTACATTTATTTTCATCATTTTATTTCTTAAAACACATTTGAAGAGTTGCTGCCCAATTTAGGTGCAAACACTTTGGTGCTTTCATTGAGAAAACCCAGCTTTTCTCTTGCTCATTGGATCTACTGCCGATATTGGATTGCAAGAATCTAAGGGGAAGATCCAGATCTCAAGCTCAGAAATTCTTCTATCCTATTTAGATTTACACCAAGTCTAGGAGAGAACGTCCCTGTTCCCCATGGTCGCTACCAGGACTACCACAACCATTGTACATCTGGAAGGATGGGATAGCCAGAATCGCGCACAACTTCCCTCTATGGATCAGAACACTGTTGGATCTTCGGATGCATAAGGCCCTGTCACCAGGGAGGAGTTCCAGCTACTGATGTAAGAGCTGACTCGAAGCCACCAACAACTTAGCCAGCAGCTTCATGCCAACTGGAGTTAACCAATCGGCTGAACCGTGAAATGCGAAGGAAATCCAAAAGGGATCAGGCTTCCTATTCATCTATTAAAAGTTTAGCTTCTTCTGATTACAATCATAAATCCACGCGCCCATAGTTGGATGGAAGTGATACACAGGCTAATGAACATCAGCGCACTCCGAATCTTGGGCAACCAAGAGTTGTCCCGTCGACCAACGACCAAACCGAACCCTCATCCCAAGGAGGGATGCTCCTTATCATACTACCGACGACTACGCTGCTGCTGCTACTAATTTGGAAGCTGACACTCAAAACCGAACGGATCCGAATCATCGCCACTCTTGAGCCTTATGTTCCTGAAGACCTAAAGCAGAGAGGTGAGATATGGACCGTCGACGACGACCGACCCATCCTCGCATTGCGGAACCCAACCGCACCTTTGCTCAGCATGCCCAAAATGTTCGGATGTCAGACATCTCGATAATGATCTATCAGATGATCCATGAAAGCCAAGGCCTTACCAATGACGCTTGGGGAATCTCCTTGAGTCATATCCCTTTTCACCAACAACATCCTCTATGCTGAACCGCCTCGGCGATTCAGAATGCCAACTCTACCTGTTAATGAAGGGGGCTTTGACCCTAACCAACACATTTTAAAGTATGAATGATTAGTGAATGCCGCACGGGCGGATGATGTGGTCAAGTGTCGAAGTTTACCCATTTCCCTAGGGAGCATCATGACTATGTTGTTTACTCGCCTACCACCTCGATCTACCCCATGTTTCGACCAGTTGGAAATGAATTTATTGAACAGTTTCGCATGCATGTCACAAGGCCGAAAGATGTTAATACCTTGTCCAGCATCACTTAAGCTCTCGGAGGGACACTCCGATGTTATCTAAAGAGGTTTCATGCCCCGTGCGCTGAGATTAGTATCCTAATGACAATTCCATTCTTATGGTGCATACTAAAGGAATCGATCCCTATTTCGAATTTGGCAACTAGTATGTTTCCGACATTATTGGACCATTTCTGTTCCAAGGCAACTCAGTTCTTGAGAAGAGAGGATGCGAAACGATATAGGAAAAAGGATGGCGCAGGACCTAGTGTGAAAGGGATCCAAAGTAATGTCACTGTAAAAAACCGGGGAGGGTTCTACAAAGGCGTAGTTAAACATACTGAATAAGAAGAATTAGTAGAAAGGCGATGGAAGTCAAGATAGAAAGCGAGATCAGAATCGTAGACCATGGCATAGGGCTCCCATGTTTGACACATATAACGCTTTAAATAGGTCTCTGGAAAATGCGTGCTTGCAAACTTGTAATACTGTCCAATATAAGAAACCTGTTCCGAAGCAAACATCAGAGAAACAGATTCAAACGGGGAAGTTTTGTAGAATTCACGATAGTTATGGCCATAAGAACGAGCGCCGTCATTTACAAGATAATATCGAGAAGTTGATCCGAGAAAGAAAGTTGGAGCAGTTTTTTCGGGCATGCGGTTTGGAGGTGCGGGCCCATCGAATCAAAACCAAATACCAAATCAGGCTAGATCGGAGGAACCCGCTCATACCGGTGGGAGGTTAGTGATTAAAAATGTTAGTGGTGGTCCTTATCCAATGGATCAGAGCTGGAGGGAAATGGAGTCGTATTCCTGCTCTATTAATCATTTGAGCTTTGAAAGTTGTAGTAATTTGGAAGGCGGGGCTCCGGCCAAACAATAGAAAATTATGACAAACGACATCGTATTTTGAGATAGGGATGCCGATAGAGTCGAAGCCAAACCATTGATCCACTAGTCATTTTAGCTCAGATAGGTCCGGCTTAGATGAAGAGGATCTTAGTGGACAGTGGAAGTTCAGTGAGCATACTCTTTAAGCGAGCTTATGATCAAATAAAGATGGAAGAGAAAGATTTGAAGCCTTGTCAGTCTCGTATTCATGATTTCAACGGAAGTGCGACTATAACCACTAGGATGGTGGAGCTACTAGAGGAGATGTGGGTTGGAGAGCGCCAGAGGGTCCGGATATTATAGTTTATTGTATTGGATATCGGCTCACTATATAAAGCTTTCTTAGGCCGAACGGCCCTAGTTGTGTTCAGGCTGCTATTGCCCCTTGGTGCCTAACTTTGAAGTTCCCTACATATAATGGAGTTGAACTCGTTCAGCGAGACCTAGCTGTTGGACGAGCTTGTTATGTTGCTAAGCTGTGGGAGGCGCAAAGAAAAGAGAAAGGAAAGGGCGTGAAGGAATCTCTCTACGTATGCTTTGCGGATAACTGACAGTCTGGGCCAAGGCCCGGGCGCCACAACCAATTCCCGAGAGATCTTAACCCAAGAGATACTGAAAGTGAGGATGAAGTCAAAGACAGTTAGGCAACTCCAACAGAGCTGACGATCAATGTTCTGATCGATGGTGATGAAAATTCAAAACGGTAAATATTGGATCCCAATTGAGCCAGTAGATGAAGGAGGAATTGGTTGAGTTTCTCTAGACAAACCGCGACATGTTTGCCCGGACGCACTCCGACATGTGTGGGGTCTCGTCGGATATTGCGAGCCATACATTGAATATTGGCCCGCGGCATGTCCCGGTCGAGCAAAAAAACATGGTATGGATCAAGAGAGATCTACCGCCCTTAAGGAAGAGGTAGATAAACTCAGGTCGAACAGGTTTATACAAGATGCATTATATCCAGAATGGGTTTGAAACCCTGTAATTTTCATAAAACCTAACGGAAAATGGAGAACATGTGTTTACTATTCGGACTTGAATAAAGCTTGCCGTAAAGACAGTTTTCCACTTTCTCGGAATGACCAGCTCGTTGATTCAACGGCTGAATATGAACTTTTGTCCGTCATGGACACATATTCAGGTTACAATCAAATACCGATGCACCTATCTGATCAGGAGATTACCAGCTTTATCATCGATTTGGGACTCTATTGTTATAAAGTTATGCCGTTCAGACTTAAGAACGCCGGGGCAACCTATCGGAGACTCGTCAACCGAATGTTCGCTAACCAGATCGGAAAGACCATGGAGATATGTGGATGACATGCTTGTGAAGTCACGATTTTCCACCAATCATATCAAAGACCTAGAATTGAGGTTCAACATCCTCCGAGAGTACATAATGAAACTCAACCCGTTGAAATGTCGCTTTGGGGTCACATTTGAAAAATTCCTTAGATTCATCATTAATGATCGGGGAATCGAAGCCAATCCTGAGAAAATCCAGGCAATTAGAAATCTTGAGACTCCAAGGACTATAAAACAAGTTTAGAGCCTCAATGGGAAGGTAGCAGCACTGGGCATGCTCATTTCAAAATCCACTGACAATTGCATTCCCTTCTTCGATCTATTCAGAAAAGGGAAACAAAACTTTGAATGGACTATAGAGTGTTAGGGTGGATTCCGAGCACTGTTTAACACATATCCACACCACCCATTCTATTAAAACCTATTGATCACGAGAGACCCTGCATCTAGTTGGTAGTGTCTAAAAGTGCAATTAGTGCTGCTTTAATTCGAGAGGAAGATCGGATACAACGGCTAGTCTATTACATCAGCAAATGGCTGACGGAGCAGAAAGAAATTATCCAATGTTGGAGAAGTTAGCTTACTGTCTTGTCATTTCCTCAAGGAAGCTCCGTTTGTATTTTCAGGCTCATTCTTTCATTGTCTACACCGACCAGCCGTTACGATAGGTCCTTACACGGCCTGAGACGTTTGGTAGGTTACTCAAATGGAATATCGAGCTGCCTAAGTTCGACATCACTTACATGCCAAAGCGAGCCATTCAAAAGCAGGTCCTAATAGATTTCATTGCTAAATTCACTATCTCGGAGGACTCGCCCAAAACCAGTGGGTCTCCCAAATATGTCTAGAAGCTACATACTGATGGTGCATCAAATGACCGTTGCTCAGGCGTAGGGATTGTGCTTGAAACTCCTAGAGGCTGATCTACATGCTATGCTTTAAAGTTTGATTTCGCGCGACCAATAACGAGGCCGAATATAAAGCCCTGCTCGTTGGACTAAGGCCTGCTAGAGATTTAAAAATTGTTGCGGTAGAGATTTACTGCAATTTACAATTGGTCGTATGCATGCCCTCAAATTCCATCTATTGAATACCCTAAGAACACAATCAGAAGGCTGATTCCTTGGAAAAGTTATCCAGTACCGGTGAGGCACAACAAATGTGACTCATTCCCGTTGAGACATTATCTTCCCCGAGTATGGATCAAATGGAGACCGACTGGGTACTTGAAGTCATACCTAATAAGGAGTCATGGATGACTCCGTTCAGAAACTATCTCAAGCATGGGACCCTGCTAGAGCGTAGAAGTGAAAATTGACAAGTCCTTTGAAAGACTTTGCGGTTCACTATTCAAAATGGAGTCATGTATAGAAGAGGGTACTCTATTCCTTTACTCCGGTGTATCGCCCATGATGAAATCACTCGAGTATTGCATGATGTACATGAAGAAGAATGTGGTGATCACACCAAAGGGCAAGCTCTTGCTAAGAAAGTGCTCCGATATGGTTATTATTGGTCGATTGTAAATCGCGATGCAACAAATTATGCTAGGAAATGTGACATATGTTAGAAACATGCTCGGATTCTAAGAGCCTTGCCTACAGAAATAAATCAGATAGGTCATCCCATAGCATCACAGTATGGGGCATCGACATTATTGGATCTCTACCTCTAGCTAAAGGTGGCGTGAAGTACACCATCATTGCAGTTGATTACTTTACCAAATGTGTGATGACCCGGAATTTGAAAGCAAGTTTTTTCAAGTAGCACCTACATTTTCTTCTATCTGGAGTTTCATATAGCATGCATGCAAGTGTTCAGTATCAAGCCTTCAAGCTTTTAACTCAAGAAACAAGCAGCTCTGATTCATTTAGGCAATTCAAATTTAAGGTTTTCCAGTTTTAAAAAGCACCACACTTTTTCAAAATTCACTGCTCTGCCCATCAAGATTAAGGTGAGTAACTTTTTAACTTAAAATGAAGTAAGGTTGCATGTTATTTTTTTGTATGTTTACAAGTATGTTGTGCAAATATGATTGATGGATTCTACTATATGAAGAGAGCATTTGAATATCTGGAACATAACTGTTCCCAGTTTTAGGTTTTTGGTTTATAAATTTAAATTCAAATCTTTTAGTTAGTCATGTTAAAACTTAAGTTTCAAAAGAAACTCTTGTGTTCCAGTAAAGATTTGGTTAATATACCTTTAAGTTAAATAGGATGGTAACATCACTGGGTATCAAGTGGGAAGACCTGAACTAATTTAATTAGAGTAAATTACAAACATCTTAATTTATAAATTTAAGAATGTAAATTATGTTATTATTCTAAATCATAATTTTTGAAGCTTAAAATCATAATTTAAAATGATGGGAAATGATGTAATTCTGTATAGAACAACAAAGGGAAATTTTGAGTTTTTGGGGTATCTAGGCAAATGTAATGGTCGGGGTTCTTCTGTTAGGTGGAGGAGCAGTCGTTGTGATTGGAAAAATGTTTGAAGTTGATGCAAATCAACATGGGGACTGTGGTAGTGATTTTCTTCCTGTAACCCTAGTTTAAGCTGGGTAGATTGCTTTGGTCAGTTCTTCATGAAGAGATGATCGAGTTGAATGAAATTTTGGGGGATGATAGTATGATGGTGGATGAAGTCGTAGCCGGAGTCGTTGCCATTCCGGTGGTCAGAAGGTGGAGAAGGAGGCATGTTTAAGGTTTGGGGGTGAAACCCGTTCTCTGCAGTTTCAAGTTTTGTGAAGGCAACTTGAATTCAAATTTGTGTTTTGGAAGGAGAATTTGAGGGTGGAGGTTGATCATGGGGTTGGTTGTCGATGTCAAGAAGTCACCGGAGGTGGTGATTGTGGCTGGAGGCAAGGTGCATGTGCACCGTGCAAATTTTTTGTGTTTTGATGTTTTCTGGGTGCAGGTAGTATATTTGTCTTGAGTTTTCCTCGAGTAGTCCAAAGTTTTGCTCGAGATTTTAGGCATGATGACTCGAAGTGTTTTTGGGTTAGCTCGGGTAAATTGCAGTATCACTATTTTTCTGGAAACTGTTTGTAGTTTTGATTTTAAATCAAAATTTAAATGAATAAGTTGTTATGATAATATTTAAACAAAGTTTAAATCTACAGTATGAATTATAGTTTCAAATAGTTTGAAATCTTATATCTTTTAAAATTTTGAAAGTGGTTTTCACTTTTTTTTTTAAAAAAAAAGAAGAAAACCTGGCAGTTTTCTAAAATTAAATTTTATTTTGAAATCTGAAAGCTAATTTAAAACAGCGGTTTGAATTTCAATTTTAAGTGTAGTTTTCTTAAGGCTTTTGAATCTTCAGTTTCTTTTTAAAATGGAATTTGAATTTGAATAAAGAGTTTTAGAATCATGGTTTAAATCAAAAGTTTAATTCAAGTTTAAATTCAAGTGATTTAAATAAGGAATGGGTTCAAATGTATTGAATTTAAAATCTGATATTTGAATAAGTTTTAAAATTTGAATGTTTTCAAACAAGTTAAATTTAAATTGTTTGCTAGAGGTAAATTTGTTTTCAAAACAAATATTTGAACTTGATTCTTTTTGAATAAATTCTTTATAAAGGTATATAAAAGGAAGTTAAGTGATTTGCTAACTTGAATTTGAAATTTAAATGGTAATGTACTTTAAACTAAATTTCAAATGAAATTAAGCAAATTAGATAAAGACTTATCTTATATAAGTTTTAATTATAAGTAATAAATGTTATTTACATTTATTTTGAAAAGAATATAAATGGAATTTAAATTGGTTAATGCTTAAATAAATATCATTTTGAATTTTAGATTCAAAATGGAATTTGAATTTTTAATTAATGAAATGTTCTAAGTACACTTCAATATTAATAAAATTATTAATAAGGAATGGTTTATCTTAGAAATTATTAAGATATTAAAATAATTAAATAAATAGGATAATTAAGGAATGACTTATTTATTTTGATTAATAATTAATAATTTGGAGTAATTGAAAATTAGAGATTAATTAAGAAGTGATTAAAGAAAAGTAATTAAAGAATGAATAATAGTTAATGTTGGTCATTATCTAAGGTTTATTTAGTAATTAATTAATATGATTAATTTTTAATAATTAATTAAACTAATTAATAAATAATAATAAATTGTGAAATTTATTTAAGTTAATTACTTAAATGAAAGTAATTAAGACGTTAATTACTTAATGTAATTAATGGAATTTATTGTGATTGGTTTAGTTTAATTAATTTTAAACACTGGATTTGATAATAATTACCTGATGTAATTAATGAAGTGAAATTACTCAGTGAAGTAATTAAAGATAATTACTGGATGTAATTAGTGGATAATGATGGAATTGTGAAATAATTTGGATTAAATTATTTTGTATAATTAATCAAGGGATTAATACAGGAATTAATTAAGGAATAATTAATTGAATAAAGTGATTAAGGTAGTTAATTACAGATTAAGATTAATCAAAGATGATTAATAATTATGGTTTAAGTAAGATTAATTACTGAAAGTAATTAATTTAATTTAGTAATTAATTAAACATAATTAAGGATCATTAATTAATATAATTAATGATGTAATTAAGATTGATTAATTGATATTAATTAATCAATAATAAGTGATTAGGTGTAATTTATCAATTGTAGTTACTTAAGGTTAAATGTAATTAATTATAGTTAATTAATTAATAAAGTAATTAAAGGTTAACTACTGTATTGGGTTTAGGGTAATTAATTTTGTGAAATTAATTGAAGTATAATTAATCAAGGGTGATTAATTAAGATGATAAATTAGAGGTTAGTTAATTAATTAAATTGTAATTAATTAATGATAATGTAAGCAAGATTTATATTATGTTAGTAATTAATTTAATTCATTTTAAATTAATTAAAGATGATGTAATTAATTTAATTCAATTTAAATTAATTATAGATAATATGATTATAGGTCTTTGCTTATGAATGGATGATATTGGTTGCCTTGAATGGTTTGGAACCTCAAATATGAGATTAGTAATGTTGAGTGATATGGATGCATTGATTGCATTGTGATGACGATAATGTGGATTATCTGTTGTGATGATAATGATAATTAACTGTTGTGAATCTCTGAAATATCTATCTGTGTGTATATAGATAATGTTATTGAATTGTTTTAAACTCTAAAACAACTTGGACCTAAAAGACACGCTTTGGATTTCGATGAGATCAGGATCTGGTTTCCATAATTGGACATCCGAAAACCACATCGATCCAAATTAACGATAGGTCGTGAATCTTATGTGAAGAGTTAAGACTCGAGGTGTAAGGACTATTGGTCAGTATAACTCTGAGGGTGATTCCATGATGAGTTTGACGGAAATAGTACTTACAGGCTCGACATGGAGATTCAGAGTGCAAGGGCTATCGTCGTTAACTCTGAGGGTGATTCCAAAACGAGTGTAACGAAATAATGTCTTTGGTTTCATTCGAACCCGGAACGAACTTGTATGGATTAAATGCTTTCAGCACATCGTCAGGTGGACGATGAGCATTCTAAGAGATGTGTTCTCTAAAGTAATCGTAGACTCAAGCCTCATCAACCAGGAATGGCTAAAACAGGGGAGGTACCGCAAGGCTTCGTGGGTATCTCCCACCGGAGAGCAAGATTTCCCTATGTCTGGAAGTCCCTTTTTATTCAGCTTAGTGGGCCGTTGGATATGCGCACCAACTGCGGGGTAGTGTTGTTCGAAACTGTTCAGTAAGGAATGGTTCCGGCCTTGTGTTGCAGGGGAGTGGGCGTACTCCTTGGTACGTTGATCAAGGTCACGTACTGTGACGGGCGGTACCCCAGTAGCCCTACCATTGTATGGAATCCAAAATCTAATAAGTGCCAACGATTTTGATTGTATTACCCAGTTTTGTGGCAAGTAGCTGGAATTTAATCATGTAACAATTTCTGCTATTTCATATTTACTTGAAAACCCTAGACCTATTATAATATCACTGGATTTCTATCAAATGTTTTGGTTAGCGTAAAGTAAAAACTTTTCCATGTTTATGTGTGGGAAGTCTTACGTGATACCTTTTCTTTCAAAAGGTTTTTTAAATTAAGCAACTTTAACTTGTTACTCACACCAGACCCATGTCTGACCCGGAGTTTACTTTTGTTTTAATAAACTCTTGGGCACTCAAATTTTTACGAGTAGCCAAGGGATTCAGGTTGGCTTTGACGAATATTGGAGGAGCAATGGAGCAGGAGGCTTCTGTGTTAGATATAGTATTCCGCTATGTGTTCTGTGTTGTCTCTGAATTGTACTATGTTGTAAATACTAGACAGGTGTTTATAACTGTCTAGAATGTGTTGTATTATCTATGTACTCTGATAGTGGTTGTAAACTATGTAATATTTTATGTTATTAATATAATTTATTCGTTCCGCTGTTTAGATTCTAATGTGTTGTTTCTTCTTCTTCTCTTTCATTCTCTTTTCTATCCCTTTCTTTCTTATTAGTGATGTGACTTCCTGTTGTTTGGAAGCCGGGATGTTACAGTGGTATTAGAGCATTAGTTTGAGTGAATACCTAGACTCTGGAGTGGTGTCTATCTTGAGAGAGCGTATTTGTAATTATATATATATATATATATACCTATTTCTATCTATCTGTTGGGTTACCTGTAGAGGTTTTCCAATATAGGTTATAAAGGTAGATAAGGTAGTGGTGTGTGTAATACGAATACTACCATTGATCGGAGTCTGATGTTGAGGTTGGAAGTGTATCTGTCGAGAATGTAGACCTAATACCGTCTCGAGTAAGCTTTGTTGTGTTGAAGTATTTCATAGATCTCTGAAGGAAACCCGTTAAGGTTCGGAGTCAACTTTGAATTGCAGAGTTTGGTGAATAGAGTTTGATATGTTCGGTTGAGCTTGAGCTAGTGATGGTATCTTGATACATCATGATGTTGTAACTGCGTGATGAGATGCAGTGACTATGGATGTGTCCGAAGATTTTTCTTTGGAACAAGTTTTGGGAAGTAGATCCATTTCTATGTTGTGCCTGGATTCAACAGGATGTTGTGGTGTTTCTGTCTGCTTTGAAGTCCGAGTTTCTCGAAGAGCTTTGGATTAGGAAGTTTGGAATTGGCGACAGAAGTGCAGTTCGGAGTGTTCTGTATGCCGACAGGGAGGTCATAGCTGAGTAGTTTTTCTGAAGATGGAGTTCAGAAGCTGTAGAGTGAATCCGTTTCTTCAATGGATTGACTAGACCGGTGTAACGTGTTCTCTTTGGTAAAGAGAGGACAGTTTTCTTTGGAAATTTATCTGGGAAGTGACGTCCAGTTTGTGCTCGTGTTTATCATTAGCATTTTCTTATCTACTCCAGATCAGGTGGTGCAGCGGAAGCAGTTGGGAAGTGTTTTTGATTGTCTTTTCCGGATTAGGAGAAGTTTGATGTCTTTTGCTGGTTATGGTGTAGAGTTTTGTTTTTGGTGTTGATTTATCTTGAGAAGATCATTGGATTGTTTCTGGTTCTATTTATTCTAGAGGGATCAGCAAGGGTTAAGCTGATCAGTTTGGAATGTTGGCAGCCAGGATTGTCCGAAGGCTTTTTTGGATAAGGGACGAAGGAATTTGGAATCCGAAGTTGGAGACTTCGTTGTTGTTGGAGTTTTCTCTGATTCAGAAGCTATAAGTTTTGGTAAGACTGGAAAGCTAGCTCAGTGATGTTTGGATCTTTTCTGTGTTTTGGTTGGATCAGTGTTTGGTTTTCAGGATTGAATTACCAGTTTGGATAACTGGGATTCGAGATGTTTCACGTATCTCTGAGGGAGTACGTATATGGTCTATCTCTGGTTTTAGAACCAGCAGTTATAGAGGTTGGTTGTTGAATCAGACTCGTCTGTAGTCTGATATGCTGTCTAGTTCTATAAATCTAGATAAGTAGGAGCTCTATAGCTTAATAGTATTGATTGTTTGGAATCTATAGAGCGAGTATCCCGATATTTATACCGGGGAAACTCGTGGAAGTTCAATCTAGAATTTTATTTGCATAGATATATTTGATTGATTGGATGAATAAATTGCTATGGTTGTTAGCATATCATTAGTATAGGATTGTGCTTTAAAATTTAATCTTTAAATAGATTATTAAATTACCTTTGTTTTAAATTTCGGGGATGAAATTCTTTTAAGGGGGAAGGAATGTGATGACCCGGAATTTGAAAGCAATATCAATTTAATAATCTGAAATAAAAATTAAATTGATTTGATAATAGTTGCAATAAGATTTGAAATAATTTAATAATCCAATAAAATAAATAGTTAATTGATAAATTTTATCTTTTTAAATCTAGTAAATTGTTTACTATTTATAATGTATATAAAATATGTATATATTGTTAACAGATCTTGTTTTTAATTTAATAAATAAATAAATTCCGTTTTCTATAAAATATATATATTTAGTAAAATTGGGTTTTAAATAATTAAGATAGAAATTTAATTTGTTTAAATTGGTATATTTGAAAATAGTTTTTTTAAAAGTATGTAATAAATAAATAAATATGGTTTTAAATACATAAGATAAATATTAAAATGATTTAAAATATGTTTAACTTAAGTTAAAAATTTAAATAAATAGCAATAAGGTTATTTTGATTTTCTTTTAAATATAATGTGATAAAATAAATAATTTATGAATAAGAAGACAGTTTCTTTTATAAATTATTTATAGTTATTAAATGTTGTTATTTTAAAAAATATAATAATACATTATTTTAACAAATAAATTTTTAATAAAAATAACTGTTTTTCAAAATTTAAATTGTGTAATTATATTTGTGAATAAACTTGATTTCAAAATTTAATTTGAACTTGAATTCAAAGCTTGAAAACTAAAGTGTATAATGTTTTAATTTGTTTTGATTTTGAAATATTTGTATAAGTTTATAAATAAAATTTGATTTATTCATTTTAAAATTTATTTACATATAAATAAATACATGATTAACTAATTTAATAAACATAGGTTTACATTCATCTTATAATAACATACTAAATAAATGCTAATTAGCTTTTAATTAAGTACTAATTACTTTTATAGGACAAGTGTAACATCTTAAGGTCTTACATAACACTTGAAATGATAAAATAAAGTTTTGACAAATGTTACATTGTGAGACAAGTGTCAAAAATTTAATTTAACATTTTCTTTTGTTTTTATTTTTAATAATTTCAGTTTACATAAAACTTCTTTTCCTCATCTCCTTTTCTTCTTCCAAAAATTTGAAGACAAGCAAATCTAAAATAAAATAAAACACTTCCATTCAAAAACATAAATATGTAAACATCTTCAACTCTGAAAATCCACTTCACAGACCTGAAATTTCTCACATCCAATTTGAAACAAAAGCCTCAGTTCAAACCTGCACATTGTAAATCATTATCCCTGTACAATTGCAAAGTAAATCTGTCACCATTTTAAAATCTGAAGCCTGCATCAAAACAGCCTCCACATCTTCAAGTTTAAGAGCAAATTTATTTGAAGCCTGCATATTTTTTTCAAGAAGCACCTATATTTTCTTCTATCTGGAGTTTCATATAGCATGCATGCAAGTGTTCAGTATCAAGCCTTCAAGCTATTAACTCAAGAAACAAGCAGCTCAGATTCATTTAGGCAATTCAAATATAAGGTTTTGCAGTTTTAAAAAGCACCAGTCTTTTTCAAAATTCACTGCTCTACCCATCAAGATTAAGGTGAGTAACTTTTTAACATAAAATGAATTAAGGTTGCATGTTATTTTTTTTGTATGTTTAAAAGTATGTTGTGCAAATATGATTGATGGATTCTACTGTATGAAGAGAGCATTTGAATATCTGGAACATCACTGTTCCTAGTTTTAGGTTTTTGCTTTATAAATTTAAATTCAAATCTTTTAGTTAGTCATTTTAAAACTTAAGTTTCAAAAGAAACTCTTGTGTTCCAGTAAAGATTTGTTTAATATACCTTTAAGTTAAATATGATGGTAACATCACTGGGTATCAAGTGGGAAGACCTAAACTAATTTGATTTGAGTAAATTGCAAACATCTTAATTTATAAATTTAAGAATGTAAACTATGTTATTATTATAAATCATGATTTTTCATGCTTAAAATCATAATTTAAAATGATGGGAAATGGTGTAATTCTGTGTAGAACAGAAAAGGGAAATTTTGAGTTTTTGGGGGATCTAGGTAAATGTAATGGTCGGGATACTTCTGGTAGGTGGAGGAGCAGTCGTTGATGATTGGAAAAATGTTTGAAGTTGATGCAAATCACCATGGGGACTGTGGTGGTGATTTTCTTCCTGTAACCCTAGTTTAAGCTTGGTAGATTGCTTTGGTCAGTTCTTCATGAAGAGATGATCGAGTTGAATGAAATTTTGGGGGATGATAATATGATGGTGGATGAAGTCGTAGCCGGAGTCGTTTCCATTCCGGTGGTCAGAAGGTGGAGAAGGAGGCATGTTTCAGGTTTGGGGGTGAAACCTGTTCTCTGTAGTTTCAGGTTTTGTGAAGGCAACTTGAATTCAAATTTGTGTTTTGAAAGGAGAATTTGAGGGTGGAGGTTGATCGTGGGGTTGGTTATCGATGTCAGGAAGTCACCGGAGGTGGTGATGGTGGCTGGAGGCACGGTGCACGTGCGCCGTGCAAAATTTTTGAGTTTTGATGTTTTATGGGTGGAGGCAGTATATTTGTCTCTAGTTTTCCTTGGGTAAATCAAAGTTTTGCTCGAGATTTTAGGCATGATGACTCGAAATGTTTTTGGGTTAGCTCGGGTAAATTGCAGTATCGCTGTTTTTCTGGAAACCGTCTGTAATTTTGATTTTAAATCAAAATTTAAATGAATAAGTTGCTATGATAGGATTTAAACAAAGTTTAAATCTGCAGGATGAATTATAGTTTCAAATAGTTTGAAATCTTATAGTTTTTAAATTTTGAAAGTGGTTTTCAGTTTAAAAAAAAAAAAGAAAACCTGGCAGTTTTCTGAAATTAAATTTTATTTTGAAATCTAAAAGCTAATTTAAAACAGCAGTTTGAATTTCAATTTTAAGTCTAGTTTTCTTAAGGCTTTTGAATCTTCAGTTTCTTTTTAAAATGGAATTTGAATATGAATAAAGAGTTTTAGAATCATGGTTTGAATAAAAAGTTTAATTCAAGTTTAAATTCAAGTGATTTAAATAAGGAATGGGTTCAAATGTATTGAATTTAAAATATGATATTTGAATAAGTTTTAAAATTTGAATGTTTTCAAACAAGTTAAATTTAAATTGTTTGCTAGAGGTAAATTTGTTTTCAAAACAAATATTTGAAATTGATTCTTTTTTAATAAATTCTTTATAAAGGTTTATAAAAGGAAGTTAAGTGATTTGTTAACTTGAATTCGAAATTTAAATGGTAATGTATTTTAAACTAAATTTCAAATGAAATTAAGCAAATTAGATAAAGACTTATCTTATATAAGTTTTAATTATAAGTAATAAATGTTATTTACATTTATGTTGAAAAGAATATAAATGGAATTTAAATTGGTTAATGCTTAAATAAATATCATTTTGAGTTTTAGATTCAAAATGGAATTTGAATTTTTAATTTAAAAAAATGAAATGTTCTAAGTACACTTTAATATTAATAAAATTATTAATAAGGAATGGTTTATCTTAAAATTATTATGATATTAAAATAATTAAATAAATAGGATAATTAAGGAATGACTTATTTATTTAATTTATAATTAATAATTTGGAGTAATTTAAAATAAGAGATTAATTAAAAAGTGATTAAAGAAAAGTAATTAAAGAATGAATAATAGTTAATGATGGTCATTAACTAAGGTTTATTTAGTAATTAATTAATATGATTAATTTTTTATTATTAATTAGATTAATTAATAAATGATAATAAATTGTCAAATTTATTTAAGTTAATTACTTAAATGGAGGTAATTAAGACATTAATTACTTAATGTAATTAATGGAATTTGTTATGATTTGTTTAGATTAATTAATTTAGTTTAACTAATTTTAAACACTGGATTTGATAATAATTACCTGATGTAACTATTGAAGTGAAATTACTCAGTGAAGTAATTAAAGGTAATTACTGGATGTAATTAGTGGATTGTAACGTACGTGATTTTTCGTTGCCGAAAAACCGAATAGTTAGGGTTTTAAACAAAAAGAAGAAAAATAAAAAGACAGAAGAAGAGAGAAAAAGATAGAAAATAGAGACAAAAGAAAATAGAAAATAGAACGGAACAGAAAACAACAGAACAACATCAGAATCTCACAATCGCAGCGGAACAACATATAATAAATAAATGAATAATCTTTAAACAAAGAACTATATTAGTTATTACATCACATCACATTACATTACATTTCATTACATCAGAGTGTACAACAACAAACAAACATCAAACAGCGGAAAAGAAATACTATATACTAGTAATACGCCATGCCATCCAGCTTGCCTCCAGCAACTCCAGAATATCCTGATAAACCTTAACTCTTGACTGCCCGTGTGGAAATTGGTGGGCACCCAAAGTTTAGGAAGGAAAACAATAAACTCCAAGTCAGTCATGTGACTGGTGTGAGAACTCAAAACAGTTTATTTATCTTTAAAATCAAAATAGAGGAATATTTTTAAAGTCAATTCGCAATGCTTATAAAAATGAGACTACCATAAGGCCTCCCACACACACACACAATGCAAACGCAGAATCGGAGGAGATTTCTCCTTATGATAGTCAAAGATGCTTGATACGCATTAAAAAGAAACATTTGATATTATTACTAGTGCATAGTGTTTAAAACAATTTCGAAAGTAGAATATAAATCTTAGCCAACATACGACCATTATCGTATGCCTACTATAGCTACTATGTTCAATAGCAGGTTACAGCCACATTCCATAGCAGGTTATACAACTAATACCGTACAAGGATCGTATTGTTTCTTTGGATTTCCAACAAATGGTCAGGCCAAGGAACTTTCCATTGCCACATGAGAACGCCTATGGAAGGACGTCCCCGAGAACCAAACCGGATCTCTGCCAACACAAGGCCGGGTTACTCCTAACTGGGTAACTACTGACACGAGTATGCCATCCCCCGGTCCTTTGGGACCTTTAACCGAGCGCTCGTAATCAACATCACATAATCATAAATAAAGTGTTTCAACATGAGTAAGTATCTGGGCTCCATACCATGATACCACCCTTTTCCAGAAGGAAATGCACATACCCTAAAGGGAGCTACCCCTCATAACCTTGCTGCATCTATCCTGTTTTGACCATTCCGGGGTGTGAGGCTCGACGAAGTCACGTCCACAAAGCCATACTTTATACAAAAGCCATGCTTTGGGTCAACAAATGATCATAGAAATGATCACAAAGATAAACGATCAAACAAATGATCCTATCACAAATGATCAACACAATGATCATTTCACAGCAACACTCAGCATGTCACATTACCAAATTGGGAATATATCGCTGATAACCTTCAACTACATAACCTCTGAGCTCGTACGTCTCAGAGAAGGGTGTTAAGCTAAGAGAATAAATTCTTCGCCACCAACAGAAATATATTTGAAAGAAATCGGCTTTATATCTCAATTTGTAATGTCAGACATACTGTCCATACAAGTCTGTTCCGGGCTCGAACAGAACCGAAGGCACTTACAATGAAGTCCTTGCAATCCGGATATTCACTAATCACTACCGGACTTCCCATCACATATGGAATTTCTATACCGGGGCCATTCGGTGCAGAAACATTTGACGGTAATCCTTCCGTTTTCAAAAATATCCGGTCTTCAACATCGGTCATCAATGCTATCCATTACGTCGTATCACTATTCGGAATGGGTAATTCGAATAACGAGCGCAGTAATTTTAAAAATAAGTGTGGCATTGAAATTCAAGCAAATCACAACAAATACCTATTCAAAGGTAAATATTGATAGTCGGTTATTGAACTATCAATGGATATGCACAACATCACTAGATTCCAAATAATTTTCCAAATTATTTATTTTCCAAAAATATCTTTACAAGATATATAATTTTTCACACTTCAAAAATAAATCAATATTTATTTTTAAACAAATTCCCCTTTCCTTCATAAATTCCATAATGAATTTATATTCCCAAAATATTTATGAATATATGATTTCAATAGGTTTCAAATATTCATTCCAATTTATCTTCAAAAAGATAAATTCTCAAAACGTTTTATTTCACATTGGAAAAACATTTCCACACTTATTTATTCATAAGTAATTCACAAGTCTATTTACTTTCAACACTCGAAAAATATTCAATATACTTAAATCAAAATTAAGTATATATTTCATTCTTTAAGGAAATCATTCTCTTAAACATATTTATTTGGGTCAAAATGAATGTTGCGTAAAACATCGTTACGACAACCCAAAATCACTAGTATAGGGATTCGGAATTTAAAATAGATATATAAATCCCAATACTATACAAAACATTTCCTTTTGGAAATCATTTACTATAACAACAGTGTTATAGTCCACTATTTCCTTTTATTTCTCGAAAACGTCTATTTCAACAATGAATGTTGAAATCTATGGTTTCGAATCTCAACACGTTTTGAAAACATCGTTAGATCGTTTTAATTCTATTTAAAACATCAAATCCAAAACATTTTTTTAACATATTATTCACTATTCAAAAACGTGAATATACTTGTTAACCAATTTCATCACTTCTATACATTTTATCTTAAAGGATTATTCACTGTCTAAAACGTGAATATAACTCCTTTAATATGCTATAGCAATTTACTTATCAAAATAAGTCGTTTTGCGGATTTATAAAAACAATGTTTATAAATTCCATTCCTATTTATTTTATAACAACTTCCTTTTATAAATCTCCATTACTAAGCTATTTCAATTTATAACTCAATTTTAAACCAAAGGTTCATATTATAAGTTAAATGCTTATAAAACGATTATTTTACAAAATCGTTCTTTTTAAGACTTTCCAAATTATAAATCTTATAACTGATAAGATTCATTTATTTAACCAATCTATTCTTCAAATAACTTTACATATTTTATAAACCTACTGCTTATAAAATTCCATTTATAATTTCAACGTTTATAATCCTATAAATTTCATTCATTTATGAAATTCATTTGCACTTCTTTCTAACACATATAAAAACTTGTTTTATAATTCCAACGTTTTAATTTATAAATATCAATTTATAAATCCTTTATCTAAATCAATTTATATTATTATTCCAAAACGTCTTAACTCCTTTATAATTTCATCATTTTGATTTATAAAAAAAAAATCAAATTTCATAAATCCTATATTTTAAACTTTTCCCAATAAATTCAAAAATCCTGATTTAAACTATTTTATAAAAATCATTTACCTCATATTTTCAAAAATCAACTTTTAACTATATTTCTCAAAAACCATAATTTTTGTAACATTAAAATTATATCGTTTATTTATTTAAAATGAATCAATTCCAAAAAATATTTTATAAACATATACTATCAAAAATCACTTTAAAAATCATTTAAAAATTCTAAAATTTGGCCCAATGATGCTACATACCAAATAGTCAATCACGACAACAACGATATCATATATCGATATGATAATCAACGAATATCAAAATATCCATAATCAAATAAATACTGTTGAGGAATCCAATTGGATCCCTCCAACCTGTTTTCCTGCATCCAAAGATGTTAGCACAATACCAATTCCGTTCCAGTACGAAATTATCGCGGTATATGGGATTTAAAATATTATCCGCTTAGTAGACGACGCAATAGGGTCTCATCCGCTATATACTGCGGGAAATCAACAACTGCAATATATACATATGCCAATATATATATATTGCTATTATATATAATACCAATTTCACTGTTTATGAAATATTCGCGGTATATGTTTTTAATAAATAACATCCGCTTACTAACGGCGCATAATGTCTATTTTAACAATCAATAGATAACAATCATCATTCAAACATGCATTCAAATATTTTAAATATAACTATTTAAAATAAAAATCGAAACTAATTCGATTGAGTGAGAAGTTCTCACCTTGATTTCAATTTCGTTTTAGCGATTTAATTCGAATAAAATTAAACGGACGTTTAATTTTACCCGAAATTCTCACTAACTCCAAACGACTCCAATCCAATTCCATAGCGTAGTGCTCGTCCATACGATTCCAACGCAACTGGTTCGTGCGTTTTCGACCTCGTATGAAAAAGATATGAATTTATGAAGTTACACGATTTATATACTTATAAATTTACAACAAAATTTAATTTTAAACCCACACCTAAATCATCACCGTCCATCACCTTCTTCCCTCATCTTCACATACGCGCTTTCTCTCCAGTAAGTGCCGAACCCAACATCACTTTTAAACCCTAATCACGCGACCTAATACAAACACCTCCAGGCCGATCAACTAGTGCCAACCTATAGCCCCCGATGAGCTCCACCTTCGGTCCTGACAGTGGCGAGCTCGGCCTCCCCCTCCTGCCTAAAAACGTGCGCGTACGCAACCTATACACGGCCAAAATTTGGCGACCACGTTGCTCCAAAACCCGTCATCTCCGTATAGATGTGAAGCCCTCGTCGTCCCCTACAACTTTCGTGTTGAACTTTTCTTGAATTGATGAACGGATTTGACGAATTTAAGGGAGGAAGGTCGTTAAATTCTGGCCTTTGAATATTAACTGGCAGCTAGGGTTATTGAGTTAGGGTTTTCAAATAAATTTGTGAAAAGTGGTGCTTTTATAGAGAACCGACGACACACTATTCATTCCGGAAATACCAAACTCCGATTTACGCGCGGTGACCAGCGTTTCTAGGGTTTACCCCGCGTTACGGACGCAATGGAATAGGTTTCTAAAGCTAATTCGGTCATCTGTGCGAGTTATGGCAACAAACGTTCAATTTAAAATTAAACCGATTAAACGATTTTCTAGGCATTTTAGCTTGCACCGGACAAACGATAAATCCGATTGACATGAAATTTGAAACCACACAATAATATTACATTACGGATCCGATGAAACTGGTTTCGTCGAAATCGGAGACTGTTTGAAAAATGGCTATTTTAACTCGCTAAATTAATATTAAAAACAATTCGATGCGTTTCGAGCTGCCACGGTCAAACGACAACTCCGTTTGCTACGAAATTTGAAATCCGGTAATAACAAACTATTACGGATCCAATGAAACTAGTTTCGTCCAATTCTGAGACTGTTCGAAAATTGGCTATTTTCACTGGTCGATTAAATATTAAAATATTCAATTTTCACAAATTTACTTTTAATTCGATTTTAAAAGTTCTAAAATATCATTCTAACTCCAATATGATAAAATAAAATTTTACAAATCATTTTCAATCATATTTAACCTAAATTTCAATTATTCTTATAATTTCACTATTAAATTATCGATTTAATTATTCAATTAAATCCAATTATTCAAAATAAAATTTATTTGACTTATAATTTCACTTATTAATATTTAAAATTAATTAAATATTCAAATTTTAATAAATTAAAATTCTGGGTCGTTACATACTTCCCCCCTTAAAAGAATTTCGTCCTCGAAATTAACAAGTAAGAAAAGTTACAGGATCTATTAACTTTCCCAAAATCCATAGTTAAATTTCTTACAATACTTTACTAAGTTTCCAAATCATACTTAGTTATCTTTCCAAAAACAACTACTATTGTTTAACTTTCAATTCCAAAATCAAAGTTAAAGTTTTCAAAACAAAAAATTTCAATTTTTTTCTCAAAAATTTTCTAACGCCTTAAATTTTCGGAAAAATTCGCCATAGTCTCCTTTGCACGGCTCGATCCGAAAAAAAATGACAGTATATATATCACAAATATACATCTCATCAAGTAATGAGGCATCCCGCAGGGAAAAAAGGTGTAAAAGTACGATATTTAATCCGAGATATGTACCTTATATTTTATTAGCGAGCATATACGGCTAATATAGCGCGAAAGCGAGCTCCAAATGCGAAGCAAACGTGATCTGCACCTACTAATCACTCAACAAACAACATGAGAATCATGTATATAGACAATAGTATCGATATACAACATATAGCAACATAATAACTATATATGCCAACATAGCAAATGTAGTAAAATAATATATATTCAACCATCAACCAACTAACATCCAACTAGCATTCATAACCAATAAATATTCATTCATATTCTCATTAATATTCAATGAAATGGTTTTCAATTTAATCACATTTGATTTATTAACAGTGGATGATTTTACAAACGTTCATTCTCAATTAGTTTATATTCACTAATTCATATTCAAGTTGGTTTACTTCCAAATCAAATTCAATTCTATTCAAGATTCATTTAACTTCCAATTGAATTTCCAATTACTTTAGCTTTCAATTTCATTAATACTTAATGAATTATATACAATCAACTAACAACCAATGTATATTAATTACAACCAAATTCCTTTGCTTTCAATTGGTTTAATTAATTTGATTTTCATTCAACTATTCAACTTCCAATAACATTAGATTTTAATGAATTAACACTTATATTCATTATTCTATATCAAGTTAATTCACATTCATTTGATTAACATTTAATCCATTCATTCAATTCAATTACTAATTCATTTAACCATTTCAAGTTGAATTTCATTTATATAACTCAAGTTCATATCTACCACTTAACTTTATTAATTTACTTCGATACCAATATCAACTTCATTCAATATCTCTTAAGTTATATTTCATTTTACCAACATCACTTGGTTTTTACTTAACTTAAATTCCCACTTATAAATTAATTCAGCTTCCAAATTCTAAAGTAAATTTCCATTTAACTTTAAATTCATTTTTTATTTACAACTCATATTCATAAATATATTCATATAGTTTCACTTCTTATATATATATATATATAAGTTTATTTCACAATTGTAAATCACATTAATTATAATTCAATTCTTATAATTCTTTTGGTTTATACAATTATTCTTTTATTTAGATTATTCAAAAATCTTATTCAACAACCAAACAATCAACTTATATACAATTTAATAATTCTGAAAAATTATTCCTTCATATATGAAATATACTCAAGGTATAATTATTTCATTTACCCAATTTAAAAAAATATCGTGTCGAATTGTTCTATTCAAGTGTTTACAAACCCCTTCGGCATAGTTGTACATACTGTGCTGACGAAGGTTCATACGCCACTCAATAAACCAATCATCACAATATAAAACAATTTTATGTTCACTAACAAATACGCTCTCATAGCTATTATTACACTCAACTCATTCTAGAGTGCTACTGACTCTATCTCTAATGAGTAATACCCAACAGAACCATGGTTGTCGCTTAACCATATGCTCTGATACCAAATGTAACGTACGACGACAGCGGTCACAACCGGTAGGCTTTTCAACCATCCCAGCCCCACCGTGGCATACACTGATATCCCAAACTTGCTTTTACGGCCAGCCTCTCGACTGTCTCAGCTTACGCCTAACCAACCCCCAAAAAGAGGACGTGTGGGGACAAGAGTCTCCCGTTCACCACCAAACCGCGAAGCAAGAACCCCCCATCACATAGCCCAAAGCTTAGCAAGACTGGTGTGAGAACTCAAAACAGTTTATTTATCTTTAAAATCAAAATAGAGGAATATTTTTAAAGTCAATTCGTAATGCTTTTAAAAATGAGACTACCATAAGGCCTCCCGCACACACACACAATGCAAACGTAGAATCGGAGGAGATTTCTCCTTATGATAGTCAAAGATGCTTGATACGCATTAAAAAGTAACATTTGATATTATTACTAGTGCATAGTGTTTAAAACAATTTCGAAAGTAGAATATAAATCTTAGCCAACATACGACCATTATCGTATGCCTACTATAGCTACTACGTTCAATAGCAGGTTACCGCCACATTCCATAGCAGGTTATACAACTAATAACGGACAAGGATCGTATTGTTTCTTTGGATTTCCAACAAATGGTCAGGCCAAGGAACTTCCCATTGCCACATGAGAACGCCTCTGGAAGGACGTCCCCGAGAACCAAGTCGGATCTCTGCCAACACAAGGCCGGGTTACCCCTAACTGGGTAACTACTGACACGAGTATGTCATCCCCCGGTCCTTTGGGACCTTTAACCGAGCGCTCGTAATCGACATCACACAATCATAAATAAAGTGTTTCAACTTGAGTAAGTATCTGGGCTTCATACCATGATACCACCCTTTTCCAGAAGGAAATGCACATACCCTAAAGGGAGCTACCCCTCATAACCTTGCTGCATCTTTCCTGTTTTGACCATTCCGGGGTGTGAGGCTCGACGAAGTCACGTCCACAAAGCCATACTTTATACAAAAGCCATGCTTTGGGTCAACAAATGATCATATAATGATCACAAAGATAAACGATCAAACAAATGATCCTATCACAAATGATCAACACAATGATCATTTCACAGCAACACTCAGCATGTCACTTTACCAAATTGGGAATATATCGCTGATAACCTTCAACTACATAACCTCTGAGCTCGTACGTCTCAGAGAAGGTTGTTAAGCTAAGAGAATAAATTCTCCGCCACCAACAGAAATATATTTGAAAGAAATCGGCTTTATATCTCAATTTGTAATGTCAGACATACTATCCATACAAGTCTGTTCCGGGCTCGAACAGAACCGAAGGCACTTACAAAGAAGTCCTTGCAATCCGAATATTCACTAATCACGACCGGACTTCCCATCACATATGGAATTTCTATACCGGGGCCATTCGGTGCAGAAACATTAGACGGTAATCCTTCCATTTTCAAAAATATACGGTCTTCAACACCGGTCATCAATGCTATCCATTACGTCGTATCACTATTCGGAATGGGTAATCCGAATAACGAGCGTAATAATTTTAAAAATAAGTGTGGCATTTAAATTCAAGCAAATCACAACAAATACCTATTCAAAGGTAAATATTGATAGTCGGTTATTGAACTATCAATGGATATGCATAACATCACTAGATTCCAAATAATTTTCCAAATTATTTATTTTCCAAAAATATCTTTACAAGATATATAATTTTTCACACTTCAAAAATAAATCAATATTTATTTTTAAACAAATTCCCCTTTCCTTCATAAATTCCATAATGAATTTATATTCCCAAAATATTTATGAATATACGATTTCAATAGGTTTCAAATATGCATTCCAATTTATCTTCAAAAAGATAAATTCTCAAAACGTTTTATTTAACATTGGAAAAACATTTCCATACTTATTTATTCATAAGTAATTCACAAGTCTATTTACTTTCAACACTTGGAAAATATTCAATATACTTAAATCAAATTAAGTATATATTTCATTCTTTAAGGAAATCATTCTCTTAAACATATTTATTTGGGTCAAAACGAATGTTGCGTAACACATCGTTACGACAACCCAAAATCACTAGTATAGGGATTCAGAATTTAAAATAGATATATAAATCCCAATACTATACAAAACGTTTCCTTTCGGAAATCATTTACTATAACAACAGTGTTATAGTCCACCATTTCCTTTTATTTCTCGAAAACGTCTATTTCAATAATGAATGTTGAAATCTATGGTTTCGAATCTCAACACGTTTTGAAAACATCGTTAGATCGTTTTAATTCTATTTAAAACATCAAACCCAAAACATTTTCTTTAACATATTATTCACTATTCAAAAACGTGAATATACTTGTTAACCAATTTCATCACTTCTATACGTTTTATCTTAAAGGATTATTCACTGTCTAAAACGTGAATATAACTCCTTTAATATGCTATAGCAATTTACTTATCAAAATAAGTCATTTTGCGGATTTATAAAAACAATGTTTATAAATTCCATTCCTATTTATTTTATAACAACTTCCTTTTATAAATCTCCTTTACTAAGCTATTTCAATTTATAACTCAATTATAAACCAAAGGTTCATATTATAAGTTAAATGCTTATAAAACGATTATTTTACAAAATTGTTCTTTTTAAGACTTTCCAAATTATAAATCTTATAACTTATAAGATTCATTTATTTAACCAATCTATTCTTCAAATAACTTTACAAATTTTATAAACCTACTGCTTATAAAATTCCATTTATAACTTCAACGTTTATAATCCTATAAATTTCATTCATTTATGAAATTCATTTGCACTTCTTTCTAACACTTATAAAAACTTGCTTTATAATTCCAACGTTTTAATTTATAAATATCAATTTATAAATCCTTTATCTAAATCAATTTATAGTATTATTCCAAAACGTCTTAACTCCTTTATAATTTCATCATTTTGATTTATAAAAAAAAAAATCAAATTTCATAAATCCTATATTTTAAACTTTTTCCAATAAATTCAAAAATCCTGATTTAAACTATTTTATAAAAATCATTTACCTCATATTTTCAAAAATCAACTTTTAACTATATTTCTCAAAAACCATAATTTTTATAACATTAAATTTATATCGTTTATTTATTTAAAATGAATCAATTCCAAAAAATATTTTATAAACATATACTTTCAAAAATCACTTTAAAAATCATTTTAAAATTCCAAAATTTGGCCCAATGATGCTACACACCAAATAGTCAATCACGACAACAATGATATTGTAACGACCCGTTAAATTAATAATATTAAATGAGTTAAATTAATATAATTTCTAACCTGATTTAGAAAAAAAAAAGGCTTTAAGATTTATTTGAGAAAATGTAGTAATTTGTTATAGTAATTGGAATTTAATGTAACAATTTAATTTTTATGACAATAGTTTTGGATAATGTAATTGTCATACTTTGTTAAAAGTTAATGTTAAGAAACCAATAAATGTTGAATTAGTGAATATTAATAAAATATTTACTAGAATGGGATTCATTTAATATTAAAATAAATAGTAGGATTGTTTCATTTGGTGACCGTTGAATAAACCAATGCAATAAGTGTAGATAAAATTTTTTATGAATATTGTTCGATAATGAATGTACTTAAAAACGGTAATAAACTTAATATAAGAAAACAAAGGCAAATTGTGTATTAATTAATGAATTCATGAATCAGTGTATGGACTTAGTGTAACTATACGTAAATGTACGCAATAAGGTTGTGAAATACCAATGATTTGGATTTCCAATTTATATTAAACATAATGTTGGTAGAAATTGGAATTCACTGTTGTGTGAAATATATGAGAAATCAGGTCAAATGTAAATTATACCGTAGATGATATACTCTTTTAAACAGTAGGATTTTTAAATAAATAAACGTTTCACTTAGGTTTCAATTGGATAACTTATGTAGTTTAATGGAGAATCAATTGCAATTAATTGCCATAAATTAGTGATGATAGGGTAGTTTGATTTGGCCTTTAAGAAGCAAAGAAAAAGAAAGCCAAGATTTATGAATTCATTTGCAATGTGAAATGCAAATCTTGTGGATTGTTTTTTTTTTCAAATGGAATTAATATTTAACCATTACGTTAGTGGAGTCTGATAAGTTAAGGTAGATAATCAATGGTAATTTACCTAATTCAAAGGATATATTAATATAAATATGGGTAAAATGAGGTTAGACCAAGGATATAATATTAATTGATTTTTAAGGCTTAATTAATACGTGAAATAGACAAGATTCTACATTCAAACATTTATACAAAGCTAAGTTGTAAATAGAAGTACCAATGTAATATAATGTAAATAGATGGGAATTAACATTTATTTATTTATTTAATGGAATTTAATTTCTATAGTATGATAATCGCAATTAAATGAAATTGAAATAGCTAATTTATACGTTAGTTGAAATTTAGCTGGAATATGAGGATTTTTAATGAAATAGTGAAATCAAATGGAAATAAGGTTTCAATTATACATTGGAATTTATATTCACCATAAAAGGTTAATTGAAAACCAAAGGAGTTAATAAAGGAATCAAGCTTTATCTATTAATTTGGATTTAAGATATGGTAAATTGGATTTATTGCAATAATTAATTCTATAAGATGAGGTTAATACTTATTCTATTTATAATTAGACCAAATTGTTGATATAGATTTTTTGAAAGCAGAATCTATAAATCAATTTGAGTATCAAATTCAATAATTGCGCTTATTGCATAAATAAAGGGAATTTAACGTTAAATATTACGTTACTGAAATTTAAAATGAACTTTAAGAATAATATTGTGAATCATGAATCAAAGTATGTGGCATCCCTATTTGGATAAAGAATGAGTATATAAAAGTTAAAATCTAATATACGGGGTTTTGAGCATTTAATTTTATAATTCTTAAATATAGGAAAGTGCAGAAATTAACACTGCAAATTGATATACTTATAATTTTAATTCACATCCAAGCTTGTGAAATCATTTGAAATTGATTAAATTATATAAGTAATAAAATTTGGACAATTTTAGAATATAATATAAAATTTGGATTTTTGTAATTTATTTTGATTTATTTAATGAATATAAAAATAGCCTTTTTTGTCACGGACTCGGATTTCGATGAAACCAGTTTCATCGGATCCGTATCGGTGAATTATTATAGGGTTTCAAGTTTCGTATCGATCGGACTTGTCGTTTGATCGTACGGGCGTGAAACGCCTTGAAATCAAATTTAATTAAAATCAATTTGAATCAATTTGGAAATTTTGTTTTCAGCATAACTTCTTCATACGATCAAATTTGGACGTGAAACTTTTTCCATCGCGTTCAGAATATTTTAAATTACATATTTAGATATATAGATTTAATAAATTCGGTTCCGGAGGCATAGCGGGCTTTTTGGGCCATAGTTTGTTCCGCACGTTCATTCTACGGTCTATCTACTCTATCTCTAACCCCTCTATATAAACTTAGCTACAAGCCCTAGCCTCCACCTAATTTCTTTTCATCTGAGCGTATACTTTCTTCAAGCTCCTCTTCTTCTTCAATGGGTGCTAACCCTAGATCCAGCCAGAAAAATTCAAATTTAAAAAAAAAAAAAATTCAAATTAAAAAAAAAAAAAAAAAATTCGGATCTGCAGCAGCTTCTGGTCGCGCTTCGGGTTTCAGGGGAGAAAACCCTAGAGCAACTTCGGGTCAGCAAGAAAATGACTCGGGTCACTCCGGGTCGTTTTGGCGAAAACTCCAAGCAAGCACCGGGGAATTGAGGCGGCGCACCGAAGTCGAACCCGAAGTCGACCCAGGACCAGAATTTTTCCATTTTTCAAATTTCCATAACTTTTGCATACGAGCTCGAATTCACGCGCGGTTTGTTTTGCTGGGATCGTATCGGAATTTCTGACGTTTTGACTCTTGTTTGGATGGATTTGGAGACCATCAAAATTTTGAGTTTAAATTGAATTTAAATTCGATTTAAATTCCAAAGGTGAGTGTTTAAAACCCACTCACAACTACTAAAAGCTTTTATGTTTGTTAAATTAATTTTAGAAATGAATAGCAATTTTTTTATGAGTATTTGGCATGTTTATTTCACTCATATTTGTTGAATTGTATTTATTAAGTTTAACTGCTAATTTAATTTATTTATTGCGTATTAATTGATAGTTAGAATTTATTTGTTTGCCTATAAACTGCTAGTTAACAGTTATATAGATTATTATTGAATATAAACTATTAGATTAATAGTTGTTAAATTTAATCTGAATAAAATTGCCAGTTATTACCTGTTATCTATTATCAAAAAATTGTTATTGATTGATATTGCTTGATGATTTTGATTGGATGATGGATGATGTTGATGGATGTTTATTGAATATCATAAAATTGCGAATTATCATGCATATTTCATTTCATTCGGGATTGTGGTTTGAAATGATATACAACCGCAAAATTTTATATCTTTTAAATTGCGGATTGAAATGATAAATATCCGTATCACTTGACCATAGGATAGAAAATTTTATACAGGCACCGCGGTCTATATATAACTATTTTAATGTGATTTCTATGGTTTGGATGGAATACGGTTTCTAAAAATCTTAAATTTTATATTGTATAAATATTATTCTTCCATATATATACATATGAAGTTGAAAATTTTGAAATTAAAAGGTGTATAAAAATCTTGATTTAAAAATGGAAAAAAATTAAGAAAATGGAGTTTAATAATTTATATAATAATTTATATCATATGTTTAAATGTTAAGTTTGGAAATTTTAAGATATGATATTTATAATTGGATTTTTCCCAAAATAAATTGAAATGAATATTCTAGTATAATTTGAATTGGGAAAATATATATATATTATTACTAGAAATTGAACTCTTATTATTTATGGATTTTATGTGAATATTCAAGACTAATTAATAGAACAACTGATCTGTTGAAAGAATAAAATCCAATTTTAGTTTGAAATATTGTTACTCAAAATGGATATACGTATATATAAATAAATTGAAGTGGTTTTGGAACTTGAGAGAGATAAGATAAATTTTTGTTTAGACTTTAATAAAGAAATGTATTTGTAAAGCCATGAGAACTATTTTCTTTACAAAGTAACATTTAAGTTAAACCATTTAATTCATATACCGTTGAATGTCCAAACCATTCAAGTGTTTTTTATAGAAGTTATGGTTTTAAATTATGATTTTCAAAATACTATGCTTTGAAAATATTTGATTTTCAGACGATATGAAGTTAAAGCATTTTGATTTTGGAAAAGAATTATATTTGGGATAAGTGATAAAATATGGTTTTGGGTTTTGAAATGATATCGTATTCATGGTTATGAAATGGAATGTTTATTCTGATTTTTAAAGTATAACCTATTTTTAAATGACCGCGGTGTTATAATAACGATGGGTTGGCAAAGAGACCGGGATCGGATATCTGACATACTCTCTGTCGATACCGAAAACCACTTTGACTAACCGTGTACGCGGTGGAGATTCCAGAGTGAAGTAGGTGGTGACGACGTTTCCTGTAAGGTAAATACGTGGACCTGACTCCCGTGAGTTGGCATAAGGTGGCTAAAACAGGAGCGATTCTCAGGCCAATGAGGTCATTCCTCTGATCGGACCCTCCTCTTCGATATTATACTTTGATTTTGGATTGATTCAGTGGCCACTTCTATATTTTGATTATGGGGAGTTAGTCCGAGGTGGGCGGTAACTGCGGCTACGCGTTTCCACCAGCCTGGATAGCAATTGGTATATCTACCATGGCATTGCCTAGTTGTGCCGTGTCACCTACCATACCGAGCCTTTACTACGAGTTTCTATTTGTGTCGTACCTATGGAGTATCCTCTGGTAGCTTCCCGATCAGGAGGTATTACGGTACTGTATAGACTATTGGCATTATTTGTGTTAAGGGCTATATGGGTAACCCCTTAACGCTATTTAAAAGTAAGTTTATTTTATAAATGGACACTATTATAATAGCGCAATATACTACATAGTAAATAGTTTAACGGATCCTTAGGAGATGTAAATCCCGAACATCTCTTGAGTTACTGTACTCATATTTATTTCTGTTAATTTAACTCACATAAGATCTTTTAGTATGACTCGAGTGTTTTTGTCTTTTCAAATTCGCTCGGGTCAGTCCGAGCGTTTCAGGATCGAAGACTTTAGCTTTGAAGGACGAAGACGAAGGAGTCGTATTATTATTATCTATAGTATTGCACCACACTCTAAATTTCCGCTGCATTGATTGTATTGGTATGTGTAATTCTGATATTCATTGTATAAGTAAAATAAATATTTTGTAAACAGTTATCATGAACTGTATATTGATTATTATATTTTATCCTTCCGCTGTGAGATTCTATTTTGTTTTATTTCTTCTCTGTTTTTCTTATTTACCCCATAACAATCCGCCCTTGCGTATGCTTTGAATTGGCACGTGTGTCGGATTAAAGTGTGCGAAAAGGCGGGATGTTACAGTTGGTATCAGAGCTTTGGTTTAGCGATAAACCTTGGTTTTGTGGGGTTTGACTCTTTGTTAATAGGGTAGTAATATCCTATGGGAGTCGCTGAGTGTATATATATGAGAGAGCGTATTTGTTAGTGTTAATAAAGATTTTGATATTGTGTTAATCTGTTCCGCTTTGTATTTATAAATTTTGGTTGATGCATGGGACGCTATGACATCAATAGGGATTTCTAAACACTTAATAGGACAGACCGACATAATATTTGTTTTTAATATAGGTGAATGAAATAATTTTGCCTATTATATTTTCTATATATAAAAATATTTTTATAAATATATATATATATATATATATATATATATATATATATATATATATTTGGTTGCTATAGATTGGGTGTTAGGAAATAAAAATATTTATAACAATTGAAGCTAAGTTGAAATTATAATAAATCAAATTGGAGATTTTAGAACTTAAGTCCGGGATTTTTGAAAATCTTCTTTCAAAGGATTTGTGAAATATAATGATTTGGTTTATAGGTAATTTCTTATATAAATGTTTAGTATAATTCGGAAGAATTGTTTTAAAAGAGGATTTTGGAGAAAATAAATTTTGTACTTTCCTCTCTGTCGCTAGAAAATAATTTCGGTGATGGCGGCCGCATCATCGACTTTCATTTTCGAGTTTCGTAAGGGAAAGGCCACTGTAGTAAATTCTACTGCAGATTTATTTTGAAATTATCTAAAATTTTAAATTGTTTTAAATATAAATTGAGATATAAGTTGTAAGAACTCATTTATCTATTATTTTTAAAATAAAATTGAAATTTGACCCGGTATTTAATTCTAAAATTTTCCACTAATTAATGGTTTAAATTATTTTTAGGGAAATATAAAGTAAATAATAAATGGATTGAAACCTCTAATTTAAGTAAGAAAATTAATGCTAGGTATAAAGGAAGTTAAAATTTTAACTGATAAATAATGGTAAAGATTTATTGAAAATCAACGAATTAAAAGGGTTGAGATTAAACTTGTATAAGTTCTTTTGCCTTTTCTTTAACATAAATAACTTACCAAGTATAAAAATTTGAAATGTGAATTAAGAGTGGAATAGAATACTATGCAAGTAGAATTTTTGGAAATAATGAAGTATTCAATAAATTACTGTTATAAATAAGAATTTAATGGTATTAACTTAAGTGATGATTGGAATTTTACTAAAATTAAAGGTTGTATTATTAATAGGTGATTTTAACCTTAAGAAAGTAAAAATGAAATTCCTTAATTTATAAAGTTTGATTGTAGGGTTATTAACTTAAGTACGCCTTAATTTCCCCCTATTCTAATATAATAGAAAGTAAGTAATATATAAATGACTGTAAACCCTAAGTAATTAATTAATAAAATTCCTTATTTTTAAGAATGAAGGTTAAAGGGTTAATAATTTAAGTGTAATTAAAAAGGGTTACTGTAATTAAATATAATAGAAAGTGGGTAATTAAATTGTTACTATTATTAAATATAATAGAAACTTCAACATTAAATAAATGAATGAAATTAAAGGTAAGTTGAAATTGTAATTTATAAAACAAATATATATTAATTTAAGGAATTGAGAAGAAACTTGTAAATTTTCACTTACATTCTTAAAACATACATAACTTACCATATAATAAAAGTTGCAATGTTAGTAAGAAAATGTAAGGGGAAATCTTACAAGTGAAGCTTGAGGTAATAAAGGTATTCAATAAATTTGCTGTTATTAATGAGAATTAATTGTATAAACTTAAGTTAAATTGGAAATTTTACTATATAAGTAAAGGTAAGTAGTATAAATAGATGATATAAACTTTAGTCAATAAATTGGAATGCAAATATAATGAATTTTGTAATAAATGGAAAACGGAAATTGTAAGAAATAAAGAAATCCCTCCATAAATGAAAGAAAGAAAATCAAACCACTGAAGCATGAAATAAATGTATAATAAGTTAATTTAGTTGTTGGTTTGAATTGTATTGTTTGATTTATGATTGTGGGGTAAGGAACTTGAAGTTGTTGGATGAATAAATAATCTATCTTTGTTCCATCTAAGACTGTTGAGTAAAGGATGCACTTGATAGTTAATTTCATTTCATACAAATTTCAAGTTTGAACCCAAACAACTATTTGTTTGATGGATTAAATGATTGCTTTGTGTGTGTATATATGTTGTTTGTAAGGTTGATGGTTGTTTAATTGTTTGGTTGATTAATGATTGAATCCACTTGAATAGTTCACTTTAAAATAAATATTTAACCTTTTAGATTTTATAAGTGAAATGCAGGCTATGGAAGCCACTGCTACTGCTCTGGTTCCCTAATAATAAGCGTATTGCCCGACAAATAGGTATGTTTTCGGATTACGTTTAAAGCGCTATTTTATAATTTTGCCCGTGTTGGGATAATATTTTGATAATATATGTAATATATTTGTATATTTTGATATTATATTTTCTCCAGAGTCTCTCCGTAGAAAGGAGACTCTGCCAAAAATTTTCGTAAATTTTGGACTTAGAATTTTGTTGAATATTTTCCAAACTTTAATGATTTAAGTATAAAAGGTTATAATGACTATAAAACGGGCATATCTCATTTAAGGAAATTAATTTAGTAAATTATTGTTTATAAGTTAATATTTGAAATAAGATGTAATGTTTTATTCTTCCTTCTCCCTTCTTTTTCCTTTTCGGGGACGAAAAGTTTTGAGTGGGGGAGATTGTAACGACCCGTTAAATTAATAATATTAAATGAGTTAAATTAATATAATTTCTAACCTGATTTAGAAAAAAAAAAGGCTTTAAGATTTATTTGAGAAAATGTAGTAATTTGTTATAGTAATTGGAATTTAATGTAACAATTTAATTTTTATGACAATAGTTTTGGATAATGTAATTGTCACACTTTGTTAAAAGTTAATGTTAAGAAACCAATAAATGTTGAATTAGTGAATATTAATAAAATATTTACTAGAATGGGATTCATTTAATATTAAAATAAATAGTAGGATTGTTTCATTTGGTGACCGTTGAATAAACCAATGCAATAAGTGTAGATAAATTTTTTTATGAATATTGTTCGATAATGAATGTACTTAAAAACGGTAATAAACTTAATATAAGAAAACAAAGGCAAATTGTGTATTAATTAATGAATTCATGAATCAGTGTATGGACTTAGTGTAACTATACGTAAATGTACGCAATAAGGTTGTGAAATACCAATGATTTGGATTTCCAATTTATATTAAACATAATGTTGGTAGAAATTGGAATTCACTGTTGTGTGAAATATATGAGAAATCAGGTCAAATGTAAATTATACTGTAGATGATATACTCTTTTAAACAGTGGGATTTTTAAATAAATAAACGTTTCACTTAGTTTTCAATTGGATAACTTATGTAGTTTAATGGAGAATCAATTGCAATTAATTGCCATAAATTAGTGATGATAGGGTAGTTTGATTTGGCCTTTAAGAAGCAAAGAAAAAGAAAGCCAAGATTTATGAATTCATTTGCAATGTGAAATGCAAATCTTGTGGATTGTTTTTTTTTTTCAAATGGAATTAATATTTAACCATTACGTTAGTGGAGTCTGATAAGTTAAGGTTGATAATCAATGGTAATTTACCTAATTCAAAGGATATATTAATATAAATATGGGTAAAATGAGGTTAGACCAAGGATATAATATTAATTGATTTTTAAGGCTTAATTAATACGTGAAATAGACAAGATTCTACATTCAAACATTTATACAAAGCTAAGTTGTAAATAGAAGTACCAATGTAATATAATGTAAATAGATGGGAATCAACATTTATTTATTTAGTTAATGGAATTTAATTTCTATAGTATGGTAATCGCAATTAAATGAAATTGAAATAGCTAATTTATACGTTAGTTGAAATTTAGCTGGAATATGAGGATTTTTAATGAAATAGTGAAATCAAATGGAAATAAGGTTTCAATTATACATTGGAATTTATATTCACCATAAAAGGTTAATTGAAAACCAAAGGAGTTATTAAAGGAATCAAGCTTTATCTATTAATTTGGATTTAAGATATGGTAAATTGGATTTATTGCAATAATTAATTCTATAAGATGAGGTTAATACTTATTCTATTTATAATTAGACCAAATTGTTGATATAGATTTTTTGAAAGCAGAATCTATAAATCAATTTGAGTATCAAATTCAATAATTGCGCTTATTGCATAAATAAAGGGAATTTAACGTTAAATATTACGTTACTGAAATTTAAAATGAACTTTAAGAATAATATTGTGAATCATGAACCAAAGTATGTGGCATCCCTATTTGGATAAAGAATGAGTATATAAAAGTTAAAATCTAATATACGGGGTTTTGAGCATTTAATTTTATAATTCTTAAATATAGGAAAGTGCAGAAATTAACACTGCAAATTGATATACTTATAATTTTAATTCACATCCAAGCTTGTGAAATCATTTGAAATTGATTAAATTATATAAGTAATAAAATTTGGACAATTTTAGAATATAATATAAAATTTGGATTTTTGTAATTTATTTTGATTTATTTAATGAATATAAAAATAGCCTTTTTTTGTCACGGACTCGGATTTCGATGAAACCAGTTTCGTCGGATCCGTATCAGTGAATTATTATAGGGTTTCAAGTTTCGTATCGATCGGACTTGTCGTTTGATCGTACGAGCGTGAAACGCCTTGAAATCAAATTTAATTAAAATCAATTTGAATCAATTTGGAAATTTTGTTTTCAGCATAACTTCTTCATACGATCAAATTTGGACGTGAAACTTTTTCCATCGCGTTCAGAATATTTTAAATTACCTATTTGGATATATAGATTTAATAAATTCGGTTCCGGAGGCATAGCGGGCTTTTTGGGCCATAGTTTGTTCCGCACGTTCATTCTACGGTCTATCTACTCTATCTCTAACCCCTCTATATAAACCTAGCTACAAGCCCTAGCCTCCACCTAATTTCTTTTCATCTGAGCGTATACTTTCTTCAAGCTTCTCTTCTTCTTCAATGGGTGCTTACCCTAGATCCAGTCAGAAAAATTCAAATTTAAAAAAAAAAATTCAAATTTAAGAAAAAAAAAAATCAAATTTAAAAAAAAAAAAAAATCGGATCTGCAGCAGCTTCTGGTCGCGCTTCGGGTTTCAGGGGAGAAAACCCTAGAGCAACTTCGGGTCAGGAAGAAAATGACTCGGGTCGCTCCGGGTCGCTTTGGCGAAAACTCCAAGCAAGCACCGGGGAAATGAGGCGGCGCACCGAAGTCGAACCCGAAGTCGACCCAGGACCAGAATTTTTCCATTTTTCAAATTTCCATAACTTTTGCATACGAGCTCGGATTCACGCTCGGTTTGTTTTGCTGGGATCGTATCGGAATTTATGACTTTTTGACGCTGGTTTGGATGGATTTGGAGACCGTCAAAATTTTGAGTTTAAATTGAATTTAAATTCGATTTAAATTCCAAAGGTGAGTGTTTAAAACCCACTCACAACTACTAGAAGCTTTTATTTTTGTTAAATTAATTTTAGAAATGAATAGCAATTTATTTATGAGCATTTGGCATGTTTATTTCACTCATATTTGTTGAATTGCATTTATTAAGTTTAACTGTTAATTTAATTTATTTATTGCGTATTAATTGATAGTTAGAATTTATTTGTTTGCCTATAAACTGCTAGTTAACAGTTATATAGATTATTACTGAATATAAACTATTAGATTAATAGTTGTTAAATTTAATCTGAATAAATTTGCCAGTTATTACCTGTTATCTATTATCAAATATAAATTGTTATTGATTGATATTGCTTGATGATTTTGATTGGATGATGGATGATGTTGATGGATGTTTATTGAATATCATATAATTGCGAAGTATCATGCATATTTCATTTCATTCGGGATTGTGGTTTGAAATGATATACAACCGCAAAATTTTATATCTTTTAAATTGCGGATTGAAATGATAAATATCCGTATCACTTGACCATAGGATAGAAAATTTTATACAGGCACCGCGGTCTATATATAACTATTTTAATGTGATTTCTATGGTTTGGATGGAATACGGTTTCTAAAAATCTTAAATTTTATATTGTATAAATATTATTCTTCCATATATATACATATGAAGTTGAAAATTTTGAAATTAAAAGGTGTATAAAAATCTTTATTTAAAAATGGAAAAAAATTAAGAAAATTGAGTTTAATAATTTATATCATATGTTTAAATGTTAAGTTTGGAAATTTTAAGATATGATATTTATAATTGGATTTTTCCCAAAATAAATTGAAATGAATATTCTAGTATAATTTGAATTGGGAAAATATATATATTTTATTACTAGAAATTGAAGTCTTATTATTTATGGATTTTATGTGAATATTCAAGACTAATTAATAGAACAACTGATCTGTTGAAAGAATAAAATCCAATTTTAGTTTGAAATATTGTTACTCAAAATGGATATACGTATATATAAATAAATTGAAGTGGTTTTGGAACTTGAGAGAGATAATATAAATTTTGGTTTAGACTTTAATAAAGAAATGTATTTGTAAAGCCACGAGAACAATTTTCTTTACAAAGTAACATTTAAGTTAAACCATTTAATTCATATACCGTTGAATGTCCAAACCATTCAAGTTTTTTTTATAGAAGTTATGGTTTTAAATTATGATTTTCAAAATACTATGCTTTGAAAATATTTGATTTTCAGACGATATGAAGTCAAAGCATTTTGATTTTGGAAAAGAATTATATTTGGGATAAGTGATAAAATATGGTTTTGGGTTTTGAAATGATATCGTATTCATGGTTATGAAATGGAATGTTTATTCTGATTTTTAAAGTATAACCTATTTTTAAATGACCGCGGTGTTATAATAACGATGGGTTGGCAAAGAGACCGGGATCGGATATCTGACATACTCTCTGTCGATACCGAAAACCACTTTGACTAACCGTGTACGCGGTGGAGATTCCAGAATGAAGTAGGTGGTGGCGACGTTTCCTGTAAGGTAAATACATGGACCCGACTCCCGTGAGTTGGCATAAAGTGGCTAAAACAGGAGCGATTCTCAGGCCAATGAGGTCATTCCTCTGATCGGACCCTCCTCTTCGATATTATACTTTGATTTTGGATCGATTCAGTGGCCACTTCTATATTTTGAATTTGGGGAGTTAGTCCGAGGTGGGCGGTAACTGCGGCTACGCGTTTCCACCAGCCTGGATAGCAATTGGTATATCTACCCTGGCATTGCCTAGTTGTGCCGTGTCACCTACCATACCGAGCCTTTACTACGAGTTTCTATTTGTGTCGTACCTATGGAGTATCCTCTGGTAGCTTCCCGACCAGGAGGTATTACGGTACTGTATAAACTATTGGCATTATTTGTGTTAAGGGCTATATGGGTAACCCCTTAACGCTATTTAAAAGTAAGTTTATTTTATAAATAGACACTATTATAATAGCGCAATATACTACATAGTAAATAGTTTAACGGATCCTTAGGAGATGTAAATCCCGAACATCTCTTGAGTTACTGTACTCATATTTATTTCTGTTAATTTAACTCACATAAGATCTTTTAGTCTGACTCGAGTGTTTTTGTCTTTTCAAATTCGCTCGGGTCAGTCCGAGCGTTTCAGGATCGAAGACTTTAGCTTTGAAGGACGAAGACGAAGGAGTCGTATTATTATTATCTATAGTATTGCACCACACTCTAAATTTCCGCTGCATTGATTGTATTGGTATGTGTAACTCTGATATTCATTGTATAAGTAAAATAAATATTTTGTAAACAGTTATCATGGACTGTATATTGATTATTATATTTTATCTTTCCGCTGTGAGATTCTATTTTGTTTTATTTCTTCTCTGTTTTTCTTATTTACCCCATAACAATCCGCCCTTGCGTATGCTTTGAATTGGCACGTGTGTCGGTTTAAAGTGTGCGAAAAGGCGGGATGTTACAGATATCATATATCGATATGATAATCAACGAATATCAAAATATCCATAATCAAATAAATACTGTTGAGGAATCCAGTTGGATCCCTCCAACCTGTTTTCCTGCATCCAAAGATGTTAGCACAATACCAATTCCGTTCCAGTACGAAATTATCGCGGTATATAGGATTTAAAATATTATCCGCTTAATAGACGGCGCAATAGGATCTCATCCGCTATATACTGCGGGAAATCAACAACTGCAATATATACATATGTCAATATATATATATTGCTATTATATATAATACCAATTTCACTGTTTATGAAATATTCGCGGTATATGTTTTTAATAAATAACATCCGCTTACTAACGGCGCATAATGTCTATTTTAACAATCAATAGATAACAATCATCATTCAAACATGCATTCAAATATTTTAAATATAACTATTTAAAATAAAAATCGAAACTAATTCGATTGAGTGAGAAGTTCTCACCTTGATTTCAATTTCGTTTTAGCGATTTAATTCGAATAAAATTAAACGGACGTTTAATTTTACCCGAAATTCTCACTAACTCCAAACGACTCCAATCCAATTCCATAGCGTAGTGCTCGTCCATACGATTCCAACGCAACTGGTTTCGCGCGTTTTCGACCTCGTATGAAAAAGATATGAATTTATGAAGTTACACGATTTATATACCTATAAATTTACAAAAAAATTTAATTTTAAACCCACACCTAAATCATCACCGTCCATCACCTTCTTCCCTCATCTTCACGTAAGCGCGTTCTCTCCAGTAAGTGTCGTACCCAACATCACATTTAAACCCTAATCACGCGACCTAATACAAACACCTCCAGGCCGATCAACTAGTGCCAACCTATAGCCCCCGATGAGCTCCACCTTCGGTCCTGACAGTTGCGAGCTCGGCCTCCCCCTCCTCCCTAAAAACGTACGTGTACGCAACCTATACATGGCCAAAATTTGGCGACCACGTTGCTCCAAAACCCATCATCTCCGTATAGATGTGAAGCCCTCGTCGTCCCTTACAACTTTCGTGTTGAACTTTTCTTGAATTGATGAACGAATTTGATGAATTCAAGGGAGGAAGGTCGTTAAATTCTGGCCTTTGAATATAAACTGGCGGCTAGGGTTATTAAGTTAGGGTTTGCAAATAAATTTGTGAAGAGTGGTGCTTTTATAGAGAACCGACGAAACACTATTCATTCCGGAAATTCCAAACTCCGATTTACGCGCGGTGACCAGCGTTTCTAGGGTTTACCCCGCGTTCCGGATGCAATGGAACAGGTTTCGAAAGCTAATTCGGTCATCTGAGCGAGTTATGGCAATAAACGTTCAATTTAAAATTAAACCGATTAAACGATTTTCTAGGCGTTTTAGCTTGCATCGAACAAACGATAAATCCGATTGACATGAAATTTGAAACCACACAATAATATCAGATTACAGATCCGATGAAACTGGTTTCGTCGAAATCCGAGACTGTTTGAAAAATGGCTATTTTAACTCACTAAATTAATATTAAAAACAATTCGATGGTTTCGAGCTGCCACGGTCAAACGACAACTCCGTTTGCTACGAAATTTGAAATCCGGTAATAACAAACTATTACGGATCCAATGGAACTAGTTTCGTCCAATTCTAAGACTGTTCGAAAATTGGCTATTTTCACTAGTCGATTAAATATTAAAATATTCAATTTTCACAAATTAACTTTTAATTCGATTTTAAAAGTTCTAAAATATCATTCTAACTCCAATATGATAAAATAAAATTTTACAAATCATTTTCAATCATATTTAACCTAAATTTCAATTATTCTTATAATTTCACTATTAAATTATCGATTTAATTATTCAATTAAATCCAATTATTCAAAATAAAATTTATTTGACTTATAATTTCACTTATTAATATTTAAAATTAATTAAATATTCAAATTTTAATAAATTAAAATTCTGGGTCGTTACATGGATAATGATGGAATTGTCAAAAAATCTGGATTAAATTATTTTTTATAATTAATCAAGGGATTAATTCAGGAATTAATTAAGGAATAATTAATTGAATAAAGTGATTAAGGTAGTTAATTACAGATTGAGATTAATCAAACGTGATTAATAATTATGGTTTAAGTAAGATTAATTACTGAAAGTAATTAATTTAATTTAGTAATTAGTTAAATATAATTAAGGATCATTAATTAATATAATTAATGATGTAATTAAGATTGATTAATTAATATTAATTAATCAATAATAAGTGATTAGGTGTAATTAATTGATTGTAGTTACTTAAGGTTAAATGTAATTAATTATAGTTAATTAATTAATGAAGTAATTAAAGGTTAATTACTGTATTGGGTTTAGGTAATTAATTTTGTGAAATTAATTGAAGTATAGTTAATCAAGGGTGATTAATTAAGATGATAAATTAGAGTTTAGTTAATTAATTAAATTATAATTAATTAATGATAATGTAAGCAAGATTTATATTGTGTTAGTAATTAATTTAATTCATTTTAAATTAGTTAAAGATGATGTAATTAATTTAATTCAATTTAAATTAATTATAGATAATATGATTATAGGTCATTGCTTATGAATGGATGATACTGGTTGCCTTGAATGGTTTGGAATCTCAACTATGAGATTAGTAATGTTGAGTGATATGGATGCATTGATTGCATTGTGATGATGATAATGTGGATTATCTGTTGTGATGATAATGATAATTATCTGTTGTGAATCTGTGAATTATATATCTGTGTGTATATAGATAATGTTATTGAATTGTTTTAAACTCTAAAACAACTTGGACCTAAAAGACACGCTATGGATTTCGATGAGACCAGGATCGGGTTTCCATATTTGGACATCCGAAAACCACATCGATCCAAATTAACGATAGGTCGTGAATCTTATGTGAAGAGTGAAGACTCGAGGTGTAAGGACTATTGGTCTGTATAACTCTGGGGGTGATTCCGTGATGAGTTTGACGGAAATAGTACTTACAGGCTCGAGATGGAGATTCAGAGTGCAAGGGTTATCGTCGTTAACTCTAAGGGTGATTCCAAAACGAGTGTAACGAGATAATGCCTTTGGTTTCGTTCGAACCCGGAACGAACTTGTATGGATTGAATGCTTTCAGCACATCGTCAGGTGAACGATGAGCATTCTAAGAGATGTGTTCTCTAAAGGTAATCGTAGCCTCAAGCCTCATCAACCAGGAATGGCTAAAACAGGGGAGGTGTAGCAAGGCTTCGTGGGTAGCTCCCACTGGAGAGCAAGATTTTCCCGTCTAGAAGTCCCTTTTTATTCGGCTTAGTGGGCAGTTGGATATGCGCACCAACTGCGGGGTTGTCTTGTTCGGAACTGTTCAGTAAGGAATGGTATCGGCCTTGTGTTGCAGAGGAGCAGGCGTACTCCTCGGTACGTTGATCTAGGCCACTTACTGTGACGGGCAGTACCCCAGTAGCCTTGCCATTGTATGGAATCCAAAATCCAATAAGTGCCAACGATTTTGATTGTGTTACCCACTTTTGTGGCTAGTAGCTGGAATTTAATCATGTAACAATTTCGGCTATTTCATATTTACTTGAAAACCCTAGACCTATTATAATATCATTGGATTTCCTATCAAATATTTTGGTTAGCGTAAGGTAAAAAAAATTCCATGTTTATGTGTGGGAAGTCTTACGTGATACCTTTTATTTCAAAAGGTTTTTGAAAATTAAGCAACTTTAACCTGTTACCTACACCAGACCCATGTCTAACCCGGAGTTTATTTTTGTTTTCATAAACTTTTGGGTACTCAAATTTTTACGAGTAGCCAAGCGATTCAGGTTGGCTTTGACGAATCTTGGAGGAGCAATGGAGCGGGAGGCTTCTGCGTTAGATATAGTATTCCGCTATGTGTTCTGTGTTTTCTCTGAATTGTACTATGTTGTAAATACTAGGCATGTGTTTATAACTGTCTAGAATGTGTTGTATTATCTGTGTACTATGATAGTGGTTGTAAACTACGTAATTGTAACGACCCAGAATTTTATTTAATTAAAATTTGAATATTTAATTAATTTTAAATATTAAGAAGTGAATTTATAAGTCAAATAAATTTTTATTCGAATAATTGGATTTAATTGAATAATTAAATCGATAATTTAATATGTTAAATTATGGAAATAATTGAAAATTGAGTTAAATATGATTGAAAATGATTAGTAAAATTTTATTTTATCATGTTGAAGTTAGAATGATATTTTAGAACTTTTAAAATCGATTTAAAAGTTAATTTGTGAAAATTGAATATTTTAATATTTAATCGACTAGTGAAAATAGTCAATTTTTGAACTGTCTCAGAATTGAACGAAACCAGTTCCATTGGATCCGTAATAGTTAGTTATTACCGGATTTCAATTTTCGTGTCAATCGGAGCTATCGTTTGATCGTGGCAGCTCGAAACGCATCGAATTATTTTTAATTTTAATTTGGCGAGTAAAAATAGCCATTTTTCAAAAAGTCTCGGATTTCAACGAAACCAGTTTCATCGGATCCGTAATGTGATATTATTGTAAGGTTTCAAATTTCAAGTCAATTGGATTTACCGTTTGTCCGGTACAAATTAAAACGCCTAGAAAATCGCTTAAATCGGTTTAATTTAAATTGAGCGTTTATAGCCATAACTCGCACAGATGTCCGAATTAGCTTCTGAAACCTGTTCCATTGTGTCCGGAACGCGGGGTAAACCCTAGAAACGCTGGTTACGGCGCGTAAATCGGAGTTCGGAATTTCCGGATGAATAGTGTTCGATTTTCTTCTATAAATAGAGACCCTTGCCTTCATAATTTAGAAAAAAATAAAATAAAACCTAACCCTAATCTAAACCTAGCCACCACTACCCTAATGAAAGGCCAGATTTTTCCCACCTTCCTCTCTCAATCACTCACGATCCATCAACAATTAGAAGAAATCACCAACTAAGAAGTTGTAGAGGGGAGTGTGTTCTTCAGATCCATACGGGTGTGATAGTTTTTAGAGACTCGAGGAAGGAGAAAAAGGGACCGACAGGGGGGGAGCTGCGCACGCATTTCAATGAGAAGGGGGTGGCCGAGTTCTATGGCCTTCAGGCCGAGCATGGAGGGGGTCAAGAGCTTCAAAACGCAAGTCCCTGATCGAGTTTTTATCGAGTATTGAGGATGCAAATTGAAACCCTAGTATCAAGAGTTGGGTTTGATTTTGTTTCGTGCGGCCTGGAGATGTTTGTGAACGTGAGGGAGATGATGGGGTGGACGGGCCTGATGAGGGGGGGGGGGGGTTTGGATCCAAGGGTGATGAAGGACTTAGGTTATAAATTAGTTTATATATGTTGTAATTATTAAGTTTAAATTCGTACAAACTTCAAATATTCATAACTTTTTCATACGAGGTCGAAAACGCGCGAAACCAGTTGCGTTGGAATCGTATCGACGAGCACTACGCGATGGAACTGGATTGGAGTCGTTTGGAGTTAGTGAGAATTTTGGGTAAAATTAAACGTCCGTTTAATTTTATTTGAAATAAATCGCTAAAACGAATTTAAAATCAAGGTGAGAACTTCTCACTCAATCGAATCAGTTTCGATTTTATTTAAATAGTTAGATTTAAAATATTTGAATGCATGTTTGAATGTTGATTGATATCTATTGATTGTTAAAATAGACATTATACGCCGTTAGTAAGCGGATGTTATTTAATAAAAACATATACCGCGAATATTTCATAAACAGTGAAATTGGTATTATATATAATATCAATATATATATATTGGCATATGTATATATTGGAGTTATTGATTTCCCGCATTTTTTTGTTTAGCGGATGAGACCCTATTGCGCCGTCTATTAAGCGGATAATATTTAAATCCCATATACCGCGATAATTTCGTACTGGAGCGAAATTGGTATTGTGCTAATGTTTGTGAATGCAGGAAAACAGGTTGGAGGGATCCAACTGGATTCCTCAACAGTATTTATTTGATTTCAGATATTTTGATATTTGATGGATTTTCATATCGATATATGATATCGTTGTTGTCGTGATTGACTATTTGGTATGTAGCATCATTGGACCAAGTTTTGGAATTTTAAAATGATTTATAAAGTGATTTTTGAAAATATACTATATGTTTGGAATTTGATCTATTTTAAATAAATAAACGTTATAATTTTTAAAGTTATAAAAATTATGATTTTTGAGAAATATAAGTTAAAAGTTGATTTTTGAGAATATGATGCTAATGATTTTATAAAATAGTTTAATCGGGATTTTAGAATTGATTGTGAAAAGTTTAAATATAGGATTTATAAAATTTAATTATTTTATAAATCAAAATGGTGAAATTATAAAGGAGATTAAATATGTTTTAAAGAATAATATAAATTGACTTATATTAAGAGAATTATAAATGGATATTTATAAATTGAAATATTGACATTATAAAACGAGTTTTTATAAAGTGTTTGAATGAAGTGAAAATGAATTTCATAAATGAATGAAATTTATAGAATTATAAACGGTGAAGTTATAAATGGAATTTTATAAGCAGTAGGTTTATATAATTTATAAAGTTATTAAAAGAATAGATTTGGATAAATAATTGAATCTTATAAGTTATAAGATTTATAATTATGAAGTTTAAAAGAACGGTTTTGTAAAATAATCGTTTTATAAGCATTTAACTGATGATGTGAACTTTTGGTTTATAATTGAGTTATAAATCGAATAGGTTAATAAAGAAAATTTATAAAAGGAAGTTGTTATAAAATAAATAGAAATGGAGTTTATAAACGTTGTTTTATAAATTCGAAAACGACTTATTTTGATAAGTAAATTGTTATAAATTATAAATGGAGTTATATTCACGTTTTTGAACTGTGAATAATCCTTTGAAATAAAATGAATAAAAGGATGAAATTTGTTAACGTAGTATATTCACGTTTTTGAATAGTGAATAATATGTTAAAGAAAATGTTTTGGATTTGGTGTTTTAAATAGAATTAAAACGATCTAACAATGTTTTAAAATGTGTTGAGATTCGAAATCATAGATTTCAACATTCATTGTTGAAATAGACGTTTTCGAGAAATAAAAGGAAATGGTAGACTATAACACTGTTGTTATAGTAAATGATTTCCGAAAGGAAATGTTTTGTATAGTATTGGGATTTATATATCTATTTTAATTTCGAATCCCTATACTAGTGATTTTGGGTTGTCGTAACGATGTTTTACGCAACATTCGTTTTGGCCCAAATAAATATGTTTAAGGGAATGATTTCCTTAAAGAATGAAATATGTACTTAATTTCGATTTAAGTATATTGAATATTTTCCAAGTGTTGAAAATAAATAGATTTGTGAATTACTTATTAAATAAGTATGGAATTGTTTTCCAATATAAAGTGAATATTTTGAGAATTTATCTTTTTGAAGATAAATTGAAAAGGAATATTGAAATGAATAATTGGAATCGAATATTCATAGATATTTTGGATTATAAATTCACTATGGAATTTATGAATGAAAAGGAGAATTTGTGTAAAAATAAATATTGATTTATTTTTGAAGTATTGAAAATTTTATATCTAGTGAAGATATTTTTGAAAAATAAATAATTTGGAAAATTATTTGGAAACTGGTGATGTGTGCATATCCATTGATAGTTCAATAGCCGACTATCAATATTTCCCTTTGAATGGGTAATTGATGTGATTTGCTTGAATTTGAATGCCACACTTATTTTTGAATAAGCGCTCACTATTCGGGTTAATCGGGAAAGGACCATGGGGTCGTATAACCCATTCCGAATATGTGATACGTCGTTGTGAATTGCATTGAAGATCGGTGTTGAAGACCGAGTATTTGCAAAAGCGATAGGATGACCTATCGATTGTCTCTGCACTGGGTAGCTCCTAGTATAGAGATTCCTTAAGTGATGGGAAATTCGATCGGGATTATGAATACCCGGATTTGCAAGGGCTTCGTAAGAAGTGCCTTCGGTTTTGTTCGAGCCCGGAACAGACTTGTATGGATTGTATGTCTGACATTACAAGTTGAGATATAAAGCCGATTTCTTTCAAATATATTTCTGTTGGTGGCGGAGAATTTATTCTTTTAGCTTAACACCCTTCTCTGAGACGTACGTGCTTAGAGGTTATATAGTTGAAGTTATCAGCGATATATTCCCAATTTGGTAATGTGATATGCTGAGTGATGCTGAAATGATCATTGTGTTGATTATTTGTGATAGGATCGTTTATTTGATCGTCTATCTTTGTGATCATTTCTATGATCATTTGTTGACCCAAAGCATGGCTTTTGTATAAAGTATGTTTTTGTGGATGTGACTTCGTCGAGCCTCACACCCCGTGAATGGTCAAAACAGGAAAGAAGCAGCAAGGTTATGAGGGGTAGCGCCCTTTAGGATGTGTGCATTTCCTTCTGGAAAGGGGTGGTATCATGGTATGGAGCCCAGATACTTACTCATGTTGAAAACACTTTGTTATGATTGTGTGAATTGATTGCGAGCGCTTGGTTAAAAGGTCCCAAAGGACCGGGGGATGGCATATTCGGTCAGTTGTTACTCAGTTAGGGGTAACCCGGCCTTGTGTTGGTAGAGATCCGGTTTGGTTCTCGGGGATGTCCATCCAGAGGCATTCTCATGTGGCAATGGGAAGTTCCTTGGCCTGATCATTCGTTGGAAATCCAAAGAAACAATACGAAACTTGTACGGTATTAGTTGTAGAACCTATCATTCACTTATGGTGTCGCAACACTGTTTGGATGGTAGCTATAGTAGGCATAGTTCGAAATGTCTATGTTGGCTAAGATTTATATCTTTATTTTCGAAATAATTTTCTACACTATGCACTAGTAATAATATCAAATGCTTCTTTTTAAATGTGTATCAAGCATCTTTGGCTATCATAAGGAGAAATCTCCTCCGATTCTGCGTTTGCATGTGTGTGTGTGCGGGAGGCCTTATGGTAGTCCCATTTTTAAAAGCATTGCGAATTGACTTTAAAAATATTCCTCTATTTTGATTTTAAAGATAAATAAACTGTTTTGAGTTCTCACACCAGTCACATGACTGACTCGGAGTTTATTGTTTTCCTTCCTAAGCTCTGGGTGCCCGCCAATTTCCACACGGGCAGTTAAGAGTTAGGTTTATCAGGATATTCTGGATATTCTGGAGTTGCTGGAGGCAAGCTGGATGGCATGGCGTATTACTAGTATATAGTACTTCTTTTTCCGCTGCATTGTTTAATGTTGTTGTTGTTGTACACTCTGATGATATGATGTAATGAAATGTAATGTGATGTAATGTAATAACTGACACAGTTCTTTGTTTAAAGATTATTCATTTATTATTATATGTTGTTCCGCTGCGAATTGTGAGATTCTGATGTGATTCTGTTGTTTTCTTTCTGTTCTATTATTTCTCTTCTTTCTTCTCTATTTTCTATCTTTCTTCTCTCTCTTCTTCTATATTTTTCTATTCTCTTCTTCTTCTTTTCTTTTTCTTAAACCCTCAGTGTTCGGTTTTCCGTCGTTCGATTTCTCGACAGTCGATAAAGTGAGTATCGATGTTGAAATTTCGGAAGACGAAGAATCGGGTCCTGACAGTAATATTTTATGTTATTAATATAATTTATTCGTTCCTCTGTTTAGATTCTGATGTGTTGTTTCTTCTTCTTCTTCTCTTTCTTTCTCTTTTCTATCCCTTTCTTTCTTATTAATGATGCGACTTCCTGGTGTTTGGAAGCCAGGTCGTTGCAAAATGGGCAGCAGCCGAGCCCCTTGCTACTATCACAATAAAGAAAGTGATCAACTTTTTTGTACGCAGCATTATATGTCATTTTGGTCTCCCTCATATCGTCAACACTGATAACGGGGCCTAATTCGATAACATCGAGTTCAAGAGTTTCTGTCAGCGATTACTATCAAGAAGAAATTCTCTGCAGTTGTGTGCCCTAAAACGAATGGTTAGGTCGAAGCTGTTAATAAAGTTATAAAGTCCATTCCTAAGAAACGGCTGGAAAAGGCCAGGGGCAAATGGGTCGATGAGTTCCTATGGCCCTATGGGCTTATCGAACAACCCATAAGTCCGCGACCGGCCGCACTCTGTTTTCATTCTCGTACGGTTCAAAAGCCATTATTCTAGTTGAGTTGGAAGTGTCTTCTCATGGTGTGACATATTATGACCCGAAGACAAATGCTATACTACTGCCGAATCTCTGGACTTATTGGATGAGAAGTGAGCAAAGGCTGATTTGAGGGTAGCCGCGTATCGAAGTCGTGTCGTCCGATTATATAATGCCAAGGTCTAACCTCGAACCTTTGAACTGAACACCCACGTCCTTAAGGGAATTTACTCGGTCCCTTCGCATATGAAACCAATGTAGGAAGGGCCATGTTATCGAACGAATACTCGGAGATGGTATCTTTAAATTATCAACCATTGATAGTCTCACTTTGCCGAGAGCCTGGAACAGCGAGAGTCTTCGTCGCTATTATACATAATAGGCTTTATTTATTCATTTTTTCATTTTTCCATTTGCAATTTGTTTATGCATTTTGAAACTTGAATTTGTAAAAGGAAAATGACTATGCCATATTTTCTTATTTCGGCAATAAAATGCAATCTCTTCGAGCCAAAGCGGTGATTCTTAAAATGCATCATACGACCATCACAATGCACGAAGAGCTAAGTTCCACCATATGGTGGGATTTATTCTAAAAGGCAGTGACTGAGATACGACCGGTCATTTGCTAAGTGAACCCGAGCTCGGGGGCAAGTCAATTCACTAAAGCCAGAAAAGGATTGATACACGACAATCCACCAACTAACTCCGACTCCCGATGTGTGAGTTGGAGTATAAACTGACAAAAAAAGGCTCGAAGAGGGTAGATCCGTCCACTTAATGACTTCGCACTTGTTTAAACCATGTCCGAGGAGGATGGATCCATCAATCTAACGACCTCACTTGTTAACTCGGGATGGATGTGACTTGACTGTCCACGATCCTGATAAATCTATCATTCTCGAAGTGCGAACAAAATCGTAAAACTCAAAACAGATGTGATCGATTGTCTAATAACCAACTCTAAGTCCACGGAGCATAGATTGGAGTATGAACACAAACCAAGTGTGAACCAGCCATCCATGAGACAACTCCGAGTCACCGGAGTGCGGACCAAAGTATAAACACAAATTGGGCGTGACTGATCACCCACGAATCAATCTAGGTCCCCAGAGTGCGGACAAAATTCTAAATATCAACAGGTATGACTGACCGCCCATAAAATAATTTAAGTCTCAATAGTGCAGACATATCTTTGAACATTAAACTGGCGGACCGACCACCGACGTGCAAGTGCAATCCCTAGAGTATGGATGCAAGTACCCGTAGACGAGCGGGTGTGATCTAATCAATCGAACTCGTCTCGTTTCAACTTTGTTTTGGTTAAGTCAAACTTAGTTTATCAAAGGCATAAAGCGACTGCCCGAGACTTGAGTACCAGCTACTTATAGAAATAGTATCAATGTTCATACTCGACTTAGCTTTTGGTTATAACCTGAAGCTGTAACTTCGAGACTTAGCAAATAAACTTAGGTCTGATTCAGAGACTAAGGCGTCACAAGTACATTGAATGAAAGTTCGAGCGCTAAAGCACTTAATCAATTAAACACAAAACTATGCTGAAGACAAAATGGAATTTATTTCAACTATTCTTTGGAAAAGAATGATAAGTACAAAAATTATTCCAAGAAATCCTACTAGCAAGGGCCGAACCTACTTCTATACATGGCCTGCCAAAAGCAAAAAAGAAATTCCTATCTATCTGCCCAAAAGGGAAGCGAGAAGACATGTCTATTCTCTTGATTTTTTTTTCTTCTTCTTTAGTGCTGACCCACTAGAGCTATCGCTCGGGTGCCTCTTCGAGCCTTTGTCTTTTACCGGTTGATCTCCAACGGGGGGAATTATGTTTATCTTTTCCTCCAAACTCATAGGAATTAGAACACTTTCTGAATGTGGAGTCGGAGGGAGAGGAAAGCTCTCAATGTTGAAAGATGAGGGAGGCATGCCAATGTCGACAATTGTGCCATCAGAGAAATCAGTCGCAGAGGAGCTGGGCCATGACCCGCCATACCACCTCCGAAACCACTGGCATGTGCGACCGCTTCTATTTTGACATTAATCTCCGCTATGATCCCTTCTTTATGAATTGTTTGAGCATCCACAGGGATGCTGCCAGTTGGGCCCAAAGAGCTGACTATGAATGTGCCTCCGCCAATAACGAATGGCAGGTTGGTAAGCGGGTCACTTTGATGACCAAGGAGTTCCTCCATCATCTACTCGTCGATAGTAAAACGCTCTCTGACACTCCATCATTTGATGCTGTGGCCATTTTTGTGGTTGGCTCTGTTATAAGAACCTCCTGCTCATGATGCAGCTCTTGAATTGCAGGAGGCACGACCGATGTAGCTCCTATCGTTGAATAGAGATAAGAGAAAAAGTGTTAGTAACTACTTAAAACAACACTCCCGACTTCAGGTAAATGCAAGAAATATTTAGAATACATACCTCAAAAAGGCTTGCAGGTGGAGTCGGAGAAGCTTCAGGGACATGCTCACGAGCTGGAGACAACTGCGGTTGATTAAGATTATATGCATGCATAGATAGAGGATCAATCGCAGGAGTACATTTGGGCTGGGTTGGCATGGAAATTTCGGAGCTCGCATCATGATGCTCAATGCCAAAACCCTCTCCAGCCTCTAGATGCTAAATACCGAGCCTCTCTTTCTCAAATGTGATAGCGATGTCATGGAGAACTCTTCTCTCATCCTTATTCAACACTCGATTCTCTAATTTAAACTCATCGATGGATTCAACATGGTGCTCTTCTTTTTCATCTTCAATCAAGTGACACCAAGCATTGTATAGATGTGGCGGATAATCTTCAAGCTAGCTTGGATATCGATGCTCCAGAACATTGGCATTATATGTAACGAGTATGGTGGCACGTCCGTTGGACGTGTGCCAAGAACAAAGGGTGAAAATTTTGTGTATGCTACAGTTATGGTTGTGAAATATACACAGAGACACATACATACATATGTGCACAAATATATGTGTGTGTATATCTTTAAGAATAGTTGTAATACCTTTGGTGTCACACTTTTTTAGTGTCTACACGAACTACCAAAAATTTCCTACTAAATCATAATATCACTTGAAATTATGATCCAACAATTAAATTTCTTTTACAAATTCAAAATGCTACGAATGTTATTTAATTTTAATATCACCTAAAAATTAGATCTAACAAATAAAATTCTTCTAACAATAGTTGTAATACCATTGCAACTGAAATAATGTAAGTGAGGTATAATTAGTCAAGTCAATGAAATAAGAATCACTTATATCTTACAGTTAGAGAATAAATAAATTAACCATTGTAGAAGAATTTGAAAGGTTTCTTATACCGATGGAGTTTTTTCTTTGTCGTGGTATTAGTTATATAAATCCTAATCCTAAATTTGTAAGATTTTATTATTAACTTAACTTCTCCACTTAACACCATTGAGAAACAAATTATATAAATTAAGATAAATTATGGAATTTAAATATGCGATTCACATATGCGAAGTAAGAATTACATACAACAAATATATAATGTGGGCATTACAATAAATCTTAAATGTTCAATTTTATTTGAATAACCATAGTTGCTTTTTGAGTATTGAAGTGTAACAAAAATTGAAATGTTTATTATATCGATTGTCATTCATGCATCGACATGGTAATGTACCAAGAATCAACTGTGAATCTAGTAATAAGATACAACATCCATTGTGTATGAAAAAACATGCAGATTTTGCTCTAAATTAGCAAGTGATGTAGTGATGCACAAATTGTTAATGCAAGACAACCTGATCTTCTCAATTAACTCTTCACCATTGAGATCGTACAAATACACAGCAGAAAAGTATAAGGCAGAGATTGATGTTTGGAATATCAGTCCAAACTGTTCCTGTATATTGAGCTTTCCTCTTCCTCTGCTCTCTCTTGCTCTAACATATACGTATGCATCCAATCCCCATAACGTCGCAACATTCCGGATTCCAATTTTTCCTGAAATTACAAATCATCCTGACACATATTAGACATGATATTTTTATAATATATTTTTACATTTCAAATATTTCCGATTTGATTCGGAATTGAACTACGTATGCTTTTATAATCAAAGTCAAAAATACTTGGTTAACAAATCAACTGACCATATAACTGAAAGGAACATAAAAGGGAATAAAATCAACTGACCAATTTTCTTACCCAAGGAGATTGTCAGATCGTAATCCTAGCCCAGATTTGTGCAATTCCTGTAAAATCAGAAAAGGTAATAGATATTTGCAAACCTTTTCGTTTATGGAACCTGACATTTACACTACCCAAAAGCCTGTTCATATTTACTAAATCATATTTGAGGTTTTACATTTAAAAGCTGTCAGACACTTGTTTACTCAAAGTTCGAAACTTATATTTCCCACAGCCCGACGCACACATCAAAAAATTTCATTCCTACAAAACTTTCTATGCATTCTAAACTTTATGTTTTTGAAATCCGTTCATCTATACATAAAATCATTCACATATTCGAAAATTGTGAAACTCATATGTATGAGAAACCTTATTTTTATGAAATCCTCTATGTGTGTATTTAAAACATGTACATATAAAACTAAAATGTTCAAATGATTAGCTTGTCTACCATTTTTGAATAAAGTGGTTCGCAAAATACACTATTGAAGATAGCTTGCAGTATTGTAAATGTATATTGTCTGTTGCCGAAGAGCCAAGAGAATAAGAAGGTTTTTCGTTGCCTTCTGCTTTTCTGTAAGGACACATCTATTAGTAAATTGATGAAATACCATTTTAATATTAAATAATTGCAGTTACAAGACTAAAAAGAAGCCTAAATTCGAAGATGGATTATATGTTCTAAACTCTTTCTGTTCGAAATCAGATATGCAATTGAAACTGATATATACTCGAGGATTCTTACATATAACAAAACTGTGTACTTCCAACAACTCATTCCTTTGCAAAACCGATACACAGTTTGAGACTTTCATATTTTCGAAACTCACATATTCAAAACTTATGCATAAATCACTTATTGAAAATTGATACATACTTATGTATATGTGAAGATATATATATATATATATATATATATATATATATATATAGCACAACTACACAGTAGCATCAGACAAAAAAATAAGTATTACCTTGTTTGTTTATGAACAACTTTTCTTCCTTTTTGCAGGAAGCGTAAGGCATCTGGTGATGGTCTAGAGAACAATTACAGGCATATAGGTTTGTCCTTTCTCTTTTCCTTTTAGCTTGTCTGATAAATTTATAGTGGCATGTTCTATGTCTTGTTCATAAGTATCTTATTTTTTTTCCAAATTTATTATCAAGTCCCATCCGTTATAGTTTATTTTAAATATTTTATCTTGCAATCAAAATGCTAATTTTTTTTAAAAACAAATTGAAATACGAACAGACTTATCTAAAGGCCAGGAGTAAAGCAACATTTAATTCTTTTGATCAATGATGTAGAGAAATTCATTTATTTCCTTTTTTGGAATGGAAAAGAAAGATGATAGTCATATGATTAAATGTGCATATTGAGGTCGCATTGTACAATGTTTTGACAAAGAGGTTTCACTTTCCTTGCCTGTGCAATGTCAAATTTGTGGCTCCCATCAATTCTGGAACACATAAATTCAATACTTAATTAGATTTTGAAAATGGACTAAAGATTATTGAAATTTTTCTGTTTGTCATAGTTGTGCCTACCTTAAGCAAGTATAAGAAAAAAAATCAAATATTTGTTAATGGTAATATTTTTTAATGGTGGTAAATCAAGGACAATGCATCAACCGAAGTACTTGTTAACAAAATAAATGAACCCAATCATTTGATATAGATCAAATATTGCTTAAGAATTATCATGTATGCTTCAAATGTAAAAACTTAATGGAATCAAATGTGAGCTATAATGTACCTGTTTGTTTTTGTCAATGTCAGAGTTGTTGGTCCGGATGTATTGATTGCATAATAGTTCAAAATAATATAACAGTAGTGATATAATACCAAACATCTATTATAATCAGAAATATCACATGTAGCTCTTGATAAATCTCACAGGTGATTAAATTATTCCTTGCAAATATTATAGTGTTAATTATACTTATGCATTAGTAGTAAATAGTTATAAAATTATTTTATCTTAGTTTATTTAACTTTCTAATACAATTAATGCATTCTGAAAATAAGTGGACCCTATTATACTATTATTATTGTGTTTAATCTCTTATTCGAGCAGATGAACAAAATTGTATTCCTTTTTAAACATATAAATTAATGATGTGCTACACGTTAAAGTCTTTGTTCTGTATTCAATGCTTTCAATTGAAGATCGCATTTTTAACTTTGCCAATGCCCATTTTTATTCAGAAAAATATTATCTTACAGAATACAAACAACCACCATCTAATATAACATTAATGTATCATATAACAATTTAAAGAACAAAGAAACGATCGTATAAGTAAGCCATCTTTTAACATACCATTAGAACGCATAACATAATATTGAGCCAACATCCTTTTCGATAATCCAATTATTTAGATATTGAGTGTGTGGTCTCTTGTTATTTATTTATCCTTGTACATGGTCTGTATTGCTTCAACCATGAATTAAACTAAAGAGAAAAAACTTTACTACCAACTCTCACAAAAGATTATTAATTGCAAAAGATAAGGATGAAAGAGTATGGATGGAAAATGAAGTACCTTTCTTCGTCTCTATTATTTAAAATGCATGTCAGCCATTTTTTATTCTTCAAATCGTCATGATCCAGTTCACCATCCATGTGGTTAACATATAAATAGAAAAGAGTTATCAGTCAAATGCAAAAGTGATTTTTTTCTTAAAAAAAGAACATGGCTACAAAGACAATGTATATTCGTTTATCAACAGATACCTATTATGTCTTAAAACTGCTTTCAACATATGTCACTGCATTAGTTTGCTTTGTAAGTTCACTACCCAGAGATATTTTTAGTAAATGTTTACATTTTTCTTTCAATCGAACGACACATAAGGATGATGCAGCTAACTATCTAAACATAGAATAAGTTCATAGTCTCTGATATCCCTTGTGAGAAAGTCATAATACTGACACTAACATTATATATTATTGATGGAAATATTAAAATATAAGACAATTATAACTGTATCCTTAATCCAGTTATGCTTATACTGAAGAGAAAAATACAACAAAAGCCACTATCTATTGAGCTTATTAGGAAGTTGGACATTTACAAATATGATCCGTGGGATCTTCCAAGTAAGTAACAATTCATTTGTTTGTTCGTTGTTGCATTTTCTTTTCTTTTTATCTTAGTAATTCATGATCTTCCACATTATATAAATTTCTCTGTTATATATTTTATAGGCAACATATTATTTCTACTGCACTTCTATGCCATAAGAAAAATGTTAAACCTTTTATTGGTTTGTACAATAAAAAGTCTCAATAAACAGAGAATACATTATATTAATGTGACACATATGAAGATGATTACATCTTAGTCAATAACTCAATATTCACATAACTTAAACCTTACCAAATATTAACCTTATTGTTTGTACCGTAATTTCTTATTGGAAAAATAGCATAATTACCTTTGTTTTATACATGACGAAATGGCGAAAGGAATGGTACTTTTACTGCCCAGGAGACCGCAAATACAGAAATAGCGCGCGACCAAATAGAGTAACTGGAGCTGGATTTTGGAAGGCAATAGGAACCGATAGACCAATCTATTCTTTGGAATAAAATTAGGCTTAATTAGACATAACTTAAACGGTAACTAAAGCAAGCAGTTTAGAGCAGCAAAAGCATCCAATTTAGTGTGAAAGAAATGATGTTGGAAGCCTAAAAGAGAAACTGAAATTGCAGAGTTTTGAAGAAGGTATAAAGTTTGGTATATTACCGTTCTGAAGGACCGGAAGTCGTACATCAGTGCTCAAACGGAAGCCATACATCATTGCTCATATCTGGATCCGGTTGGTTGACAGCGGTGAAAGAAAAGAATTGGAGAAAATTCAGCTTCGGCGGGGTGAAGAGGTGGAAAATGCAATGGAGAATTTTTTTAACGGGGAAGAAAAGTGTGGAGGGGGAATAAGAAATGCAGAGAGGAATAAGGAAAGAGAAGGGGGAGAGGAAGTTAGGTAGACGTGGGATAATGTTGGTTGTGGGACGGGGATGAGTGGATGCTCAAAAGACAGGTGTGCCCTCGCAGCAATGTGAACTTGGACTATGGAGTATGGGCAAGATGGGAAGTTGATAAAAGGCTTCACTTTGACTGGTTGAACAAAGGTTATGCTTTATAGTATAGATAAGGAGATCTTCAATGTCACCTTCCAACCCGACATTTAGCATTGCCGCATCCCCTCCTCCCTGAGCACCACAACCTTCTCGCATGCTTCTTGAGCGGTTTTATTTGCATCGTCTTTTTCTTCCATGACTTCAGCAGACTTAGATTTAAGCTCCTGAAGCTCTTTTAGCACCCCATCTCTTTCAGCCATAACTATGGTGGTTCGATGCCCTATTTCCTCAACTAGGGCTTCGTGTGTTCTCCTCATCTTCTCCATCCTCTAGGTTGCCTCGTTGGCTCGTTTATTAGCCTTCGTTTTCGAACCTCTTCCAGACTCATTTTCATCGTTAAGCACATGAATCATTCTGTCTTTTTGAACGAGATTTGTAACGACCCGGAATTTTGGGTAATATAAATTTAATAATCTGTGCAGATAATTTAATGGGTTTGATAATTTTCTTTATAATTTTAATTTAAATTTGACTAATTTATTCTTTTAAAGGTTAATGAATTTTAATCTGACAATTTAAATTTGATAAGAATTGTTTTTCAAAGCTAATCAGATTTTATTCTGTTTATAATATATATAATTGATATATATTGTGTATAGAAGAGCTTTTGTTTTAAATTAAAGATTGAATTTTCAAATTATAACATATATGTATGTATATGTTATAGTTTGATATTGTTTTGAAATTTAATCCATTAATAATTTGTATATGAATGAATTGTAAGCTGAAGCTTTGTTTTAAAATTTAATACTTTTCGAAAAAATTAATTTAAAGTTAAATTAAATTTGTTTTCAAATACAAGATGGATATTTATTTTAATATGATAGTTTAAAAAGGATTTAAACAAGTTTTATTTTGTTCTCTTTTTAAATTTTAAAATTTTAAAATGCTTATAAATGTTTTAGATTTTAAATATATGTATAAGAATTATTTGCATTTTTATTAATATTAGAATATTTATTTTAAAGCTAAAACTTGTATTTATTTATAAAGTAAGTTATATTACATTTAAAATTAAATGAAAAATTTAATTAAAAATATTCAAGAACATGTGTAAACATGTTAACTTCCTTAATAAACACATGTAAGTTAATTAATTAATAAAGTGACAAGTGTCTTTATTTTGAATTTTATTTTCTTTAATTTTAATAAATATTTTGAGAAGAAAAATTAGTTTACATTTAAACATTTTTTTCTTTGTTTTTACTTCTTAATTCAAAACAGAAATCTCTTTCAAAATCTGAAACTTGAATCCAAAAGAAAATCTGAAGCCAAAATTTAATTCTGCAAAAATAAGCTCTTCCTACCAGCCTCAAACCTGCATAAATAAATAAAGTTTTCCACTACAATTCAACCTGCAAATTGGAAATCTGCAATACAGATTTAAGATATGCATTCAAAAGAAAAGCTTCAACCTGCAGTGAAGTTCAACTGCATGTCATCTGCAATTTAACACCTTTTAAGCAACAAATTAAATATGCATGCAAAAGAATTATCAACCTGCAAACCAAAAGATGTTCAACTCAGCAATTTCATCAGCAAGCAATTGAAGTTTTTCTACAAATTTTAAGATTCAAACCTGGAAATACATGCTCTGCTTTGTTCTCTGCAAGTTTGAGGTGAGTAATTTTTAAAAAAAAAAAACAGTTTTAATAAATCTATTGTTGAATATGGATGCATATGTTGAATTGTGTTAAGATGATGAATTTATGCGTATATGAAATATTATATACATGCATATTAAAAGTATGGAGTGTCTGGTAATTATACGTAAATCTTTATCTCTGTTCTTTACAGTGTTTATTTATGAAATATAAATCTCTAATCTTCCAATCTATACTCTATTGAACTTGTGATGTGAATGAAAGTTGTAGATTTATGTTTGTTGGTAATATTCAAAATAGTTTCTAAAAATTTAAACTCACAATCAAATTTTAAAATGAAATTTACAGTAAAACCTTGTTTCATGCCAAAAATCAACCACCTTGTTTTTAAATTTGGATTTCATGAATGTATTAAGAACCAAAAATTATGATTTTTAAAGTATATTTCATAATTTTAAATTGATAAATTCCTGCGAATTTGGTGTTTGTGTGGAAATTGGGTTTTTGTAAATTGCCGAGAATCGACTTGATGATTTTAGCTAGGATTTGGTTTGAAGCAAGTATATGAGTGGAGGATCTAAGGAAAAATGTGAAAACTTTTTTCGATTGAGCGAATCGTGGGGTTTTAATGGAAATAGGGTTTGGTATGGTTTTGTTTTCGGGTTGTTTGTAGACGCTGCCGTGTATTGGATTGATGATCGAGTGTGATCGCGAGGAGGGGGATAGTGGCATGGTGTTGTAGTGATTCCGTGGAAGAGATTCTGGAGATGACGGAGGCGTGTTCGTCAACGGCAAGGGGATTTTCGCATTCGAGTTTTTTTGCTGTAGCTTCGAGGCGTATGTTCGAATTTCGATTCGAGCAAAAATTCGGGGATCTGGGTTCACATTCGCGCTCGCGAATGGATTTAGAATTAAGGTGGGTCGTCGCGGTGGTCAACGGAGGCCGGAAGTGGAGGGCATGTGCACCGTGCCTTTGTGCACAGTTGGGGCTGGTGAGTGATGTTTTGGAGAAGACGAATTGAACGCAGGAGGAGCTCGCGTTTTCCTGGGTTGCACTCGTGTTGGTTTCAGTGGCGACTTGAAGGTGAAGGCCTCTGGTTTGCTTCAGGGTAGGCACGAGGACGTGGGGTGTTTGTATCGGGTTAGGTTGGAGGGTGGTTTCTTGTTAGGCACTGTAATGATACAAGTGCAGTTTAATCTGGGAGTAAGTAAAGAACAAGTTTGATACTTGTTTGTTTTTAAGTTAATCCAACTTTAAATTATAAATTGAATTTACTTTCAAATTTAAATGGTTGTGATGATTTCTTTAAAAGTAAATTTACTTAATAAAAGTTTGAATTTTTGTTAAAAGGAGTAATTGAATTTAATTATTATATCAAAGTTTAAATAAAGTTTAAAATCCAAGTTTTCAAATTATATGGAAAACAAATAAGTTAAAATTTGATGATTGGATTGTTTTAAATTTCAAATTGATTTCTAAATGCTTTATTTTCAAATAGAGATTAGAGTTATAATTTTGTAAACCAAATAGAATAATTTGTTTTTAAGTTATATAAAAATTTGATTAATTAAAATAATTCATTTATGAAGATTAACAAGGTTAAATTATTTTGATATAAACTTGAGAATACTTAATTAACTATGACTTATTTATAAGTAAAAATTAATTAAAATTTATGGTTTTCTTAATTAATTAAAGATTTTGAAATGTAATAAGTTAGTTAATTAATTGTTTAATTAATTTTAAATAATTAGTTAATTATTTATTAAATTTTAAATAATCACTTAATTATGAATTAATTAAGTGTAATTACTTAATAAAGTAATTAACAATTAATAATTGAATGTAATTAAGGAAGTTAATTACTTATGGAAGTAATTAATGATGGAGTAATTAGTTGAAGTAATTATTGGTTAAATACTTAATGATATCAATTAAAGAATTGATTTATATAATTATTGAAGTTAATTAATTATGAAGTGATTAATTAATTAAAGAATTAAGAATTATTTAATTATGAAGTTAATTGTTGTTAAGTGATTAATTAAGAAAGTAATTAAGAATTATTAATGAAAGTAATTAGAGATAATTACTTATGTAAGTAATTAAGAGTTAATTACTTAATTATTTTAGATAATTAATTAATGTGATTAATTAATTAATGAATGAGATTAAATAAAGATTAATTACTAAGTGTAATTAATTAAAATTGTAACTAATTAATAAAGTAATTTATTAAAGATTGTTAATTAATTAAATTGTTTTAAAATTACTTCATGAAGTAATTAAAGATTAATTAAATGGATTTATTAATCAAGGGTTAATATAATTAATTAAGAAGTTAATTAATTAAGATAGGTAATTACAAATTTTTAATTACTGTTTATGATTAATGAGATGATTAATTACAAGTTAATTATTTAATTAATTAAAGGGTTATTAATTAATAAAGATTATTAATTAATATAATTAATGAAGTAATTAATTTAAATATGATTAATTAATTAAGGATTAATGTAATTAATTATAGTTAATTAATTTATGAAGGATCATTAATTTTGTAATTAATGATAGTAATTAAAGGTTAATTACTGACTACGGTTGAGGATAATTACTTGAATGTAATTAAAGATGATTAATCAGGGAAGATTAATTAAAGAAGATCATTAAGAGATGATAATGAATTTGATTTGTAATAAATCAATAATCCAAGTGATTAAAGGATAGTAATTTATTTAATTAGAGGTTAATTAAATTTATTAAGAGTTAATCAATTCTACTTTGGGTGATTGATTAATATTAAATGGTTGATATTGAGTGATTGATGTTGGTTATTGAATGATATTGGATGATTGATATTGGGTAATTGGTTGATACTAGATGATTTGGATGACTATGATATTTGCGATATGTTTCTTTGTGAGATGATTGGTTTATATGAATTATCTATAGTGATAATGTTATTCATCTATCTGTTTATATCATCCTGAATAAGTTAAATTGTTAAACCCTTAAGTACAACTTGGACATTGAAATGACGTATGGTTTCGATGAGACCGGGATCGGGTTTCCATATTGGATATCCGAAAACCACATCGATTCCAATTAAACGTTAGGTCGTGTATCCAAGTGGAGCAAGTGAAGACTCGAGGTGTAAGGGCTATACGTCAGTATAACTCTGTGGGTGATTCCTTAATGAGTTTGACGGAATAGTGCTTATAGATTCGAGATGGCGAATCAGAGTGCAAGGGCTATGGTCGTTGACTCTGAGGGTGATTCCAATAATGAGTGCAACGAGATAGTGCCTTCGGTTTCGTTCGAACCCAGAACGAACTTGTATGGATTGAATGCTTTCAGCACATCGTCAGGTGGACGATGAGCATTCTAAGATAAAGGTGTTCTATAAAGGTAATCGTAACCTCAAGCCTCATCAACCGAGAATGGCTAAAACAGGGGAGGTGTAGCAAGGCTTCGTGGGTAGCTCCCACTGGAGAGCAAGATTGATCACTGTCTAGAGGTCCCTTTTTATTCGGCTTAGTGGGCAGTTGTTAGTGCGCACCAACTACAGGGTTGTCTTGTTCGGGACTGTCCAGTAAGGGATGGTTCCGGCCTTGTGTTGCAGGAGAGTGGGAGTAGTCCTCGGTACGTTGATCTAGGCCACGTACTGTGACGGGCGGTACCCCAGTAGCCCTGCCATTGATGGAAACCCATTTTCCCTACGAGACCCTACGGTTTCGATTGTATTACCCACTTTTGTGGCTAGTAGCTGGAATTTAATCATGTAACAATTTCGGCTATTTCTTATTTACTTGAAAACCCTAGACGCTATTATAATATCACTGGATTTCCTATCAAATGTTTTGGTTAGCGTAAGGTAAAAACTTTTCTATGTTTATGTGTGGGAAGTCTAACGTGATACCTTTTCATTTCAAAGGTTTTCTAAAGTTAAGCAATTTTAACCCGTTTACTCACACCAGACCCCTGTCTGACCCGAGTGTTTATTTTCTGTTTTATTAAACTCTTGGGTACTCATATTATGTATGAGTAGTCAAGTGGATCAGGTTAGCTTGACGAATCCTGGAGGAGTTATGGAGCAGGAGGCTTCGACGTGTAGATATATATTGATTCCGCTGTGTATGTTATATCTGTTTCTCTTGTATACTTGAGTTGTATGAATTAGATAGATGTTTATAACTGTCTAATATGTGTTGAATAAGTTGTGTACTCTGATATAATGAGATACTATGTAATATTTTATGTGATATATTATATTTTATTCGTTCCGCCGTGAGTTCTCTGATGTTATTCTGTTTCTTCTTTCTCTTTCTTTTCTTCTTCTATCCCTTTCTTTCTTCAAGATGATACGATTTTCTAGGAGTAGTAAGTCGGGTCGTCTCACTTGGTATCAGAGCATTAGGCTGAGTGAGTACCTAGGCTCTGAAGTGTGTCTTTCTGTAGAGAGCATTAGGTTGAGTGAATACCTAGGCTCTATAGTAGTGTCTTTCTTGAGAGAGTGTACTTGTAATTTTTATATATAACTATATATATATATATATATATATATGTCTACCTAATAGGTTGGGTTATCTGTACGGATTTTCCAACATAAGTTTTTAAATGGAGTAGTGGTTTGTGTGTGTAAAACGACTACCACTGATGGAAGAAGTTCCATATGTTGAGGTTGGAGGTATTTGTCGAGACTATAGACCTAATACGTCTTGAGTAAGATTTGTAGTTTGGAGTAAGGATTTCTCTGATATCCGAAGGAAATCTTTTTAAAGATTTGGAGTGTATCTTTGGAGTATAAGTTTGGATTTCGCTCGGGTGAGCGAATTTTTCCTGAGTTTGGATTTGCTGGAAGTGCAGAAATTAGTAATGATATCTTGGTAACTGCGTGATGAGATGCAGTATCCTTGGATTTTTTTCTGATGGTGTTTCTCTTGAAGCAGTTTTAGAGGTGATTGAGGAGCAGTCTTTACCTGCCTTAGGGAAGATTCATCTTTGTATAAGTTGTTTGGATCTTCAGCAAGGAGTTAGCCTGTTTTGGGATATGAGACTAAGGTCTATAAGTTATTTGCTTTGGCATGGTCTCATTTGTCATTCCTTAAGGTAGGCGAGATGTTGATGCTTAGTTTGGAGTCCGCTTGAAGAGTTGTATGCCATCTTGGAAGTCAGTTGTGTGGTTTGTTGATGGTTTTGGGTTTTGGAAGAAGCCTTTGGATTTGAAGTCTTTGGTTGGCTGTGGTAGCAGTGCAACTCGAAGTGTTCGGTGTGCTGACGAGGAGATCTTTTGGCTTCGTAGTATCATCGAAGTAGAGTTTGGAAGCAGCAGTGCTAGTTGTTTCTCTAATGGTTCAGAACTCTTGTGGTTCTCTTTCAGCAGTCGGGGCTGAAGGTGGTGAAGTTTTCTTGAAAAGTTAACCTTGTTTGGAAAGCTTTAAGCTGTTCCAATTGGTAAAGAGAGGACAGTTTGTTTGGAATCCGAACTAGGTAGGATCACAAAAGTGACTTGCGATTAGTTGGGAATTTTCTTAGGTTACCTTGGGTGATCTGTGTTGAGACTGAGAGTTCTCATGTAGAAGTAGGAGCTACTGTGGTAATCTGAAGTTTGTCTACATCTGGAATTGAGTTCCATATTTGTTTTGGTTCCAGAAGGAATTTTGGTAGTTAGCCTGAAAATTGGATGGTTCTTGGAGAAAGCAGAGTTGGTGTAGAAACTCAGATATTTTTGGAATAGAATTCTGTTTTAATGATGTGTGACTGAGTCAGATGAGTCACTCAGATTTTTATGGATTTGATGAACAAGATTTCCGAATTTAGTGGATAAGTTTTATTCGTGTTCATCAGCAGTATTCTCATCTATTTCAGGACCAGAGTTGTGCAACGGAAGCGAAGTAGCAGCTGTGCAAGGAAGGAAGTAAGTTCTGTTTGTTATTGCTTGAGTAGTAGAGCTTGAGTTCTAGATTTCGACGGATTTTGGAAGACTTTTCTGTTGAATAGGATCTAGGAACTGTTTGCTTTGGTTTAGTTGTTTCTGGAATTATCAACATAGATTGAGATGATCAGGAGAAGTTTGGCAGTCCAGGATTGTCTGTTGAGTTACAGATGTGAGATAAGGAGTTTGGTATTCGAAGTTGGAGATTTCAGAATGGTTAAAATTTTCTGGTTAAGAGAGCTGCAAATAGGATAAGATTGAATTGTCAGTTTGGATAGCTGGAATTCATTTTGAAACACGTGCCTCTAAGGGAGTACGTGTATGATTCATCATTGGTTGCTGAATCTGTAGTTCAGTTGGAGTTGGAAGTTGAGCTGGATTTGGGAGTAGTCTGATGTTCTGTTTAGATTTAGGATCTAGAGATGAGTGGAGCTCTGGATTTTGGTAGTGTAGTTAGTTTGTTGGCTTTTATTGAGCGAGTCTCCCGGTGATTTATACTTGGGAAACTCGATATAGTATTAGAAATTTATTCTGATTTGTGTCAAAATAATTAGTTAGAATTGTTTGTTTGTTTGTTTGATGTGTTGCTATGGTTGATAGTTACTGGTTGATAGGAATGTTTTCTAATTTAAATTAAAATATGTACTGGATTATTAAATTACCTTTGCTTTTAAATTTCGGGGACGGAATTCTTTTAAGGGGGAAGGATTGTAACGACCCGGAATTTTGGGCAATATAAATTTAATAATCTGTGTAGAAATTTAATGAGTTTGATAATTTTCTTTATAATTTTAATTTAAATTTGACTAATTTATTCTTTTAAAGGTTAATGAATTTTAATCCGACAATTTAAATTTGATAAGAATTGTTTTTCAAAGCTAATCAGATTTTATTCTGTTTATAATATATATAATTGATATATATTGTGAATAGAAGAGCTTTTGTTTTAAATTAAAGATTGAATTTTCAAATTATGACATATATGTTATAGTTTGATATTGTTTTGAAATTTAATCCATTAATAATTTGTATATGAATGAATTGTAATCTGAAGCTTTGTTTTAAAATTTAATATTTTTCAAAAAAATTAATTTAAAGTTAAATTCAATTTGTTTTCAAATACAAGATGGATATTTATTTTAATATGATAGTTTAAAAAAGATTTAAACAATTTTTATTTTGTTCTCTTTTAAAATGTTTAAATTTTAAAATGCTTATAAATGTTTTAGATTTTAAATATATGTATAAGAATTATTTGCATTTTTATTAATATTAGAATATTTCTTTTAAAGCTAAAACTTGTATTTATTTATAAAGTAAGTTATATTACATTTAAAACTAAATGAAAAAATTAATAAAAATATTCAAGAACATGTGTAAACATGTTAACTTCCTTAATAAACACATGTAAGTTAATTAAGTAATAAAGTGACAAGTGTCTTTATTTTGAATTTCATTTTCTTTAATTTTAATAAATATTTTGAGAAGAAAAATTAGTTTACATTTAAACAATTTTTCCTTTGTTTTTACTTCTTAATTCAAAACAGAAATCTCTTTCAAAATATGAAACATGAATCCAAAAGAAAATCTGAAGCCAAAATTTAATTCTGTAAAAATAAGCTCATCCTACCAGCCTCAAATCTGCATAAATAAATAAAGTTTTCCACTACAATTCAACCTGCAAATTGGAAATCTGCAATACAAATTTAAGATATGCACTCAAAAGAAAAGCTTCAACCTGCAGTGAAGTTCAACTGCGTGTCATCTGCATTTTAACACCTTTTAAGCAACAAATTAAATATGCATGCAAAAGAATTATCAACCTGCAAACCAAAAGATGTTCAACTCAGCAATTTCATCAGCAAGCAATTGAAGTTTTTCTACAAATTTTAAGATTCAAACCTGGAAATACATGCTCTGCTTTGTTCTCTGCAAGTTTGAGGTGAGTAATTTTTTTTCAAAAAAAAAAAAACAGTTTTAATAAATCTATTGTTGAATATGGATGCATATGTTGAATTATGTTAAGATGATGAATTTATGTGTATATGAAATATTATATACATGCATATTAAAAGTATGGAGTGTCTGGTAATTATCTGTAAATCTTCATCTCTGTTATTTACAGTGTTTATTTATGAAATATAAATCTCTAATCTTCCAATCTATACTTTATTGAACCTGTGATGTGAATGAAAGTTGTAGATTTATGTTTGTTGGTAATATTCAAAATAGTTTCTAAAAATTTAAACTCACAATCAAATTTTAAAATGAAATTTACAGTAAAACCTTGTTTCATGCCAAAAATCAACCACCTTGTTTTTAAATTTGGATTTCATGAATGTATTAAGAACCAAAAATTATGATTTTTAAAGTATATATCATAATTTTAAATTGAGAAATTCCTGTGAATTTGGTGTTTGTGTGGAAATTGAGTTTTTGTAAATTGCCGAGAATCGACTTGATGATTTTAGCTAGGATTTGGTTTGAAGCAAGTATATGAGTGGAGGATCTAAGGAAAAATGTGAAAACATTTTTCGATTGAGGGAATCGTGGGGTTTTGATGGAAATAGGGTTTGGTATGGTTTTGTTTTCGGGTTGTTTGTAGAGGCTGCCGTGTATTGGATTGATGATCGAGTGTGATCGCGAGGAGGGGGATAGTGGCATGGTGTTGTAGTGATGCCGTGGAAGAGATTCTGGAGATGACGGAGGCGTGTTCATCAACGACAAGGGGATTTTCGCATTCGAGTTTTTTTGCTGTAGCTTTGAGGCGTATGTTCGAATTTCGATTCGAGCAAAAATCCGTGGATCTGGGTTCACATTCGCGCTCGCGAATGGACTTAGAATTACGATGGGTGGTCAACGGAGGCCGGAAGTGGAGGTGCATGTGCACCCTGCCTTTGTGCACAGTTGGGGTTTGTGAGTGATGTTTTGGAGAAGACGAATTGAACGCAGGAGGAGCTCGCGTTTTCCTGGGTTGCACTCGTGTTGGTTTCAGGGGCGACTCGAAGGTGAAGGCCTCTGGTTTGCTTCAGGGTAGGCACGAGGACGTGGGGTGTTTGTATCGGGTTAGGTTGGAGGGTGTTTTCTTGTTAGGCACTGTAATGATACAAGTGCAGTTTAATCTGGAAGTAAGTAAAGAACAAGTTTGAAACTTGTTTGTTTTTAAGTTAATCCAACTTTAAATTATAAATTGAATTTACTTTCAAATTTAAATGGTTGTGATGATTTCTTTGAAAGTAAATTTACTTAATAAAAGTTTGAATTTTTGTTAAAAGGAGTAATTGAATTTAATTATTATATCAAAGTTTAAATAAAGTTTAAAATCCAAGTTTTCAAATTATATGGAAAACAAATAAGTTTAAATTTGATGGTTGGATTGTTTTAAATTTCAAATTGATTTCTAAATGCTTTATTTTCAAATAAAGATTAGGGTTATAATTTTGTAAACCAAATAGAATAATTTGTTTTTAAGTTATATAAAAATTTGATTAATTCAAATAATTCATTTATGAAGATTAACAAGGTTAAATTATTTTGATATAAACTTGAGAATACTTAATTAACTATGACTTATTTATAAGTAAAAATTAATTAAGATTTATGGTTTTCTTAATTAATTAAAGATTTTGAAATGTAATAAGTTAGTTAATTAATTGTTTAATTAATTTTAAATAATTAGTTAATTATTTATTAAATTTTAAATAATCACTTAATTATGAATTAATTAAGTGTAATTACTTAATAAAGTAATTAATGATTAATAATTGAATGTAATTAAGGAAGTTAATTACTTATGGAAGTAATTAATGATGGAGTAATTAGTTGAAGTAATTATTGGTTAATTACTTAATGATATCAATTTAAGAATTGATTTATATAATTATTGAAGTTAATTAATTATGAAGTGATTAATTAATTAAAGAATTAAGAATTATTTATTTATGAAGTTAATTTTTGTTAAGTGATTAATTAAGAAAGTAATTAAGACTTATTGATGAAAGTAATTAGAGATAATTACTTATGTAAGTAATTAAGAGTTAATTACTTAATTCTTTTAGATAATTAATTAATGTGATTAATTAATTAACGAATGAGATTAAATAAAGATTAATTACTAAGTGTAATTAATTAAAATTGTAACTAAATAATAAAGTAATTTATTAAAGATTGTTAATTAATTAAATTGTTTTAAAATTACTTAATGAAGTAATTAAAGATTAATTAAATGGATTAATTAATCAAGGGTTAATATAATTAATTAAGAAGTTAATTAATTAAGATAGGTAATTACAAATTTTTAATTACCGTTTATGATTAATGAGATGATTAATTGCAAGTTAATTATTTAATTAATTAAAGGGTTATTAATTAATAAAGATTATTAATTAATATAATTAATGAAGTAATTAATTTAAATATGATTGATTAATTGTAATTAATTAAGGATTAATGTAATTAATTATAGTTAATTATTTATGAAGGATCATTAATTTTGTAATTAATGATAGTAATTAAAGATTAATTACTGACTACGGTTGAGGATAATTACTTGAATGTGATTAAAGATGATTAATCAGGGAAGATTAATTAAAGAAGATCATTAAGAGATGATAATGAATTTGATTTGTAATAAATCAATAATCCAAGTGATTAAAGGATAGTAATTTATTTAATTAGAGGTTAATTAAATTTATTAAGAGTTAATCAATTCTACTTTGGGTGATTGATTAATATTGAATGGTTGATATTGAGTGATTGATGTTGGTTATTGAATGATATTGGATGATTGATATTGGGTGAGTAGTTGATACTGGATGATTTGGATGACTATGATATTTGTGATATGTTTCTTTGTGAGATGAATGGTTTATATGAATTATCTATAGTGATAATGTTATTCATCTATCTGTTTATATCATCCTGAATAAGTTAAATTGTTAAACCCTTAAGTACAACTTGGACATTAAAATGGCGTATGGTTTCGTTGAGACTGGGATCGGGTTTCCATATTGGATATCCGAAAACCACATCGATTCCAATTAAACGTTAGGTCGTGTATCCAAGTGGAGCAAGTGAAGACTCGAGGTGTAAGAGCTATACGTCAGTATAACTCTGTAGGTGATTCCGTAATGAGTTTGACGGAATAGTGCTTATAGATTCGAGATGGAGAATCAGAGTGCAAGGGCTATGGTCGTTGACTCTGAGGGTGATTCCAATAATGAGTGCAACGAGATAGTGCCTTCGGTTTCGTTCGAACCCGGAATGAACTTGTATGGATTGAATGCTTTCAGCACATCGTCAGGTGGACGATGAGCATTCTAAGATAAAGGTGTTCTATAAAGGTAATCGTAACCTCAAGCCTCATCAACCGGGAATGGCTAAAATAGGGGAGGTGCAGCAAGGCTTCGTGGGTAGCTCCCACTGGAGAGCAAGATTGATCCCTGTCTAGAGGTCCCTTTTTTTCGGCTTAGTGGGCAGTTGTTAGTGCGCACCAACTGCGGGGTTGTCTTGTTCGGGACTGTCCAGTAAGGGATGGTTCCGGCCTTGTGTTGCAGGGGAGTGGGAGTACTCCTCGGTACGTTGATCTAGGCCACGTACTGTGACGGGCGGTACCCCAGTAGCCCAGCCATTGATGGAAACCCATTTTCCCTACGAGACCCTACGGTTTTGATTGTATTACCCACTTTTGTGGCTAGTAGCTGGAATTTAATCATGTAACAATTTCGGCTATTTCTTATTTACTTGAAAACCCTAGACACTATTGTAATATCACTGGATTTCCTATCAAATGTTTTGGTTAGCGTAAGGTAAAAACTTTTCCATGTTTATGTGTGGGAAGTCTTACGTGATACCTTTTCTTTTCAAAGGTTTTCTAAAGTTAAGCAATTTTAACCCGTTTACTCACACCAGACCCCTGTCTGACCCGAGTGTTTATTTTCTGTTTTATTAAACTCTTGGGTACTCATATTATGTATGAGTAGTCAAGTGGATCAGGTTAGCTTGACGAATCCTGGAGGAGTTATGGAGCAAGAGGCTTCGACGTGTAGATATATATTGATTCCGCTGTGTATGTTATATCTGTTTCTCTTGTATACTTGAGTTGTATGAATTAGACAGATGTTTATAACTGTCTAATATGTGTTGAATAAGTTGTGTACTCTGATATAATGAGATACTATGTAATATTTTATGTGATATATTATATTTTATTCGTTCCTCTGTGAGTTCTCTGATGTTGTTCTGTTTCTTCTTTCTCTTTCTTTTCTTCTTCTATCCCTTTCTTTCTTCAAGATGATGCGATTTTCTAGGAGTAGAAAGTCGGGTCGTCTCAAGATTAGTTCCTAATTTCTCGATTGTCTTCGCCGGTTCAAAGGCCACAGCTTATACTTTATCTGCATTCTCCATCCATTCCTGATATTGGCCATAAATACCATGTATATAGTCGTACATCATCAGTTCTGCCTCATTGGGAATTCTCTTTAAACGCGGGGGAAAGTTGAAGCTGTCAAAGCATATATTTGAAAAATCCTTTTTCACCTTAGCGATTCTAATCGCTTCTTCCCCGCTAGGTTTTGTGATGGCTTGTTCAGGGACAATCGGAGCCTTGATTTTAATCCTCCGACGCTGTTGGTTAGGCCTAGCTGCTTGAGGAGGTGGTAGTTGACGTGAAGATTCAAGGGTTTGTTTGCCAGAACCAGAAGGTGGTGTTGGTCCTCTAGGTGGCAGACAGCATGACCGGGAAAGGCACCTATACTCCCTCTCCCTCTCCCTTTACCTCCCGTAACGGTCCCTCACCTAACTGGAATAGCTGCAATCATGTTCTCTATTAGGCTCACGTCTGCAAGACTCAAAGTATGAGCTAGATGAAGAGAGCATAGAATGAAGGCTACTAAGCATAGATTCCCTCCTTGACATCGTAATTGTAAAATGAAAAGAGAAGCAGAGTTGTAATGTCCTGAGTTGAATAGCTTGTGATTAGAAATTGTGTAGTGCCATGAAGTGTGTTATGCATGTGCAAACCCCCTGACCAATTGGATATATCGGCTATACTATAAGGAATTGACTCGCCTAGATCTAAAGCGCTCTGAAGCCCTTCCAATCCAGTTTCTTTTTGGAGCGACACAATGCCTAAAATCGAAATGTGTGCAAGTCCTTTGAAGAGATTCTCCATGTGTGATGGAGGAGCCTTCGAAATTATAACACCGGCAGCTAGCAGAGACACGACCATAGATTTCCATCTCATAGACTTGAGAAACTTATGAGAAACTGCCTTGCATTTTCTTTTTTCCACTGAATGTCAAGGACTATCGAGGGCCCGGCTACTGGTTCATCTTTAGTGGGCGTATCCTCTTCGCCACCTTGATCAGCAATTACAATTGCAGCGTTCTACACCTAGTTTGTCTTGCTAGAGCTGCCTTAAGAGATCCTTCAAGGCCTATGCTCTAGTCTCCATCAATTAGCCCAAGAGCCCTCAAATTTTCATTCGTAAGTACCACATCGATCTCTATAAACGCACCTTGTACGTCCTGAGAATCCTGATGATTTTAAATCTATCGCCTTTAAGTCGAGGAATTGAAGCTTTAAAGAGAAAACAACATTAAACTCAGTATCAATGGAGATTAACCAATTGGTCGTCGAAGAAATTGCAACACTTATGTCTAACTAGCCACCGTCTAGCGAATCCTAGCGGGCATCGAGCATAGAACCACTTGGTTATGAAGTAGCTTCGTTTGGTCCAAGTCTTGACCACAATTTGGAAATTTCTCACTCCCTCTAAAAATGTGAAAAAGGGGTTATCTCCCCAACTCTTTATGATAAATAAGAATCTTACTTCCTCTAGAGTCGAGGGCCGAAAAATGTGCTCTATGGAGACGATGAATAGGCTGTTCAGCAAAGCGTACTCGTTCGGATATAACTTTTATTGGGCAATCCCTAAATAAGATAACACCTCTTGAATATATTATTGAATGGTGGGAGCGTTCCGGCTGTGCATGAAAATCGATTAAAAGCTGTATACCCTTTCGGAGGAGTATATGGCATGTCGTTCGACCCTGGTAGCAAGACATCGTTCAATGATGGCCTGTGCTGTAAGAAAATTCTCCTGAACATATCTTCAGAAAATTGGATGATACAAAATCTTGTGGATTCCCAATGAAGGTTGGTCCTTGTAGCTCGTCTGGAGCTAGACTTATGACTTCGGCCGCGATGGCTGGCATCTCTATTATCAAAGGGTGTGGACTTTGAGCCTCTTGCTGGTGTGAACTCCTGAGTTCCATAGCTAATCAACTCATCAAAAACCATCGTTAGGTGACAATAATCTCGTGTGTTCTCTGGTGTGAAGTGCATGAATGTGATGCAGTGTAGTGCTGTGTATAGTTAATAAAATATTGCAAGGTATAAAAGGTATTCGAACGATGAGACTTCAGAACTCCACCGGGGAGACCATCATCGCTGACCATCATAACCGTGCCATCTAAACTTTGGAGATTGATTCAAGTTGAGGTTACTTAGATGTTTTCAAGTCACAGTTCCATCGACGAGCTTCGAAGGGCAGTCAAACAAGTAGTGAAATTGTAAAGTCCGATTATGCAAGATGAAAGTCCATCGGAGTCATATGCAAGGAATCTCGTACGGATCAAAATTTCAACTTGGAACGATCACCAAAACTCCAATTCCTATCAGTCAAGGAGGAAATTGGTATCCATCGAATGTTCGAGTTCAAATCGATCATCAAAAGTACATTCGTATTGATCCCTTGGCAGGCAATTCGTTACTATCAAATATAATCAGTTTCATATCAATCACGTGCATCACCTTCGTATCGATCATCCTTAATTGATACGAAACTCCACCATCGATTGATACGAAGATCTCCATTTTTCGTTACAAAATCCCATTGCCCAGATCGATATGAACGCTCTTAATTCAGATCAATACGACCAATTCTTCCTCCTTCATCGATATGAAGCAGAGACCAAATCATCCCTCCACAAGTCCTTTGTATCCCAAACTTCGTCTTCTCCAAACTCATTCAAGCATCGTCTCAACCATTCTCGAACTCGCTCTGTCCATCCATGGCCTCAACATTATCAAAATCGACCATAAACATGATTAGATGGCGAACAAGCATGAATCCCGTCGTTTTTAATGTGAATTAACTAGCTAATTGCCTAATTTAGGCAGATGGTTTAAAGGAGTTAATGGGTTGGTTTGTTCGAAGATGAAGTTTCTTCTTTTCTCAAACAATTGAGCGATATGAAAATAGGGACGAAGGCAGGAAGCAAGAAAGTGAAAATTTTCTAAGTACCAAACCTTTATATACTTAGAGAATGACAGTTCATCTCCCAGTCATCGCTACCGGTGAAAACAGTCACTGAGGAGATCCATACGAGTTGGTTACTTCGTATCCATTAAGCGATCGAGACGAAGCAGTTGCAATACAAGCCTTTCGTATCTGGCAACCTATCAATACGAGGTGAAAGAAGAAGACTATTTGAGCTATTCGAATCGATTCAAGGTTCATCGATATGGCATGCTCTATTCATGTCCATCTAACGTCACATCCATTTGTATCCATCGGTTCCCATCAATACGAACTACATTAAAACACCAACTAGATTTGGTCGATCGACATAGATATGAAAAGAATCTTTCAACTTTTCACATCGATCCAAGAGAGGATCGATACGAAGAGATATTCCAAAACAACCATCAAGCATTTTTACAATTCGAATTTCACATCGATTCAGGAGAGGATCGATCCGACATTCGATACAAGAAAACTATCATTGACTTGTGAACATACGAATGTTAACGAGAGGCAGTGAACAACAAATTGCTAACACCCAATACTCAGTTACAACAATGCCCTGTAAAATTATTGGCAGTCATCAATTCATAATTTATATTGCTGAGAAACAATCAAAGGTTGCGTCTTCTGACGGAAAGACAACGACCATCCAACAAATCAGATAGAACATTTTCAGAATGAAGGTTGCATTTTTTCAAAGTGCATCATGTTCTCAAAAGACATGCTTTAGGGGGAAAATGTTATCCTGCCTTTTGTCAAGGATGTGACACCAAGAACTTGATTAGAAACCAAGGACAATATGTCCTGAGAATTGGTTATGCACAGGTTCGCTATGGATACTAACAAATTATTCCTGAGTCTGGATCGAGCTACAACTGATATGACATGACATGCAAAGCTATAAAAGCTTACTTCTCAAGTTCTGAATCAATCGAAGTTCGTATCCTCGAGATATTGATCGATCAAGGTCAAGGAAAACCAGCACTGTTCATATCCAATAAGGCCCTTCACTTTATGTCCATCCATTTCATAACCGTAGGCAAGCAACAATCTCATTCATATCCATGGAGAGAACACCGAGTTCGTATCCATCCTTCAGCCTCCTCTTCGTGTCCATCAGTGGCCTACGATGATCAGACCTCCACAATTATCGTTTGGAAGGTATTCATATCCATAAGTTCGTAACCATCACTGTGCAACTAAATGACTCGTATTCGTCGACAGACTTTCCTACTTTTGTATCCATCCATCATTCTGTTCCAATTTATATCCATCAAATAAAAGCAACCGAACTTGTATCAATTGTTCGCTTGATTGATACGAAGGGAGAATCCGGCTATCAGTACGAAGAGCAAGGGAATCACCGACACGAAGTCAACCAAGTACTATGGATACGAAGCCACATCTCATGATCGATACGAAGTAGGGAATTGAATATCGATACGAAGAAAGCACATCAGGTCGATATGAATGAGGCACAACCAAGAGGAAGAAAAGTGATCGATCCTAGAAAATAGCGCCACGTCATGGAGTATCACGTGCCTAGAAGCGACAAGAGTGAGATCGATGGGAAGGGAAGCGACATGAGCTCGGTTGCACATGAAAAATCCAAACTTACATCAATCATAACTGACGATCTACGAGTCCAAATGCCACAAATTTTCATAGGAGCTTGCCAAAAACCTCAAGAATGTACCTGATCAATTTCAGCCCAAAAGTATCATTTATGGATCGATAAGTAATCAATTCATATCACTCCCAGATCGAGTCAAAATCACTTGACCTTGATCCCGTGGGCCCACCCATGTGAGAGAAGAAGTCTTTCAAGATCTGGGAGAGATATTTGACACCTACGCTTATAAATAATGACCCTGGACCTACAAAAAATGGACTTTTTTGCCTCTCTATTTCGATGCTTTGCTGAAATAGCTGCTATACTTTGATTGTATTTTTGTGATCCACTTGTAACATGCGAGTTATAATCAACTATCATCGATTATTTCATAGTGGACATAGGCGAAACGCCGAACCACTCTAAATTCGTGTGTTTCTGTACTTTTATTACCTTTGATGGTGTGTTTATTAGATTAGCATCGTTTTACATTTATTTTCTTCATTTTATCTCTTCAAACACATCCGAAGAGTGTTGCGTCTAATTTTGGTACAAACTGTACCAGTAGAAAATATATGAATGACATTGATACCCAAATTTTTATTAGGGTCCTAAGAGTTAGATCTTAAAAAGCCAAACCCAAGAAGGTTTAGAATTCCCTTTATAAGTAAAATCTTTACTTTTAAGAACGGAAGTTATAAAAGATTTTATATATTTATTTATGATTAAATTATTATTGGTTTTTGTACCCAAATTTTTATAGTATTTGTTTTACCAATTTCTTTCTTTTGAGTAACTACCTTTGGCATTATTTTTTCTTTTACAAAATTAGTATGCAAATTGAAATTTTTATATGATACTATTTTTCTTTGAAATTGTCTTTAAAGAATTTTTATATCCTAATCCATTCTTATAGAAGTATTTTGTGAATTACTAATAATTCTAGAAAGATTCTCTCTTCCTTTATTAAAATTAGTTACCTTTTTAGTAATATTCTCTAACTCAGTATTGTGACTAGTATTTTTCAATTTAAGAATTTTGACATTTGATTTTAGATCATGGTTTTAAGTTAATATCATATTCTTTTCTTTTTGCGCTTCACTTCATTTATTAGCATAGTGATTTGAGAAGAAACATTAGACAAAGATTCTTGTGTATTAACAAGTTTTTATTCCAAAATTTTCTTTTCATCTCTTAGCATATCAACTTCTATTTCAGTTCTGTTTAATTTTTCTAGTGCATCTTTATACTTTATTTTAACTTCATTGATTTTATCTAACGGTTCTGAATTTATGTCAAATAAATCATCAAAAGATAAATCACTTACATCGTTGGTTGGAGCCATATAGCAGACGTTAGCTTGTTCAGAATCATTGCCTATGTCATTGTATGATGATGATGAAGATTCTGAATCATCCCATTTAACTGAGAATTCCTGCTTCTTTTGCACTTGTCCTTCTTGTTCTTGAATCTGTCTTTCTTTCTATCAGGAAAATCTTTCTTCCTTTGGCCCTTCTTATGATTTTAGTAGCATTCGAGATTTAAGACCGGTAATTTGCTGGAGTTGTCTCTCCTATTGTTTCCAAATTTCTTATTCTTTCTGAATTTTAGAAACTTTTTCAAATTCTTTGCAATCAATGCCTTGTCGTCTTCATCCGAATGTGAATCTGCTTTTTCAGCTCTGAATGCAATATTCATTTTATCTTGTGCTCGATCTCACTTAGCCTGTAAATTCACTTCATATAACATAAGATTTCGAATTAACTCTTCTGGTTTGATGGTAGAAATGACGTTAGCTCCTTCAATAGCTAAGACATTTTGTTCCCATTCATTAATTAAAGCGTTTAGAATTTTAGAAACAATGTCAAAATCTAAAAAAATCTCCTAATGCCAATAGTGAATGATGTATGTCTTGAAATCTAGAATACATGTCATTTATAGTTTCATCTGGTCTCACTCCGAAATTTTGCAACTGATTTTCAAGCGTAGAATCTTACTTTTTTTTAACTTTGTTAGTTCCTTCATGTGTGACTTTAAGAGTTCTCCAAATTTGATAAGCAATTGCACACATGCTAACTCTATTAAATTCATTTTTATCTAAGGCACAACATAACATATTTATAGCTTTTGCATTCGATGTAGCATCTATCTATTGTGTATTTAACCATTCTACAAAGGGTGTAGTGGATATAGTGTATTCACTTTGAGTGATATTCCAAGTATCATATCCATTTGCTTGCATAAAAATTATCATTCGATTTGACTAATAATTGTAATTCAAACCATTAAATAGTGGTGGTCTGCAGTGGATTAACACTCAACAAAACTTGTGTTAGTGTTATTTTCCATATTAATTATGTATCAAATAACGATGTTATGGTTATATGATAGCCTTAATCCGATACCAAATGAAAATGCTATTATGGTTCGTATTATGGAATATAATCTAAGTTATATACTAGTGCAAAATATGAATACAAAAAGTAAATAGTGAAGTAAATGGCACCAAGGATTTTTATACTAGTTCGAACTCCTATTCTACGTCTGATCCCATACTCCTTTTGAATTTAACTATCAACCCTCTCTTAACCTGGAGGAACATGTATTACATCACTTGAGAGATCAAACAGGACTTCTACCGCCTAGGCAAACGATTAGGACTTCTACCACATGAGCAACCGAACAGGATTTCAACAATACAGAAAATTTTCTTGACCGATTGTGTTCTGTAGATATCACGGGTAAGTCTTTAGAGTACACCTTGCTTATAATCTTCTTCTTTGTGGTATATAATGTAGATCGTGAAGATTTGAAGTAATTTTAATCACAAAAAAATTATTCATGAATGTGCGAGTGATTAGAATATGTATATAAAAGCAAATAGCAGAATTTTGATAGCAAGAATATTGTAATAGAATCAGAGAATTAAGTTATTGAAAATAACTGAATTCAAGGCTATATATAGAGTTTAAAAAGATGCAATTTTTCATGAAAAGTTACGATCAAAAGATACGTAAACAACTCTTAAATCAGAATTTGTTTCTGTTCGTTAAAAAGTGGTCACCGTTCAGAAAAATAGCCATTATGAATATAGAGTCGATTGAAAAAGTATTTCTGTCTTCTGAATATTTTAAAACTTCGAATTTACTATGAAAAGACACTTGGTCAGTCGACTGAATGGGGTGATTCGGTCAACCGAACCTTGAAATGAACTTATGTGCCTATGAATGTTTCAATCGACTGACAACACCTATTCACTCGACTGAAATTGGTGTTTTCTGCCATATTCCCTTCTTTTTGAATGTTTTTGTTTATTAATTTAATATAAACGATTTTTAATATGTGTATATGATTTTGAATATAATTAAATTATGTGTGCATGCATATACCACCTAGGAGAGATTTTAACATTGATTAACTACTAGCTAGACTATAGAAAAACCAATTATAAAATTTGAAACTTTCTCCTTGAAATCTCGGTCTTCAATCTATTGTCAAGTAGAATAGCATCTTCTCCTGCATATTGGGTTAGTTCCTATGATATATACTTATATAGTTGTCATGATCAAAACATGAAAATACAAGGTTCTAACACCATCCCCATAACATTGTTCCAACCCATTATGTCTCAACTCAATGCGTCGATGATTGCATTCCCTTTTCCTGGAGTGTAGTAAATGTTAAAATTATAAAAGGCCGAAAACTCCAACCTCCATTGCTGATGAAGTTTGAGATCTTTCTAAGAGAAAAGGTATTATAAGGATTTATGATCCGTAAATAGCTCACACCTTTCTCCTGACAAATAGTGCCTCCACATCTTCAAAGCAAAAATGATTGCCGCCAATTCCAAATCATGAGTTGGGTAATTCCTCTTGTGCTGTTTCAGCTGTCTACTAGCATAGGAAACAACTTTTCCTTTCTGCATCAACACCGCACCAATCCAAGACCACAAAAATAGATGTATATTGTCAACTCTTCATTTCCACTTAGATGGTCAATATCGATGTTGATTTCAACCTCTCCTTCTTGCTCAAAATGCATGCACACACTTCGCATCCCATACAAAGCTCTTATTCTTCTTTGTCAAATTGGTCAACGGTGCACCTACCTTCGAGAAGTACTTTATGAAGCTTCTATAGTATCCTGCCAATCCTAGCAAACTTCTCGCATCCATAGTATTCTTGCACTGATTCCAATCTTGGAGCGCTACCAGCTTCATAGGATCCACAACTTTACTCTGTCCCGCAATGACACGACTCAAGAATCACACTTCTTATCTTAAGAAGTGACACATAGAGAACTTCGCTCATAACCAGTGCTTCCTTAATATCTCCAGAATAATCCTCAAGTGCATCTTGTGCTTCTCTTTAGTCGTAGAGTAGATAAGGATATCATCCATGAATACATGCACGAACTTATTCAGCTAGTCTTTGAAAACCCGTCTCATGAGATCTATATAGTATGCCGAAGCGTTGGTCAATCCAAATGGCATCACTAACCACTTAAGGAAACCCGAGGCATACGAAGCGCAACAATATGCACAATCTCCTTCGATACTCTCAACTGGTGAAATCTCATCGCCGAATCCATTTAGGAGAACACCATCACACCATGTAGTTGATCAAACAAGTCATCAATACATGGGAGTGGATAATCATTCTTCTTCATCACTTTAATCAGTTCGAGATAATCCATATACAACCTCAAAGAGCCACCCACTATCGCTACGAATACCGTAGGTGCACGCCACTTAGATATCCTCCTTTGAATGAGCCTTTTCCTCAATAGGTCTTTCACTTGCACTTCCAATTCTTTCTACTCTTTGGATGCCATATGTCCCAAAGCCATAACTATATGTTTGGCTTCCTTCACCATGTCTATCCAAAACTCAATATCTCTATGCGGCGGAAATCCAGTCACTTTCTCGAAGACATCCCGATGCTCCCTAGCAATAAGCACTGTGAAAATCCCTCTTGTGGAACGTCTCGTGAATATAGAAAGCAATCCATCGTCTCATCCTCTAGTAGGCATCTAACCGTTTGCCTATCCACATCTCTGATTGTTACCAACAGCTTCTTGTAATCCATTATGGCCGCATACTTCCTAAGCTAGTCCATACCCAAGATAATCCTAAACAAAAAAAAGTTTAAAACAAAGTAATCAAAAAGCAATGGACATCCATGACTCAATAAAACTAAGCCACAACAAACCATACAAAGACTAGTAGAGCATCCAACATGGTTCATCACGATTAAGGGTCAGTCCTATCTCAGATTCTAATCTTAACCTATCTACTAGGTCACTATAGTTGAATGGATGAGAAGCATCGGTATCAAACAAAACTTGAATAAGAACATCACTAATAGAAAGCATACCCATAATAATGACTCCCTTCCCTTTCACCTTCATCGAGGGAGCAGTCGACGAAGTTGGAACTACGTCCAAAGCATATGCCTTCACCATCTGTTTATCCTTTACAAATTTCAGACAATTTTTCTTCAAATGCTCAGGCTTATCACAATTATACCATTTCTTCTTCTCACTCATCTTACAGTCTTTAATTAGTTGACCATTCTCATTGCATTCAAAGTATGTAGGTTCTCATTTACCCTTCTTCTTGCCATCCTTACCCTGAGGCTGCTTCCTTTTTCGATACCATTTATACATGCCTTCATAACATTGTTGTGGCTATGGCTCCTCTTTCTCAGCGAAAACAAAAATAACAATCTTAGCCTTAAGGAACTAGTCCTTATGGCATAGTGCCTTCTCTACCAAATTCTTGAACAATTCATCTATATGGTCCACTATATTTTCTCCAAAGTAATTGTCCAAACCAATGATGAATTTATCATTCTTACTTAATGGAGTGTCGATGAATGACATCTCATGCATAGATAAAGCATCAAATTCTACCACATATTCAGAAACTTTCATCTCCCCCTAGTTGAGCTCAACAAATTCTCCAAATAGAACCGACTTTTGAGCAACTAGAATAAACTTCTCCTCGAACCATGCGTTGAACTGATCCCATCCGAGCTGATCTTATGGAGTTGCAATAGTAACAACATTCTTCTAAATCATGGTTCTGCACTGTAGCTATCTCAAAGCCAACTTCCTTTTCATAGCTCTTCCACCTCCATATCACCAATGATGCTTTCACAAGTATCCAACCAATCTTACACTTTTATGGCTGACTCCATCCCTTGGAATAACTTCCCTCAAAAAGTAGAATAATCATTATTTACCTTGGAAAAATCAGCCCTCCATGCACTCGCATAGGAGAACCTACAACTTTCAACACTCTAGGAACATTCCTTATCATATTAGTCATTATAGCATTAAACATGCATTAGATATCAGGCGTAGTGGCTCTTGATCCCGCTTCTTCCTATACTCCTGGAGTAGAATTCCTTACAATGTTCCTTGTCCGTCGGCTTATTCTTATCCATAACAAAAATGATCGGTCTCATAAAGAAAACTGTGTCTATAATGCTCTTGTGCATGCAACTTATACCATATAATATACTAACTACTACATAGTTTTGAAAACCAAACTTATAACAAGTACAAACTCTCTCGTACATATATATACTCTTGATATAGTCTAATGCGATAACACCTTCCTTATCTCTACTGGATCACGGTATCAACTCCAGTTACTTGTTTAACCAAAGCCCTAGTACAAAATATGATGGCTATCTTATACCATCGACACCAATAGTATATAAATAGTGTGCCGTTGTCATACCAGACCGATATAGAATGATCATCGGGGTTTAGAATGAGAAAATGCAGCATATAACCTATCGTGTCATATATCTCACAGCACGTGGAAAAAATATAATACCATATATACAACAGAAGGGACAGTAGTAACAATGTGAACGGATGATCGTTATCGGAGTATAGTATCCACATAGCTATACATCAATAGTAGAGTTTATATAATGAGAACAAACTCAACAACTGCCTTAAATACAAATGGTAAGTAGTCACTACTAAGGCTCTCCAGAGCTGCACAACGGAATAAGCATAGACTTCATATATGTATATAATACGAGATAACTTCATCCAACTCATCCATCGAATAGCTACTACGTCACCTAGACCTGTTATCTTGTCTACTCATTTAAGAGTACCAAAAATAATAAATAAAACCTTAGATCAGACAACAATCTGTGTAAGCAGCAAATGTGTTTTAAAATATTATACAGGTAAATATGGTAACGAATAAGAGTACACAAACAATACCTGACATGTCCTATAACCAAGGAGTCACATATGACACAATAATATGCAACTCTATAATATCATAAAGGTATACCATAATCCAAATAAAGGATATCGGTCTTCCAGGCATTCCGATCTCTAATACCTACTTCCCATGATACAAAAGAGTGATAGCTTACTAAAGAAAACAACCAATGCATCCATAGCATCCATCATTGATCCTAATTATCACTCCTTGTGCTCTGAACATATGATAGCATGTACGGCCACCTTTGTACCTGGTACTAAAGGAAATCCCAGTTCTCCATTGTAACCTCATATCTCACAGACCAAAGCTGGACCATAGAACCAAAGCCATAGGTCCAGGGTATACGGATCCACGCAACCTATCATGGGCATCCCTACTTATAATAACCCTACTTCGAGCATCAAAAATTCCTTATAACATACACCCAATCCCTCCTTTGCTCCATTTGGATACCGTGACCTTCTTGCTCAATCCAGTTTCCATTATTCACGAGGAAGTCTTTCATATTCCTCAATCCTACGGCTCACTCCACTACGAGCCACCATCTTTGGAACCTACTCCCAATACAAGCCTACATCCAAAGAGCATAGCTTTTCAGCATGTTGTTATATTGTCATCCAACCTAATACGAATGAACCAACACCTCAAGCACAATCTATAGAACCTCAACAACATTCCCCAGAAGTTCCATTCCCATCGATCTCTCCTCCTTAAATCGGTGCTGAGTTAAGCGCATAACTCAGGCTCGAGTTAAGCCCTTAACTCGGGCCCAAGTTAAGCCTTAGCCATATTTAGTCCAAAAGTACTCATCCTCCAGATGCTCTCGACCCCGACTCAACCCTTTTTGATAACTTGGTCCCAATCCAAAGCTCCCCTTCCAAGATCTAAAGATAACTCGTCGTCACATCCTATACTTAGCAAATTTCCTTCACCTTGCTATGGAACATCTCATCTAGCCAAGCTTTAACCTTCCATGCCAACCATCGAACCATAGGAGTTGCCTTCTTAACTTGGTGCCAAGTTAAGCACTTAACTGGAGGCTAAGTTTAACCTTTAATACTAAATGAAGTGTGACTTATCTGATAGCTTCCCACCATGCTCTAAAACACAACCACCAAGTTTCATCCAACTTCGACCAAACTTTTTTGATATGCTAAATTTTCTGGCTTAAGTTTCTATCAAATCACAACACCAGTGTACAAAATCAAATCATAGCATCCAAGCATAGAATAACAAGTAATTTCATCCAATCGAAGATGCAATCCATCACAATAAAATAAACAACTTAATTCCTAGTATAGATCTGCACATATAACACGATTATATGAGCATGAGCAAAGGTGGTTTCTAATTAAACTAGATCATATACATAGTTTAACATGTAATTAAATTTAGATAAGGTTTTTATGGCCAAAAATCGATTTAAACATGTTAAGTCTTATGATTCTACCATATAAACATGCACAGTATAGTGAGAAGGTATAAACCAGTTAATAATTACCAAATTCGATCAATATGGATGCAGATCCAATTCTCACAGCAACGGAATGCACTTCAAATCGAGAAAATCGATGATCTCTATCTTCTAGTTGATGATCCAATCACTAATCAATAATCTAACTGGATTAAGAGAGAAAGTTGATGAATTATGATGGATTTGGAGCTGATTAGGGTTTAATCCTGATTTAGAATGAGAGGGAAAGTTTTCATTTGATACCTAGCCCCTCTTTATCGTGATTCTTTTATTAGACTAATGAGCCAACTAATGGGCTTCACTAATTACAAACCAATTCTGGCCAGTAGTTTTCAAAAATTAAATTAGACATAACTTCCTAATCGTAAGTCCGTTTATTTACTATGACCACTCTATGAAATGGAAAACCATCATCCTGGAGAATGGAACTAGTTTTAGACCTTACTTCAACTCCTATCAAAAGTTGTAGCCCAAACAAGATTTTCTAGGTCAAAATGGTCACATAGAAATTAAAATAAAAGATGTGTAAAATGTCCCTAAGAGTAATATTCTAAAATTATAGTATCATATGACCTTATTCGAATAAAACAAAAATATTTTACAATCCTCTGATACGTAAATACAGGTCATTACATCAATCCCAATAAAGGACCAATGGAGGAAGCGATACGTACATGATGTTTCTAGCCCACGAACCACTCCAGACTTTGCTAAGCTATGCAAATATTTTTCTAGTCTTGAACGACATCCATATTTGGATATGGTGTCTTTTGTGTATTCAAGAGCATGAATCCACGCTTGTGAGAAGTATTTTGTCCGATGGGCTTGACTAATGTTATGATGAGACAGTTAGCTACCTTGCAGTTACATAGAGCGACTTTGAACTGATGGGAGGTTATTGAGTCAAAGACCAATGGAGATTATATTTCTTGGGATGAGTTTTGTAGGAGATTTGAGATTTAGTTTCTTTCTAGTGTAGGGGAAGATATTCAGTTGGAGAATTTAATTCATCCCAAGCAGAGAGATATGTCCATTAATGAATATGTGAATCAACATAATGAGCTAGCTAGATTCGGTATGGAGTTGATTAGTACACCATACAAGAGGGATTAAATTTTCTGAAGGGCTAAACCAACCACTCTAAGATTTGGCTTTAAGTCACATTCCGATGGGTGCTACCTATAAAGGGTTAATTGATATGGCTTTGCTTATTACCGTCTCTAAGAAGGAAGGGAAAGAGATGCTCTAAAGGTTGGAGAGAAAGGGCATCGGAAGAATAAGAAGAAGAAGGGAGGATTAGGACCAAAGGGAAAGATTCAAAAGAAGAAGTGCAACAAATGCAGCAAACCGAGGCATTTTTATAAATAGTGTAGGATAGATTGCTCGAAGATGAAGTGTTATAACTGTGATCGGTTTAAGCTTTTGAATCGATCATGCAAAACACTAATGAAATCTCTTACTTAGACTTCTATGTAGGTGGTTCCAGCTTATGGGCTAGAGGATGCACTAGAGGCAGTCCCTAGCTCGAGTGCACAACCAACGGCAGATAATGGTAATAAGTTGGTGATCGAAAGTGCATTAACTCTTTTCGGTTTATCTATCTGAACTTTAGTTAATACAAGGGCTTCACATTCTTTCATTTCTAGTAGATTTTTTGATGATTTGCACTTACACACTAGTATAATCACGAACCTCACAGTTGTATCAAACACCGTAGGAGGAGGATTGGCATATTTATCTATGTTATGTAGGGGTTTGATGTTGTTTATCTTAGTGGTCTAGTTTGTTTATGATGCCCTTTCACTAGGATTTTCTAGGCTTGGGTTGATATTAGGTATGGATTGGATGGATATGTATGAGGCTATTATAGGCTATGATAGGAGGTTAAGCATGTACAGTGGGCATAGCTTAGAGGTTTACTATGATCCCCGAGGATCTTTTATATTAAGCCAACGATACTGATTACGCCTATCACATGATGAGCTTAGTACAATAGTTGTAGTTAGAGATTTCCTAGATGTTATTGCTGAAGTTACTAGTTTCCCACCCTAGAGAGAGATCACGTTTAGGATCTGCCTAGTAAAGAATGCTAGACCTGCCTCCTTACCACAAAGGCATATGTTCCAAACGAAAGACACAAGTTGAATAAGCAAGTTAACGAGCTTTTGGAAAATGGATTTATTCGGAGGAGCATTTCAAAGTGGGAAGCACCGGTCTTCTTCTCCACCAAGGCAGGTAGTTCTCTCAGACTCTATGTTGATTAGGGAGCTCAATAAACCAACAAAGAAGAATCATTTCCATTTCTCTACATAAACGATCTCTTTGATCACTTAGTTGGAGCTATGGTATTTTCACAAGTTGACTTGGCTACCGGATTCCATTATTTACATGTATCTGAGGAAAATGCTTAGATGATAGTGTTTCGTACACCTGATGGATTATATGAACGGTTAGTCATGCCCTTCAGATTGACCAATGCACCTACCTATTTTTTTGATCTGATGAGATGAGTATTTAGGGGGTTACTTAACTAATTCATCATAGTATTTATGAACAATATTCTTTTATAGTCGAGGAGTAAGAAGGAGCATGCAATGCTCGGTACACTCCGTGCACATAAGCTAAAGGCAAAGTTTTCTAAGAGTCACTTTTGGAGTGAGGAGTTAGGCTTTTTGGGATGCATCATCTCAGAAAGTGGATTAGCAGTTGAACTTAGTAAAGTGGCGGCAGTTCAAGATTGGCACATTCCGATGAATTACACCGTGGTAAGAAGTTTCCTAGATTTGGCGGGCGACTATTGCAAGTTCAATAAGGAGTTTACGGAGATCTCTGTCCCAATGACCCATCTTACAAAGTAGAATTTAGTTCTCTTATGGGATGCGAAGTATGAAGATGCTTTTATCAGGATGAAGGAGGCATTGACTAGAATTAAAGTGATCAATTTCTATCACTATTGTTGATTGGCGATTTGGCCGATCTTTGGCATGGAGGTTGACGAGATTTCATGATGCGCAATATAAAGGTTGTTCATGCAACTGACTTAGTGTCTTCATGTTATTGCTTAACGGCGAGTGATTTCGATCGTGAGACGATGACATGGTGCTTCGACATGTGAGTTTAGTACTTCAGATAATGACTCGATAGCGTATGGAGTAGGTTCTAAGGTTGATAGTCTGATGACTATATAAATCTTGCTGGAGATGTTGGCTAGTTCACATCAGGGATGGATGGTAATGTAACAACATAATAAAAGCCTTGTATCTTCAGTTTGAAACTCATACTAGGAGTAGGTACTGAAGATTAGAGACTCCATATCTTCGGTTTGTGACTTATGTAGGGAGCAGGTACTGAAAAGGCTCGTGTTAGGAGCCATGGAGCGGAGGAATGTGGTGGGTTCCTAGATAGTGGAAATTTGACTAAGTGAGTGGGTCTCAATCGGTGTGTATGTGCTAAGGGATCGATGATAACTTGTAGTTTTTATATTGTACTCGAAGTAGTAGTATTGTTATAGTATGGATGCCCATTGATTGGTAACAAGGATCTGTATATCCCGAACTTGTGGCTTTAGGTCTAAAATCTTAGCTTCAGAATACGATACATGTACCGAGCTTTGGGCTGTGTGATACGAGAGTACAAAGTAAACTAGGATTTTCCATTAGTCCCTCGCATGGTGGCCGTACGAGTTATCGTATCTGAGCACACTAGGTGATCGATAGTATCGTTTGATGGATGCTATGTTTGTTATGCTTGCCTCACAAGCCAACTATCACCCTAGGGATGTCATATGAGGTAGGTATTGTGGATAGGGATACCTAAGTACCCTGATTGCTTACTTAGTATGGAGTAGGTATTATGCATAGAAATACCTAGATATCCTACTAATTTACTAAGTATAGAGTACCCTTTTATGATGTTGTTGGGTAGCGTATTACCGATGTTGTGTGCTGAATCTATGGTTGCAGGGACAAGTCAGATATGGTTCGTATACCCTATGTTATATATATTGTATCGACTTTTATAGTGTTTTGAGATTTTTTATCGCTCACACCAGACTGTTGTTTGACCCGAGGCTTTATGCTTTGCTTATTATCATCTCGGGTGCTCTTAAATGAGTAGATTATAGAGTAGGTGTGAATGGCATATGGAATTCTGCAGATGGACTAGCAGGAGGTGATGTTTACTAATACTTATATTTGAGTTTGTTATTGTACATTCCCCCATATGACAGAATAGAGCCTTGGCATTGTTTGACTTACTATTATTAGAGATAGTCGATCAGACAAGTTTATTTATCAGCTGTGTAACTCTATTATGGTTTTGTATAATTTTCTAAATCTCATACCCGGATGATTGGTACGCATTGTTATTACTGTCCAGACTATTTTATCTATGCCGGCGCTTATATTTTATCTGATGTGATGTGAGATATATGACAGTTATGTGATTATTTGATGTTTCCTTTTTCTTCTTTTCCATCCCCTTCTCCTTTATTTCTCTTCTTTACTTGTGTTTCTTTCCTTTGACAATCGTTCTATATCTAAGGTATAGGGTGGTTTTACATGAACTATAATACTTCAAGTGTGTCTTTCTCTATGTGTGTGTGTGTGTATAGCAAAAGTGTGTAAAGGATAGAAGTAGTCAATGGTAGAGTATTTTGAGAATTTTATTTGACATACGAGGAAATGCCTCGACGACGTATGGAGTAGGAATAAAAAGACCCATATAATGGAGCTAATATTTGACATTTTGATGGGTTATTGTCCATGTACCTTAAAATCTAAAATTTATAATTAGACTTATGTGTTTTTGTCACTTTGAAATAGGAGGGAAGGTTCTCAAAATCTAAGATTAATTGCACAATGTTAAGGTCAAACATATGCATTAACTCACTGGTAGAGTCTCGACTACATTGAGATTTTGCTTGATTTGTTTTAAGAATAGAGAGGCAAATGTTTTGATAAATTACATTTAATTTTTTTTTGAAATATTATGTTTAAATACTCTTAAAAAGCTATGTTCGAATGCTTTTGGAGATTTGATTTTTGAAACATTCTCAGATTTTTGCCAAATATAATAAAGTGATTAATTTAATTTTTAGAATTAAATTGTGAATTAATTTGAATTTTTCAAATAAAATAAGATGTTTGTTTATATATATATATTTATTATAAATTGAAAATTTTGGATTTGAAATTCAAATATAAATTTATTCAAATAAATTTGATTTAGAACGATATTTCAAAATTAGTAAAAGTTTGTTTTCTAAAAATTATAATACATACATTTGTATATTGATTTGGAAGTTATATTTTAAATTCAATATAGTACCTTCCAAAAGTTATCCAAAGTTAATATATATTTTCAAGAAAAAAACAATTGAATAAAAATTTATTTATTTAAAAGTATGATAACTCAAGTTTAAATTTTAAAATAAGACATTCTTCTCCTTAACACAACACATATGTAAACATACTACATAAACATGTTAAACATAAATTATAAGGGTTTAAAATATAATTATTAAATTATTTAAAGTGAGGGTTTTAAACATAAATTACTTTCATGTTAACAAATGTAAGGTGGAGATTACATGCATTAACATGTGTTGCTTAAATATACTTTGTATTAACAAGTGTAAGCTTGAGATAAATATAAGTTAACAAGTGTCAAAATGTTTTTAATTTAAATCTTATGTAAATAAGAATTAGAAAAGTTTGGCTGTTGATTTTCAGCTCAAAATTTAACCTTTTTCTCATCTTGAAAATTTAAAGCCCGGAAACCAATATAATGCAAAACCAGTAAAAAGATAATCAAAGAAAATATGCACAAAACCAGAAAATCAAAACAAGGCAGTTAAAAATCAAACAACTTTAAGTGTTCAGTTTCAACCAGATCAAAAATAAAGGTTTCAACCTGAAGCAAAATTAAAGTAGATCAAAAGCAAGTTTAAATCAAAATATTTTCCAGTTTTAAATCAAATGGCTATTCCAAAAGTGCAAGAATCAGATTCATTTCAACTCAGCAATACAAAGGTTCAAGTTCAGTTTAAATGTAAAACAAAGAGTCAACTAGAAATCAAACCAAAACAACAATCAAGATTCCAGTTTGTCGATCAAAGTCAGGATCCAATTCCAAATTTCATTTTCTCCTCCGTTCTTCCAAACAAGGCGAGCAAACTTTCAAACCTGAATCTGTTTGTACATTGTTGTTGTGAGCAAGCTTCTTTGATTTGATCTTTGAATTGATATGAAATGAAGTGTTGAAAATTTAGTTGTATGTATACAAAATCATATACATATATGTAGACAGGTTGGCGCATGTCTGTTGTACAGGCAGACAGCTCTGTTCCAAGTTTATAACGGCAAATTTGTTTCAAAAAAATCGATACTTCTTTCTCTGATCCATTCTAGGCTTCAAGAACTAAACAAATTATGTTCATATAACCAAGATCTTAATTCTAAAAATAGTTTTAAGCTAGACTTGAACGTAGGTTTCACTAGGAAGATGAATATGCTGTAAACTCAGATAAATGTCAAAAATCTAAGTATTGTAAATTCTTGATTCGTTTATATAATATGTTTCACTTTTGAAAATGATGATTTTAAAAAGAAAAATCATCATTTTTAATTCGGTAAGTCTCAAAATTTTCGAAGTTGAACGTAAAATGGATTCTGGGCAATTTGCTGCGATCGGAGTTGAACGGGCGATCGCAGTTGCATCTGAAGGTGGCTAGGAGGTTGTTGAGCTCGAAAAAAACGATCGGAGATTTTTTTGACCATCGAGGCGACGACATGGCGTGGTTTTAGGGTTTAAACATAAATTTTGATAGGATCGGAAATTGATTAACCGTATATTCGACATCGTATCGGACTGGACAAGGTCAATGGAAATCGAAGAAGAGGAGTCTGACGAGGCTCTGGCCGAAGTCTCGACGCTTTCTAGTGGCCTGAGTCATCGGAGCGGGTGTTCTTCGTTGATGGTCATTTTGTTCTAGTTTAATCGTGTTGCTCGATTTTTACTTACGGCGAAATTGAAAGTTAGGGGTGGTCGAGCTATTTGTGTTGGTCATCGATGACATATCGGAGTTCTCGGCGATGGTCGGAGGGCACTGGACTGGCCAGTGCACGTGCATGGTGTCTGTTTGTGTCAGTGATTTTTTTTGGTTGCTCTTGGGTTGGAGAAGAAGGTTTGAACTCGAAGATGGCTTCGGGGTTTTGGGGTGTTGGCTCGAGATCGCTACCGGGTCGTTTGCAAGCCTTTAAATCTATATAGTAATTTAAAATTTTAAAATAAAAAACAGGGTTAAAAAGAAGAAGAAGGAAAGAAATCGGGGATGGACTCGAGAAAAATGGCCATGGGCCCTGGTTAGCTTAAGTTCCTAACCAAGTTTTAAAATTTTAGATAAGACAAGTTTTCCAAAATTGAATTTAAATCAAGTTTTAAAACACTTTCGTAATTAAAGGTTTTATACCAGTTTTGATTGAATAGTTAAAATTTGAAAATAATTATTTTTAAATAAATAGAGTTAAAGTGTTTTAATGTATATATATCCTTATTTTAAATGAACTCTTTATTTTATTTAAATGAGATTTAAATGTTGAAATAAAGTGATTAGTTAAGATAAGAATTTATCTTGATTAATCAACGACTTAATTAAAGGATCATTTTTGATGTGTTAATTATAAATAATTATGTTATTAATTAATTAAGGTAATTAATTTAAGGATAATTAATTAATTAAAGGTTAATTAACTAATAAAAGTGATTAAGGAATGATTTATTAATTAAGGGTTAATTAACTTATGTAATTAATTAAGGATAATTAATTAAAGAATAATTAAATGATTAAAGATTAATTAAGGTTAATTAATTTAATAATTAAGGGTTAATTAATTAAGGATTAAGGATAATTAATTCCATGATTAAGGTTAATTAATTTCATGATTAAAGTTAATTTAATTACCTAATTAAGGTTAATTAAATATTGATTAAAAATTTAATTAATGAACAATTAAGAATTTATTGATTAATAATTAAAGGGTAATTATTTAATGATTAAAAGTTGATTGATTTATTAATTAAGGTTGATTAATTTATAATTAAAAGGATTAATTAATTTATCAATTAAGGCTAATTAATAAATGATTAAAGGATAATTAATTCAAATGATTTGTAATTAATTAATGATTAATTAACCAGGATTAGTAATTTATTCATAAAGATTAATCTGATTTAAATTAATCAAATAATTAATTGATCATACTTATGGATCTTTGGATTCTATTGAATGTTGAATTATCTGATATCCCTGATGTGTGATACTCTATTTTGATTTGAGTCATGATAAATGTAACTTATTTGTCTGTGATGAATGTAATTTATCCGTGATGAATTTATTATTTATCTATGAATCTATGAATGAAGATAAGCGTTATAGGATCATACCGCTTATTGATATTGCTGTTTTTGGATTGTGATGATTGATATTGTTGTACTATTGTGTAAAACCCCTAGACTACACCATATACACACAAATATGGATTGCACGAGGAAATCGGTTAAGTCACAGATATTTTGAAATATAAATATTATTTTGTTTAAAGGTTGTAGTTTAAATCGAAATGGTTACGGGAATGGAATTAGGTTAAATATGAAAAAGCTTTTGAAAAAGGAGTTTTGAAGATAAAAGTTATTTCGAATAATTTGATAAAGTTTTGAAATTTATATAATTTGATTTGAATTTGAGCTCAAGTTTTGAATTGAATTCTATGTTTGGAAATTATGGTTTAAAAAGGTTATACAAGTCATAAATGTGTTTATATGGATTTTAAACCATTTTAAAAGTATTGTTTTAGGAATTTAAATTCAACCCAAGTTTTATACTTGAAGGGCCTTAACTCGTGCCAATGTAATCGGATTTTTCCGAAACGAAAAATATTTGTTTTCAAATAATAATAGCTTTCATAAAAGGAAATTCCAATTTGTGTTGAAAGATTTCAGGTTTGAAATGGAATTGAAATAGTTTTGAAAGCTATGAATGAATCTTTGTGAAAGATGGTTGAACCTTATTTTAAAATTGAAGAGGATTTTAAATAGTGTATCTTTTATATAAAAGATTGGAAATGGGGAATTGTTTTGAAAATTATGAATGAATCTTTGGAAAATGGTTTAGAAAGCTATGAATTGAGTTTTTGATTTAATGATTAGATGGGTTAATCCAATTTGAAAAGGAAATTGTTTTGAAAGCCGTGAATGAATCTTTATGAAAGATTAGTGAACTTCGTGAAATGTATCTTTTTGTTTAATGATTTGAAAATGGTAATTTGCTTAAACCATTTGAAAGAAAAGTTTAGGGTAATAAGTTGTGACTTAACTAAGATACCAATATCCATATGTTTTTTAAATATTGCGCTCATTATTCGGTTTAGCCGAGAGAGGACCTTGTGTCATATAACCCATTCCGAATAATGATACGATGACATGGATAGCATTTGAAGACCGGTGGTGAAGACCGGGTATTTTCAAAAATGAAAGGATTACCCGTCGAATGACTCTACAATGAGTAGCTATGGTATAGAAATCTCCAAATGTGATGGGAAGTCCAAACGGGATTGTGAATACCCGGATTGCAAGCACTTCTTTGTGAAGTGCCTTCGGTTCTGTTCGAACCTGGAACAGACTTGTATGGATGTGTGTCTGACGTTACAGTTTGAGATGTAAAGCTAGTTTCCATCAAATACATTTCTGTTGGGTGGAGGAGAATTTATTATTTTAGTTTAACACCCTTATCTGAGACGTACGAGCAAAGAGGTTATGTAGTTGATGGTTACTAGTGATACGTTCCCAATTTGGTAATGTGGCATACAAAGTGCTGCCGATCATTTGTTGATCAAAGCATGGCTTTATGGAAAAGCGTAGCTTTATGGACGTGACCTCGTCGGACCTCACAAACCTATGGTCGAAACAGGAAAGATGCGGTAAGGTTGTCAGGGATCGCGCCCTTAGCGCATGTCCATTTCTTCTGGAAAAGGGCGGTATCGTGATATAGAGCATAGATACTTAACTCATTTGGTTGCTGCAAATTTATTACTTTGTGGTTGTTGCTTTGTGGTTGAGGGCCCTCGGATAAAGGTCGCAAACGACCGGGGATGGAACACTTGTATGTGTTACTTCCGGGCAGGGGTAACCCGGCCTTGTGTTGGCAAAGATCCGAGTAGGTTCTCGGGATGTCCCTCCAAAGGCGTACCCATGTGGCAATAGGAAGTTCCTTAGCCTGACCATTTGTTCGAAATCCAATCATCCAATATGCACCTTGTACAGTTTTAGTTGTATAACCTGCCACCTTAGGTGGTAGCTATAGCAGGCATAATATAATGGTACCTATGTTGGCTAAGATTAATATTATACTTTCGCAAGGTTTTCTGCACTATGCACTAATAATAATATCAAAAAGATTTTGCGTAGTAAGCATGTTTGACTATAATAAGGAGAAATCTCCTCCAATTGTGCGCTTGCATTGTGTGTGTGCGGGGAGGCCTTATGGTAGTTTCATTTTCCAAAAAAGCATTGCGGATTTCTTTTAAACTCTTTTGTTTTGCTTTTAAAGATAAACTGTTTTCATTTGCTCACACCAGTCCCATGACTGACCTGGAGTTTATTGTTCCCTTCCTAAACTCTATGTGCCCATAATTTTCCACACGGGTAGTTTAGAGTTGGGATTTTTAGATAATCAAGTAATAGATATAGATTTGATAGCATCCAGCCTTTGGATTTGGCGACTGCATTCGTTTCACTTGGACCGGCTTTGCTTAATACATTGTGATGGGGGTTTCTCGCTTCGCGTTTGGAAAGCACGTTGGTGGTTCTAGCTTGTGGAGTCTTTGGAACTTTGGCAATGGAGTCGCTATATGTTGGAGTATCTATCTTGTGGACTTCTGAAGATATTATCTCTTGGAGTTATTTCTTCCATTGTATCTTGTATCTCTGATATTTGTATCGATATCTCAGTTGTATCATTGTTGTAATTCAATGTTGTATATCGATTGTGATGCCCCACCTCTATACCCACGCTAGCCAAGGACACTATAGGGTAATGCCGTCAACTAACACGGAGAATAAGGCTGGTTGGGAGCGACCATCCATAGCCTTGCTCTAACTATCAATTGAATACATCGACAATAAACATACCAAGTAGGTCGACATACTCAATGAATACTTAAAACAAAACTATAGGTGGTTGAAGGATCTATCAGAACAGAATATAACAACTCAAATGTAATATACATCACAGAACAGTAGATCATCATATACATATATACAGATACATAGCAGAGTTTACAAAATAATGCATGTCAAGTCGTATAGCAAACCACAATATACAAACGAATCCCAAAAGAATACATATGATAGAGTTACAATAAAAAGGACTAAACAATAAGCTTTAACGAAAAGGAACAAGCTGAATAGTCCATGCGAAAGCAAAATAGGCTAAGTCCAAAAGCACCTAACCTGAAACATCTCGGTCTGACCCGAGTATAAAATACACGGGTCAGTCTAGCTAAAGAAATCAGTTAGATAAACTGAACAACAATTAACCTGCAAGGTTAAAAGGTATAACAAATATCTCTAAAGGAGATTACACAATCATCTAACAAAAGATGAATCATATGATAACAAAACAAGCCTCATATCATCGGCAACATAGAGAAACAAAGGATACAAATATCCCAAATCAAGCCATAAAGACAAATAACAAATACCAATGAAGGTATACAAGTTCCACAAGGTAAATGCTACGCATCATGCGGCTCAAAAAGACCAACACCGAAGGACGATACCTAGGGAATATACATATGGTTGAAACATCAGAAAATTTGCTCGAGCTCAGTACTGTATAAACAAGGATCCATGAGCCCGAAGACTCCAAACCCAATATCGCCCATGCGGCTCATAACGACCAACATCGGAAGCGATACTAAAGGGCAACCCAATATCACCCATGCGGCTCATAACGACCAACATCGGAAGCAATACTAAAGGGCAACAAACCCGAAGGCACATACCCGAAGGCAACAAACCGTAGTGGCGAAGGTCCGGAGGCCCAGTACTGGACACCACTAACTGGCGGAATGTGTCATAACTCTCAAAAAAGAATCCGAAAAGTGGTAACATGAGTCCCATATCCACTCGTCCGCACTAAACGGTTTACTATCCGTTAGTTAATTTCACACTCAAAGCAGTACAAAGTTCACCTCATCTCATCGGTAAACCAACGCGAAGGTTAAAACGATCAATTGAATAGGTCGGGAATTAATCGGAAGGATGAACGCACAGATTCATGGTCCGTGTTTTTTCCAACCATTTAATCACCCTTCCACTTCGCTCGAAGTGCGAAATTGTGTGTGCTTTAAATAGAATTTATAAATTGGAGAAGCGAGCTTTTAATACGACTTGAAGAAATCATTTATAAAAACCCGTGAATAAAGTCAAAAAGGAATCATCAAGGTCAAATATGCATAAATAACTAATTGGAATCATTATGTATCGATTAAATTTGGAAAAACTAAACGAACAAGGCAAGTTGGCAAAAAATAGCATATTCAGACGTCTGAAAGAAGGGATTCAGACGTTTGAAACTAGAAATAAAATTGTTTTTCAAAACAGAATTCAGACGTCTGAATCCAAACTCTCAGATGTCTGAAATAGGCAATATTCGGCCTATTTCCTTTCTGGTTGAAAATTAGCCAATTCAGACGTCTGGAATATAAATTCAGACGTCTGAATTTGGGGACGAAAATGTTCCCCAGAACAATATTCAGACGTCTGAAATAGGAGTTTCAGACTTCTGAAACTCAATGTTCAGGCATTTTCTGAACCTGGGCCAACTATGGCCAAACAAATCGAAAGCAATCGGATGCGTGTTGATTATGGGCTTACGTCAAACGACTACCCAACCTTAACGACACACCCAAACACTCCGAACAACATAAACATCATCCATATAAGGATTTTCAAAGATTTGGCTTCGAAAATCATAATTTGGCAATTTCACCGAATCAACCCAAATCAAACGCAAAAGAACATATGAACAATTGTTAGGAATTCATGCCTAACATCAATGATATCAAAAGAAGTAGACGTGAGTTCAAAACTCACCTTTAATCCAAAAACAAAGTAGAAGGAGTTCAATTTGCAAGGAGAAGACCAACTAATCTCCACTTCTACTCTACTAACTTCAATCTAAGATCAAAACAAGTATTTTCCTAAGTTTAGGTTTAGGAATTTCAGAAATTGAAGAGAGAAAGAGATAGAGAAGATGAAGAGGAGCTTACGTATGTCTTCTCTTTGATTTTTGGAGCAAGAATTCAAGTTACAAAGAAGAACTAGGGCTTGCAAATTTCTATTTCCTCTTCCCCTCCGCCATTTTCAGTTTTCCTAAGTTAAAGAAATGAAATGAGGGTGAATGGATGAAGAGAGGGCTGAGTTAGGGGTTTAAACTAACAAATGGGCTGAACCCAAACCCAAAACCCAAATAGAAAAGTTGCAAAAATTCACAAACTCTAAACATATCGAAGCTTACACTTAAAAAGATCGCAAACGCCATTTTGGAACCAATGGAGGTGGTTTCGAGTTCCAATTCGGCCATTTGGAAAAAGTAACATTTGGGACCTAAAAATCCGACCAACGATGCTATATTTAAATAAAACATTTAAATATAAAATCGTTAAATGTGCGGGTTGTTACAGATCTCCCCTCCTTACAAAATTGCGTCCCCGTAATTCCTAGAGACGATATTTGTAACAACTACATACATACAACATTCAAAAGAAAATAAAATAAGCTTGAGACAAAAAGATATACTCACCGTTCCCAAGCAAAGATAGAAAACCCGGATAAGATCGCTCAATAAACTCTCTGGTTTCCCAAGTACAGTCATTGGGACTAGTGGACCATTGAACTTTAACGAGCGGCACGTCCTTGTTCCGAAGGTGTCGCACCTCCATGTCAAGTACGTGAATAGGTTGTTGTACAATAGATAAGTCCGGTGAGATCTCAAGTTCTAGCAAATCAGGAGAAGTAATAACAGAATCCGACTCCCGAAGACACTTCCGAAGCTGCGAGACGTGAAACACGTCATGAATGCCAGATAGATGAGCAGGAAGTGAAACTCTATAAGCCACAGGGCCAATACGTTCAGTAATAGAAAATGGTCCTATAAAGCGAGGAGCTAATTTCCCAGTCGTACTGAAATGCATAACCCCTTTCAAAGGAGAAACATGAATAAAAACAAGATCACCAATCGAGAACTCGAGAGGTTTCCTATGGCTATCCGCGTAGGATTTCTGGCGACTTTGTGCCTCTTTCTTTCTCAACCAGATAAGATCAATCTTCTCGGAAGAATCACGAACAAATCTGGACCAAGAATAAGCTTCTCCCCAGATTCCAACCAACAAGAAGGAGATCGACATGGCCTTCCGTATAGTGCTTCGAAAGGAGCCATACCGATACTAGACTGAAAACTATTGTTGTAGGAGAACTTTATAAGAGGTAGATGATCCTTCCAGCTACCACCACAATCAAAAATACAAATACGGAGAAGATCTTCCAAGATACGATTCACCCGTTCAGTCTGTCCGTCAGACTACGGATGATAAGCTGTACTAAAATTAAGCTTTGTTCCCAAAGCTTGCTGAAGACTCTGCCAAAAATGACTCATGAATAAAGGATCACGATCACTCACAATAGAACTAGGAACACTGTGAAGTCTCACGGTTTCCTTAACATACAACTTAGCCAAATGCGAAGCAGTTCTATTAGACTTAATAGGGACAAAATGAGTAGACTTAGAGAGGCGATCAACAATAACCCAAATGCTAGAATGACCTGATCTCGAACGAGGTAGGCCGTCAACGAAATCCATAGAAATCTGATCCCATTTCCATTTTGGAATCTCAAGAGGCTAAAGAAGACCCGAAGGACGCTGATGTTCGGCCTTAAAACGCTGACAAGTTATGCAATTACTCACATAACTCGCCACATCGCGCTTCATGCCTTCCCAATAATAAAGACGATGCATATCAGCATACATCTTACTACTACCAGGATGAATGGTATACTTAGAACGATGACAGTCATCAAGAATGTCATGCCTAAGTGCAAAATCAGAACGCACAAAAAGACGGTTCTTCTTACGAAGACACCCATGAGAATCAATGCTGAAATCCCGCAACGCCTCATCACAGGATCCAGACTCACAAAGCTGAATAAGATGCAACAAATCAGGATCACGTCGTTGGGCATCAGCAATACGATTCAACAAAATAGGTCGAGCTCCCAAACTAAACAATAGAATAGGAGAATCAAAAGATGAACCTCGATCACGAATTTCACAAAAAGATAGAGTCTCAAGAATATTCCATTCGGCAAGCATCATAGAAATAACAGCCGAATGTTTGCGACTAAGCGCATCTGCAACACGATTACCCTTACCAGGGGTATAATGGATATCAAAGTCAAAGGAAGCAAGAAACTCAAGCCAACGTTGTTGTCTCATATTGAGTTCCTTCTGAGTGAACAAATACTTCAAAGATTTATGATCGGTATAGAGAATGTGACGCAGCGAATAATTACAAATCGATGTAGATCGATGAAAGTAGCAAACGGTGGATTGAAGATACTGAAATGCCCAAATTCGTTGATCATAAAGATACCGAATTCTAGCTATCTTCGACATGTTGATCGCGCACGATACCGTGTAAGAAGATCTTCAGTTCTTCAAGCGTTGATCAAGCGTACTTGATTCCGCGAATCGGCTTCAACAATCGTTGATTCGAGTGCACTCGAATAACCGAAAGTGGAGATAGGAGATTACACTCAACTACCAATTTAAGATGAAAGCACACAGCAATCAACAAGAATTTTATTCAAAAATCAACAACTTAAAATGTACAACACACTCCCTATTTGTAGTATTTTACAACCGGCTCCTTAAGTCGTTGCCGACTTAACTCTCCTTAAGTCGTTGCCGACTCATGACCCACGACTCACGACTCAACAATCGTTAGCAACTTAACAACCCCACATAACACTACATACCAGCACTTATATACAACTCATACGACTTAGACAAGGTCGTTACCGACCTAATTACATCACAATACCTTCACACGACTTAAAAATAAACGCAACTCAATATTAGTTGACCCACGACTTACGACTTACATAAGTTGACAGCGACTTGTCCCACAAAACAGTGCGCGCCTTGTCACATAGGCGACTCAATCCATTACAACACATATATATTCGCGGCCAACCTAACTACTTGCCGACCTAAACTTCATGCGACTTAGCACAGCCATCTCCAAAGGCGGCTTAACATTAGGTCGTTCAGATTCCATAAACCACAACACGTTATCCCCTATCTCGTTAGGTCGCATGCGACCTAAGACTTCAGATGTTGCTACATCATCGAAGGATTTAGGTCTTGATTCTTTAGCCCGAGCCCCTTTAGGTCGTAGCTCCTTTCCCCTTGCTTTGTTAAGTCGTAGCCGACTTAAGCCTTTAAGTCGTAGCCGACTTAAGTCTTCACTACAACAATGCGGTAGATCACTAGGTCCTTGGCTTTTAACTCGCAGCTCCTCCTCACGTGATTCCTTAGGTCGGGGCCGGTCTTCATTAACTCGTGAACGACCTAAACCTTGAGCTTCCGTAGGTCGTGCTGCATCATCATCCCCTGGTTGAGAAAAATTCGTCCTCGAATTTGCAAATTCTTCCCCATTAGATTGTTCATCCCCACAATATGGAAAAAGGTGCTTAACATTGAACACGTCAGAAGTGTACACATCCTCCGGCAGCTTCAACTTATAAGCATTTTCATTGATTTTCTTTAGAATTTTAACTGGGCCAATTTTCCTGGCTTTCAACTTGTTATAAGCGCCTACTGGAAAACGATCCTTCGTTAACACAGCATATACCAAATCTCCTTCATTATACTCAACACTTCTTCGTTTCATGTCTGCAGACCGTTTATACTTCTCATTTGCCTTTTCCAATCGCTCCTGAATGATTTTATGACATTCAGTCAATCCATCAACAAAATCTACAGCTCGTTTAACCGTCCCCTTTGGTTGTGGTACTACCGTTAAGTCCAACTGTTCCCTGGGTGAATTTGAATATACAATCTGAAATGGACTGAATCCCGTACTACGATTCACTGCATGATTATGAGCAAACTCTGCCTGGCATAATTTCATGTCCTAACTCTTCAGATTGTCCTTCACAAGGCATCGCAATAAATTCCCCAGCGATCTGTTAACAACTTCTGTCTGTCCATCTGTTTGCGGATGCTAGGCGCTGCTAAAGTTTAACTTCGTTCCAACCATCTTCCACAAACTTAACCAAAAGTGACTCAGAAAACGAGTATCCCTATCCGACACAATAGATTCTGGCAACCCATGAAGTCGATAGATCTCCTTGAAAAATAATTGAGCAACATGAACTGCATCCGCCATCTTCTTACAAGCAACAAAATGTACCATCTTCGAGAAACGATCCACCACAACATATATCGAGTCATTTCCCCTTTGCGACTCGGCAAACCCAATACGAAATCCATACTAACGTCCACCCAAGGTTTTGTAGGTACAGGTAAAGGCATATACAAACCCGCATTTGTAGCTGTCCCTTTCGAAACTTGACAAACATGACATCTCTGAACAAACCTTTCAACTTCCTTCCTCATCGATGGCCAATAGTAGGATTGAGAGATTAACTGCAATGTTCAGCCTCTACCCACACGTCCTTCCTCATGAAGCTCCTTTACTATCTTCATTCGCAAGCTACAATCCGGTACACACAATTGATTCCCCTTAAATAAGAACCCATCAATCAACACAAATTCATCAGAACCTCCCTTCTTGACTTTCTCAACAAATTTCTTAAAGTAAGGATCTTCTTTAATCAGCTCTGGCAATAATTCAAACCCTGTCAGCTCAACCTTCATTGTAGTCAACAAGTGATTCCTTCTGCTCAATGCATCTACTACACGATTCGTAATTCCCGATTTACGTTTCACAACAAACGTAAATTGCTGTAGATAGGCAATCCATGATGCATGCCTTGCTGAAATCTTGTCCTGCCCTTGCAAATGCTTCAAAGCTTCATGGTCTGTGTAAAGAACAAACTCCTTATGGAACAGATAGTGTCTCCAATGTTTCACTGCTTGCACTACAGCATAAAACTCCACATCATACGTACTATATCTCATCTTTGCCCCTGATAACTTTTCACTAAAGTATGCAATAGGACGCCCCTTCTGACTCAACACCCCTCCGATTCCAATCTTAGATGCATCAGTGTGTAGCTCAAACAACAACTGAAAGTCTGGTAAAACAAGAATTGGTGTTGTCGTCAAAAGTTCTTTGATTCGTTCAAAAGCAACCCCAGCTTCCTCCGACCAAGAAAATTGCTTCCCTTTCATACAATCAGTAACTGGAGCCATCACGCTACTGAAGTGTGGAATGAATCTTCGGTAGAATGACGCTTGCCCATGAAAACTTCTCACTTCTGTAATTGTCCTCGGTTGTGGCCAATTCCTGACTGCTTCAACTTTATTTTGGTCGACCTGTATACCTTCCTCCGAAACAACATAACCCAGAAATAAAACACTATGCGTCATAAACACGCATTTCTTTGTAGCAGCATAAAATTGTTCTTCACGTAGAATAATCAGCACTTTCCTCAAGTGTTGAACATGCTCCTCCATACTCCTGCTATATATCAGAATATCGTCAAAATATACCACCACGAATTTCCCAATGAATGGTCTAAAGATTTGATTCATCACCCGCATGAACGTACTAGGTGCATTTGATAAACCAAATGGCATAACCAACCATTCGTATAGACCCTCCCTGGTTTTAAAAGCAGCCTTCCACTCATCACCCGGTCTAATACGAATTTGATGATATCCGCTCTTCAAATCAATCTTCGAAAAGATAGTTGCCCCACTCAACTGATCTAGCAAGTCATCTAACCTCGGCATTGGGAATCTGTACCTCACAGTGATCTTATTCAGCGCCCGACTATCGGTACACATCCTCCATGTTCCATCCTTCTTTGGTACCAACAAGGCTGGAACCGCACAAGGACTTAGACTTTCCTGCACACGCCCTTGCTCTAACAGTTCTTCCACTTGCCTTCGCAACTCCTCATATTCCTTTGGACTCATTCGATAATGTGGTCGATGTGGCAACACAGCTCCTGGAACAAGATCTATTTGATGTTGAATATCCCTCAACGGTGGTAACTTTGTTGGCAACTCTTCTGGAAATACATCTTCAAATTCTTTCAAAACTGGCTTCGCTTCTTCTGGAATTTCAACCTCTTCATGACTCTCTCGTCCAATCAACAAATAGACTTTAGGCTCCTCTTCAACTTCTTTAACAAACTCCTTCAAAGATAGCAAAGTTTTCAGCTCTTCAATCTCCTCCAACTTGCTTTCCTTCTGTTGTTGCTTCTTGGGAATTAAAGTGATCTTACTACCTTCAAACATGAAACTGTAGCTATTAGCACGTCCACATGTTGTACTGCTCTATCAAACTGCCATGGTCTGCCCAACAACAGATGACACACATCCATGTCTACAACGTCACACCAAATTTCGTCCTTGTATTTCTTCCCAATTGAAAAATTCACACAAGCTCTTCGTCCAACTTTCACCTCTCCACCCTTCCTTAACCATGCTAACTTTTACGGTTTAGGATGCTTCTCAGTTTTCAAGTTCAACTTCTTTACTACTTCTGTAGAGATAATATTGTCACAACTCCCAGCATCAATGACGATCTTGCAAACCTTTCTCAGAATAGTGCATGTGGACTGAAATATGTTATTCCTCAACCAACTGTTTTCCTCTTCCTGTTTCGGTGCCAAATAACTTCTCCTCATCATCAAATTACACCCTTCGTCTCCGGACAACTCTTCTTCCTCCTCAACATAAGGTGAATTAGAACATTCAGCTTCCACATCCTCTTCTTCAACCTCTGCAACCATTGCTCTCCTCTTCGGCTTCGGACATTCATTGCTTTTGTGACCCAACTCCTGACAATTGTAACATTTGAAACTACTATTAACCTTTTCCTTCTCAACCTCCTTCACAACTGGTTTTGCGACAGCTTTAGGAACATTAGAACTTCCACTAACACCCTTCACTTGATTGTTGGAATGGGTAAACACACTGCCTCCTCGCATTCCCTGCTTCTCCCAAGCCAACGCTTTCTGATGTGCCTCCGCCACAGATCTTGGATCAAACATATTAACCATATCTTGAATCTGCATTCGCAACCCTCCAACAAACCTAGCAGTCAGTTGTTCTTCTGTCTCCATTATGTCATTTCTAGCAATGAGTTGGTAAAATTCATCTGCATAATCATTAACTGACTTCGTCCCCTGCCTTAGATTCTGCAATCTCTGGTACATAAGTGATTGATAGTTGTAAGGTAAAAATGTAGTTCTCACCAACTTCTTCATCTTATCCCAAGACTCAATCTTTGACTTCCCCATTCTCTCTCTCGTAAGTTTAGTTTGCTGCCACCATGCCAAAGCTCTCCCCCTCAACCTAGTAGCAACCAACTTAACTCTTCTATGCTCAGGTACCTCCTTGAAATCAAAGATCTCTTCAACATTAGACAACCAATCAAGAAATTCTTCAGCTACCATTCCACCTTTAAATTCAGGAATTTCCATCTTCATACCCGATTCCCATCGACGATCCTCCTCTACATTCTGATATGAATTTCGGACTTGGTCTCGATCTCGATAATGAATGTTAGCTCTATCACCCTCTTCATCATATTCAAATGTTCGTCTATATCTATCTCGACCATTATCATCCCTTTGATCACGCATGTCCCTTCTACTATGTCCCTCTTCATCTCTATATGGTTCACCTTCAAACTCACATGGAGTTCTCCTCTCTTCATGTCCATAGTCATGCTGATCTCTCCTTGATGAAATTGATGTCTCTCTTCTCTCTCTAAAAGATTGCGGTGATACCCTTCTCGCTTCCGTAACCAATGGCGAAACTCGGTTTCCTCCATGGTTCGAGATTGGTGATCTCCTTCTTTGGTTTGATTCAAATCATTCATCAACTTCTCTAACTTTCCAATGCCTTCATCAAATTTCTCATTGATACGTTGTTCCATTTGCTCGGCTTCTTCTCTTCTATACAACACTTCAACATTCTGATGACGATTAGCTCTCCTTGGTGGCATGATTGAACTTCATAACACTTCAACAAATACTTCAAAAATCTTCAACACAAGTCAAACAAGCACGACCCCAACTCAACTTGGTTCGGCCTCAACACTTCAACACAAATCAAATTCAAATAACTTCCACACTTTGATCCAAAATGAAATGGATCGAAAGCTTCTAACTTGTTGCAACTTCAAGATGAACACGATGAACACCAACTTCAAACTCCTTGGCTCCAAGACTCGGCTTAGCTATGATTGGCTAAGTCTAGCTTTGATACCAAAAACTGACGCAGCGGATAATTACAAATCGATATAGATCGATGAAAGTAGCAAACGGTGGATTGAAGATACTGAAATGCCCAAATTCGTTGATCATAAAGATACCGAATTCTAGCTATCTTCGATCGCGCACGATACCGTGTAAGAAGATCTTCAATTCTTCAAGCGTTGATCAAGCGCACTTGATTCCGCGAATCGGCTTCAACAATCGTTGATTCGAGCGCACTTGAATAACCGAAAGTGGAGATAGGAGATTACACTCAACTACCAATTTAAGATGAAAGCACACAGCAATCAACAAGAATTTTATTCAAAAATCAACAACTTAAAATGTACAACACACTCCCTATTTATAGTATTTTACAACCGGCTCCTTAAGTCGTTGCCGACTTAACTCTCCTTAAGTCGTTGCTGACTCATGACCCACGACTCACGACTCACGACTCAATAATCGTTAGCGACTTAACAACCCCACATAACACTACATACCAGCACTTATATACAACTCATACGACTTAGACAAGGTCGTTACCGACCTAATTACATCACAATACCTTCAAATGACTTAAAAATAAACGCAACTCAATATTAGTCGACCCACGACTTACGACTTACATAAGTTGACAGCGACTTGTCCCACAACACAGTGCGCGCCTTGTCACATAGGCAACTCAATCCATTACAACACATATATATTCACGGCCGACCTAACTACTTGCCGACCTAAACTTCATGCGACTTAGCACAGCCATCTCCAAAGGCGGCTTAACATCAGGTCGTTCAGGTTCCATAAACCACAACACGTTATCCCCTATCTCGTTAGGTCGCATGTGACCTAAGACTTCAGATGTTGCTGCATCATCGAAGGATTTATGTCTTGATTCTTTAGCCCGAGCCCCTTTAGGTCGTAGCTCCTTTCCCCTTGCTTTGTTAAGTCATAGCCGACTTAAGCCTTTAAGTCATAGCCGACTTAAGTCTTCACTACAACAATGCGGTAGATCACTAGGTCCTTGGCTTTTAACTCGCAGCTCCTCCTCACGTGATTCCTTAGGTCGGGGCCGGTCTTCGTTAACTCGTGAACGACCTAAACCTTGAGCTTCCGTAGGTCGTGCTGCATCAGAATGAAGCACTCGCCCAATAAATAGTGTCACCAAATCTTCAAGGCAAAGACAATGGCGGCTAACTCAAGATCATGAGTGGCATAGAGAACTTCATTCGTACTCAGTTGCCTAGAAGCATAAGCAACTACCCGATCCTTCTGCATAAGAACAGCACTGAGACCACTACCACAAGCATCGGTGTAGACAACAAGATCATGATTCCCCTCGGGAACCACAAGAATAGGAGCATTAGTGAGAAGTTCCTTCAATATCTGAAAGGAAGATTCACACTTGTCGGACCAAATAAAACGAATGCCTTTCCGAGTAAGGCAGGTGAGAGGAAGCACAACTCGGGAAAAATCTATAATGAACCGACGGTAATAACCTGCCAATCCAAGGAAACTACAATCTCATGAACATTCTCAGGCCTCTTCCAATCCTGGATGGCTTCGATCTTTGAGGGATCGACAGAAATGCCATCGGAAGATACAACATGGCCTAAGAACTTAACCTTATTCTCCCAAAAGTGGAACTTGTAGAATTTGGCTCTAAGATGACGACGACGAAGAGTACTCAAGACAATTCTCAAGTGATTAGCATGCTCAGCTTCAGACTTAAAATAAATAAGGATATCATCAATGAAGATAAGGACGAACTTATCGAGATATTCCCGGAATACTCGATTCATGAGATCAACAGAGAAAGCAGGAGCGTTCGTCAAACCGAACGGCATAACGAGCCATTCAAAAGAACCATAATGAGTGCGGAAAGCGGTAAGAGGTATGCTATCCTCCGCGACTCGTAATTGATGAAAACCCGTGGCAAGGTCTAGCTGAGAAAAGACCTTAGCACCACTCAATAGATCGAACATATCATCGATCCTAGGTAATGGATACATATTCCTGATGGTCAACTCGTTAAGTTTGCGATAGTCAATGCAAAGCCTAAGAGTCCCATCAGACTTCCTCACGAAGACGACCGCGGATCCCCACGGAGAAAAACTGGACTGAATTAACTGCTTGGACTCAAGCTCTAAAAGCTGCTTCTTGAGTTCCTCATTTTCCCTTGTAGACATCCTCGTAGGAGGACGACTAACTGGTGCGCGCCAGGAATGAGATCAATGCGGAACCCAATTGCCCGCTTGGGTGGCAAACCCGAAACAGGTTCAAAAATATCAAAAAAGTCACAAGCAATGGGAATACGAGATATATCATTATCATCTCGCGAGTCAAGAGAATATAAAGCCATTTTGGAATTATCCACATCCCGAAGAATAAGAGATAACTGAGTAGACGAATCCGGATGTCGAAGATATATAATTCTCTCCGAACAAATAATTCTGGCATCGTATCTTACTAGCCAGTCCATACCCAAAATCATATCAAATTCCAGACAAGAAATAACGTGCAGATTCGCACGAAAAGAAAAGCCACATAAAACAATCTCAACATCATCACAAAGCATGCTAAGGGTCGCGGATCCCCCAATAGGATTCACAATCCTTAAAGAAGTAACCAAACAAGAAACATCCAAAGATAAATCATCAACGAGCTTCTTCGATACGAAAGAATGTGAAGCACCCGTATCGAAAAGAACTCGAATACTGTGGTCATGAAATAAAATAGAACCTTCCAAAATAGATGGAGATATACCTTTGGACTGAGAAGGACCTTCAGAAGCCTTAGCAGCATAAAGCTTGCTAGACTTGGCACCAGCCGGAGCAGTAGGGCAAGCTGAAACATGATGACCTTCCTTCTTGCAATAGCGGCAGAAGAGATGCTTAGGACAAGCTCGAATGATATGATCCGGAGACCCATAATTGAAACACTTCCGAATGGAAGGTGTTCCAGAAGGCTGAGGCTGAGAGCTAGGACCACCAATCTTCCTCTTCTTAGAAGGAAAAGGCTTCTTCTGAAATGGAATCGGCTTCTTGTTAGGGTTCTTGGAAACCTCAACATCAATATCACTATCACACTCCTTCTCGACGGTCTCGAGATGAAGTGCCGAATCAACCAACTCCTCAAAAGAAAGATTAAGCTGGAGCAACAATGACTTATTAAGATATTTCTTAAGACCAGAGACAAACTTCAAATTCTTCTTATAAGAAGTGTTGATGAATTCAAGACCATACTTAGATAAAGCCTCGAATGATGCAACATACTCAGAAACAGAAGATTTCCCTTGCTTCAACTCAAGGAAGCGACGGGTCAATAAAACTTTTTCAGATTCAGGGACGAACTTGAGTTCAAATCGCTCCCGAAATTGAGTCCAAGAAAGAGTAGACTCATCAATCTCGACTACAAGAAGCTCATACCAATTAAGAGAACGCTCTTGTAATAAGCTAGAAGTTACAAGAACTCTATTATGGTCAGAAAGATCCATGCGAGAGAAGATACACTCGCATGTGCGAAACCAAGCTTGGACTTCAAGAACTGACTCGGAGCCCTTAAACGGCTTTCCTCCAAGATGAGAAAAATCACTGCACTGACGTGCAAAGGAAAACTTGCGAGGTGGAGACACTCGAGGAGGAACTGGAGGCTGAGTGCTCCTAAAAAATTCCAAAAACTGATCAGCAGACATATATATGCCATCCGGATGTGAGCCACTGGATTGCCCAGCATCCGAACGTCGTCCCCTGCCTCTTCCAGCCATACGCTGAGAGTAAGATAAGAACAAGATTAATCACAAGGTAGATACTTCATTACGGAATACTACGGAATAATTTGCATTCCTAGACGTATTTCCCAAATTCTATCTAACCTTTGATAAAAGAAGGAATAGAAAGGCACGATGATTCAAAGATTTGTATCACTTATACACTTTGATGTACTGTAATATGTGCATCTATTCTATGTTTATCATATTTTGTTCTGAACTCAGCTCTGATACCACGCTGTGACGCCCCACCTCTATACCCACGCTAGCCAAGGACGCTATAGGGTAATGCCGTCAACTAACACGGAGAATAAGGCTGGCTAGGAGTGACCATCCATAGCCTTGCTCTAACTATCAATTGAATACATCGACAATAAATATACCAAGTAGGTCGACATACTCAATGAATATTTAAAACAAAACCTAGGTGGTTGAAGGATCTATTAGAACAGAATATAACAACTCAAATGTAATATACATCATAGAACAATAGATCATCATATACACATATACAGATACATAACAGAGTTTACAAAATAATACATTTCAAGTGGTATAGCAAACCACAATATACAGACGAATCCCAAAAGAATACATATGACATAGTTACAATAAAAAGGACTACACAAAAAGCTTTAACAAAAAGGAACAAGCTGAATAGTCCATGCAGAAGAAAAATAGGCTAAGTCCAAAAGCACCTAACATGAAACATCTCGGTCTGACCCGAGTATAAAATACACGGGTCAGTCTAGCTAAACAAATCAGTTAGATAAACTGAACAACAATTAACCTGCAAGGTTATAAGGTATAACAAATATGTCTAAAGGAGATAACACAATCATCTAACAAAAGATGAATCATATGATAACAAAACAGGCCTCATATCATCGGCAACATAGAGAAACAAAGGAAACAAATATCCCAAATCAAGCCATAAAGGCAAAAAACAAATACCAATGAAGGTATACAAGTTCCACCAGGTAAACGCTACGCATCATGCGGCTCAAAAAGACCAACACCGAAGGACGATACCTAGGGAATATACATATGAATGAAACATCAGAAAATTTGCTCGAGCTCAGTACTGTATAAACAAGGATCCATGCGCCCGAAGACTCCAAACCCAATATCACCCATGCGGCTCATAACGACCAACATCGGAAGCGATACTAAAGGGCAACCCAATATCACCCATGCGGCTCATAACGACCAACATCGGAAGCGATACTAAAGGGCAACAAACCCGAAGGCACAAACCCGAAGGCACATACCCGAAGGCAACAAACCGTAGTGGTGAAGGTCCGGAGGCCCAGTACTGGACACCACTAACTGGCGGAATTTGTCATAACTCTCAAAAAGGAATCCGAAAAGTGGTAACGTGAGTCCCATAACCACTCGTTCGCAATAAACGGTTTACTATCCGTTAGTTAATTTCACACTCAAAGCAGTACAAAGTTCACCTCATCTCATCGGTAAACCAAACCGAAGGTTAAAACGATCAATTGAATAGGTCGGGAATTAATCGGAAGGATAAACGCACAAATTCATGGTCCGTATTTTGCCAACCATTTAATCACCCTTCCAGCTCGCTCGAAGTGAGAAATTGTGTGTGCTTTAAATAGAATTTATAAATTGGAGAAGCGCGCTTTTAATACGACTTGAAGAAATCATTTATAAAAACCCGTGAATAAAGTCAAAAAGGAATCATCAAGGTCAAATATGCATAAATAACTAATTGGAATCATTATGTATCGATTAAATTTGGAAAAACTAAACGAACAAGGCAAGTTGGCAAAAAACAGCATAGTCAGACGTCTGAAAGAAGGGATTCAGACGTCTGAAACTAAAAATAAATTTGTTTTTCAAAACAGAATTCAGACGTCTGAATCCAAACTCCCAGACGTCTGAAATAGGCAATATTCGGCCTATTTCATTTCTGGTTGAAAAGTAGCCAATTCAGACGTCTGGAATATAAATTCAGACGTTTGAATCTGGGGATGAAAATGTTCCCCAGAACAATATTCAGACGTCTGAAATAGGAGTTTCATACGTCTGAAACTCAATGTTCAGGCATTTCCTAAACCTGGGTCAACTATGGCCAAACAAATGGAAAGCAATCGGATGAGTGTTGATTATGGGCTTACGTCAAACGACTACCAAACCTTAACGACACACCCAAACACTCCGAACAACATAAACATCATCCATATAAGGATTTTCAAAGATTTGGCTTCAAAAATCATAATTTGGCAATTTCACCGAATCAACCCAAATCAAACGCAAAAGAACATACGAACAATTGTTAAGAATTCATGCCTAACATCAATGATATCAAAAGAAGTAGATGTGAGTTCAAAACACACCTTTAATCCAAAAACAAAGAAGAAGGAGTTCAATTTGCAAGGAGAAGACCAACTAATCTCCACTTCTAATCTATTAACTTCAATCTAAGATCAAAACAAGTATTTTCCTAAGTTTAGGTTTAGAAATTTCAGAAATTGAAGAGAGAAAGAGATAGAGAAGATGAAGAGGAGCTTACCTATGTCTTCTCTTTGATTTTTGCAGCAAGAATTCAAGTTACAAAGAAGAACTAGGGCTTGCAAATTTCTATTTCCTCTTCCCCTCCACCATTTTCAGTTTTCCTAAGTTAAAGAAATGAAATGAGGGTGAATGGATGAAGAGAGGGCTGAGTTAGGGGTTTAAACTAACAAATGGGCTGAACCCAAACCCAAAACCCAAATAGAAAAGTTGCAAAAATTCATAAACTCCAAACATATCGAAACTTACACTTAAAAAGATCGAAAACGCCATTTTGGAACAAATGGAGGTGGTTTCGAGTTCCAATTCGGCCATTTGCAAAAAGTAACATTTGGGACCTAAAAATCCGACTAACGATGCTATATTTAAATAAAACATTTAAATATAAAATTGTTAAATATGCGGGTTGTTACATCGATGATATTATTCATTTCTTCCGCTGTGTTGTTATACTTAACTTGTTATAAGCTCCGACGAATCGGATTTGAACGATCAAATCTGCGGCGTTCGATTACAAGTGAAGTATGGATGTTGATTTTCGAACGTGAAATCCGGATCGTCACATTTGGTATCAGAGCTGAAGGTCGAACTTTAGCTTTTGGAGTATAACACTTTGGATAGCTCATTAGAGATAAGGTGAAGTATACCCTAGAATGACTATCCCTAAGATATTCGTCTGTGTGTATCAGTGAATTCTCCTATTATCCACTGATAGTGGTATGAGTGTAAAAAGAGACGAGATAGGGGACATGGAAGTACCACTAAAAATGGTCAATCCCTGCAACAACAGAAAAAATCTTTTTCTATTAATCTCTGTTGATCACCATTCAATTTCGATTCTTTGATTGCGTCGTGGCAGCTCGAGGAAGGAGCTTTGATATGATGATGGCTCTGCGAATCTTATAGTTTTATCAATCTTTTCTTTTTAAACTTTAATGAATTTGAAAATCTATTTAAAATGAATTGATGAATAAAATATGAAGATTAGTATTAATAAAACGATTTCGATTAAAACCATATTTGAAGTTCTATTGTGATTTCTTGTGAAAGATCAAAGCCGGAAAAGGAAAAAGTTGGTGTATACTTTGGGATATTTCAACATGGATTAAGTATCCATTGTTTGTTCTGTTGGGTCCAGATATATTCTACGAGTGGTTAGTTATCCCTTCGGACTAAACAATGTCCTTGCACATTTCGTAGATATGGTGACCGAGTATCTTGTGTAGTATTGTATGAGATCATTCTCATATGTATTGATGATATTCTGATTGGGTAAGCCAAATGCAGAATAGATATTCAGCTTGATTGATGGGTCGATTCTCTATCTTTGTGAATCTATCTTTTGTTTGTCTCCCTGTCTAGCAAATTACGGGGACGAAATTTTCTTAAGGGAGGAATCTGTAATATTCCCGGATTTTAGCCAAATTTAATAAAGTGATTAATATAATTTTTAGAATTAAATTATGAATTATTTTGAATTTATCAAATAAAATAAGATATTTGTTTGTTTATATATATATTGATTATAAATTGAAAATTTTGGATTTGAAATTCAAATATAAATGTATTGAAAATAAATTTGATTTAAAACTATATTTTAAGATTAGTAAAGTTTGTTTTCTAAAAATTATAATATATACATATGTATATTGATTTGGAAGTTATATTTTAAATTCAATATAGTAATTTTTAAAAGTTATTCAAAGTTAATTATATAGTTTCAAAAAAAATTGAATAAAAATTTATTTATTTAAAAGTATGATAACTCAAGTTTAAATTTTAAAATAAGATATTCTTCTCTTCAACATAACACATATGTAAACATACTACTTAACCATGTAAAACATAAAATATAATGGTTTAAAATATAATTTTTAAATTATTTAAAGTGAGGGTTTTAAACATAAATTACTTTTATTTTAAAAAATGTAAGGTGGAGATTACATACATTAACATGCGTTGCTTAAATATACTATGTATTAACAAGTGTAAGCTTGAGATAAATATAAGTTAACAAGTGTCAAAATGTTTTTAATTTAAATTTTATGTGAATAAGAATTAGAAAAGTTTGGCTATTGATTTTCAGCTCAAAATTTAACATCTTTCCCATCTTCAAAATTCAAAGCCTAAAAATCAATATAATGCAAAACCAGTTAAAAGATAATCAAAGAAAATATGCACAAAAGCAGAAAATCAAAACAAGGCAGTTTAAAATCCAACAACTTCAAGTGTTCAATTTCAACCAGATTAAAAATAAATTTTTCAACTTGAAGCAAAATTAAAGTAGATCAAAAGCAAGTTTAATCAAAATATTTTTCAGTTTTAAATCAAGTGGCTATTCCAAATGTACAAGAATCATATTCATTTCAACTCAACAATACAAAGTTCAAATTCAGTTTAAATGTATAACAAAAAGTCAACTAGAAATCAAAGCAAAACAACAATCAAGATTCCAGTTTGTACATCAAAGTCAGGATCCAATTCCAGATTTCATTTTCTCGTCTTTTCTTCAAAACAAGGTGAGCAAACTTTAAACCTTGAATTTGTTTGTATATTGTTGTTGTGAGCAAGCTTCTTTAATTTGATTTTTGAATTGATATGAAATGAAGTTTTGAAAATTTAGTCGTATGTATACAAAATCATATACATATGTGTAGATAGGTTGGTGCATGTCAGTTGTACAAGGAGACAGCTCTGTTCCAAGTTTATAAAGGCTAATTTTGTTTCAAAAAAAATCAATACTTCTTTCTCTGATCCATTCTAGGCTTCAAGAACTAAACAAATTATGTTCATATAACCAAGATCTTAATTCTAAAAATATTTTTAAGCTAGATTTGAACATAGGTTTCAGTGGGAAGATGAATATGAAGTAAACTCAGATAAATGTCAAAAATCCAAGTATTGTAAATTCTTGATTCGTTTATATAAGAAGTTTTACCTTTGAAAATGATGATTTTAAAAAGAAAAATCACAATTTTTAATTCAGTCATTCTCGAAATTTTTGAAGTTGAATGTAAAGTGGATTCTGCGCAATTTATGGCGATTGGAGTTGAATGGGCAATCGTGGTTGCTTCTGAAGGTGGCTGGGAGGTTGTTGGGCTTGGAAAAAATGATCAGAGATTTTTCTGACTATCAAGGCGATGACACAGCGATGTTTTAGGGTTTAAACCTAAATTTTGATAGTACCGAAAATCGATTAACCGCGTCTTTGACACTGTAATGGACTGGACCAGGTCGGTGATCGAAGAAGAGGAGTCTGACGAGGCTCTGGCCGAAGTCTTGACGCTTCTAGTGGCCTGAGGCGTCGGAGCGAGGGTTTTTCATTGATGATCAATTTATTCCAGTTTAAATCGTGTTTCTCGATTTTTACTTACGGTGAAATTGGAAGTTAGGGGAGGTCGGGCTAGTTTTGGTGGTCATCGATGACATACCGATGTTCTCGACGATGGTCGAAGGGCACTGGATTGCCAATGCTCGTGCAGGGTATCTGTTTGTGTAGTGATTTTTTTTGGGTTGCTGTTGGATTGGAGAAGAAGGTTTGAACTCGAAGACGGCTTCGGGGTTTTGGAGGTGTTGGCTCGAGATCGCTACCGTGTCGTTTGCAAGCGTTTAAATATACACAGTAATTTTAAAATTTAAAATAAAAACAGGGTTAAAAAGAAGAAGAAGGAAAGAAACCAGGGATGAACTCGAGAAAAATGGCCATGGGCTCGGGTCGGCTTAAGCTGTTGACCAAGTTTTAAAATTTTAGATAAGTCAAGTTTTCCAAAATTGAATATAAGTCAAGTTTTAAAACACTTACTTAATTAAAGATCTTACACCAGTTTTGGTTGAATAGTTAAAATTTGAAAATAATTATTTTTAAATAAATAGAGTTAACGTGTTTTAATGTGTGTGTAAATATATCCTTTATTTTAAATGAACTCTTTATTTTATTTAAATGAGATTTAAATGTTGAAATAAAGTGATTGGTTAAGATAAGAATTTATCTTTATTAATCAAGGACCTAATTGAAGGATCATTTTTGATGTGTTAATAATAATTAATTATGTGATTAATTAATTATGGTAATTAATTTAAGGATAATTAATTAGAGGTTAATTAACTAATAAAAGTGATTAAGGGATGATTTATTAATTAAGGGTTAATTAATTTATGTAATTAATTAAGGATAATTAATTAAAGAATAATTAAATGATTAAAGATTAATTAAAGAATAATTAAATGATTAAAGATTAATTAAGGTTAATTAATTTAATAATTAAGGGTTAATTAATTAAGGATTAAGGATAATTAATTCCACGATTAAGGTTAATTAATTTCATGATTAAAGTTAATTTAGTTACCTAATTAAGGTTAATTAAATATTGATTAAAAAGTTAATTAATGAATAATTAATGATTTATTAATTAAAAATTAAAGGTTAATTATTTAATAATTAAAAGTTGATTGATTTATTAATTAAGGTTGATTAATTTATAATTAAAAGGATTAATTAATTTATTAATTAAGGCTAATTAATAAATGATTAAAGGATAATTGATTCAAATGGTTTGTAATTAATTAATGATTAATTAACCGGGATTAGTAATTTATTCATAAGCAATTAATATGATTTAAATTAATCAGATAATTAATCGATCTTACTTATGGATGTTTGGATTCTATTGAATGTTGAATTGTTTGATATCCCTGATGCGTGATACTCTGTTTCGATTTGAGTTGTGATAAATGAAATTTATTTATCTGTGATGAATGTAATTTATCCGTGATGAATTTATTATTTATCTATGAATCTATGAATGAAGATAAGCATTATAGGATCATACCGCTTATCGATATTGTTGTGTTTGGATTATGATGATTGATGTCGTTGCACTATTGTGTAAAACCCCTGGACTACACCATAAACACACAAATATGGGTTGCACGAGGAAATCGGTTAAGTCACAGACATTTTGAAATCTAAATATTATTTTGTTTAAAGGTTGTATTTTAAATCCCAATGGTTTTGGGAATGGAATTGGGTTAAATATGAAAAATCTTTTGAAAAAGGAGTTTTGAAGATAAAAGTTACTTTGAATAACTTGATAAAGTTTTGAAATTTCAATAATTTGATTTGAATTTGAATTCATGTTTTGAATTGAATTCTATGTTTATAAATTATGGTTTGAAAAGGTTAAACGAGTCATAAATGTGTTTATATGGATTTTAACCATTTTAAAGGTATTGCTTTGGGAATCTGAATTTTACCCAAGTTTTATACTTAAAGGGCTTTAACTCGTGCAAATGTAATTGGATTTTTCCAAAACGAAAATTATTTGTTTTCAAACAATAATAACTTTCATATAAAGAAAGGGTTTCCAATTTGTGTTCAAAGATTTTAGGTTTGAAATGAAATTGAAATAGTTTTGAAAGCTATTAATGAATCTTTGTGAAAGATGGTTGAACCTTGTTTTGAAATTGAAGAGGATTTTAAATGGTGTATCTTTTATTTAAAAGATTTGAAGTGGGGAATTGTTTCGAAAGTTATGAATGAATCCTTGAAAAATGGTTTTAAAAGCTATGAATTGAGTCTTTGATTTAATGATTGGATGGGTCAATCCAATTTAAAAAGGAAATTGTTTTCAAAGCCATGAGTCTTTGTGAAAGATTGGTGAACTTTGTGAAATGAATCATTTTGTTTAAAGAACTGAAAATGGTAATTTGTTTAAACCATTTGAAAGAAAAGTTTTGGGTAACATGTTGTGACTTCACTAAGATCACAATATCCATATGTTTTTTAAATATTACGCTCATTATTCGATTTAGCCAGGGGAGGACCTTGTGTCATATAACCCATTCCAAATAATGATACAATGATATGGATAGCAATTGAAGACCGGCGGTGAAGACCGGGTATTTTCGAAAATGAAAGGATTACCCGTCGTGTGACTCTGCACTGAGTAGCTATGGTATAAAGATCTCCATATGTGACGGGGAGTCCGATCGGGATTGTGAATACCCGGATTGCAAGGGCTTCTTTGTGAAGTGCCTTTGGTTTTGTTCGTACGCAGAACAGACTTGTATGGATGTGTGTCTGACGTTATACTTTGAGATGTAAAGCTGGTTACTATCAAATACATTTCTGTTTGGTGGCGGAGAATTTATTCTCTTAGCTTAACACCCTTCTCTGAGACGTACGAGCTCAGAGGTTATGTAGTTGATGGTTACTAGTGATACATTCACAATTTGGTAATGTGGCATACAAGGTGCTGCTGATCATTTGTTGATCAAAGCATGGCTTTGTGGACGTGACCTTGTCGGGCCTCACAAACCGAAAACAGTCGAAATAGGAAAGATGCATCAAGGTTATCAGAGGTCGCGCACCTAGGGTATGTTCGTTTCTTCTGGAAAAGGGTGGTATCATGGTATGGTGCCCACATACTTAACTCATGTGGTTGCTGCAAATTTATTACTTTGTGGTTGAGGGCCCTCGGATAAAGGTCGCAAACGACAGGGGATGGCATACTTGTAGGTATTACTTCCGGGCAGGGGTAATCCCGCCTCGTGTTGGTTGAGATCCGGGTTGGTTCTCGGGGCATCCCACTAGAGGCGTACCCATGTGGAAATAGGAAGTTCTTTAGCCTGACCATTTGTTGGAAATCCAGTCATCCAATATGCGCCTTGTACAGTTTTAGTTGTATAACCTGCTACCTTAGGTGGTAGCTATAGTAGGCATAATATAATGGTACCTATGCTGGCTAAGATTAATATTATACTTTCGAAAGGTTTTCTACACTATGCACTAATAATAATATCAAAAAGTTTTACGTAGTAAGCATGTTTGACTATTATAAGGAGAAATCTCCTCCAATTGTGCCCTTGCATTGTGTGTGCGTGGAAGCCTTATGGAAGTTTCATTTTCCAAAAAAGCATTGCGGATTTCTTCTAAACTCTTTTGTTTTGCTTTTGAAGATAAACTGTTTTCATTTGCTCACACCAGTCCTATGACTGACTTGGAGTTTAATGTTCTCTTCCTAAACTCTGGGTGCCCACAATTTTCCACGCGTACAGTTTAGAGTTGGGTTTTTCTTAGATTCGATAGCGTCTAACCTTTGGATTTGGCAATAGCATTCGTTTCACTTGGACTGACCTTGCTTAATACATTGTGATGGGGGTTTCTCGCTTCGCATTTGGAAAGCATGTTGGTGGTTCTAGCTTGTGGAGTCTTTGGAACTTTGGCAATGGAGTTGCGGTATGTTGGAGTATTTATCTTGTGGACTTCTGAAGATATTATCTTTTGGAGTTATTTCTTTCCGTTGTATCTTGTATCTCTGATATTTGTATCGATATCTCAATTGTATCATTGTTGTAATTCAATGTTTTATATAAATGATATTATTCATTTCTTCCACTGATGTTATACTTAATGTGTTATAAGCTCCGACGAATGGGATTTGAACGGTCGAATCTACGGCATTCGAATACGAGTGAAGTATGGATGTCGATTTTCGAATGCGAAAATCCGAATCGTCACAATTTTCAAACTATTGTGAAGGTTTGGCTGGAAGGTAAACAATGGATTTAATAGAAAATGAGAAAATTTATGTTTTTCAAATGCCACCTGGTTAGTATAGGGAGGGTCGATGTGTTATTGAATATGAATATATTATCCAACAAGGGTGATAGTATACAAACCATAGGGAATAACATGGGAAAAATCTATTTTAGCTCTTGATATTCTATTTCCATACCCTAGTATTAGTGAACAAAGCTTGCGTTAAAATAATTATGTTTTAACATCCAAAAATTAACGTCCTTATTCAAATTGTACATGGAAAAGTTGGAAAATATTTGAAGACAAAAGAGAAGATTCCAAAGTACAATGGAATAGGTATCAAAAAGAAGAGTGCATGTGTGAATATTCAACCAATTTTACTTTTTCCGTTGTAGGAAGTGACGCAGCGCATAATAACAAATCGATATAGGTCGATGAAAGTAGCAATCGATGGATTGAAGATACTGACATGCCCAAATTCGTTGATCACGAAGATACCGAATTCTAGCTATCTTCGACACGTTGATCGCGCATGATACCGTGAAAGAAGATTTACAATTCTTCAAACGTTGATCAAGCTCACTTGATACCGTGAATTGGCTTCAACAATCGTTGAATTGAGCGCACTCGATTAACCGAAAGTGGAGATAGGAGATCACACTCAACTACCAATTTAGATGAAAGCACACAGCAATCAAAACGAAATTTTATTCAACAATCAACTTTCAAATGTACAACACAGCAGCTATTTATAGCGTTTTACTACCTGACCCTTAGGTCGGCAATCAACCTATGACCTACTTAGGTCGTTAGCGACCTAACAGCCCCAACATGCCCAGTACACGACTTACGACTTATCAAATAGTCGACTCAACCTGTTACAAACCAACACACATTCTGCCGACTTATCTACATGCCGACCTACGACTCATCACAACACAAGTTATAGCGACTTAAAGAAATTACAACACATACGAGTTAAACAAGGTAACGACCTACGACTTAAGTACCAGCGAATCAACGAATACAACGACTCAAGAACATAATGACTCAATACAGAAGCGACTCTACTTAGGTCGTGAACGACCTACTAAAGATAACTCGGCAGCGACTTATCTGGAGGCGACTTAAGAAAGCATCGTGATTTAAAGCCTTCAACGACTTAGCATAGGTCGTTCCAACGACTCATCCCATGGTTTCAGCTTGTTAGGTCGTAGCTCCTCTTCTTCAGACCTGTTAGGTCGTGGCCGACCTAAAACTCTTTCCAACACCGAACGACTTAAAGCTGGGTTAGGTCGTGTCTTCTTGTCTCTTGATTCTTTAAGTCGCAGATGACCCCAAACTCCTTCTTTAGGCCGTGTATTCACTAACTCGTTGGAGTTAGGCCGTAGATCCATACGTTCTTCATCTTGGGTTGCATCAGGAAGTATAGATACAAGAATAATGGATGGTCAGGATTGGATGCAAAATTTTGTTGAACCACAGCGTGTTATATGTTGGATAATGGGGATTGGATGCAAAATTGGTTGACAATACTCATAGGAGTGTGGAAACTATTGTGTGAAAACTGTTGGTGAGATTTTCATCACACAACACCTAATTTTTTATGGAGCTATGATGGGGCTAATCACTTCAAATATTTTGAGTCAACAAATCTAAGTAGTGTTAAATTTGCCTTAAGGTAGTAATCACATCGTTGTTTGCTTATACAATCACAAAGAGACACTGTTTATCAACCATAGTTTTGGTTAACATTATTTAGGATACTTAATTGGATAAATTAAATAAAATGATGTAAAAGGTTATGGAGATTGAGATTTGACTACTATGGGTCAAGCCTTAATTATTAAACTAATGGAAATAATTAAAGCATTAATAAGAAGGAGGATACGTGAGGATTGAAAAATTGGAAAAGAGTATAATTCCTAAATATAACCCTTCCCATTCTCATTTCCTCCCTCACTTATCATCATACAAACGAATCAAAAGGGTAAGCCACCATTGTTAATAGAAATGAAGGGAAGAAAAGCTACGAAAAACCGAGGAAGCTTAGAGGAATCAAATAAACATATAAATCTCAACCGTCTTAAACCACTTGAGGTGAATAATAGTTATGCATTTCAAGTTTTAATTGTTATTTTCAATTTTAAGTATAAATCCGATTTTTTGCTCATATTATGACATGTTATGACAATTTGAACTATTGTATGCTTGTTAGTGAATTTATGAAATTTATTTGTGAAATTAGGTGATATGTTTTACTTAGACAACAAATGTAAATGACTTGTGATTTTGGTATGATGTTTGAAACATTATTTTAGAAGTGGTTTTTTAGTTTCATAATTTTCTAATCTAATCATAATATTTGGTGAATTTCCTAAGGTTTGAAAATGGTTTGTTTCGGGTTTTAGTTATTAATAATAATCAAATTATGTTTTTGGCCCCAAAATTTCTATATATTAAATAATATTTATTATGATATTTAGGGATTTTTCCAATGATCTTATGATTTCATATCAATTTATTGGAATAGATAAGCTTAATATTTATATTAAAATATTAATATAAGCTAATGGTCTGGCAATTTATAACATCCTGAATTTTTCAACCATTCACATCCACACATGCCGGACTTGAATTACTCAAAATATCAGATTGTTAATTTATATTTGGCAAAACTCATCATATACAGTAAATAAAATAATCACAGAATCACAAACACCAAGTAATATAACAATAAGCAGCGAAAATAAATGAATAGTAGTTTATGAAGCTATTATACATACATACATACATATACATACATACATACATACATACATATATATATATAACAAAATTAAACAAGATACGACAGAAGTCTTGAATACAATAATCAATGTAAAATCTGAATATATCAGTGGAGTCAACTGAATAGCTGAAAGCTGGATAGATGGACGGATCTCCAATAGAAACTCCAACTCCAAAGGTGAGTCTCAAATGTTATGACACTCAGTCTGATCCGAGCGTAAAGAAAAACACAAAACACTCGAGTCAGGATTAACATTCTTGTATCAATAAATCCAACTTGTTTGCGCCAAAATTGGTTACCAACACCCAAATCCAAACGAAAGCACTAAATACCGGTCACAGCTCACAGATAGAATATACATGGAGGATATTAATATGTAGAACAACAAAAATTAAAATGAAAGCAGTAAAGAACGACAGATTTTATAGTGGTTCGGCTAACTCTGGCATACGTCCACTCTAGGAATTTTTTTTATTGTTGTAAAAATCGATTACCGTTACAATCCGAAGTTTAACGATGGCTAAGTGCCTTAGCCTTAGAAAAGAAAAAGTCGGAGAGTAGGAAGAAGATCCCTTTTTTGAAGTCTTGCCTGTTGTATTTATAGGAAAATCCAGGTAGTTTGGCTTTCTGAATAATTTTGCCCATCAAGGCCATTGCCGATCCAGGCGTTGCACTACGACCGAACCAAGTAGGCCGAGCCGTATTCCTTGATCCTCACTCCTCAATAAGTCGAACCAATGTAGCCAGGGTACTGTCCCTTAGCGAGCCTATCCAAAACTCGAAGAAGACTAGTCCAGAACTTCGAGCAAAGCTAGTGTCGAACAATGTATTGATGCCGACCCATGTCACCACATAGCCAATGCCGAGTCACTTTGCCGAGCCACAATGCCAAGTGACCCAGACCTCACCACAATGCCAAGCCACCCTTACCTCGCCACGATGCCGAGCGACCCTGACTTCACCACAATGTCGAGCCACCCTTACCTCACAATGATACCGAGCGACCCTAATGTCGGTCCACTTTCGCTTATAACCTATCCAACGATGCCGAGCGATCCTGATGCCGGTCCACCTTCTCTTATGACCTATCCAAACACTAGACCGCCGTTAATGCCGAACCACTTATGCTGAACTGCAACCGGCCGACCTTCCTGAACTTCCATACCATGACCGGACCATGCCATGCCGAATAACCAAGCTACCTGTTCGAACTAAAACACACCAAACCACCTCATTCCGACCGAATGACCTATCCTAACCGAGCATCTATCCAAGTGAATATCATCCATTTAAACCGAAACCATCATATTCCAGCCTCAATAATAGCAGAGTTGGTTAGGTTGAATCCGCCTGTTTATGCCCTTGACAAAAGGCTGGTTAACACAACTCAAGTGAAATATCAACCGAAATACAAGTAACCCAAAGGATGTTTGATATAACCATCCTCTAAGGATCCGAGAAACTATCTACTCTGTAGTACTATATGCTGTTAACTACCAAATGTCATTATAACACCGTGGTCTTTCCAAAATAATTTATACTTCACAACCAAAATATCATATCCATTTCAAAAGCATATCAATACGGTGTCAATTTTCACTCCAAATATATCCATTTCCAAAATCATAGCACTTTCAAAGTTATAAAACTTTAGAAATTATAAAAGTTAGAAATTATAGCACTTTGGTAATTGTAACACTTTGAAACGTAACTTCCCACTTGAACGGTTTAGATATTAAAATAGTATATATAATAAAATAGTTTATAAAGTAAAATAGTCTATATAAAAGAGTTATAAGTTAAAATAGTTTATATTAAAATGATTTATATTAATTTAGTTTACAATAAAATAATATATAAAGTAAAATATAACGTAGTTTTAAATATAATTTAAAAGTACTTTATATAATAAAATAGTTTCCTCGAATTTCACAAATCGATTCCAAATCAATTCAAATTCAAAAATTCAAATTTTACCCATTCTCAAGTCATCAATTTCAATTCAATTCAGTTTCTCGATAAACCATTTCAAATTATATCGATTTCAAAAACAAATTTGAACTACAAACAAACCATTTCAATTTTGATATATTTCAAAGCTTTAAATATTCAACATTTCAAAACTAAATTCGATAATTTCATATATATCTATCAAATTTACCTTAATATTATTTAGCTTTGAAATATTCACATAATGAGATCCAATATCATTTAAATAAAACATCAAATTTCAAATCCCTAGATATTTCCCTCAATTTATTTGGACTTGAATTATTCATTTAATTAGCTAAAACAAAAAACAAGTTATAAAATCATATCTTTTAAAATCTCAATTTCAGTAAGCTCCAAATGGATTTTTGTTAAATATAATTTTTAATTAAATGAAACTTCAAATCAATTTCAAATCTATCTTCTCAACCTTAACCATTAAAATCATTATAAAATCTATTTTAAAAATATAATTTTAAATAAATACTTAACCATATTATAATTTAATTAAACTTTATTATTAAACTTATTTTATATTAAAACAAATTTATACATAGCTTAAAATCAGGAATTTAGCTATATATAAAATAACATTTATATAATATCTAAAATCAATATTTATATAAAACCATATATTTCTTTCCATAAACCATAAAAATCATTTTCAAAATATTTATATATAGACCAACGGTGTATGTATATGATTTTCTATCCTATGGTCAAGTGATACAGATATTTATCATTTCAAATCGCAATTTAAATATATACGGGTATATATCATTTAACCCGCAATCCAAAGTTCAATTCAAATGAAAATCACTTGGGTTTATCATTTCAGCCCATAATGATTTTCTTCAATTCTACAGATCGTTCGGGTATGTATCATTTCAACCCATAAAGAATTCTATACTAACAGGGAACTTGCAGAATGATATCAAATATGAAAATAATATAACAGGCATATATCATCAATCTAAATAATAGATAATGATGTCAAGTGACACAGGTGAAACGGTACAGATAATAGCATATATATAGCAATGTTAATAACTAACAACAACATATTTCAATTGTCGTTTCAATTGAAATCAAATTTAATAGATATAAAAACGTTAATCGTGAGTGATTGCTCACCTTTCGAAGTTAGAGAGAATAGACAATGAAATGGGTTATAGTTCCAAGCACGAATTTTGAAGCAGAGCACGAGGGACCAGAGTTCGACGAACAAGCTGATAAATCGAAATCAATGGGAACAATCAAATCAATTTTGATATAAACTGAAAATATATACATTAATATATTATATATAAAATTTCAAAAAATTTAATTTAAGACAAATATTGAAATAATATAAGAGTTTCAAAATTTTAAATCAACCCACGTAATTATTTTCAAAATCTATATTATCATAAAAAAATCAATATATAATCAGCCTATAAATATTGAATGCAATATCTATATCTGTTTGAGATCAAAATGTCCCTTTCAAAATACAACATATAATATATGTGTATACTCCCCAAATTTCTAACATAACAATATATATATGTATATGTATATAATTATTGAATATACCCATGCATTTTAAATCCACGTCTATGATACTACCGAATATATGCATGATATATATATATATATATATATATATATATATATATATATTCGAGCTAATGTAAATATATGTCTATAACAGTCAATAGATAAATTATTAAACTAACATAGGTTCAGACATTATAACAACCGATAACATACTGAACAATATATATAACTTGAAAAATACAAGGTTTCAAATATAACTTATATAACTTTACATATAACCAAATTTTACAGATTTTACAGATTTTACATACTTCATAAAACACAAAAGGAATCTCTACATAACAAATATGCAAACTATGAAGATTTAATGTAGATTATATTTATAAATGAATATATATAGTTTAGACTATATCAGTTATAAGTAGATTTCTTTTATAAACAAATATATATAAAGCAGACTGTTAAACAGTCATATGTGAAACAAATGTGTTACAGTATGAATGCGGACCCATACAATGCTTCACTCCAAATCAATATAAAGTAACATATAAATAAGTCTTATATGTAGTCAATATCCCAGTTATACAACCAATATCTTAACTTGTACACAAATCATATTTTAATATTAATATAACTACATATATCTATATTGAAAATCAAAGAGTATGCAGTAAACATTATATCAAAACATACACATACAGTAAATTATTTAATTAACGTATTGAAAACTTGCAAATAATAGATGCATCATATTTGTTTATACAGCTTATATAAATGGACTATCAGATCAAACTTATAATATAATGTATATATAACTTACCTATATAATATATACATTACATACAAGAAGCAAATATGAGGACACGCACAGAGAAGCTTGCGAGGTGACTCGACCTAAGTAGGAAGTTGGTCGAGAGAGAAGCTCGAGTTGAATAGAAGAGGCACGGTAGGCTCTGCTTGCTGTATGGGTGAGAAGATGAACACGGCAAGGGAAGACGTGGTTCAAGCGGTGAGGAGGTTTTGGGTGCGCAGAGGCCGATGGAAGGAGCATAGTGGGTTTCGGTCGAGCAAAATGGAGGAAGGAAAAAAATGCTTGCGTTGGGGAGAGAGAGAGAGGGAAGAGAAGATGAAAGATGAAGCAACTGTTATTTTCATTTCTTTTTTTGAATGAATAGGCAAAAGAAAATGGAAGAACTAGATTATGCAAATCAATAGCAGAGAATATTAATGGCCGCGCACGAATTTCAAGAATAATAAAAGTAAGTGATGATTGATTTTTACAATAGGCAATTGAAAGGACAAAGGATACAAAAGTTCGTATACGTAACCGATACGGAATCCTTTTCGTAGATTTTGCCGTCTTCCAAACTCCGAAAGACTCAAACGAATGTGCTGTAGAGACCAGCACAACGAGACAATAAAAATGGTACACAGATATCAATGATAGGACCATCCTACCAAAAATCGATATTTGGTACCGGAAATGCTGCTAATTTTCCAGAACTAAGATAAATGGGGCAATAACAGTCCAAATTTGAAGAAATGAAATATGACGTCACAATCAGAAGATGATTTACAAATTTATTGTATAAAATATTTAGGTTTGGAAAATATTTTAATATCATCAATTATTGTCTGGTTTGATTTTAAATTAAATTTTCAAAAAGAAAATAAACTTCCGTATTATCATATGAATATTTACTGTTTGCTATGTTTAAATAGACGTATTTCAAATATCAAAATTTTATTTCCAAATTCAAATATTTAAAATTTTACAAAAATTCTGTTAAATATGTTATTAAAACCATTAAAAACTTACGGGTCGTTACACAATTGTTTTAGGAATGTCAAATTTTGGTAATGGACGGATTTCTGAAAAGAATTATGATAAAGTATTAGTTAATCATTAAGATTTTGACAAACAATAAGAGCTGGTAGAAAAGAACTTATTTTTACTAGCAAATAAATAGTTTTAGCATTAATTACGGAAATGCCATGTCGAGAATGATGACGTTATCATTTCTCTTCATCACCAATATGATTTCGACGTCAACCGATAGCGATGCACAAGATATCTGTAGGATCGATTTCACCCTAGAGGTGGGGTGAATAGGGTGATGCTATTAATTATAAAAATTAATTGCGGAAGCTTATAAATAATTTCAACACAAATCACAGAATAATAGCAGCATAGAAAAAGAGCAGAATAATAAAATGCAGGAATAGAACAACACAGAATTTACTCAGCTTCGGCAAAACCCTGCCTACGTGCTGCCCCCAAGGTTTCTACTAGAAATTAGATAGTCAAATGTTTACACAAGTAAACTCGCGACACCCGCTATCGACTAAACCTAACTCTATGCTCAAAACCCTGCACAACTCAGCCATTGAGTTGCGAATTCTCAAACTACGCCATGTAGTTTGTCCCCTAGTCACACAACTAGAAATTACAACAGTTTAAAATTTAAAAACAAATTTGAAAATCAATTTTAAAAAATAAAAGGCAAAAACCCTAATTATAAAATTAAAACCCCTAAATAATATAAAGCTGGCCCCCTTTTGATAATTTAACCCGATCCTCTTTTATTTGTTTCTTTGAGAAAATGGCGGCCGTTGCTTTCTTTCGATTACAATTAGGGCTTTCGTCCTTGGTCCAAATTAGGGTTTTTGGTATGATTGAAGTCGCTGACTCCAGTAGCTTCGATCGAGATCTCCAACAGCTTCGATTGAGATAAATATGTCCCAGTTCCTTGCTTTCGTCGATCGTTTGTCTCTTTGAATTTCTATCGGCTACTTCAATTCGATCAAGTTCGAATTATAAGTGGTATGTTAATTTTTGCTTTTTCTTTTACTAGTTTTGGCTTGCTTGAACATGATGGTTTTGAAATTGCCGATGATGATTGTTTATATAGGGTTTGTAACCCTTGAGTTTCGTTCGTACAAATATATTTGAATTCGTCAATTTTGTGTGATTGGCCGCTTGATTATGCTTCAATATTTGAGATGATTTCTAACCTTTTCATATGCGTATATTTTCGTCGCTTGATGGCCACGACTTTGATTCATTTCGTGGTGACCACGGTTTCGAATTTGACTTGTTCATTTGAGACGATTGCGACTTGTTCAAAAACGTATATTTTTGATTTGCTTTCAACGGTGATTTCACTGTGACTTCGTTAATGGTTCATCTGTGTTCGTCCTTGAACATTACTGTCTTGGTTTAACCTATATATCATTGACTTGATATCATTACTTCAATGTTTCTGATTCAATTACAATTCAGTGAGGCTTGTATTTGAATGTCAGCTGTATTAGTCCTTGGTGCAGTTGATTTGCAGTCTCTGGTTCTTTTTGGTTACTGGTCATTCATGTTGTAGTTTGCATTCTTGGAATTCAGCAGCTTGCATTTGTGTTGTAGCCTATCTCTGGTTTCTTTCCACATTGAACTGGTCTGGAGTATATTTGCATTACCGCATACTTGTAGTATATTGATCGTCTGCAGCTTGTCCTGAAGTGTTTGCTGTGTTCATTTGATTGTTGTGCACTGAGTTTGCTTCGAGTCAGATTCTTGCTTGTGCATCACCATATATCTGTTGCATTCATGGGTCATTCATTGGTGTCACTTTTTGATATAGTGTGCATTGCAGTTGTACTTGATGTCTTCATATTGTACTCTCTGTTTTGAGTCACTTCCGTACTTGGTCATGCTGTCCACCTGAGTTTGAGCATTTGCTGTCATGTTGAATTGTGAACTTTTGTGTTGGTTCCATTGTTATTTCAATTTGAGACTGTGTTGTTGTTTGCCGAGGTTATTGTGCACTGACTTGAGCTTCTGGCCTTGATGTCATGGTGTACATGTGAGTTGCATTTCATTTGCGGCCTTGACTTTTGTTAATGCATTGAGTTAAGTAGTGACTTGAGCATAGTTCATTGTAGTTTGAATTGAATCTGGTATCATTTGTTTTAGTCCGGATTCATGTGCTTCATGTTGTGTATCCACTCTGTCTCTTATTTGTTCATGTCTTATTATTTATTGTGAAGCCAGATCATTCAAACTTCATGTGCATTGATATTGGCTGTGACGAACTTGTACACTTGAAGTCGTAGCCTGTACAGCTGCCCTGTGTTGAATCCAGCTAATAGCTCGAGTTTGACCTTGTGCGCGTGTTGTGATTTTATTTTATTGCACCTGAGTTGAATCCGATAATTTGGGTTTGACCGGTGCTCACTTGTCCCTGTAAATTTATCAAGTGTATATATATCGGTGTGCACGGCCTTGTGGCATATAAAGTGATACACTGTGTATGTCACAAGCTGTTCGTGTATGATGAATTCAAATTTAAATAATGACGAACAACCCAAATAACCGAGGCAAATATTATTTTCAAAAATCATATTTTATTTTATACTGCAAAAATATTTCCTTTTCAATTTTACTGCGTCAAATTTATTTTTGCAGATTGGTCAGATGCTGGATTCTATCTGGAATGAAGTTGAAGATAAAATACGAATTGAGTGAATGAGTGAAGTGTAGTGAGGTTAAATGTAAATATGAAATTGTGATGTATTGTAATCAAAATTGTATAGTGTATAGTGAGAGCTTGAATTTGTACTATTCAAAATTGTAATAAATATTTGTGTGAATAAAATTTATGTTTGAATTCAAATTCTGTGTTATTTAATTTTATTCAGCAAATATTTATTTAATCTATGAAAAATAAAATAGTACATTAACAAATACATTTACACGAATATATCAAACAAAAATCATATAAGCGCGTATTCAACAATCTCCCTCTTTTGATGAAAACAAACATATATTTAAGATTTTGAATATGTTAAATGTGTTTGATCATTCATATGCTCTAATTGCTCCCCCTATTTAAATGCTTCCTCTCTACACAAAGCTCCCCCTACATATATGCATACAAATAAAAATATGCAAATGAGCCTAGATGCAAATAGAAAATTATTTGACATTTGCTTGATTTTATTTGACAAAATCTTAACTTTTCTCTCCCCCTTTTGTTATCAGCAAAAGAATGATAGTGTTAGAGAAAATAGAGATAAAGTGATCGATATTAATTCAACATTAAAACTTAATTGAATATAAATATTAAATTTCAATAAAAAAATCAAACAAAAATCATAAATATTTTGTTAGACGCATATTCCACTTTTAAAATGATGGGAATGATGTCATCATATAAAACCATACAGTTGTGTCTATTTGTGGTATAATTATATCAGGAATTTGAATATCTACTAACCATGTATAACCGTTAGGACTTTTAAATGAGATTAGTAGTATTACAATTTTATTTAAAAAAATGAATTCAAGTATCTTCTAACCACGCATAACCGTGAGGACTTTTAAATGGGATTAGAATCAACTTGTTTATTTTAAAAATCAACTTTTGATATGCGTTCGATACATGCATAACCGTGAAGACTTTTAAATGAGCATGGAAGCACATAACAAATTCCAAGTAATTCACCCATGCATAACCGTGAGAACTTTTAAACGAGAGTGAATACTTTGGTATTTATTTATTATTAATTTTTTTAAAAAATTGTAAAAATGAAAAACGAACCATTCCTGTTTTGAAGTACCACATATCGACAAACTATATAGAATTTTGATGAGTGATGGTCGTTAGAAATATGATAGATATAGAGATGGTCATGTAATTTTTGCCAACAAAAAGTTTTATAACTCTTGTTTAAATTTCTAAAGAGATTTACTAATTGTACCGTCTCGAGTCATAATATATAATAAATATCAACACTCATAACTTTTTCAATCACTATTCATCTTTTCGATAATCATTAGGGAGTCAAATTAGTCAATGTAATCATTTAAAATCAAATTCATAAATAATTATGAAATCAATTTTTCAAAATGACTAATCTGAAAATATGGTCAAAAATAATTTTATAGAAGGGGTTTTATAAGAAAAATTTTTGCTATTTAAAAATTATTTGAAATGAAAAATATGCAAATATTTTCTTTGAAAAAACGATGCAGTTACTAAATGTCTCAAAAATCACGTTCAACTAGTAATTTTTCTATCAACTAGATTACCAGTGTAATCTGCATCTGAATTTCTTTTTCACTCAAAATTATCATTAATTGAATTTGATCGACCAAACCATGAAGTGTGCACCAAAAATTTCAAATTCAATTTTAACAACAATTTAAATGACATTCTTTTGAATTTGAACTGAAGCTGTATAAAAATCAATAATCGTGAATATAGAGTTTGCCGTATTATAAGCAAATCGATTATCATCCAACAAAAAAAACACTATTATTAATCCAAATTAATATATATGAAGTAATTCAAAGAATCTAGAGAATTTTATAGTGTTTTGGAATAAGAATATAATTTGGCCAACTATGTTGAATAAGTCAGAGTCAAAATCATCATTTTTTCATCATCTCATTATCGGCTGATTTAATTCAGAATATGGTGCAGAATATCACATTTAATATTTTTTCAAATCATACCATTACCTATTTTACCTTTACGATATTTTTCGTTGTTGTCTATTGTGATTCTGTCACCTTTGAACAAGGCTAAGGAACTTTGCATTGTCGCCCGTTGTGTTTCTGGAACAGCCAAAAATCTAGGGAACACTGTTGTTGTTCCTTAGCCTGCCACCACACCTACACGGGAAAAGATTTATGTGACCTATTTGTTTTTATAGTTCCATGGTTGTTAGTGGCAGAAAATTTTGAAAAACAATTTTGTAAAGACCCAAAACTATTTATAATTGTTCCCTTCGGCACCCAAATTTGGTTAACTTTGAGAGATTTTATATTTGTGCATTTTGGAACCCAAATTCTTATAGTTTTCACATGTTTGGGTCTATACCAACAATTATTGTGATTGTGTCCATATCTTCTACGAATCTTGCACATAGAATTAGCTTGATTAATATTGCTTTCAACAATTTTCGAACTATTATATCCAAGCCTTGTCTGAGCGTATTAACAATTTGCTTTCCTAATAACATATTCGACGATTTTTCACTTTTTGAAAGTTTATCCAAAGTTGTTGACAATTTTTGGACTTGTGTTTTGAGTGATTCATTTTCGTATAACAATTGTGTGCACTTTTTGATAGAATTCTCTCTCCTAGTATTTTCACTCTCTTTTAAAATCATAATTTCATTTTCAAGTGATTTTATATTGATTTTTGATTTTTTAATTTCCTCTTCGAATGTTGGACACTTATCACACTTAGCGATCCTTCTTTGATAGTTTTCAACTAATTGGTCAAGTTGTTCATTTAATTCTATCAAAGTGTCTTTTTGTGATTCAAGTTTGGCATATTTTTCCCTAAGTCGTTCAAAATAGCCATTCACTTCGTGGAAATAAATAAGTAATTCAGAGTGAGTAAGTTTTTATACCTCGCTTAGCTCGTCATCGTCGCTATTAGTTATATTTCCTTGAAGGCACATATCTGCTTTCTCACTCTCACTGCTAGTACTTTGATTATCTTCATCACTTGTATTCCACGTGACTGCAAATTTTCTCCTTTTTGATTTCTTTTCAATGTCGTGTCGGTTTTGAGGACAATTGGGCTTGATGTGTCCGGGTTGGTTGCACTTGTGACAGATAATTTTCTGTTTGTCTGAGTTATCTAGTGCTTTGACTATTCTGCTTTTCACTTTTTGAATTCGAGCTGAATTTCGGTATTTGTAATTCCACCTTTTGAATTTCTTTATTAATAGCTCCAATTCTGCTGTTGCATCATCATCATCGTTATCATCATCACTTTCGGTTGTTCCTTTGAGCGCTATTGATTTCTTTCGAGTGTCACTTCCTTCACGCTCTTCCTTGAACTTTATTTCTAGCTCATAAGTGGTGAGATTACCGATAAGTTCTTCAACTTTCATCTGTTTTAAATCTTTTGATTCTTGAATGGTAGTCACTTTTGATTCAAATTTTCGTGGAAGGACTCTGAGGATTTTTCGGACTATTTCCAATTCCGTGTATGATTTTCCGAGAGCTTTTGATTTATATATGATATTGGAAAGTCGTCCATGCATCTCTTTGACATTTTCTTCCTTCGCCATTGTGAAGTTCTCGTATTCGCTGCTTAGCATGGCAAGGCGAGATTCTTTGACTTGAGATGTTCCTTCGTGGGTCACTTCTAGTGTGTGTCATATTTCCTACGCAGTTAGACAATGTGAGACATGATTAAATACATATTGATCCAATGAACAGATAATAGAATTCATAGCTTTAGCAATAGTATATTTTGATTTATTTTCTAGTTCTGTCCATTGTTCCTTTGGTTTTTCTATTTCCTGATTATCTATAGTTATAGTTGGTATTCTATAACCTGTCTCAACAATATTCCAGGCGTCAATGGTTTTCAGAAAAATTTCCATCCTATTTTTCCAGTAAGCATATTCACCATTGAACATTGGTGGTCTAACTATGGATTGACCCTCAGCAAAAGCAGTATTAAAAGAAGCCATTTTAAAAATTCAACTTTTTTTAAAATAAAAATTGGTTTTTGTAAAATCAAATTTTTAAAACAAAAATGACTTTTGTTCCTAGCTTTGATACTGTAACGATCCCAGTTTTTAGACGAATTTAAATTTATAATTTAATTGAATTTTGGATTAAATTATGGAATTATTTGAAATTTTCAAACTAATGTATTTTAAAAAGAGAATTGATTTGAAACTCAAGAATGAATATTTTCAGTTGAATTGAAAAATAAATAAAGTGTTTAAATAAATAAATAAAATAAAATAAACATCATAAATTTAATGTTTGAAAAGGAAAAATTAAATTAAAAGTTTGAATAGGAAAATAATAATAACAACATTGAATTCATCTAAATTGTAGAGCAATAAGACAAGGCAACATAAAAGATCAAATAACATGTTAATAAAACGAATGTATATAAAGGATGTACACTTAAAAACAATACTTAAAATATCCCAGTACAAACAAAAATAGAAATAGCATTGACAAAAGAAACAAATGAAATACATAAAAACATGAAACATGGAAACAAGGCAAAAGTACATATAAAATATCTCAGTAAAACAAATATGAAAACAAACAAATGCAAACATAAAGAAATAACATAGGAGTATGAGTACATAAATAAACAAAACCAAAAGGTATGCAATGTACAAAGCTATCTTAGTGGAAAAGAAAAATTTATATATAAACAAACAAGCAAGAACTGTAATGCAAATATGAACAGCTTGCATAAGGAGACAGCATATATATTTAAGTTAAACAAGTATGAACACTTGGGAAAAAGGAAACAAAAGGTTATAAACAACAGTACATGTGAATAAAATATGAGACAAAGCAAAAGCTTGTAAAGCAAGAACAAACAAAAATCTTCTCAATATCATTTCCAGCCGAGTTTGAAAGCCAACAAGAACAAGAAATAAAACAAACTAGGTACATGCATAAAACTGCAGAACATATGCATATAAATTATGCAAACTCATGTACTTATGTAAAGCAACAAAGACAAAGAAATAAAATAACATAATCTCAGCCGAAGTTAAAAATAAGACAAAGCAAAACAAGAAACATAAAGTACTCATATATTTAATGCTCGCAACATTAGTCAATTCAAATGGTATAAAGAAAAAAAAATCATTTCAGCCAAAACAAACAAATAAAGATATGTATGTACTTATAAAGGAAGAAAGAAAACATGTATATGAAAGTATGAAGCTTGGAGGAGAAGACAAAGCAATAAATGCTAGTATCTTAAGTACATAAACAAAAATATTATTGTAGCCACCAAAATATTATCCATCAGCCGAAATAGCAAGTATCTCACAGCCTTCTTATGCAAAGAAACTTTCTTTTATCTATGTTGTATAAAATATATCACCTGTATAAATTACATCAGCCTGTAATTCATTCCTTTACATATCAATTTTCTTCATTTCGTTCATTCAAAACAAAGCCAGGAAAGAAAGTATAAATTAGAGCAAATTTAACATTGAAAAACGAGTTTCAAATCAAAGACTAAACAAAGAAATCAAGCAACAAATTGAAGATCACTGTCCAGTTTCAAACTCAAGCTTTTCCATCTGTTCATTGGTTCTCTGTTGACATATCTCAAGTGAGTAACATCACATCCCAAAATGTTTTAAGTATATTCATTCTGATGAATGTTCTCTCTAAAGTTAGTTCATTTGTGGGTATATTTTTAAAAATATTTCTGTGTTTTGAGTATGAATATATGGTAAACAATTCTGTGCATCTCTCTGTTTTGATTCCAGGCTTTAATACTCATCAAAATTCTTCTGCTTTTAATCCAAGCCTTAACTAGACTTAAGATACGAATATAAAATGATTGTTACAATATAGTCTTATGTTTAAAAAAATCCGTTTAAAAAGAAATCAACTTGTATGGGTTCTGGAAATATAAAACCAATGTGAAAAACTTAAATAAGTTAAAATTTAATTTTCACAATTCATGAGTTTAGATATGTGAATCAACTACTAAGAATAAAACTTGATTTTTGAAACAAGAATTACTATTTTTAGTTAAGCATTTAAGTAGCAGTTTGGGTAAAACTGTTTTGGGTATTTTCATCGATTGCCGGTGGTAGGAGGGTTTTCGGTGGTCGGGGTTTCGTTTGGGGGGGGTCTGATGATCAAGGATGATGGGAAAAATGGTGGTGGGTCGTAATGACCACCGTGGTAGCGGCGGTAGGCTGAACCGGGTTTTTAACCTAGTTTTTTGTTGAGTGTAGAATGGTGGTCGTGGCGGCGTCCCCAGTTGATCGAGTGGCACCGGATTTTGAGGAACGCTGGCAAGGGAAGTCGGCAAGGTGTGGCAGGAGGCTCGGACGTCTAGGTGGTCGGAGGCGTGGAGTCGAGGAGGATCTTGGTGATGGGGTTTTGGGTTTGGGTCAACTGAGTTGCTCGAATTGACTCAGTGGCTTGTGCTAGTATTTTGGTGATTGGAGTTGGTTGCATTGGTGAAGGTCGATGTGCCGGAGGGTTCACCGGAGGCCGAAGGTGGTTCTGATACCGGTGCATATGCACGGCGTTGCTTTGTGTCAATGGAAAAAAAACGCAGAAGAAAAGAAAGCAGGGAAGAAGAAAAGGGACGCGGGTAGAAGTGGGGGAAAACTCGTGCCTTGCTCGAGTGATTCGAGTGGTATACTCGAAGTAAGGGATGGGAACTCTCTGGTCAAAGTCTTGTTCCAGGCTTTGATACCTGAACTTTCTTGTTTTGGGAAATTTGAAACTAAATTAAATTTTAAATCAAGTTTTTTTTTTTAAACTGTGTGATAAATCAAAGTATAAATATAATTCAAGTTTGAATGAAAGGGATTATACGTTTAAATGTGTGAAGTTAGAAGAAAATTTGATTTTTTTCACACTTCTAAATTTCTTTATAACAAAAGTACTTCTTTAACATGGGATTTAAAAGGTGTTGAAATTGTTTAAACTTTATTAAAAATAAATTTGTATTTATTCTAAAAGCTTGAAATTTAATTTGAAATTTGAAATTTGAAATCAATATTTCTAAACATAGTGTAAGTAATAATTTAATCATAAATGCAAATAAGTTTTACTTTAAATAATGAAGATTTAATGACTTATAATTCATTAAAAATTATCAAGGCAATTAAGGTGGATAATTGATTAATTCAATTAGATTACGATTTGGAATTAATTTATCACATAATTAAGAATGAAATTGGGATTAATCAATGAGATATAAATGGTAAATTAATTTATAATTAATGTTAATTGATCTAAGTTAATTACTTTAGAAAGTAATTTAAAGAATAGTTAATAGAAATTATTAACTAAGCATTATTAAACAATTAATTTATTAAGAAAATCAATTGTAAATTGTTAATTACTTAGTTAAAGTAATTAAAGAATTAATTACTTATTGTAATTTATTTTGGATACTTTAATTTATTAAAGTTCATTAATTTAGTTTAAGAAACTTATGAGATTAAATTGGAAAATTAATGATTTTTGGTTATGAGATAATTACTTTAGGATAAGTAATTAAAGTTTAATTTCTTAAGATAATTAATCAAGGGGTTAATTAATTATGTAATTGGTTCAGAGGTTAATTTAATTAATATGATTAATTAAGAATAATTTAATTAATTAAAGTGTTTGATAAATTCGTTTATATCAAATGATTTGTAATTAATTAGGATTTGATCATTAATTCATACGTAATTAAATTAATTAAAAAAAATTTATTGAATTAATTAGGATTAAATAATTAATTAATCCTGCTTATAAATGATTATTAAATGCTTGACTTTACTTATGAATGATCGTATTATTTGTGATGCCTTGAATTGATTGTGCTGTCTGATCTGTGATATTTTATTCTGTGATTTGTGCCGTGTATGATTTATTCATTTATATCTGCATATTATCTGTGAATTGTGAATGGATGATAAGCGTTATAGTTTATATCGCTTATCAACTATATTTCTGTGTTTTAATATGTGATGATTGAATGATGTTACACTATTGTGTTAAACCCCTGTACCACACTTATACACACAAATATGGATTTCACGAGGAAATCGATTAAGTCACAGATTTTAAAATGATTTTTTAATTGAATATTTGAATTCAAATATTTTGAAATGGATTGGGTTTTAAGTGAAAAGCTTTTGAAATGAAATTTCAAAGATGAAATTTATTTTGAATAACTTGATTGAATTTTGTAATTTAAACATTTTGATTTAAATTTAAATTCAATATTCGAAATTGAATTCTGTGATTTGGAAATTAGGGACTAAAGATGTTATACCAGTTTATAGGGGTTAAACTATTTAAAGGTACTGATTTGGAAATTTGAATTTAAATTCAAAGGCCTTAACTCGTGCAAATAAAATTGGATCTTTCTGAAATGAAAACTATTTGTTTTCAAATAATAAAAGCTTTCATATAAGTAGTGAACGTCCAATTTGTGTTAAAAAGGATTTCAAGTTAAAAATGAAAATGATTTTCCAAGTCATGGAAACGTTTTGAAAGCTATAAATTAAATCTTTAATTTAATGATTTTAAACGAGTTAATTCAATTGAAACGAAAATTGTTTTGAAATCCGTAAATGGATCTTTGTGAAACTGAATGAACTTTGTGAAATAAATCTTTTGTTTGAAAGATTTGAAAATGGTAATTGGGTTAAACCATTTGAAAGAAAAGTTTTGAATCATTAAGTTGTGACTTAATTGAAATCCCATATCCATATGTTTTAAATGTTGCGCTCTCTATTCGGTTTAGCCGGGAGAGGACCTTTGTGTCGTATAACCCATTCCGAATATGTGATACGTCGTTATGGATAGCATTTGAAGACCGCTGGTGAAGACCGGGTATTTGCAAGAACGATAGGATGACCTATCGATTGTCTCTGCACTGAGTTGCTCCGGTATAGAGATTTCCTAAGTGATGGGAAGTCAGATCGGGATTGTGAATACCCGGATTGCAAGGGCTTCTTTGGAAGTGCCTTCGATTCTGTTCGAACCCGGAACATACTTGTATGGATTGTGTGTCTGACATTACATTTTGGGATATAAAGCAGATTTCTTTCAAATACATTTCTGTTGGTGGCGGAGAATTTATTCTCTTAGCTTTACACCCTTCTCTGAGACGTACGAGCTCAGAGGTTATGTAGTTGATGGTTATCAGCGATATATTCCCAATTTGGTAATGTGACATGCTAAGTGTTGCTGTGTAATGGTCATTGTTTGATCATTTGTGATAGGATCATTTGTTTGATCATTTATCTTTGTGATCATTACTTTGATCATTTGTTGACCCAAAGCATAGCTTTGTACCAAAGCGTAGCTTTGTGGACGAGACTTCGTCGAGCCTCACAAATCGGTAATGGTCGAAACAGGAATTGTGCGGCAAGGTTTCAGGGGTAGCTCCCCTAGGGTATGACCATTCCTTCTGGAAAAGGGTAGTATCATGGTATGGAGCCCAGATACTTGCTCATGTGGACACACTATATTATTTATGTGTGATGTTGGTTTAGAGGCGCCTCGTTTAAAGGTCCCAAAGGACCAGGGGTGGCATATCTGAGGGTTTGTAATATCCCTTGGGAAAAGGGGTTCCCGGCCTTGTTTGGCAGAGAACGGTTTGGTTCTCGGGGCGTCCCGCCAGAGGCGTTCCCATGTGGCAATAGGAAGTTCCTTAGCCTGACCATTTGTTGGAAAATCCATTCATCCAATACGAGCCTTGTACGGTTTTAGTTGTATTACCTGCTATGGAATGTGGCGGTAACCTGCTATTGAACATAGTAGCTATAGTAGGCATACGATAATGGTCGTATGCTTGCTAAGATTAATATTCTACTTTCGAAATGCTTTTCTGCACCGTGCACTTATAATAATAATATCAAAGAAATTTTCTGCGTATTAAGCATGTTTGACTGTCAAAAGAAGAAATCTCCTCCAATTCTGCGTTTGCATTGTGTGTGTGGCGGGAGGTCTTATGGTAGTCTCATTTTCTAAAAAGCATTGCGAATTGATTTTTAAATATTTCCTTTGCTGTTTGTTTTAAAAGATAAATTGTTTTTGTTACTCACACCAGTCCCATGACTGACTCGGAGTTTATTGTTCCTTTCCTAAACTCTGGGTGCTCACTATTTTCCACACGAGCAGTCTAGAGTTGGGTTTTTCAGATAGTTAGGTTCAGTGGATTGTCTGGAGCTAGTTCAGTCTTTGGATATGGACGAGACTTGCTTGTCCTAGTGTATCGTGATGTTGGTTCGAGTGGCTGATGGAGCTCTCTATTGAAGACTATATTGGAATTGTTTGTTTCGCTGTTATTTTATTGTATCATATCTCTGATGTATATTGACATTTATTGGATCATCTGTTGTATCAGATATTGTATCTGTGTTGTATATCAATGTATATTCTTTTATTCCGCTGTGTTGTTTACTTAGTGTTGTTATAAGCTCCGGCGAATCGGATTTGAACGGTCGAATCTACGGCATTCGAATACGATTTGAAGTATGGATGTCGATTTTCGAGCGGGCAAAATTCGTTTCGTTACAGATACCACTTGTAGGATCGATTTCACCCTAGAGGGGGGGTGAATAGGGTGATGCTATTAATTATAAAAATTAATTGCGGAAGCTTACAAATAATTTCAACACAGATCACAGAATAATAGCAACACAGAAAAATAGCAGAATAATAAAATGCAGAAATAGAACGACACATAATTTACCCAGTGTGATGTCCCAGAAATTTAGGCAATAATTATTTAGTAATTTATTTAATAATTATTTTAAAATGTGAAATATTGATTTAATAATTTAATTCAAACAGAAATTCTCTTTTGAAAATTAATAATTATTTAGTTTGTTAAATGATATTCTTGTCAAAATAATAGTAATTTAATTTAAATTTAGAATCTGATTGTTTTAAAATGTTAAAAATATTTAAATAATAAATTTATCTTTCTAAACTGATTTAAAAATATTTTATTTATAATGTATAAATATTTATACATTGTAAATAGAGGATTTGGTTTTAATTTTAATTTATATTTTCTAATTATTATATAAATGTATAATTTGTAAATTGATTAATTTATTTAAATTAGTATTGTAAACTTTTCAAAAGTTTGTTTTAAAAATCTATCTTATATTTTCATAGAAATGTAAGTAAGTATTTATTTTGTTTATAAGAATAAATATAGTTTAAATTTTGTTTTCTAATAAAGATTTATTTTGTTTATTTTAAAGAAAATTGTTTTCTTTGAAATAAATTTAATTCATTCATGTTAAATTATAACATTTGACTTAAAACTCTTGAATAAGATAAACTCAACATTTTTCTTCTTTTAAAAATCTTCTCTTTTGAAATTAGTTTTGAAAGAATATTATTTTGAAAAAATAATTAAGCAAACATTTAAAATGTATAGTCTTAAAAAGAAGTTTATAAGTAGACATGTAATTATTTTCAAGGCTAATGTTAATAAAACATTTGAAACATGCTAAAATAAATTAGAAATGGTTTTAGGATAAATTTAAATACTATTATGAATTAAGAATTTTCTTTTAAATATTGAAATGCATATGTGTTAGATTCTTAAACCATAAGTGGACACTTGTAAATATTTATTATTGATAAGTCAACAAGTGTCATTATTTTAGAAATTTTATTTAAATAATATTAATAAGAAATATAACTAAGCATTTAGTTAAAACATCCTCTTCAAATTAAAAATCTGAAAACCAGATTTGTGAAAAGAATTTCAAAACCCAAAATTTCTAACTCATGTTCAAAAATCAAATAACATCCTCTTTAAATTAAAAATCTGAAAACCAGATTTGTGAAAAGAATTTCAAAACCCAAAATTTCTAACTCATGTTCAAAAACCAAATACAAATCAATATTTGCAATTAAAATACAACTCAAATCCAGAAAACCAATATAAATCAAATCCTGCAAACAACTTCAAATCTGCATACCTGAAGCTAAGTTTCAACATCAAATTGGAGGTTCAACTTTAATTCGAATCTGAGCATATGAAGTTTTGGGTCTGCATGCATCATCAACAAGAAAAGCAACTTCAGTAATCATCTACAACTAGCAAATTGCATCCAGATTCAATATGCAGTTCCTGGAAATTGAAATCTGCGTCTAATCTGTTCTCTGCATCTTCCATATATGGTGAGCAAACCTTTTTATTTAAAAACAATTTATGGATAATGAAATCTGTTGCATGTGGTATATAATATTTGCTTCAGTTTGAATGTAAATGTGTGCATATGAGTTTACATCTGGGTATTCTCTACTCCTTCTGAATAAAGTGAGTAAGCTTCTTATTTTTAAAAACATTTTCTTTCAAAATCAAAATCAAACATAACTTACAGAACCTAAGTTTTTAATACATAGAAATCAAAACATGTTTAGGCAAAATTTGTTCTGTTCTCTGTTAAAAAAAAATGAATAGAGTAACTTCATCATGCAAAAAGCCTATGATCTCTGTGCATATAAATTAGTAGAAAAGAATATGTTGTGATGGTTGCTCTATGTGAACATATATGCATATGTTTGTGTGTTGCTGATTGCTTGAACCTGCAATTATAATTAGTTTGTAACTAAAATTTTCTTTAATAGAAATTCTTTACCTCTAGAATTGATTTCAGTTAGCAAAGTTAGTGTAAGCAAATATGTTAGTTTGGTGTAAATTTAGATTTATAAATTTTAAGTTAGTTCAATAAAAACTGTTGCCTCTATAAACTAAAAAAAAAATCTGTTACCTCTGAAACAAATAGAATAGTATGTATTTTTTTATAAAACAAATCATCATTGAAAAGAAAACCAATACCAGACAGCTTAAATCAATAAATCAGTATGTAACCTGAATGCATGATTGAATTCATGGAATTTAAAACAAATAGTACATATTTAAATAAGCAGTTGGAATGAGTTTTCTGTTTTTAACAGAATTGAGATTTTTTTTGGGTTTTGTTTGAATTTCTAATGGATTTGGTGGCTATGGGTATTCCTGGAGGTAGAATTCAGATGGAAGGGTAGGGGATAAGGGTCAGCAGTTGTGTCAGTAGGTAGTGGTGATGGAAATTTTGATTTCCAGGTTTAAGCCCTAAATTGAAGTGGTCGGGTTTTGATAGCTTCTTGATTTTACTGTGTTGCATCGACTGGGGTAGGGATTTGAGAGGTTGTAGAGGGAGTGTAGAGGGAGCTATGGCCATGATCGCGACAACAATGGTGGTCGAAGGTGAGTTTAAGGGTTGTTGACAGGTTTGGTGTATATGGTGTTGGAGTGTTTCCAGTTTTGAGTTCAACTGTCTTGAATTGTTTTTTTTAGCTGCTGTAAATTGATGGAGGCCGTGATCGTGTGGGGTGAGGGTCGGTGTCATGGCGAGGTGGTTTTGAGTGGTTGGAGATCATAGGAGTAATGGTGCATATGCACCGTGCACATAACTTGTCTGGTGAACTTTGTGGGGTAGTGCAGTATTTTGACTCGGGTATTCCTCGGGTTTTTGTACTTTTAACTCGAAGCAGGGGGTGAGGAAACTCAAAGTAAATAGATGGTTTACTCGGGTAGAATGGTTCCAGGTTTATAAATTTTGCAGTTTTTAAAAAAATTGAATGAATTCATATCTTTAAAGTTGGATTTTGATTCATTTATAAGTTGAATCTAAATTCAAGTGAAGTTTTGAATTCAAAGTTTTTAAAAATGAAAATTAAAAAAAATTAAACAAGATTTAAATTTTGTTTTAAATCAAGTTCAAAAGCAGTTTTCAGGTTTACCTTTAAAAAAACAGATTTTTATTTAAAACAGTGTTGTAAATTTTTAAATAAATGGGCAGATTCAAATTGTTTTAAAAGTAAATTTGAAAATGAAATTTGATTCAAATAAGGTTTAAACTTGAAAGAATTTATTTCCTTTAATATTTGAGTTTGAAGTATGAAATGTTAATTTTGAAAGTTAAAACATCAATTTATTTTCAAAGCCTGATTTATTAAATTTTATTTTAAATCTTTCTTTTATATTTAAGTAATGAATGTTCTTTAACATTCATTTTATTTTAAGATTTATATTTATTTAAATTTGGATTAATGTTTAAATAGTTAAACATTATAAATATTAAATCTTTAAATGGAATTTGAATTTAATTTAGAAATGTATTGTTTTAATACATTTTGAATGTAAATGAGTCATTTGATAAGTAATTTAATTATTTTGTAAAATACTTAAGATAATTAAGGATTTACTTAATTATTTGATTTTAAATAATGGATTAGATTAATTTTTTAGAAATGATTTATTGATAATTAATCTATTTCAAAATTTCTTAAGTATGTGATTATTGAAATGTTATTAACTAATAAATGGTGATAATTATCTGAGGATAATTTAGTAATTAATTAATGTAATTAATTTTGATAATTAACTAGATTGATTAATTGAATCTAATTAATTGTAATTTGTTAAGTATAATTAATTGTTAAAGAAATTATTATTGTAATTAATTTTGATATGTGGTTTATATAAGTTAATTAATTTAGTTTAATTAATTTAAGTAAATCGATTGATGATTTAATGGAAGTAATTACTTAATGTAATTAATGAAGCAGGATTACTTAGAGAAGTAATGAATGGTAATTACTGAAATGTAAAAAGTAATTTGGATAATTACTTTTGTAATTAATAAAGGAATTAATTAATGAAGATAATTAATTATTGGATAATTAATTTGTTAATGAGTAATTAAAGATAGTTAAATACTAAATTGAATATTAATCAAAGTGATTAATAAATAGATTAAATAATAAATGTAATTAATTTTAATTAATTAATATATTTAAATATTAGAGATCATTAATTAATATTAATGATAGAATAAATGACTGTTTAATTAAGTTATAATTAATTAATAATTGTGTAATTAAATGTTAATTACTTATGATTAAGGTTAATTAATTTATAAAATTAATTAAGGACTAATTACTTATTGTAATTAGTGAATGATTAATCAAAGATGTTTAATCAAGTTGAATACTTAGTGAATAATTAATTAACTAAGTTAATTAATTTATGGATTTTAAGAAGGATTTATAGAAATGAGTAATTAATTTAATTTATTTTAAATTAATTAGGGATGGTTGTAATTAATTTTATTCATTTTAAATTAATTATAATTGATGGTTAATGAATCATTGCTTATGGATGTTATTGGTTGAATGGTTGTTATCTCAGTAATGAGATTAGTTGTATCTGTATGATATGGATGATTGGTTTATGTATGATGGTTTGTGATGGATTATTTGGTTATGATGATTATCTGTTTGTGATGATACAGATTATTTGTTTATGATAAGAATGTGATTATCTATTGTTAGATGTAGTTTATCTATCTGTGTGAAATAGATAATAACGAAATGAATTAATTGTTTAAAACCTTTAAGTATAACTTGGACATTAAGATGGCGCTTGTTTTCGATGAGACCAGGATCGGGTTTCCATATTTGGATATCCGAAAACAACATCGATTCCAATTAAACGTTAGGTCGTTAATCCAAGTGGAGCAAGTGAAGGCTCGAGGTGTAAGGGCTATACGTCAGTATAACTCTGTGGGTGATTCCGTAATGAGTTTGACGGAACAGTACTTATAGGTACGGTGATCTTGGCCACGTACTGTGACTGGCGGTACCCCAGTAGCCCTACCATTGTTGGAAACCCATTTTCCCTACGAGACCCTACGGTTTTTATTGTATTACCCACTTTTGTGGCTAGTAGCTGGAATTTAATGAATGTAACAATTTCGGCTATTTCTTATTTACTTCAAAACCCTAGACACTATTATAATATCACTGGATTTCCTATCAAATGTTTTGGTTAGCGTAAGGTAAAAACTTTTCCATGTTTATGTGTGGGAAGTCTTACGTGATACCTTTTATTTCCAAAGGATTTTCTAAAGTTAAGCAACTTTTATCCCCGTTTACTCACACCAGACCCCTGTCTGACCTGAGTGTTTATTTTCTGTTTTATTAAACTCTTGGGTACTCATATTATGTATGAGTAGTCAAGTGATTCAGGATTGCTTTGACAAGTTTTGGAGGAGATAATGGAGCAGGAGGCTATAGCGTGTAGATGTATTTAGTGGTTCCGCTGTGTTTGAGTTGCATCTGTTTTTACCTGATGTACTTGGATTGTAATTGCTAGACAGATGTTTATAACTGTCTAGTTTGTGTTGTATTAGCTGTATAACTCTGATGTATATGATACTATGTAAAGTATTATGTGACATATTATAATTTATTCGTTCCGCTGTGAGATTCTGACGTTGTCTGTTTCTTTCTTTCCTTTCTTTTCTCTTTTCTATCCCTTTCTTTCTTCTTAACGATGCGACTTCCTGGAGTTTGGAAGTTGTGTCGTCACGTTGTGGTATCAAAGCACTAGGTTGAGCGAATACCTAGACTCTGGAGTGGTGTCCTTCTTGAGAGAGCGTATTTGTAATTTTGAATATATATATTTATTTATTTATTTCTACCTATTAGATTGGGTTACCTGTTTAGGTTTTCCAACATACGTAATAAAGGTAGATAGGGTAGTAGTGTGTGTAACACAACTACCAATGGTTGGAGCTTGAGTGTTTGAAGTTGGAAATGGTCTGCTAAGGCAGTGTTGGGCATCTTGATTAGTTTTGCAGTTTGGTATAAAGGATTTCACCAATCTTTGAAGGAAATCTTTTTAAGATTCGGAATTTATCTTTGGATTGTAAGCTGGATTTCACTCGTGTGAGTGGATTTTCTTGAGTTTGGATTAGTAGGAAGTTCTGAAGCTAGCAATGGTATTTTGGCAACCTTAGGAAGGAGTTCTGTCTATATTTGAGCTTGGTTTGGAAGCGAGTTTCCTGAGAGATATCTGTCTATCTGGAAGGCTCTATTGTGAAGAGGCTAGTGTAGCTTTGAGGTTGGATGAGTTTTGGTTAAAGAAGTTTTGGCAACAGTAGCAACAGTGAGTGGCCTGTTCTTCGATGGTTCAGAAATCTCTGTGATTCTTCTATCACTAGTCCGGGCATATGGTGTAGCTTGTCCATTTCTTCTGGTAGCTCAGTTAGGAGTAATGTTAGTGGTTAAGAGGTGGACCACTAGTTTCTTCTTTTGAAGGCTTTAGCTGTTCTGATTGTTGAAGTAAGAACGATTTCTTGGGATCTGAACTAGGTGGAATCGCAAAAGTGACTTGCGACGGTTCGGAAGTTCTCTGAGTAATCTTTGTTTTGGATTGAAGCATCTCTGGAGGATGTTTGAGTTATCGAAGTGATTTGATTTTCTGGATATCTTCGAAGGAATCAAGATTTGCATCCGCATCGAGAGTTTGAGTTCTGTTTCGACCTGGTTCTTGGAGCTTTACCCGTGAATCAGATTAGTAGGAGGTTCTTTAAGAGAAATCTGTTTAAGTTGGTAGGATTTATTGGATCCAGTTTTCTGGTTGAATTTTTGCTGTGATGTTTGTGACTGAATCAGATAGGTCACTGAGATTTTATGGAATTTGATGAACAAATGTTTCCGGGATAAGTTGATCAAGTTTATACTTGTGTTCATCAACAGCATTCTCGAATCAGAGTTGCACAGTGGAAGCATGGTGGCAGCTATTCCAGAATAGAAGCGACACCCGATTCTTTGGGAATTTGAGTTTTTTCTTGGATCAGAGGATTTCTACAAGTAATTCATTTTGGATCTGGAGACTTGATTGTTTTGTATCTGTTTGTTTTCCAGAAAGAATAGTATGCCTGGAGTCTTCTGATGTTTGTGTACTTGAGTTGTGAGGTGGATTTTGTTTGATCTAGAAGTTGAGGGCGGCCCAGGATTGATATGAGAGATTTGTGGATATGAGTGTTGGATCTTTCTGTTTTCTCTTAAGAGTTAAGTGTTTGGTCTACAGGATTGAATTTCCAGTTCGGATAGCTGGAATTTGTTTTGGTTTTTCGCGTATCTCTGAGGGAGTACGTGTATGGTCTATCTTTGGTTTTAGAATCAGTAGTTCTGAGAGATTTGGAAGTTGATCAAGACTTGTCTGTGGTCCAGTTTCCTGTTTAGATTTGTAGATCTAGATATATAGGAGCTCTAGATCTGAGTGGTGTAGCTAGTTTAGATTCTGTAGGGCGAGTGTCCCGGTGTTTATACCTGGGAAACTCTAGGGAATTCTATCCAGAATTTTGTCTGGATAATTAGAATTGTTTGTTTGAATTGGTTGCTATGGTTGCTAGTATTTGGTTGATAGAATATGTTTGCTCTTTTTAAATTTAAAATCTGTATGGGATTATTAAATTACCTTTGCTTTTAAATTTCGAGGACGAAATTCTTTTGAAGGGGGAGGAATGTGATGTCCCGGAAATTTAGGCAATAATTATTTAATAATTTCTTTAATAATTATTTTAAAATGTGAAATATTGATTTAATAATTTAATTCAAACAGAAATTCTCTTTTGAAAATTCATAATTATTTAGTTTGTTAAATGATATTCTTTTCAAAATAATAATAATTTAAATTAAATTGAGAATCTGATTGTTTTAAAATGTTAAAAATATTTAAATAATAAATTTATCTTTCTAAACTGATTTAAAAATATTTTATTTATAATGTATAAATTTTTATACATTGTAAATAGAGGATTTGGTTTTAATTTTAATTTATATTTTCTAATTATTATATAAATGTATAATTTGTAAATTGATTAATTTAATTTAAATTAGTATTGTAAACTTTTCAAAAGTTTGTTTTAAAAATCTATCTTATAAAATGTAAGTAAGTATTTATTTTGTTTATAAGAATAAATATAGTCTAAATTTTGTTTTATAATAAAGATTTATTTTGTTTATTTTAAAGAAAATTGTTTTCTTTGAAATAAATTTAATTCATTCATGATAAATTATAACATTTGACTTAAAACTCTTGAATAAGATAAACTCAACATTATTCTTCTTTTAAAAATCTTCTCTTTTCAAATTAGTTTTAAAAGAATATTATTTTGAAAAAATAATTAAGCAAACATTTAAAATGTATAGTTTTAAAAAGAAGTTTATAAGTAGACATGTAATTATTTTCAAGGCTAATGTTAATAAAACATTTGAAACATGCTAAAATAAATTAGAAATGGTTGTAGGATAAATTTAAATACAATTATGAATTAAGAATTTGCTTTTAAATATTGAAATGCATATGTGTTAGATTCTTAAACCATAAGTGGACACTTGTAAATATTTATTATTGATAAGTCAATAAGTGTCATTGTTTTAGAAATTTTATTTAAATAATATTAATAAGAAATATAACTAATGCATTTAGTTAAAACATCCTCTTCAAATTAAAAATCCGAAAACCAGATTTGTGAAAAGAATTTCAAAACCCAAAATTTCTAACTCATGTTCAAAAACCAAATACAAATCAATATCTGCAATTAAAATACAACTCAAATCCAGAAAACCAATATAAATCAAATCCTGCAAACAACTTCAAATCTGCATACCTGAAGCTAAGTTTCAACATCAAATTAGAGGTTCAACTTTAATTTGAATCTGAGCATATGAAGTTTTGGGTCTCATGCATCATCAACAAGAAAAGCAACTTCAGTAATCATCTACAACTAGCAAATTGCATCCAGATTCAATATGCAGTTCCTGGAAATTGAAATCTGCATCTAATCTGTTCTCTGCATCTTCCATATATGGTGAGTAAACCTTTTTATTTAAAAACAGTTTATGGATAATGAAATCTGTTGCATGTGGTATGTAATGTTTGCTTGAGTTTGAATGTAAATGTGTGCATATGAGTTTACATCTGGGTATTCTCTGCTCCTTTTAAATAAAGTGAGTAAGCTTCTTATTTTTAAAAACAGTTTCTTTAAAAATCAAAATCAAACATAACTTACTGAACCTAAGTTTTTAATACACAGAAATCAAAACATGTTCAGGGAAAATTTGTTCTGTTCTCTGTTTAAAAAAAATGAATAGAGTAACTTCATCATGCAAAAAGCCTGTGATCTCTGTGCATATAAATTAGTAGCAAACAATATGTTGTGATGGTTGCTCTATGTGAACATATATGCATATGTTTGTGTGTTGTTGATTGCTTGAATATGCAATTATAATTAGTTTGTAACTAAAATTTTATTTAATAGAAATTCTTTACCTCTAGAATTGATTTCAGTTAGCAAAGTTTGTGTAAGCAAATATGTTAGTTTGGTGTAAATTTAGATTTATAAATTTTAAGTTAGTTCAATAAAAACTGTTGCCTCTGTAAACTAAAAAAAAAATTATGTTACCTCTGAAACAAATAGAACAATATGTATTTTTTTATAAAACCAATCATCATTGAAAAGAAAACCAATACCAGACAGCTTAAATCAATAAATCAGTATGTAACCTGAATGCATGATTGAATTCATGGAATTTAAAACAAATAGTACATATTTAAATAAGCTGTTCGAATGGGTTTTCTGTTTTTAACTGAATTGAGATTTTTTTTGGGTTTTGTTTGAATTTATAATGGATTTGGTGGCTATGGGTATTCCTGGAGGTATAATTCAAATGGAAGGGTAGGGGATAAGGGTCAACAGTTGTGTCAGTAGGTAGTGGTGATGGAAATTTTGATTTCCAGGTTTAAGCCCTAAATTGAAGTGGTCGGGTTTTGATAGCTTCTTGATTTTACTGTGTTGCATCGAGTGGGGTAGGGTTTTGAGAGGTTGTAGAGGGAGTGTAGAGGGAGCTATGGCTATGATCGCGACAACAATGGTGGTCGGAGGCGAGTTTAAGGGTTGTTGACAGGTTTGGTGTATATGGTGTTGGAGTGTTTCCAGGTTTGAGTTCAACTGTCTTGAATTGTTTTTTTTAGCTGCTGTAAATTGATGGAGGCCGTGATCGTGTGGGGTGAGGGTCGGCGTCATGGCAAGGTGGTTTTGAGTGGTTGGAGATCATCAGAGTGACGGTGCATATGCACCGTGCACATAACTTGTCTGGTGAACTTTGTGGGGTAGTACAGTATTTTGACTCGGCTATTCCTCGGGTTTTTGTGCTTTTAACTCGAAGCAGGGGGTGAGGAAACTCGAAGTAAATAGATGGGTTACTCAGGTAGAATGGTTCCAAGATTATAAACCTGAAGTTTTGCAGTTTTTAAAAAAATTGAATGAATTCATATTTTTAAAGTTGGATTTTTATTCAAGTATAAGTTGAATCTAATTTAAAGTGAAGTTTTGAATTCAAGGTTTTTAAAAATGAAAATTAAAAAAAAATAAACAAGATTTAAATTTTGTTTTAAATCAAGTTCAAAAGCAGTTTTCAGGTTTACCTTTAAAAAAACAGATTTTGACTTAAAACAGTGTTGTAAATTTTTAAATAAATGGGAAGATTCAAATTGTTTTAAAAGTAAATTTGAAAATGAAATTTGATTCAAATAAGGTTAAAACTTGAAAGGATTTATTTCCTTTAATATTTGAGTTTGAAGTATGAAATGTTAATTTTGAAAGTTAAAACAATCAATTTATTTTCAAAGCCTGATTTATTAAATTTTATTTTAAATCTTTCTTTTATATTTAAGTAATGAATGTTCTTTAACATTCATTTTATTTTAAGATTTATATTTATTTAAATTTGGATTAATGTTTAAATAGTTAAACATTATAAATATTAAATCTTTAAATGGAATTTGAATTTAATTTAGAAATGTATTATTTTAATACATTTTGAATGTGAATGAGTCATTTGATAAGTAATTTAATTATTTTGTAAAATACTTAAGATAATTAAGGATTTAATTAATTATTTTATTTTAAGTAATGGATTAGATTAATTTTTTAGAAATGATTTATTGATAATTAATCTAACTCAAATTTTCTTAAGTATGTGATTATTGAAATGTTATTAATTAATAAATGGTGATAATTATCTAAGGATAATTTAGTAATTAATTAATGTAATTAATTTTGATAATTAACTAGATTGATTAATTGAATCTAATTAATTGTAATTTGTTAAGTATAATTAATTGTTAAAGAAATTAAGGAATTAATTACTTATTGTAATTAATTTTGATACGCGATTTATTTAAGTTAATTAATTTAGTTTAATTAATTTAAGTAAATCATTTGATGATTTAATGGAAGTAATTACTTAATGTAATTAATGAAGCAGGATTACTTAGAGAAGTAATGAATGGTAATTACTGAAATGTAATAAGTAATTTGGATAATTACTTTTGTAATTAATTAAGGAATTAATTAATGAAGATAATTAATTATTGGATAATTAATTTGTTAATGAGTAATTAAAGATAGTTAATTACTGAATTGAATATTAATCAAAGTGATTAATAAATAGATTAATTAATAAATTTAATTAATTTTAATTAATTAATTTATTTAAATATTAGAGATCATTAATTAATATTAATGATAGAATAAATGATTGTTTAATTAAGTTATAATTAATTAATAAATGAGTAATTAAATGTAATTACTTATGATTAAGGTTAATTAATTTATAAAATTAATTAAGGACTAATTACTTATTGTAATTAATGAATGATTAATCAAAGATGTTTAATCAAGTTGAATACTTAGTGAGTAATTAATTAACTAAGTTAATTAATTTATGGATATTAAGCAGGATTTATAAAAATGAGTAATTAATTTAATTTATTTTAAATTAATTAGGGATGGTTGTAATTAATTTTATTCATTTTAAATTAATTATAATTGATGGTTAATGAATCATTGCTTATGGATGTTATTGGTTGAATGGTTGTGATCTCAGTAATGAGATTAGTTGTATCTGTATGATATGGATGATTGGTTTATGTATGATGGTTTGTGATGGATTATTTGGTTGTGATGATTATCTGTTTGTGATGATACAGATTATCTGTTTATGATAAGAATGTTATTATCTATTGTTAGATGTAGTTTATCTATCCGTGTGAAATAGATAATAATGAAATGAATTAATTGTTTAAAACCTTTAAGTATAACTTGGACATTAAGATGGCGTTTGGTTTCGATGAGACCGGGATCGGGTTTCCATATTTGGATATCCGAAAACCACATCGGTTCCAACTAAACGTTAGGTCGTTAATCCAAGTGGAGCAAGTGAAGACTCGAGGTGTAAGGGCTATACGTCAGTATAACTCTGTGGGTGATTCCGTAATGAGTTTGACGGAATAGTACTTATAGTTTGGAGATGGAGATTTAGAGTGCAAGGGTTATCGTCGTTAACTCTGAGGGTGATTCCAATACGAGTGTAACGAGATAATGCCTTCGGTTTCGTTCGAACCCGGAACGAACTTGTATGGATTAAATGCTTTCAGAACATCGTCAGGTGGACGATGAGCATTCTAAGATTTATATGTCCTATAAAGGTAATAGTAGCCTCAAGCCTCATCAACCGGGAATGGCTAAAACAGGGGAGGTGCAGCAAAGCTTCGTGGGTAGCCCCCACTGGAGAGCAAGATTTATCCCTGTCTAGAGGTCCCGTTATATTCGGTTGTGTGGCAGTTGGCGACGGCCAATCTGCGGGGTGGTCTTGTTCGGGACTGTTCAGTAAGGAATGGTTCCGGCTTTGTGTTACAAGGGAGTGGGCGTACTGCTCGGTACGGTGATCTAGGCCACGTACTGTGACGGGCGTTACCCCAGTAGCCCTGCCATAGTTGAAAACCCATTTTCCCTACGAGACCCTACGGTTTTGATTGTATTACCCACATTTGTGGCTAGTAGCTGGAATTTAATGAATGTAACAATTTCGGTTATTTCTTATTTACTTGAAAACCCTAGACACTATTATAATATCACTGGATTTCCTATCAAATGTTTTGGTTAGCGTAAGGTAAAAACTTTTCCATGTTTATGTGTGGGAAGTCTTACGTGATACCTTTTGTTTCCAAAGGATTTTCTAAAGTTAAGCAACTTTTATCCCCGTTTATTCACACCAGACCCCTGTCTGACCCGAGTGTTTATTTTCTGTTATATTAAACTCTTGGGTACTCATATTATGTATGAGTAGTCAAGTGATTCAGGATTGCTTTGACAAGTTCTGGAGGAGATAATGGAGCAGGAGGCTTCAGCGTGTAGATGTATTTAGTGGTTCCGCTGTGTTTGAGTTGTATCTGTTTTTCTATGATGTACTTGGATTGTAATTGCTAGACAGATGTTTATAACTGTCTAGTTTGTGTTGTATTAGCTGTATAACTCTGATGTATATGATACTATGTAAAGTATTACGTGATATATTATAATTTATTCGTTCCGCTGTGAGATTCTGATGTTGTCTGTTTCTTTCTTTCCTTTCTTTTCTCTTTTCTATCCCTTTCTTTCTTCTTAACGATGCGACTTCCTAGAGTTTGGAAGTTGGGTCGTTACACCCAGCTTCGGCAAAACCCTGCCTACGTGCTGCCCCCAACGTTTCTACGAGAAATTACATAATCGGACGCTTACACACGTAGACTCGCGACACCCGCTATCGACTAAACCTAACTCTACGATCAAAACCCTACCACAACTTAGCCGCTGAGTTGCGAATTCTCAAACTACGCCACGTAGTTTGTCCCCTAGTCACACGACTATAAATTACAACGGTTTAAAATTTAAAGACAAATTTAAAAAGCAATTTTAAAAAATAAAAGGCAGAAAACCTAATTAAAAAAATTTAAAACCCCTTAATAATATAAAGCCGACCCCCTTTTGATAATTTAACCCGATACCCTTTTATTTGTTTCTTTGAGAAAATGGCGCCCGTTGCTTTCTTTCGATTACAATTAGGGCTTTCGTCCTTGATTCAAATTAGGGCTTTTGGTATGATTGAAGTCGCCGACTCCAGTAGCTTCGATCGAGATCCCCAATAGCTTCGATTGAGATAAATATGTTCCAGTTCTTTGCGTTGGTCGATCGTTTGTCTCTTTGAATTTCTATCGGCTACATCAATTCGATCAAGTTCGAATTATAACTGGTATGTTAACTTTTGCTTTTGCTTTTACTGGTTTTGGCTTGCTTGAACTTGATGGTTTTGAAATTGTCGATGATGATTGTTTATATAGGGTTTGTAACACTTGTGTTTCGTTCGTACAAATATATTTGAATTCGTCAATTTTGTGTGATCGGCCGCTTGATTATGCTTCAATGTTTGTGATGATTTCTAACCTTTTCATATGCGTATATTTTCGTTGCTTGATGGTCACGGCTTTGATTCATTTTGTGATGACCACGGTTTCGAATTTGACTTGTTCGTTTGAAACGATTGCGACTTGTTCAAAAACGTATATTTTTGACTTGCTTTCCATGTTGATTTAACTGTGACTTTGTTAATGGTTCATCTGTGTTCGTCCCTAAACATTACTCTTTTGGTTTAACCTGTATATCATTGACTTGATATCATTACTTCAATGTTTCTGATGCTCCTTCGATTCAGTGAGGCTTGTATTTGAATGTCAGTTGTATTAGTCCTTGGTGTAGTTGATTTGCAGTCTCTGGTTCATTTTGGTTACTGGTCATTCATGTTGTAGTTTGCATTCTTGGAATTCGGTAGCTTGCATTTGTGTTGTAGCCTATCTCTGGTTGCTTTCCACATTGAACTGGTCTGGAGTATATTTGCATTACTACATGCTTCTAGTATATTGATCGTCTGCACCTTGTCCTGAAGTGTTTGCTGTGTTCATTTGATTGTTGTGCACTGAGTTTGCTTCGAGTCAGATTCTTGCTTGTGCATCACCATATATCTGTTGCATTCATGGGTCATTCATTGGTGTCACTATTTGATATAGTGTGCATTGTAGTTGTACTTGCTGTCTTCATATTGTACTCTCTGTTTTGAGTCACTTCCATACTTGGTCATGCTGTCCACCTGAGTTTGAGCATTTGCTGTCACGTTGAATTGTGAACTTTTGTGCTGGTTCCATTGTTATTTGAATTTGAGACTGTGTTGTTGTTTTCCGAGGTTGTTGTGCACTGACTTGAGCTTCTGGCCTTGACTTCATGGTGTACATGTGAGTTGCATTTCATTTGCGGCCTTCATTTTTGTTGATGCATTGAGTTGAGTAGTGACTTTAGAATAGTTCATTGTAGTTTGAATTGAATCTGGTATCATTTTTTTAGTCCGGATTCATGTGCTTCATGTTGTGTATCCACTTTATCTCTTATCTGTTCATGTCTTATTATTTATTGTGAAGCCAAATCATTTGAACTTCATGTGCATTGATATTGGCTGTAACGAACTTGCACACTTGAAATCGTAGCCTGTACAACTGCCCTGTGTTGAATCCAGCTAATAGCTCGGGTTTGACCTTGTGCGGGTGTTGTGATTTTATTTTATCGCACCTGAGTTGAATCCGATAATTTAGGTTTGACCTGTGCTCACTTGTCCCTGTAAATTTATCAAGTGTATATATATCGGTGTGCACGGCCTTGTGGCATATACAGTGATACACTGTGTATGTCACAAGCTGTTCGTGTATGATGAATTCAAATTTAAATGATGACGAACAACCTAAATAACCGAGGCAAATATTATTTTCAAAATCATATTTTATTTTATGATGCAAAAATATTTCCTTTTCAATTTTACTGCATCAAAATTTATTTTTGCAGATTGCTCAGATGTTGGATTCTATCTGGAATGAAGTTGAAGATAAAATACGAATTGAGTGAATGAGTGATGTGTAGTGAGGTTAAATGTAAATATGAAATTGTGATGTATTGTAATCAAAATTGTATAGTGTATAGTGAGAGCTTGAATTTGTACTATTCAAAATTGTAATAAATATTTGTTTGAATAAAATTTCTGTTTGAATTCAAATTCTGTGTTATTTAATTTTATTTAGCAAATATTTATTTAATCTGTGAAAAATAAAATAGTACATTAACAAATACATTTACACGAATATATATATATATATGTTTATTATCATGAAACAAAAATCATATAAGCGCATATTCAACAATATCAACCTGTATTAGTATATATTAAATTAGCTAGGGTTGAAGAGGTTCGAAGTCGGCATCCTCATCGTCGGCATCGACCTTACCACATGCATCGCTATATATATATATATATATATATATATATATATATATATATATATATGGATCCATATACCTATAACATTGTCGACCCTATTGCTTGCGAAGTACTTATAGCAGAAATAATGACGCCGTACGTTTTAAACATACAGACTTTGACTGTATAGGCAACTATGTCGCTATAGATTACTTCTGCTATATGGTGTCGTGTGTTATAACTTCGACTTTAATGTCACCTCTTTTACTCATGTCGACGTCGATGAGTACGACACTACATTTATTCGATGTCCTATGTTTTCAATGTGAGCTATGATGTCGCTTATATTGAGTTCAGCTCTAATAAAGCTACTATTTTCCTTAATGCATTGGTGCCGACATCCATCAATGTCGCCGCTTGTCTTTAGGATTTAAGTTATGCAAACCATTCTTATAAAGGAATGTCAACACTTTATGAAGTGCGATATGAATGATATCGTCCCTATGGCATTGTGTTTTATAAGTTAAATAATTTAACTTACTTTTATATTAAAGAGGGGCTAAGAACACTAATGGCAATAAGGCCGCCGACGTTAATTAATATAATGGTTTTATATTGCTTGGCTATGTGGCCTATTGTTTTGAAATGAATTAACTTCCAAATGATTTTTAGATTCATCACTATTATTTTATAAAAGCATATATCGTAGAATACTTATTTTGAGATAAAGTAAAGGGCTATATTTTTCTTGTTTTGGAAATAAGATTTCACTGGTTAAATTGTTTATAAAGAAAGTGTTTTCAAGGAAATATAAAAGGATATTTAACCTATCACCTTTTGGATAGATTATGACAGGATGAATCGACTCGGGGTTTAGAAAACTGGTTGGGACTGGTGTATGGTAGCGGTCTATACTTCAATTGTTAGGCCCCAACAGATATTAGTCCAAAATTCCAGTGTGTAGAGCTTTGTCAAGGGTAAGACAAAAAGTAGGTTTATGCACATAAATGAATACATAAAGATAAGATAGGTTATAAGATGGCCTACAAAACCTTTAGGCGCATTGTAAGCCTAGCAATACTATGAGTTGACAGATAGTCAGGTAAACACCATGATAAGGGTATTTAGACAGACCGTCCAGTTTTCTTCAAACATTCGGCTAGAAAATTTGATATATCTGGTAGGCTTAAGTCAGCCATGTTGGTTGGTAATTACCTTATGAAAATTAAACGTTGGAACGGATAGCCCACTGATTTGATGGATACTCATGATTAACTGTGTATCATGCATGCATATTATTATTAGATTGTTTGATTTGACCAGTTTGGTTGTATTAATTATTTGCAAAAGATATATTTTAAATGGGATATTACTGAGGAGAAAACTCATTCCGCTTAGCGGAATGGTCTTACTAAGTTTTGTAAACCGTGGTGACATTTTATTATTCACACTGGGCTTTTTTTTGACTTGGAGTTTATGTTTTCCCCTTAATCCTCGGGTGCTCAAAGCTGGATTAGAGTAGGTCGGGAGTAAGGCTTTACGGACTAGGTAGGTGTCGACGAATAAAGATTTCGGAGACGAGTAGAAGGCAAAATCTAGTTATGTAGGAGTTTATTTATTGCAATTATTCGCTGTATTATGTCATTTGTTCTAGGAATGTATTGACAGTAAATGTATATTTGGTAACTTTGATCAACCAATGGGGTATCTTCATATGTCACTCTTGGAGTATTTTGCAATAATTATACTTCATCTGAATCCAAGCAATGTTAGGGATTATGCACTGAATATGAAATTATGATTATGAAATGAAATGTGAAATTTTGCTTTTATTTTTTATTCTTATGCTTCTAATACTATGAATACCATTAACATTACCATAATTTGTCACCAAAAAGTAATACTATAGTGACTGTACCATCTGTAGCGCTAAGTTTCGGGCTTCAAAATGGGGGACACTCCACACTTTAAATATTTGTTGAAATGCCTAGGTTAGCTTGGATGCCAAATTTAGCACACTGAGAACAAAATATAATCTGCTAAATTAAAAAATAGGGAATTATAAGTGCAGTAAAGTACAATGATGTAAAGGTCATTGGAATCTATGTTGTTTGAATTTCAAAGAATCCTACGTCCACAGTTAAAATACATTATTGTGTTTCTTCCTTCACGTACACTGATTTTAATGGAAGAAAAAGAGTATAAGAATAAAATTAATTTTCAAAAAATTCATCAAAAGTCCCCTTCTCTACTACAATGCTTTTCGATTTATAGCAGAAAATCATTCATGGATCGATGACGTCACATTTTTGCATCCTTCTTCCATCGTTCTATGTTGCCACATGTCCTTCTATTATTGATTGTTATAATGTGCACAGATTGCAGCCACATAGTAAAAATTGCCTTTAGGCGGGAAGGTTTGAATTTAAATAGAATGTTTTAAATCTGAAATGTTGTCTTCATTGTCCAGTTAGTGGGCTGTGTTGTAATTTGCTTTCGTATTGCGTCATACACATGTTGATGACCTGCTTATACACTTTGCATTTGGATAATTATGATGATTAAGAAACATCGTTGTGTTGTTATGTAACATCTTATTTTTTTAAGTCGACATATACTGCATAGGCTAACCTTATTTGGGTCGGATAAGATTCTCAATGATATAGCGGTGCAGTTTTGCATCATAAGAGTCGCTGTTCTTGATTATTAAGGCATGGTGGAATTATTTTATCCATTTTCTTGGTTTTGGTTATCCTTGGAAAAATGTTATTATGCAGTATACATATACAGTTTAATAACATTATAATTGGTGGCACAGTCTATAGATATTTTGTCACAAATCACTCTATGTGGTGTTATAGTTTCATTATCGCCATTTACTACTCAGATTGGTTTGGTTGGGCCTTTCTCCTTCATAATTATTCCATTTCCATTGCGTAATTTATGCATAATGGAATCGTGTTGTGCCTAAGTATTACGTTATGACTTCAATACATGGATATTATGATTGGCAGTGCAAATTTCGAAGGCAGTTCGTGACCTACGAGATGAAGGGGTAGTTTAAGGGTGTGATGACACGGCCTTTATGTGGATAGCGGCACAGTGTAGGTTATTGACTTCATTGATTTTAGGAAATTTATATTTTTGGCTTGTTCAGTTTGTCATAACGTGTCATATTTTAAATCCTACACAGTTCGTTATGTGATTCATGTTTATATTTATCGTAACTTCTCATGCAACTATGTGATTTGAACTCGCTTTAGGACTGTCGTGTCCATTATATTTTTTAATTATTCTAAATATTTTGGATGTACGTAGTATGCTTCATATGGTTTATCTGTTGTTTAAAGGAAATACTGCATTACGGTTTTTGGTGACCTTATAACTATGTTCATTTGTTTTACTGGAATTTGCATACAATGTCCTTTAGGGTTCAACTACCTGATTTGGCTTGGCCATTTCCATATACTTTGTAATTCTTAGTCAAATGGACCATGTTACCATATGTTGTGATCGAAAATGGATATAACACTTGCCCCCCATGTCTGCGCTAACATATGTTCTTTTTGACTTGTAATCTACTACGCCCATTCTTTAGTTTCTCTAATCCGTTAGTAGTATTGCATTTAATGTTTTTTACACATGTCATTATATGAGTGGTCGTGCTTCTCGTACGTGATTAGACACATCATTTTGTTTTTCAAGATATTCGCTTAAATTTTCATAAAGAAACCCTTTCATCGTTACTGTCTAACGATCATGATTAAAAGCATCATTTGAATTCAAGAATTGAGATCTTTTAACTTAACCTGTACTTAGTTCCTCTTTCTTCTCCTACATTGCATTTACTTACTCAACAAAAAGGGCAAGAAAAAATCTTTAGCAATTTTCTGCTTTTACTCCCTTTACCAAGCTTCGATCATTGTTAATCTAAGATTTTTATTTTCATTTCTCTTCTTCTCTTAGTCTTTTGTATTTAAGTGGTCGGTTAATTGATTTAACAAAATTTCTGCTTTAAATTTTTGTGTGTGTGTGTATGTTATTATTAATTTTATTCTTTTGGGGAGATTATTTCAAGGGTTTTATTTACTTATTGCTTGATCCTTAAATCTTTTATACAACTTTGTGCATTTTCAAAATTTTGAATATAATCTTAATTATATTCGTTTAATTAGTTGGTTCTATTCTTTAATTTTAAACATCTTTTATATACGACTACTATCTGCTATTTGAATTGAATTACATTTTGTGAGCTTTGTATATAACTTACACTTTTTTTTAGCTATCAATAGCCACCAACGATCTTCCAAGTTCATTGGTTCAGGACTCTTTGTTTACAAATATTTATTCAACCATCTATAGAGGAAGCCAGATTGAAGAAATCTTGAATAATTGGGAAAAGAAGTCTACAGATTTAGGACTCGTACACTTAATGGGCATATTCATCTGGCCCCAAAGAGGTTTATTTCCCTCACTTCGAAACACATTCGTTAAGGCCTTTATCTTCCTCCTCACCCCATCCTTTAAGAATGGTTAGCTATGGTCAGTCTGTCCCCCATTCTGTTAGGCTTTATATCTTAACACCTCCTAATATGCACTTACATCTTATTTGCCAAAAACTTAACTCCTCCTCATCATGAACTAATTTTTTTTAATGTCTATTGTGTAAGAGCCTAACTTCGAGTTTCATCAGACTCTATTATATCAGGTTGCCAAATCTCTTTTTTCGACAACTCAGCAAAAAACCTGTAAGTGGGTGGACCAATTTTTCTTTGTTTCGAACTAGGATGACTTCATTTCCTCTGTTGGGGACCTAGTACTGCCTTGCTTCTTTATCTACATTTCTGCACCTAAGATTTCCTTCGCTAACTTAAATTTAATTTTAATTTTATTTAAATTTTGTGATTTATCAAAGAGTGAATGAGTTCTCTTTTCATCTCATAGGAAATAGCACTTAGTTGCGATAACAGTGTTTGTGAGTTTTGAATTTTCTTATTGTTGACCTATTGCATAGCCACAACTTCCTTCCCCTCATCCCTATTTTTGTTGTTCTGTTTTCATTTATGATTTTGATATACCTACACCGAGTGGTACATATTAGTTATATGCATTTTGGTACTTATTATCTTCCTTTTCTTTATCACATTCTTTTTGCTCCATATGGTTTATTAAACATGTTATGATTGAAACTACATAGGTATCAAGTCTTCAAAGTTAGTGGTGCTATTATTTGGGAAGATACAAAGAGATCCATGGATGATCTAATTTTGTTAGTAGGCCTATCCAAGAAATAAAAAATCAATCTTTATTCTTCTTTTGAAGCTATCTCGCCTCCTCTGATTCAAGTGTCTCCTATTAGTGCCCTTCCATCTTCTTCCTGGTTCCTACCTACCTCGGGTGAGGGCGCCATTTGCGAATTGATTGAACAAATGGTTCGCCTTCTTATCGAAGATGTGACTGCCTTACCTCATGTTTTATGGTTTTTCCTACTTCGCTTACCGAGGATCTTTTTTCTAGCTTTCACCGTGGTATTTTAATGTAAATTCATTGGTTATCCATTGGTTGACTTAATTTGGTGGAAATTCAGAAGTATTTCTTATGCTTCATTATACCATTGTATTCAAGGTATGACCTCTCTGATGAAATTGCGTAAATGACTACTGGATTTAAAAGCGGCATCGGGCAAGGATCAAGTGGAAATTAATCGATTGATATCGGACAACAAGGCAAGGGTGCAGAGGGAGAAGAATACCAAAACAAGATTAGAGGAGGTCACCAAACAGCTTAATGGTTTTAACAATAAACTTAAGGAAGTTGAACAGCTTGCCACCAAGGCAGCGGAATGAGTTGGTAGATGGAAGAAGAGAGTAAAGGAGTTTAAGAAGAAACTGGTTAAGACATAGAAAGATCTTGACGCCACCACCTTTAATGTTATATAAGGTCTATGCTCAGATGAAAAGGAAGTTTTTTCCAAACCGGCCTGATGAGATGGACGTAGAGGTTAATTTTGATTTTCTTAGCGACCTTGAACCATAATAGACACCTTGGATTAATGTGTGAGGAAGTGGTCTCAAGAACATAAGGGCATTCCCGATTTTCCTTCTGATGCGATTGAGGTAGAGGTAAAGCATGAGGATTCTAATGTAGAGTAGAACCTGATCAATGCAGTAGCATTATACTTTATATATGCACATAGTGGTTTTATAAGATGTTGGTTATTTCTCTTACTCTATTTTATCTTGTTTTATTATGCCTAGTAGTTTATTTTGAACTGTGTTCTCCTTCCTTTTCCTTCTAAGTAAGAAAAGTAAGCACTAAGAAAATTTCGCGGTTGTTGTCTTATGGGGGGTTAACTTAGTCCAACACTTTAGGAAATGTATCGAGTGTATAGATAAGCAAGCCATGGAGAGGTTGTCAGACCTTATACATAGAAGGCAAAGGGAGCATGAAAGGTCGGTAGCATAATCGAGGAGAGAATCTCAAGGGCTTTTGTTCAGGATTACTCAGGTCATTCATGAGAGAGACGAGCTTTATGAATTTTTACTATGAAGATGGGGCTCTTCACTAAAGAATGAGCCTTTTCCTTTAGGACATCCCCATCTATTGTGGTTTAAATATAGACTTAGCCGTCAGCAAGTGTACAGTTTATTTTTATGTATCTTCGACCCTTAATTGAACAAGACAATTTCTTTGTTACATACATACATGTATATATACGTATACACACACATAGATATATATTCTTTTGTTTGTCTAATTTGACCATTTATTGGCTTCCTTCTTGTTTACCTCATATATATGTTACTTTTAGACTGCTCTCTCTTCTCAAACTAAAGCAATTCAAACTGACTTTCCTGAATGTAGCTATCCTTCGTGCGCCCTTCGTACTCTTCATTAGAGAGGCCTAGCTTCTTTACTTACCATTGAAAACTTTAAAACCCATGTTAAAGAACTCAAAGCCGCTAATGTACAACTTATTAGGGAACAAGAGTTCATTGCTGATGATGCTCGAAAGGAATTACACATTCGGTATGGTGAACAAGCATAGGAGTCTAAACAAGCTACACTTCGATAGCATGCTTACATAAGTAAGAAAACGTTCTAAGATAGCCAAATTGGAAGAGTAACTAAGTTCTATGCCTGAATCACATTATTGAACTGGACTGACCGCTAAAAGACACCGCGAGGTGTTAGAGGATTATTTTTGAAGACAAGATCAAGGAACTTTAAAAAAATGATAAACTATCTTTGAAGGTCGCTATCCAGCCATCTGAGGAGGATGACCCTAATACCCATCGCTCACAACCGGCTTCTGCACCTCCTTTAGGTAAGGATGAGGATGTGGTCTCTCAGTGTAAGAAGCGTTTATGGCATATTACCAGATTAAAGTTGATAAATTGAAAGCTATTTATGAAGACCAACTAAAGGGTTCAATCAAAGGCATGAAGGTAGAGAAGAGCTCTTCTATTTACAAATTATTTAACCTATTTTCAGAGAAAAGTAAAAGGATTAAAGTGGAGGTCTTGGACGACTTTATGTGTGTGTTCATACTGCTATTGAGTGTATTAACTACCTTAAGGATAGGATTCTGCACTCAAAAACTAATGCACTAACCTTAAGTACCACTTCCTCCCGTCTTGCCATACATCTGCACAATCTGATTCGTTTAAGAATCTTAAGGAGGAAAAGGTTAAGCATGTTATGGCTGAAATCTCCTTAAAATATGCAGTCAAGGTCTTCACGCATTTGACATGGACCTTAGACTTAAGTTCTCTCTATAATCTGCCTTACTATGTATTTAATGAACGTGACCTTGACAACAACTAGTTAAGTGCCTACTACAATCCCCATGGTACTTTTGGTAGCACCCAACGTCCCTCGTCGGTGGTAATTTATGATCTGGCAGGTGTTTCCCAGCCTTCTAACTTTAAAAATGACTCTATGTTACCCCTTGCACTCGTCTCTCGAAGGAAGGTTGGCACTTAGAGGCATCCCATGACAGGGACATCGTCAACGACCCTTCTGACTCAAATTGGGATTGGTGATGTAATTTATTCTTTAATTGTTACTGGTTAAATAAATGTAATTTCTTTATTGTTAAACTCAAATTTTGACATCCTATGTCTGTGCATGGTGTGCAGAGAGTAGTGTAGATAAAAAATAGATTAGAGCTTTTGTTTTTACCTAGCAAGCTTTGTGTAGATTCTAAGGTTGTACTTGACTCGCTTGATGTTCTATATTCCATACATCATCTTTTTCGCCATTACTAACAACTTATAGTGCAGGTACTTGTGCCATTCAGTTTATGCTTTCTGAACTTGGTTTATATATATGCGTCATGCGCTTGGCATGGTCTGCACCATTTTTGGCATGGACAATGGGTGTTTTGAGCTGAGAAGTTGGGTCGTTTATATGTAACCCTTCTTAATTCAGGTGCTTGGTTTTTCGTACTCATTTACGCCATCTAATGTCCTCACTTTCAGTGCAATTGTTTGAATGAAAAGTTGTGTCATGTGTGATAGAACTCAATATTTTTAGCCATTTTAGTAAAAATTAGAGGAGAGATTTCATACTACTTTGGGTCGTCTAATATTCCTATGTCCATTTCATTGTATTGTTATTTTCCATAACAATTACAATAATTTTTATTTTTCTTTAGGAATAACACTATTTATACAAAGTAAGGCTTTAGATGCTCGAAATTCAAAGTTCTATGAACTAGATTTCCACCGGATGCTGAGAGATAGTAAGCCAATTAGCCAAGACTTTTGTTACAACTAATGGGCCTTCCTAATTTTGGCCTAGAGCAATATCTGTTAAGCTCTTCATCTTAACCATCACTCTTTGTAGTATTAGATTCCCTTTAACAAAGTTTCTCTCTCTGAGCCTAACATTATATATCTTTGCCATTATTTGTCGGTATGATGTGAATTAGACTACAATCTCATCTCTTCTTTCTTGAAAAAGATTAAGGACAGTATCTTCCAATTCCATGTTTTGTTCTACCACATATGATAATCTTCTTTGTGATGGGATGTTTGTCTCAACTGGGATCATCGCTTCATATCTATATGTTGAGGAGAAAGGTGTGTGGCTAGTTAGAGAAATAGGTGAGGTTTTATAAGCCTGCAGTACTAGGGATAACTCCTCCGCCCACTTCTCTTTTACCTTCTTGAGTCATTTCTTGATCAGTTTCTTAATGGTCTTGTTTGCTACTTCAACTCGATTTAGGGATTGTTTTGAACCTTCCCTTGAAGTATGGAATTTTCTTGTTTTGGACCGAATTCACTGTTCTCATTTCTAGGACTGCCGTTGTCATTTATACGCTGCATAGCTGGAGTAGTCGCAGCATCTACTCTTAGGGAACTAGATTCACTACAAATTCTAAAATATATTCAATTTCCCTTAAATAGGTCCACAACAATTCAAATTTTATATAATTTTTAATTATAAATTTGGGCCTCAGGCCAAGACTCAATTTTCTAGTTTTCATTCTGAATGGTCGACCATCGCCATCCCATGATCGACCTCTACCAGTTGATCGCTAGGTTTTATGGTCCGTTCAGGTTGTTAAATTGAGGTTTTTATATCCTTTTATTATCGATTATTTACAGATTAACTACTAAGCCGTATAGTGATTAGTGAACCCTAATTACAGTCTAAGAAAAAAATTGTAATTAAGTTTTGGATATGTTGATTTAGGGTTTCCAACTTCAAGAGAGAAAGGGATATATGCATAAATCTCCAATTTACAGTTTGCTGACAATTTATACTGGGGATTTAGATAGGGTTTAATCATATTAGCATGTTCAACTAAGGGTTTTCTTACATCCTAATCAATTATAATAGTTTAAACTAACTACAATAATCAACTTAACAAATTTGTGCCCACTCACATCTTTCCTAAGCTCTTTCTATTGCTTATGCTTGAGAATTGTCCTTTTAAATCTATAGCTTCGCCTTGATCTGCCTTAATTTTAATCTCTCTTATTCTACTAATTTGGGTTTATTTGATTTTTGGGAATTTTGAAGTTTAGTGTTGAGAGAATATTTTGGCAGAATTTAGTTACTGTAAAGTTTTAATGAAGAATTAGGATTTCATCAGTTTAGTATTTACAGGGATAGGGTTTGATTATGGGCCATTGGATTAGCTCAGGGAATATTTTCTGAAAATTTAGTCCACTCACCGTTGCTTTTGGTTGCAAGTGAATGATTTGATTCATTCATCTCGTCTTCAGGAAATCGTTAACACATAATAAAAATCGCATTTGAGTCGACCACCCAACCACGTTCGACCATTATCCATCAACCTTAATTCCTTAAGGTTGGACCAGTGGCCTTTAAAAAATTTAAATTTAAGTTTTAAATTTTTAATTCATTCTAACAAACCTGCAACTTCTCCATACTAACTCGGCCCTCGAAGTGTTGTACATGAAAATCATCTGCAAAATCACTATGAACATAATAGTGCATGTTTCGTAGCCAAATTCTACTGTTTGTGAAAATTTGCTTCTATGACGTTGTTTTATTTTAGTTTATTTTTCTTATTAAATTTCCGTCTAAATTTCTGTTAAATTTCCGAGAAGTTGTACTAGCCCTAGTTATAGGATCAAAAATGTTGTGATATTTTTAATCTCACAAAACTCAATTGTTTTATAGCATGATGGTGGAGCTAATCATTTTGAACATTTTGAATCAACAAATTTAAGTAGTGTCAAATTTTCCTTGAGGTATTAATTATATTGTTGTTTTCTTACACAGTCGTAAAGAGATGTTTTAACTATTTTTTAAAATTCCTAGGTTAAATCGGACACCAAATTTGCTAGAGTAAGAACAAAGCAGAATCTGAAAAAAGAATAATAGAGAGTAGAGTATAGTAAACTAAGGGACACAGAAATTTATGTGGTTCAGATTTCACATAGTCCTACGTCCACGGGTCAAATCCATTATTTTATTCTTCTTCCTTATACATTGATTTTAATGGTAGAAAAAGGGTACAAGAATGTAGAGTAATTTTTCAACAATTCATTAAAAGTCCTCTTCTCTGATATAATGCTTTTCCATTTGGAGCATAAAATCATTCACGGATCACTGACGTCGCGTTTTTACATAATTCCTTCATCGTCCAATGTTGCGACACATCCTAATTCCATTGATTTTTATAATGTGAATAGACTATTGAAGTGGCTATTGGTTGATAAGTTTTCTTTAAAGGGGAAGGTTTGAATTTAGGCGAGACGCTTTGAATTAGAAATAATATCTTTGTTGTATATTTAATCGGCCGTATTGTTATCTACTTTTGTATTGTGTTATATATATCTTGGTTAACAACTTCTGTACTTAGCATTTGGATAATTACAAGGATAAAGAAACAACTCCATGTTGCTATGTAATAGTCTTGCTTTTTTGCTTCTTTAAGTCGACATATACAGCGTAGGATAGCCTGATTTCGATCGGACAAGACACAAAGTGACATGTTGAAGCAATTTCGCATCATAAGAGCCGATGTTCTTGCTTATCAAGACAAAGAACCTTTATGTTATGCATTATAGAGATTGTTGGTTATACTTGGAGAAATGTTATTGCGCAGTTTACTTATATAGTAAATGACTTTGTAAGTGGCAATGCAGTGTGAAGATACTGCACCAAAAATCCCTCTATGTAGTGTTGTGATTCGTTATCGCCCTTTACTGCTAAGATCGGTTTGGTTAGGACTTTTTCCTCCATAACTATTCCATTTCCGATGCACTGTTTGTATATAGTGGAATCGTATTATGCCTAGTATTACGTTGTGACTTCATTACATAGTGAATGGGACTTTGTGGGTGGCGGCAAAAGTTTTGAAGACTGTTCGTGACCAATAGATAGTGGCACTGTTTGAGGGTGTGAGGATGCTGCCTTGTATGAAGATTGCGGCGGAGGTTATTGAATATGTTGATTTTAGGAAATTAAAACAATAGTTTTCTTTATAGCAGCCTAGTTCTTATTTATATTATTGGCTTGTTTTGTTTATCGTGACATGTCTTATTTTTAAACCTATGTAGTTCGTAATGTGATTCATGTTTACATTTACTGTAATTTCCTACACAATTGTGTGTTTTGAACTCGCTTCCAAATTATGCTATCCGTTGTAGTGTTATAATTATTCTAAATGTTTTGGATGTACGTTGTAGGCTTCATATCACGGTTTATCTATTGTATAAGGGAACTACTACGTTATGTTTTTGGTCAATGTTATAAATATGTTCGTTTTTCTTATCGGAATTCGCATATAACATCCGTTATGGATCCGCCACTTGATTTGTTTTAGCAGTTCCCTTATACTCCATAGTTCGCTCGTTAGCCAAACTGTGCCCCCATATGTTGTGATCGAAAAGGGGTGCAACAAGAACAAAGATTTTTTTATTTTTGAAAATTTGCATACCTACAGAACTACCTGTATATACAAATTGCTTGCATTATATTTTCAAAATGTTTCTAAAAGAATGCATTCATATAGGAGGTGCCAATTTTGAATTTTTCAACATGCAAGTCATATATGTTGTGATATACCATGCACTTATACATATTTGGCTGCAAAATTGGTTATACACTAATTGGTTAGATAGTTTAGAATGGTTTTGAGCTATGTTACAAGATTCAATCCTTACGGAATTTCGAGGACGAAATTCTTTTAAAAGGGTAGAATGTATCACCCCGTAAAATTAACGGTAATTAATAAATAATTACTCAGACTCAAAATGGAATTTGAGAAAACATCAAAATTTGGCCATGAAACTTTCACCATTATGTTGGCAATTTCTTGAGTAACTTTCTTATATGAAGTTTTGCGATCGAAGTCCAAATGAAGAAGTTATTATCATTTGATGTTTTCGAAACAAAGATAGTTAAATTGGAATTTAAAAGGAAATAATTACATTAGCTGCATGGACTCCACTAGTCGACCCCCTCCTTAGGGTGGTCATTTGAAATAATAAGGAATGTGCCTAAAAGAAAGAGATGTAAAATATAGGGATGCATACTGTATTTTGCATTGTCTATTTCAACTATAACAAAATAGATAATTCCTTTTAATTTCAAACGTAATACAAATCCTCGTTTAGGTAATTTATGGATATTTACATTGCAAACATTTCCTTTCGGAAATGTAATTCCAATGCATTAAAATGTAGAAATCCCTAAGTGTAAACTAAGGAATTGTAAGTAGTAATAATAACAAAGCCTAATTATAAAATTAATATATGAAATAAAGACAAGTTAGAATTTAAAATAATAAGCGACTAAATATAGGTAACATAATGAATGAGTAAATAAGAAAATTTAGGAATCAAAGAAAAATAGTAAGAATTGAATAGGAACATCAGAATAGATCTAATGAATTAAATGAGAAATAAGCTGTAAAAGTCATTTAAATATTTTATGTTAAAAGTAAGAGGCAAATTTGTGCTGAAATAAGAAGCAAACGCATGAAAAAGTAAAGGAATATTGCTAACTATTGGTCAATAGAGCTTAGTAAATAAATAGGTATGAATATATATATGCATAGCCTTAAGTATGCATTTATGATGGGTGTGAATTATTAAAGTAGTTCATAGCTTAGATCAACAAGAATGAAATAGTCGTTAAAATTGAATTGGAATGCGAGGTCAGTAGTGTTACACAACAGAAGTCTGTCCACTACAAAGGCTACCAGCAGTTGTGTATATACTGTACTGATGTGGAATATACCTTACTGTATGAACCATGGAACTGTACATTTGCATATAGGTGATGGGAATACCTAGTAGGATGGTTTTTCTCGATCGAAGTTTCAAACAAGAAGTAGATTCCACTCAAACCATTTGGTAGGTATTATGTAAAAAATAGGTATTCCCTAGATTGCATTAGGCAATCTAAATGGGATGATGAGCAAGGTTCGACGATATGACAATGGAATTGGTACTATATATTGGAGTAGGAGCTGTTTCATAGGTCGAGAATGTCATTGGTCCTAAGCGGTTGATGGAAAGACAAGGGTTATGCCTAAACGGGCTACAGCTTCTACTAGTGTAAGTCGTAATTAGGTCATAAGTTGTCGCAGTTGTCTGTTTGTTAAGAGGCAAGGCTAGATAATCCTTAATGGATGTCTTTAAAAATGAATAGGATATGCTAAATTACTGTAACTCTCTTATTAAGCATTATAAGAGTTCCTTGGTATGAAGGATGACAAGGATGTGACGATTGATCCCGATGAGGTGCTGGGTCATAGATATTAGCAAGTAAGTATCTTGGTCCAAAAGTGGACCATGGCACTTATACAAACACACATATACATATGTAATTATTGTCTACATCGAGTAAATAAGGCATCTGCATGCGTACGTGGAGCTGAGATGACTAAGCAATATAAAAGACGTAGCATGTAATGGAAGGCAATCGACATAAACTAGTGTTAGTATAAAGTATGTGATTTACCGGTCACTAAAATGTTGTTCTGACCTCCTCCCCATTAAAACACACTGGATAGATTAAAGGGACAGGTATTGGTGCAAGGCGGGTACGGTGGAAGGGCATATTTCCTTATGCATGATCGATACTGACAAGAACACTAGATATCAGAATTGTTAACCTCGGTTAGTAGCTATATGTTTTACTATACTTTACTATTTTTTTGTGAGTTTATATCGGTAGTGATCTGATATGCATTTGTTTATTTGTAGGATACCAAAACCAACGATTGATACTTTGATGGACTTGGGTTTTTAATTTATTGAAAATTTTATAGCTCGAGTTTTATTATTTTAAATTTAATCGATATGATTAATTCGAGTACCTATTAATACAAGTCAAGATCCTTATGTTTCATCTTATATTTTCTAATCAAACTAACGGAGCTCTGCCTTTTCCCTTATCCACTATTTGTATTAATTATAAAATATTATATGTATGTATATAATCGGAGTAGGGCAGAAAATAAAAGAGAAGAAGAGAAGGAGAAAATCAATATTGCGATGAAAAGTAAATTTTATAGTTATAAATTTATATTCCACATAATATGAATCTCCTTTTAGATCCGTAGATCCAATGGGTATATGTATATCTTGTTATACATATTTTAGGTTGAACAAGAAAAAGAGGCAATTCAAGTGATGAAATCGGAACTGGGAGATTCAAAAGGCTATAAAGGTAAGTAGGAAATTATATAATTTATATATAACATTGAAATTTATGTCATTGATTTTTATTTAGTTATTATGCCTATGTAAGTTTTATGGAGTTGTGGGCTTAGAAAGAATGTATTCACTTAAAATCTCACCTGCATATTTTGCACGTTAACTAATCGAAATAGGAATGATATTCACGCCCTAACCCACATTTTTGGAAATTAGTTCCAAAATTAGTTAATGTAGAACGTTCATAAGTTTGTAAGATTTATTCTAGTTTTATGATAATTGGGTTGTAAATTGTTACTGTTAATATGCATTTCCCTAATATATCTTGAAATTTGAATTTCTATGTTTTAATTTGCAAGGAGCGTTGTGGGTACAATTTAGTTATATATTTTGTCATGTAATCTCCATAAATTATCCAATTCCATAATTATGTATAAAAAGTGCATCGTTTGAAATAATAAGAAATATACCAAAAAGGAAAGAGATGTGTAAAGTATGGACATTCTTCTCCGCATTTCGTACTATCTATTTCAATAAAAGAAAAAAGGTAATCCCATGTAATTTTTATTGGATAAAAAGTCTCGCTTTGGTAATTTTTGGAAAGTTATAATGGTAATCCTCTTTGGGAAGGATAGCTCAAACATATTAAAATGTGGAAATAAATATTCCTTATAGAATTTACATATAAGTGTATGTTTTGGAATTCCTATGCATAGGAATTAATGAGTTAGGAACAAGAGTATACACACACATTTACATATATAGCTAAGCTTACCATATAAAAATATAAAGATATAGAAAAATATATAGCGATATTTATATTAGTTATAATTAGGGTAACTAGTTATTAGAAGCGTAGTAAACCATAGGACTAGGAGGTTGAAGTGGAAAAGAGATAGTAACTCCAAAATTCGGAATGATGATTGCAATACTAGGAGGGTAATAAATGTGCAGTTAATAGGGAGTTATAAGAATTACAAGAGGGATATAAGTGCATTAATAGGATTATTAAAGAAATTACTATGGCATCAATGAGGAAATGAAAAAGGCATAATAGGTTGAATTAGAATGAATAAACAATTTTCATTAATGATTGTCCAATTTGAATAATAATGACCCTTTATTACAAAAAATTAACATTTATGGGACGTACGAGGGAAATAGAGAATATACGTAATAAGTGTATAAGAAAGGAATAGGTTCGCAGCAAATACGTAAATTAAATACTATGAGGGAGTATAATTTTCATAGTAGGAAATTATATAGCCCCAATAATACATTTAGGATGTGCGTAAATTGGTGGGCTTAGCATAATATTAATGGCTAGGATTATTTGTTTGGTTTAGAGTGCGTTTGGATGCAAGATCAATAGAGTTACAAAATAGAAGTCTACGCTTCGCCTAGAGGCTAACGGCAGTTGTGTATACGTACAGGTGTTGGACATCTCCAACCATAGGACCCATAGGAAAGGTAAATACGTTTGCGTATAGGTATCGAAAAATATACCGAGGGTTCGCCTCAGATTTGAATTATTAAATGGTATGGTACCTTTAGGGAAGTCAAGGGGTTTACTTTAGGGTAGAAAGTATTAAATGGTCATTGGGTCTGCCTCCTCCCTATATAAGAAGTCCTAATTAATCTATGATTGGAAACTAATAAGGAAATGGAGTCTACTTTATTTCTAACAAGTAATATTAAGTAACTAGGATGGGTACTTTTCCTTGTGTAAATGGGATTTGGCTATGAGAATCGGTTGGCTATGCCAGTGTTATTGTTGGACCGATATTAAGTAGTAGGGCTAGCATATAGGCTATGACTACAAGTGGTCCCAATCGGTCGTTAGCAAGGACTTGCGTTATGCCTTGATGGATTTCGCTTTCAACTAGTGTTGAATGTGTGGGATGCACAAAGTCCTCGAAGTTTTATTATTTGTTTGTCCTAGGTAGGCCGATTAACCCTTAAATGATTCTTTCAGATACATTAGTAATATAATAATTAAATTATAAAGCCATGTCTAGGGGTCATCGACCATTGTAGCCAAGAGCCGGTTAACTAGCGATTCATTACAGAGGGCCCACTTCGGGTTGTGGTATTAAGTGGATGCCAAGTCCACCTCCTCTCTATTTAAGAAGTATTAAGCGGTTGGCGTTTCCTTTTGGGTAGTACAATGCTTAGACCTATATGTATATAGGCATATAACTATTTATACCTCAAAGAAGGTTAGATATATCATACATGTAGAACGAATTACACAGAATAGACATAAATAATGGACATAATACTTAAATAGAAATCAGTCAGAATAAATAGTGTTATGGATAAATATGTAATATTCCCGCCATAAGAATGTCGTTCTGACCCCCTCCTTATCACAACCCATAGGATAGATTCAGAGGGACAGATTACTGATGCAAGACAGGAACAACAGACGATGAAGTCTTCTTATTAATGTTTGGAGCTTGCAAGGCAATCAGATACTAAAGGAATAATATTGATTCTAAGGTGGTAGCCTTAGTTAGCATGTATGTTCTATTATATTTTTCTACTCCATTATGAGTTCATTCTTTGATTTTATGTTTATTACAAGTTGCCAAAACCAAAAATCAATATCTTAATGGAACTGGGTTTCGATTTAGTCGAAATTTGGAAGGTATGGGTTGTTACAACAACCAAAGGGAAAGACTCCGGAAGGGAGAAGCCAAAAGGATATTTGGAATACCGCTTGTTATAAATACGGGCAGAAGGGGCATTATATGTCAAAATGTTCACAACCAGCTATAGTGACAAAGGTCAAGTGTTTCAATTTTGGTCAACTAAGCCATAAGAAGGAGGATTGTCCAGAGATCAAGTAGACACGGCTGTTTACTTCAGAACAAATAGGAGTAGAACCATCAGCCGAAAAGAAAGGTCGGAATGTTGTGTTAGAAGGCGTGATTTCCATTTCCAGTTTTTCAGTTACAGTTCTTCTTTGTTTTGGCGCTACTCGATCTTTTATTTCTATGGATATGGTTCATAGAGTAGGTGTAACATCCTATAAAATTGACACGCGTCACTGCATTTGTGGATATTTTCTATGTAGCTTTCATATTTGGAGACTAGAGATGGGAGCTCAAACGAAGAATTTATTAGCGTTTGAAATTTTCAAAATGAAAATAACTAAAAAAAGAAAATAGTAAATAAATCTTATTAATTGTCGACCCCATCGATTCGACCCTTCTTTTGGTCAGTTGACCGCTTGCTATCGATCACCTATAAGGAAGTAGTTAACCGGTCTTTAGTGGGGCTAGGGTTGAACCTCGGTCAAACAATCCGGATTTAATTACTTTAGTCTAACCAATATGATTGATTTGAACGCTTATAAATACATGCCTAATCCCTAACTTCTCTTCTCATATTTTTTTATCAAAGTGGCGATACTCTATAATTTTCTTTTCTTCAATGTTTCTGCTAATTATAAAATATTAAATATATATACATACATACAAAAATCATTGAAGGGCGAAATATAGAAGAGAGAAGAGAAGAACCGAATCAACATTGCGGAAGAAACGTAAATATCGTAATTATATATTTACGTTCCCCATAAGCTCAAATCTCTTCCCATATCTATAATTCTAATAGTACATTATGTTATACATAATCTTTTGGATTAGAGTGGAAAATGATTCAAGTAAAGGAATGAATTCCGATTTAAGAGATTTGGAAAGCTTGAAAAACACGTGGGAATATATGATTAATTGATAACATTGGAATTTATATCATTGAATTTTATTTAAATGTTATGCCTATATGAAATATGATAATTGTAGACTAAAACAAACATATAGGAATATCACCTAATATGGATGTTTAGAAATTAGTCCCTAAAATTGTTAAAGTTTGCTTTATTCTAGATTTATAATTAGGTTATAAAATGTTATTATTAGTTCACATTACTGAATTTGATTTGGAATGTGAATTTTTATGTTTGAATTTATTGGGACCGGGGTACAATTTAATCATATCTATTTCCATGTAATTTTCCTATCTAATTCCACAAATGTATAAAAAGTGTACCATATGAGATAATGATGAATTTACCTAAAAGTAAAGAGATGTATAAAGTACAGATTTTCTCCTTTATAATTTACACTATCTATTTCAATAAAAGAATAAAAATCCCTTGTAATTTCAAAAGAATTGAAAAATCTTTTTTAAGAAGGATTGATCTAATATATTAAAATGTGGAAATAAATGTTCTAAGATTTCTAAGCATAGGAATTAATGATCTAGGAATAGGAATAGATGTATATACATGCAAGTATAACCATACATACTAATGTAAAGCATATTATATGTTAATATTTGTATTAGACGTCAAGTTATTAATAGGCATTAAATTATAGAATTAGAAGGTGTAGTAGGAAAAGAGATAACAACTCCAAAATTTATAAGGCAATAAATATGCAGTTAATAAGGAGTTATAGGAATTAAATGAGGACATAAATGGGACATAAATGTGTTTAATAGGACTGGGTAAACGATTTAATATTGCATTTATGAGGAAATGAAATAGGCATGATAGGTTGAATTAGAACGAATAAGCAAATGTTATTAGAGATTGTCCAATAATGACCTTTTATTACAGACAACTGACCTGTATGGTGTATAATAAATAAGCATATATGATAGGAATTAAATGTAGGGAGGTAGTATAATTTTCGTAGTGGGAACTTATACAACTTGAATTATATGTTTAGAACGGGTGTGGATTAGTGGGCCAAGCCCAACAATTAGGCTTAGGATGACTAGTTTGGCTATGAGTTGGGATGCGAGGTTGGTAGAGTTACACAATAGAATTCTACCTTCACCTAGAGGCTACCGGTAGTTATGTGTACTTACTACTGATGTAAGACATCTCCAACCACAGGGCCGTGGAAGAGGGATATGCAGTTGTGTATAGGTATGGTAAAATATACCAAGGGTTCGCCTTGGATTTCAAGTATTAAATGGCCCAGTAGTTATTAGGGAAATGTGATCTGCTTTATTTTTTAGAAGAGGTATTAAGCAACTAAAACAGGAGTTTTCCTTGACATACATGAGGTTAATCTAAATGGGATTTCGATTTTGGGAGGTCAGTGGGCTATGTCAGTATTGTTGTTGAATCGGTATTTAGTAGCAGGGTTGGTATATAGGTTATGACCACCAATGGTCCTAAGCGGTCAGTAGCAAACAGTTGGGTTATATCCTAATGGATTTTGCTTCCAAGTAGTGTAGAATTCATATTCCATATGTATATACATTAAAGTTTAATTAATTATTTGTT